>JAQQAC010002594.1:85147705-85258328 GCA_029783875.1 Phataginus tricuspis
AATGATAGAGCTACTATGGCTAACCCATCTGGCCAGAGGGCACCAGAGAAATCACAAGCAAATGTGTATTGGAAGTTTTTGATTTATATAAGAGGTTTTCTGCAAACAACACACTGTAACTGATTAAATCATTGCAAACTGATTGGGTTCTGTTGGCAAAAGGGTAATAAAATTAAATCTATTTTGCTTCTCAAAGCATTTTTACCGTATGTACCTTAAACCAAGATGTTCTCCAGATAAACAGATCACAAACGTAATGATCAAGAGCAAACTTTGACTCACTGAAAAAAATCACAGGATGTTTCTGCAAGTTCTGCCGAGGACAAGCCTTTTTGTCCCTCCTGGCAGTGAGTCTTACTGGCAGGGCCCCATCCACCTCTCTGACACCCATCCTGGGCTCGCTTACCTGTGACAGGTGGGGACGTCTCCAGGGCATTTGGCTGTCACTTTCAGCTAAGTTCTACAAGTAGCCTTTCTGCAACACGAAGGTCGTAGTTTGATCTCAGTGTATTTACTGTCTGTCTCATTTCTCCAGTGGTTCAAAGCTCAGGGAAGCATGGACAATGTAGTGGGTCTCCTGAATACACCAAAGAAACTCTCTGATTGGACCCAACCCAGTCCAGAGTTGCTGAAGACAACTTACCCCTGGGGCTCTAACTCCTTGTGTGAGCCCTTACAGGGTCCAGGCGTGCTCCCTCGCTTTCCCCCATCTCTGTATTTACTATGTGTTCTTCATCTGTATCCTATTTCTTCTTCTTTTTTTCTTTCAAAATAATTTTAATAAAAGTTGGCCCTATTTCTTCTTGTTGATTCAGTTCAGTGGCTGCCTGCTCTACAAAACCTTTCCTAACTTGCTCCATGCTGTGCCCTCCACCCATATTATGTGATATTTATTCAACTCAATCATACCCAGGAGACTTTGTCAAGAGGCTATTATACTACTAGTCATACCTAACCATACATAACATATAATCTCCCTATTGAGCATGATTTCTTTGAGGACCAGCTAAGGCTGGGCCTTTCTCAGTTGGGTGTCACACAGCACTGTGCTTGCACATAGTGGGTGCCCAATGTTTGCTAAAATTAATTGAAATGACACTGACTCTATATCAAAGCAGGGCTTGGCAGGTCTGTGCAGAGAGACATGTGAAGCTTTTGGGTCCAGGTAGATCCCACTTAAATGCTGGACTTTTCTCTGCTTCCTCTTTGTTTTTCTCATGCAGCCCTGTTACCCTCTGGGTCTCAATTCACCTCTGTCACAGAGCAAGTGAATTGTGTTAAACATCTCTGGCTGTACCTAGCCTTAGCACTCAATAAACACTATTTCCATTTCCATTTTGATTGGGGAAAAAAATAACAGAAAAGTCATTGCCATTATCTTATCTTGTCCTTTGCCAACAAAGATATTTCCCCCAGAGGGCATTTTAATCTATTGCCCCTTTGGCTCTTGAACTACCGAAGGGATCTTCCAAAGAAGATGATGGAATGAAGAGCTGTGACACCTTTCTCCCCGAGGTGAGCTGACCCTGCGCCAAGGGAGAAACAAAGCAGGACGTGCCAAAGTGCTTGGGCACACTTAGCTGGCACAGATGCTATGTCAAACAGGCCCCGTGAGGCCCCAGCCCGGTTTGCCTGTTCTCTCTGTGCAACTAGAACAATGACAGTGCTTTGTAATGTCAGCCTGCTTCTTCGGATTTTGTGAGCATGTGAGGATACAATGCCGACACCATGCTTAGACCCCAAAATCTGTCTACTCCTGTGGTTAGCATCAGTACTCTAAGAAAGATGCTTCAGGTCACGCTTTTGGGCTGGGTTACAGGACACCTGGTGGTGCCCTGTCTTCACCTTTGAATGATACACTTTTATAAACTTTTTTTGTCTTTCATTTCCTCTCTGTTAAAGACAAATGGTTGTTCGTGGAAATTAAATTAATTAAAATGTCTCATCAACAGATAACTCGGGTCCCTGTTACTGTCCTAATTAAATAAAATAACAGACTCAATGGTAACTCTCAATATGATCTGGGGCAGACTGGCTTAACTCTATGTCCCAGTCTTCCTCACACATGAACTGATAATAAAATCTCATGAAACTGAAATACTGTGTGAATTATAAACTTCTACGTATTAAAATAAAGCTGAACTCTAATGTTAGGTGTATGTACATAAATGGGGATGGCGAAAGCCTGTGGATTTGGAGTCCTGGCCATACTGTCAAATACTGGACATATCTGGTCTCTGAATCTGTTTTCTTACCTGCAAACTGGGGCAAAGAACAGTTATTTCACATGATGGGGATGAAATTTAAAAGAGATCATGCATGTGAAAGTACTTGCTAAATTCTGAGATTCCCCTAACATGTTAACGTGTTACAATTGTAAAGTCCTGTCATCTTCATAAAGAACCACATAAGGCATAAAGGGCGGGCAGGAAGGACTCTGTAATCCCAACTCCACCCCCAGGTAAGTCAGTCCACCTTGCTGGCGAAACAAACATTTGCATATCAAGTGCAAAGAGTAATGTGCTTCTGCAAAAAGCATATGCTGTTTCTACAGTCCCTTCAAACTCTGAAGCTACATGATTTCATGACTTCTTTGTATGTGCCACCTGCTTATAAATGAAATAGAATCTAATACTTTGATAGAAGTTAATTCCTCCATCATTAATGAGCTAGAGCAAGCAATATGGTGGGAAGAGTAGAAATAACCAATGTCAGGGAACTCTGGTTTGAGTCCTGGTTCTTCAGTACATTCATTAACAGGGGAAAGTTATAAAATTTTCCATGGACTTGGTTGTCTTATTTGTAAAATGAGATAGAATGTACCTTGCAGGGCTATTGTGAGGGGAGAAAAGCACATGAGATAATGCCTTCTCATTCATTTGTTCTGCTCTTTGAGAATATCCAGTGGGCATGTGGCAAATGAAATCCTGAACCCCTTACTTCTACCTGGCTGGAGACATGGGAAGTCAGAGTTAATAAAGATCTCATGGTGTCAGTTAAAGTCAAGCACTTTGTGTTTGATTTGGGTGATGGACACAGAGCCAATGGCTAAGTCAGAAAAGACCCTTGTTTTGACAATGTAGAATCCCAGACACGTTTTGCAGTCAGTATTGCCAGGAACCGTGTGAGCAGAATGCAGCAGAAACAATAGGATTAATTCTCACCGGAGGACATTCTCCCTTGGTCCCCACAGGAAGTCAGCTTTGTGTGGGTTGTTCTGGGACGAGGGGAAACATGATGTCTTTCTGCAGGAGACTCAAGCCTTTCCCCTTTTTGGAGCCTCAGAGCATGAAGATTGAGAAGTGAAGCCATGTGAATAGCTCGGGCCAGCTCTTCCCAGCATCCCAGGAGCCTCAGGCTCAGATCACTGGGATTCATCTTTCACCTCCTCCCTTCCATGCTGGACAAGCCTCATGTGGAACTCCCCTTCTGTCTGCCTCTCACTGATCTCTGAACCAATGGGCCAGAGGTCTTCAGTGGAGCTGAGGTCCAGGACACACACAGGCAGTCCATTAGGAAGTAATGATACACTAGCAGATCTTTGATTCATGCTTAGTTTTAGCTCATCTGCTGTCTATCTTGATTTTGTAATGTGAATAATGTATGGCACAGTCATACATCTATGTCATTTATAAAGTTATATATTGCAGTTGGGTTTTAATTACTATTGTATGCAGAAATAAATATATATATGAACTGCTAGAAATGTACAATGAAAAAGAAGTTCATGTCTTTAGACGTGTACACTCTTCAAAAGCCACCGAGGTCATTCATCTCTGCATCCAAGCTTCGGGTGCAATGTCTGACAGTCTAGAAGGATGGATGAATAAATGAAGTATACATATGTATTTACTAAGCACATACTATACTATAAGAAAGGTTCTGTTCCAAGCCCTTAAGCATCAGAGACTTCTCATCTTGTGGAGAAGACCATCATGTAAACAACCAACTGGAAGACAATGGGGTGAGCGCTTCATGTGAATTATAATTATAACGATGTAGATGCGAAAAGAGGGAATGACTAATTGAATATAGATCAGGAACAAGACTGGGCAAGCTTCACACTGGAGGAGGAAGTTGAATTGAGCCATAAAGAGTGAATAGGAATTTTTCAAATCTTTGGAGGAAAGGAGAATGGATGGGGAGCATCTAGTCCCTGTAACTTCCAGTAATTAGCAGAGGATAGGGGGCATTGAGAGGTCTGCACACATAGGCTCTAAGCATACATTGGTTAGGATCACGTTAGATATCATGAATAAAGAGGGCATCTAAATTGACTAAGAAATAAAAATAATTTTTAACTTATGATACTTAGAACCCTAAAGATTGATTGGGCAGCTTTCAGACATAGCCTGATTCAGAGGTTTATCATGTTCTCAAGATTCCAGCTTCTTTCCTCTTGGAAACTCTGAAGTCTACATCTACTGTGATGTCCTCCTCAGGCTAGATTCCTACCAAAACTGGCTACGGCAATTTCAGGGCTCATATCTACAACCCACACTGTGTCCTAGAAGCCTTAGTCAGAGCTCCAGCTTGAACCCTAACTACGTTAGCATAGGTCACAGCTCCATTCCTGAATCACATGTCAGCCAAATACAATGCCTGACTCCTGGAGACAGATAGGCAGCCAGCTTCTCCAAAACCACATGGGTCTCCAAGGGAAAATCAAGGGGTTTTAAACAAGGAAAATGGGAAAACTGAGCCTGCTGGGGCAGATCAGAAGCAGCAGGTGTCTACTACTGTAATGCAACCCCATTCGGTGTCTTGTGAAGAATACATGCATCAATTTTGCACTCTGTGCAGGCAGATTAATCTGAAATTTTTTTAAGTCTTCTGAAATTCCTCTCACAGTATTTATTTCATTATATTTTGCTTCAAACCCTGAGATAAAACATCTTCAATGGAAACTTGCCAGCTATCATTTGCCAGCTTGGGGAGTAAGAACTGAGATTTCTTTGTCTTTACTTCTCTTTCCTTTTTGTGCTTTCTTTTTTTTTTTAACTTTTTAGAAACTTAGAACTTAAGTAACTAAATCACACTCAAAGCCACTGTTTCACTGTCTACCGTCCATGTCTGATTATGACATTGTTATCTTGCCCTCTGAGAAATAGATATTTGTTTATCTTGTATAAAACTAGCTTGAGTTCCTGGGCAAAGTGCAAGTATATAATAGCCATTTCGTGAGATGGAGATCGGCTTACAAGACACTAGTACTTTACGAAGAAATGAAAAACATCCCCTAAAAAGAGTCCAGCTAGAGCAACATCATGCACTCTAAGCAGAAGCTAAACCTGTTACTACAGCCTTTTCTTGCCTGAATATTGTTCTCATCCTTGAGCACAAGTCTACTCATCACAAAAAAATCCCACAGTTTCCATTTTGGAAACTCATTTTGTGTGTCAAACCTTTCTCCGTTCTTCCACTCTATTCCTAACCCAAGGTTTCTTGACATTCAATAAATATTAAATGTGGCAATAATAGTGGTCAGGATGACTGTGTAAATGAATAAAAAGAAATAATCCTTTTTAAGCCTTTTCAGATCGTCTGGCACTTATGATTTCAGAATAAGAGAAAAGTCACCTCTTGGGGCCAAGTGGATGTCTTTTGACCTCTTTATGTCATTAAGTCACACTAAATTTTCCAGAGTCAAAGAATAAAGCTGTAATGGAGTCAGATCATGCTAATAGTATTCTTAGAGATGAAAAACAGCACGTTTGACATCCAGATAGAATTGGGTCTTGTCTCTTGTACAGTCCGCTATTGTAGTAGAATTAAATGCATGGACATCACTGGCTGTGCTCAATGTGTTGTGAATGTTTCCACAATAACCACAGCCTATGTATTTGTACATCTCTCACCCCAGACACAGAACCTGACATATAGTAGGTGTTCATTAAGTGTTTGTTAATACATAAATGAGTTTTTTTTAAATATATGTCCTCAAATACTCCCAGTTGGAGAGAGCAGGCTAATAGACACTATCACGTTCTGAGCACAATTTGAAGCAGGAATTACAAATTTCTTTCATCTTTCATGCTAAGCCCTGGGTTTAAGAGTTGTGTGGGCACACCATGATGGATCCATGATGTCTGCCATGGACACACGGTAAAGGAACGGCAGTGCTATGCTACAGAGCTGCCACCCAGATTTACAGACATCCCTACCCACGGCAGAGGAACCAGCTTTGCAGAAAAGAGGGCAAAATGTCCCTCTCATTTATCTGAGTACACCACAGAGGCTTTGCTGTGACTCAAGTAAAGAGCGACTGTGCAAACTGCATCTGTTGAGAATTTGCTCACAATTCCTCTTATATGAATTGGCTAAGTCTTTCTGCAAAAGGTCAAATACACTTACAAGAATATAACCCTCAAAAAACAGGGTTATTTGAGGATTTTCAGAATCTGTGCATAAATACAACCCCAACCAGCCAGTACTTGGGGTTCCACTATTATGTGTGCATTTATTTTTATAAATTAAAGGACAAATCTCTTTATAAATAAAATAAAATAGACCAGGACACTGGGCACCCTGACATTTTATGTTTGGCAGAGCAAGCGCTGAACCGGCTTGGCACCTAGACAAACTCCAAATATTAGACAAGAATCGTCACAGCCTGGCTTCATTACCTATCTTAACACCTCCTAGGGGCAGTCTCTGACCCGGTGACCCTGCAGAGAGCTTGCCCTCTGCCATGCAGACCCCCTCAGCTCTCGATCTGTAAGACAGACCTCTTGGGGAGGTCTCCCGTGCACTTTGGCCCCTGACTGAGTTCAGCTGACTGGGCGCCCCAGCAGGAGACTGAGGAAAGTAAGAGAGAGCCGTCAAGGTACTTCTTCCATTAAATCTCTCCCAGCCAGGTGACTTCTTGCTAGCCGTGTCCTCTGGCTGGTCACTACCCTTCCGAGGCAACCTGTTCAATACACAAACTCTCTTGCCTTCCGGATTCCAGTAAGTTCTCCTTGTCCCTTGGGCCTGGGAAGGAAACAGGGCCACTGCTTCCAGCTTGGGTCTTCATATGATCTTTTGTGATCATCTACACCTTATATCCACCTTTAATTAGTTTCCCTGTAAGTAAACCCTGCTTGAATTACCCTAACTTCAATACGCCATTTTTCCCCTTCGGACTGTGACAGCTACGATGCTTCTGCAAGCCCTTGCCTCACAACTGCCCTCTTCCCTCTCCCCATGGTGACGTTGAACAGCTCTGATCACGGCTTTGTCATCCTGTGCCTTTGACATCTCCCTGTGATGTTGGTGAGAAGCTTCAGCTTCTGTCCACCCCAGAACCTGCTGTACACACCAGCCACTTAGTTGAGGCACTGTCACAGTTATCCGTATGTCTTCATAAAGCTACTCTGATAAGAGAGTAACTATGTTAAGCAAAACCTCAAAAATGAAAGAATTGTGAAAACCTGCTTTTTTTTAAAAACATTGGTATAATGCTGGAATTTTCTGTCAATGGAAGATTTTTAAGATACACTAAGTATCAATTAGAAAACTAATAGTTCTAAGGTACTATACAAAAAGTATGTGTTTATCTTTTAACATTTCTTACATAACCCATATGCACAAGGCACTGTGTGGAGAGAATGAGTTATAAATGACTGAGGCATTATCCTTGTACTAAAATAAGTGATTCTGTAATTAAACAACAAACACACTCACATACACACACACACACATTTCTTAAGTCCATTAGTGGCTATTAGATGCTAGCGTATTTATATAC
The DNA here is from genome assembly GCA_029783875.1 of Phataginus tricuspis. Classification (NCBI taxonomy): domain Eukaryota; kingdom Metazoa; phylum Chordata; class Mammalia; order Pholidota; family Manidae; genus Phataginus; species Phataginus tricuspis. The sequence continues at coordinate 85,155,435 of JAQQAC010002594.1, forward strand.
ATCTATTGTTTAAAAACTCGCAATAACTGTAAAAGCTACCTGTCACTATTCTGATTTTGCATATGAAGAAGTGGAAAACGACAGGGGTGTAAGTTACTCGACCAGCGCCCCTCACTTTGTAAGACACAGGCAGTCAGACAGACACATCATAGTGCCCAGGAACGTGAGTGTCCGAGGCGGTCCTGAGCCAGTTTCCAAAGTGAACCTATCAAGTTGAGGCAGTGATTCTTGTACACGGGGGCTCTCTTCTTGCAACCTCCCTCTTGCCTTCTTAGTGCAATCAGTTCCCCACCAAGTTCTCTGGTTCTGGAACCTTTTACCTTTTTTTTAGTTCATGTGTCAGAGCTGTTTCATTATCCACCTCAGTGCATTCCATCTGGGGGTGATTTTGGTCCCCCACCCAAGGACCTCTGGCCGTGCCTAGGGCCACGTTTAGCTGCTGACCCTGGGAGAGAGAGTGCTACTGGCCAAGCCAGGGATACGGTTAAACACCCTTCAGTGCAGAGGCCCATGCCCTTTGTAGGGATGATCTGGCCCCCGTGTCAGTGGCGCCTGAGACCCCCCTCTGGATCCATCACCTTCCCCTAGGAGTCTTTTCTCTTCCAGGCACTCTCCAGACACGATTCCAAAGTGGACTTGTTCTGGCTGCCAGATTTGTAGTTTTAGGGGTACAACTTGGCCAAGTTCTTTAAATGTCTGAGCTCAGTTTCTTAGAAACACATTCAGCCTCTCCAAGTTTTATTTCCTCATCTGTGAAGGGATTTTCTTATGAAAATTAAATGAGATAATGTGGAGGCAGCTCTATCACTTTCACCTCCAAGTTCTTTTTGCAGAAACATTCGCCACAATCCTGTCAAGCGCAAGAGAGAAGACATCTCTTCCTACTCACGGTTAATGAGACTAAACATGTTTCAACAGCCGGTTCTCATTACACAAATCAAAACTCTCACTCAACCTCTTCTGCAAATGCTCAACAAAGGGTCTCATTCTCAGCCTCCAGTGCTTGTGCTTAAAATAAGGTCCCAGCACACCAGAAAGAAAATCTGGGTCCCCCCCCCACCTTCTTTTTTAGTAGCTGTGTTCCAGCTGGTTTTATTTAAGGCTATGCTTTTGATCTCTTTTCATTTCTGGGCCTTGGTCCAACTTGGCTGTCAATATTTTAAAAGCTCCCTTGGAGACAGCCTTACTTAGGAGATGGCCCTGTGCCAACCAGGAGAACTGGTGCATGCCTTCTGATAGTTTGGTGAGGGTCTGGGGGTTTAGGCCTGTCCCCACCATGCACCTGCTAGGAAAGGTATCCGTCTGTAGTGACATTACCCAGAGCACCGTTACCCAAAGATTCATAGAATATTCCAGATAGACATGATTGTATAATTCACTTAGCCCAGCAACTCTTTTTACAAATGAGAATACTGAGCTTCAGAGAAGGGAAGAGTCTCATGCAAGAGATCAGTTTTCTGAGTTTCCACCCGGTCCTTGATTGAAAGTGCTGCACTGTTAGACCGTGATGAGATTAGAACAATGACACAAAATAAAACCCTGTCCTCTTGCCTCTTTTCCATTTATCCTTGCCATTGAGCATTTACTAAGTAAGATCATGTGGCTTTCAACACTACCCCTGCTCCTGTTTCTTTATGTGTTCTCACCTGTACACCTGTCATGTCAGTGTCTATAAGGGAACTTTTGCAAACACCTAGTTTTCTCCGTTCTTCCCCCTGGGCACCTCCAATCACCCACTTTCTGCCAGCTGCTGTTCCCACGGTCGTGCCATAATCTTGCCATTGCCAATACCCCTCTGCTAGCTTGAGTGGGACATCATTCCATTTCCTGTCCTCTGCCTCCATCTGTCAGCTCACTCAACCTTGTGATCCCTCATCCAGTGACCCACCCTCACACCTTCCCCAGCCACCAATCCATTAACCAGCTACTTTTCCCCAACAGTCCCTGGCATCCTCCTGCGTCCTCTCTTCATGCCTCACTCAATATAAAAATTTGGCTACATAACAATAAATTTAAAATTCTTCCTGGAAAAAAATGCTGCAAAGATCAAAGGGAAATTGATAAACTGGGAAAAGGATTTGCAGAGTATGCTATAGACTGAGTGCTAATATCCTAAACATGGGATGATCTCTGAAAACTCAGTAAGGAATAGAACAATTACCAAGAACCTAATGGAAAAATGGGTAAAGGGTGTGCACAGAAACCTGTTGGTTGTTCTAGGAGAAAGGGTAGGTCTATCCTTATTACTCACCCTAGTCAGATACAGAAATCTCTCCAATGTGATTTTGGGAAGCAGCTATATTATTTTAGCCATAAACTTGAGATCTGATTTCTGCTCCCATCAAACCAAGAGTTAGCAATACAAAAGCATGTATTACCTATGAAAGGATAATTGGGTGCTTTTGAAAAGTTGTATTATGCACACCTCTGCCCCATTAACCAGAATTTTTAAGCCAGTTGCTATGTAGTATTTTTACGCAATATTGCCCTTAGATATTGAACGTGTAAGACTGAGCTTTCTCTACTGAATGGTCTTTCTATGATCATTTTCTTATCATTGATGTTGCACCTCTCTTACTCCTTTTATTTCTGTTGTTGATTGTTTTGTTTTGTTTCCATTTATTGGTGATTTGTCATCTGGCCATACCCATCCTCCCTTCTTTATCACACTCACTGCTTCTAATTTTATTTGTTTTAATAGCAATAAAAGATTACCAGGGAAAATCATAAAACCAAACTGGTAAGTATTATAAGGTCTTGATTTAACAATACAAAATTCATTACCTTTTGTTCCCTAGTCATAAAGTACCTCAATATTTCTCCTATACAATAAAAAACAGTGGTGTGACAGTCCATATAAGTGACATGTTCACTTATATGTAATTTGGGAACTATGACCCATATGGTTGCAAGAGTCTACTAAAGTGAAGGAAACATTAGAGATAGAGTCAAAGACTTTGATTTTCATTCTGAGCCTCATTTATGAGCCATAAAACCTTCTACAAGATGCTTAATTGAAATTCATTTTCTTTATTACATTAGGAATGATTGTTTTCATCTAACAAGGCTTTAGCGAGAATTTTTTCTTTGCAAAACATTTATTGAAAGTTCACAGACATTGTACTACTGGTTGGGATAAATTATCAGATGAGAGAACATATGTGAGTCCAGGGCATGGAAAACACTGGATAAAATATAAAAGCAAGCTTTATTGGAAGACCAGAGGATGGAGTAGTTAACTCTAGTTAAAAAGACTTAAATGTCTTTAGGAAAACGGCAATCATATAAGCAGTACCTTGAAGGATGGGATAGGAGACTTTGAATTCCTAAAAGGAATAGAAATACATGTATTTATTCAAGCTATATTTACTGAGAAATGACTATGTTCCAGTGTTCTAGATGCTGTGTATATAGTCATTAACACACAAACAAAAAAGAATGAAACCCCTTAATGAAACTTGCATTCTAATGGTAAGGATAGATGATAAACAATAAACAAAATAAGTTTATCCACTGCCTTAGTCTGTTCCGACTGCTAAAACAAAATACCATAAAATGGGTAGCTTATAAAGAACAGAATTTTTTTCTCAGAGTTCTAAAGGCTGAGAAGTCCCCAGTCCAGGCACTGGCAGATTCTGGATCTTGGAACACCTGCTTCCTAGATGGTGCCTTCCAGCTTCACCCTCACAAAGCAGAAGGGATGAGCTAGTCCTCTCGGGCCTCTTTTATACAGACACTAATCCCAGTCATGAGGGCTCTGTTCTTGTGACATAACCAGCTCTCAAAGGTTCTACCACCTAGTACCATCTCCCTGGGGCTTCGTGTTTCAGTGTACGAATACTGAGGGAACACTAAAATTTAGTCAATAGTACATAGTATATATAATGTACTGGTTGGTAATAAGTGAAACAAAAAATTATGGTACGGCAAGGGGGTAGGGATTTCCATCACTCGGTACGTCAGAGAGCAAACAACTGAGATTGTACGTTGATAGCAGAGAGGCCTCACTGAGAAAGTGACAGTTGGTTAAAAATCTAAAGGAAATGAGTGAGTGAGTCAGGCTGTGAACAATGTAAATGGTGGTAAGAACTGTTCAGTTCCTGGATATATTTTGAAGTTAGGGTTGATAGGATTTATTGATGGACTAAAAGTGGGACATTAATAGAAGAATCTTTAGGAGAACACAGAGAATTCATTTTTAGGCACATTTAATTTTAGATCAACTAAACACCTAAGTGGAGAGGTCTTGAGTTCAAGACAGGAGTGGGAGGGGGTCATCACCACATGAACAGGATGGAAAACTATGACGGTGGATGAGATCCCACGGGGAATGCATGCGGAAGATAAGGAGACAAGGACTGAGCCCTCAGGCACAGTAAGAGTCTGGGAGATGAGTAAGAGGCGACGCAGATGAGAAAGAACAGCCAGCAAGTTAGGAAGGAAACCAGGGCAGGTGTGGAAGCCAAAGAGAGACACAGTTTAAAGAAAAATAAAATGGGCTGAATGCCAGTGATGAGTCAAGAAGGAGTTATTTTTTAATTCAACAATTACTAATTGAAAACCTACTATGTGCTAGTCAGTGTCCTAACAGATGAAAATATAATGAGGACCTAAACACATAAGCATCCGTGTTTTAATGGAGTTTACCTCCTAGCCAACTAAGACTTGACCACAGGATTCAGCCCATGTTGAGGCCACTAGTCCTCAACAAAGGTATTTTCTGCAATTGTAGGAAAGCCTAACTGGAATGGGGTCAGGTGTGAATGAGAGCAGTTAGAGACAGTGAGTAAGCTCCCATCTTTGAGAGACGTGTTTTGCTATAAAGACAAAAGAAAAATGGGGAAGGAGAATGGGAGAGTGTAAGTCTGGGGAGAGGAAATCCCAGGCCAAAATACCTCTAAACACCAAAATCAGTCAAAGGGAGAAATAAAGTTTAAAACCTGTTTATTGCTTACAAACTGCAGTCCAGCACTGTCTCTCTCTCCTCTGCGCTGGAAGAAGCAAAACACTTCTTTCCACCTCTGAATGCCTATTGATATGCAGATGTACTAAAGCCAGGCGAGATATTCTGGAAATGTTACAATTTTACCCACAGGCCACCCCTCCAGAAATCTTGCCTTACAATTTACTCATTCCCCTTTTCCAACCAATCTAATGACATACAATAGCAACAGCAATAAAATCTTGATAATCCTCAAGCCAGAGGATTCAGCCTATGCAGATTAAGTAAATGTACTTCACAGCACAATCTCTCACTAAGCACAAAATATGTTTCTACACTTGTTTACTCATTCCTAACAACCATGCTAGATTGCTCACAAAAGTTTTACCAAGCATTAGACAAAGTCAAACCTCTCTTTAAGCATTTTTTTCTTTACAGCAGCACCACAATCATGATAATTCTGAAGCCAGAGGATTCAGCTAGGTTCACAGTTCCATATAGATTAAGTCCAAAACTCGTCCATTCCAGCCATCACACGGCAGCTGCAGCCAGGGGGCGCATCCAAGCCACAAGGACTGTAGAAGCAAATAACTGTGATTTGGGGGGGAGGTCACCTTGCTGTTACTCCAGGCATACACAGAAGGCCAGCTTCCAGGACTTTTCCCCAAGGTTCCAGAAGAACCAGCCATCACCGATCCATGTGTTGAAATGTCCAAGGCCATGTCCATTTTACTCCTAATTGCTGCACCCATCCTTGCAAAGCACTTCCAATAAGATGAGTGCTTTGATCACTCTTAATCACCTGTGGCCAACCATAGGCTGCAAAGAGACACTCTAGGCCCTTCTTGGGGGCTTGCTGATCTGCACAACATGCAGGACACTCCTTCTGGGCTTGGCTGACTTTTTAAAAGGTCAGTGGCAAGCCCCACTGACAGATTACAGCCCACATTGTCTTTGGCCCCACATGCAACAAACGCTGATGTAGCCATTGGGCCACATTAGAGGCAGGCTTTCCTTCTAGCCAGCACACCTGGGCCAATATACCTGCTTCATCATTTTCTGGGGATGCCAGAGGCAAGTGGCCAGTCACACGGTATACGGTAGGTGTCTGTGCCACGCCACTCTGTGGTCTTTGGGTCCTGTCTCTCACCCATCTCGCAATGGGATAGGTAGTTATTATCTTGTTTGGAGCTTTTCCGGTGATAGGCTCTGTAGCCAACAAGGCATGGTACACAGCAACCAGTTGCTTTTCTATCAAGATGTACTGGACTTCTGCTCCTTTCCATAGTTGTGACCAGGCTCCAGCCAGCAGCATTGGCAGAAGAGGTAGGCTTAGGCTCAGGCCACGGGCTGGGGTCAGCGTGGCCAGCAGCGGTGGTGGTGCCTCCGTGACCACATGTGTGTAGACACACATCCCTTGGCGAGAGCTCCACTTCTCCCCATCATTTCGAGGGGCAGCCCTCCCAAAGGTCGCACCCATTATGACAGATTTCAGGTTCAGAGGTATCTTTCTGACTGCACCAAATGTAAGTCCAGGGAGAGGAAACCCCGGGGCAAAATAACTCTAAACACCGAAATCAGTCAAAGGGAGAAATAAAGTTCAAAACTCGTTTATTGCTTACAAACTGCAGTGCAGCGCCGTCGTTCTCTCCTCCGCTCCAGAAGAAGCAAAACCGGCACCACCCCTCCCCTCGCAGGTACAGATAAGTCTTCCTTTGCCCAGGTAATTACCCATTGATATGGAGATGAACTTCTCTCCACCCCTGAGGGTATGCAAATGCACTAAAGCCACACTTCTTTCCACCTCTGAACACTTATTGATATGCAGATGTACTAAAGCCAGGCGAGATATTCTGGAAATGTTACAGTTTTACCCACAGAGGGTATTCTGGTTAAATTTAAGTGTCAAATGACATTACCATGGGTGCTAAAATATTTGTTCAAACATTATTCTAGGTGTTTCTATAGGGGTGTTTGGGATTAACATCTAAATTAGTAGACTGAATTAAGCCCACTGCTTTCCCTAAAGTGAGTGGGACTCATCCAATCAGCTGAAGGTCTGAATGTAACAAAAACACTGATCCTCCCTTGAGCAAGAGAATTCTTCCTGTCTGCCAGACTTTGAACAGGAACATTGGTTTTTTCCTGGCTTAGAATTTGAACTGAAACATTGGCTCCTTTTGGGTCAAGACTGCTGGGTTTTGTAATGAAATCTGTATCATTGGTTCTCCTAAGGATCCAGCTTACCAACTCTGCAAATCTTGGTACTTGTCAGCCCCCATAATCAAATTCCATATAATAAATCACTTTACATATATGTATATATACATCTTAATGGTTCTGTTTCTCTGGACAATTCTGACCAATGCAGAAGTCAAGAGAGGTTTGTTTGCTTATCTGTGTGTTTAAATATGCAAGAAATAACCATATGTTGAATTCCAGTAAAGAAGGCCCTATAGAGAGCAGGACAGAACTCACAATGCTGGAAGAGAGGGGAGAAGAGTTGGAGTGACACTCTTGGAAAGATGGGAAGGGAGATACTAGCTGTATGAGTTCAGTTGTGTCTCTCAAGAAGACATGTTCAAAACCTAGCTGTAGAGTGGCCTTATTTGGAAATAGCATCTATTTCAGAAATAATTAATGAAGATGTGGTCCTACTGGATTAGGGAGGGCACTAATCCAATGACTGCCATCCTTCTAAGAAAACCATGTGAAGACACAGAGACACACAGGAGAGAATGCCGTGTGGCAAAGGAGGCAAGACGGGAATGATGCATCTACAAGCCAAGGAACATCATAGATTCTCAGCAACCACCAGAAACTAGCCAGGGGCAGGGAAGGATCCTCCTCTAGAGCCTTCAGAGGGAGAATGGCCCTGCTGCCATCTCGATCACAGACTTCCAGTCTCCAGGACTGTGCGAGAATACATTTCTGTTGTTTTAAGAAACAAAGTTGGTACTTTGTTTTGGCAGCCCCAGGAAACTAGTAAACTAGCCTTAGTGCATCCATAGCCATTTCAGAGAAGGGAGTGACAAAGTCATGAGAACATAAAATTCATATCGTGCATAAGAATGACAAGTCATTTTATAGGCTTGATCACAGTGTACACGGAGAGATATCTTAGAGGGATTCTATAGGCTTCAGGGTATCAATATCTTTATCCTTCCTTCTCTTCATGTTTTTGTCCTATGTGTAAAGCCAATGTATAGGGAAGTAAGCCAAAAGGGATATGTGTCCATTGTATACATTTTTGCAAGTTCTCTACAACTTCCCATTCAGTGGTGTCTGGTGACTATTACAATGGAGGGCAAAGTGAAGGTGTCCTCCCCTGACCCCTGCTTCCACCCCACCCAGGACTTCTGAGGCTGGATCTGGCTGCATTTCCATTCCTGTAGGGCTAACAGAGCTGTCAGGATGGGCAGTCTGCTCAGGAGCACACACCTGCCTTTGAAAGGCAGCATCTGACTCTCCCCAGGTGTACCGACTCATCTGAGGAGTTGTGAGGAAGAGAGTGGAAAGAAAGAGGCCAGAAATGTCCCCTCTCCCACACTACCCTTCTGGAGGTGAACCTTGGACATTGCTTGCTCTTTGAAAGCATGGAGAGAAAAGTTAAGGATTTCTGGTCTAATAATCATGGGTTAAGAGATTTTGCTTCAATTTGATAGCAGGGATTACTTCTAGCTATGTAAATTTGCATCTCCATAATGCTGTACACCACTTATGGTACCCCAGTGAGCAAAAATAGTTATGGTGCTTCTTAATTCTAATTACAGTGAAGCCTAAGCTAAAAAGCTATGTATGAAAAAGTGTTTGAATTCTAGCCAATGCACTATTTAATGCAGCAAAATTCCAACAAAACAAAGAAGGCAGACATTCCCATGACCCTTTTTAAAATAAATTTTATTCAAGAAAAAGCATAGGTTTCAGCTTCAGAATATCTGCATTTAAATTCTGACTCTATTACTTACTAGTCAGATGATCTTGAGCAAGATTTGTCACCTTCCTGACCTTCAACTTCATCATCTGATAAGGAGGATTAATACTTGTCCTAAATAGGCCTCAGTCCAAGTTCAGGGTGATCCTAAGTCCAGTGCCCAGGTCACTCCCAGACTGTTGCCTTAGTTGGATCATTATGTCTTACCTTAATCATTGTTCTTTAATCATTATTCTCAGATGTGTCCTGATCATATGATCACCCAATCATATGTCACCCTATGAAAGCATCCAGAGATTTTTTAAATGGTACATTAATGTAAGTTGCAGTAATGAGAATTGTGGTCCTTAAGCAGCATCCCTAGTGAAGAATGGTTTTAATTGTTGGCTTCTGTACAGTAGCCTGCCTGGAAATGAGTAGCATGAGTTAATAAAATCCTGAAATGTAGTGAGTATATGAACTTGTGTTTTGGAGGGTGAGAAGGTATTCTTGAAATCAAGTAAATCTTTTTGGCTACTTAGCATATCACAGATGGAATTTTCTGCAGAAAGAAAGTAGGACGCACAATAGGAACTAAAGTGGATAGAACATCAACAGTATACAAAGTATCATTTGAGCCAATTTGTTATTTGTATCTATATATATTTAAGTATAATTAAATTTTTGCCACAACATTGTGAAGTAAGCATTGATGTACCTACTGGGCAATTCTGGAAGCAGGCATTGGCATACTCATTGGGCAACTGTGGCAACAATTGGACAATTTGTAAAATGAGTTGCCCAATGTAGCAATGGAGCCATGTTTTGGATCCATTTCTTCCCAAAGCCCTAATCTTTATTACACCCACTGAACCTTGATATGACCCATCTTAAAGGTGTAGCCTCCCAGCAAACTCCACGTATATAAAAGACAACTTTTCAAAGCTGTGGGTAGCTCTAACTGAAGCATAAGGGGCCCAGGTTCATCAGTGCAAAGGCATCCGTATTTGCCCTCATTTAAACAGCAAGTTCAAGAACTTGCAAATGATGTTCGCTTATGACAATTCAAAACTTTAGGCTCTTTCCTTGGAACTCTGCCCCCATGGCTGTCACCTTCCTCCCTACCCCAGTGCCACTGAGCCAGGTGACTCTGCATTTCTAACAAGGCTGCTCAAAAGAGAAAGGGTGATGAGGCATACTGCATTTCAACTTCTACTCTCTTTGCCTCCCGCTACCAGCACCTCTTAATGTGGTTTTCTCCAGGAAAAGCAACTGAAGTGAGTGATTGTCATACTACACCACAGGGGAATCATTATCTGCTTTCTTTTGCCAGTATCTCTTCTGGAAGGCATTTTGCGTAACTGCAGTTACCAGTCAGCATAAATCAGGTGTTCTAGTGGAAGCCCCACCTCTATGCATTACCTATTGATAAGCTTGTTTAAATAATTGTGGAAAGTTAACACGAACTCATAGCATCTCTGGTTCTCCATAGACAAGGGGAGTGAAATTTTCTAAACACATACTCACACCAGTGTCACTGAATGATTACTAGCTTTCCTTTCTTTCCCTTCTCTTGCCTGTTTTTCATTATATACACAGTCGTTATTATGCAAAGTGTACAATTTTATGCATTTTAATAAGTGTATACATTTCTGTAACCACAACCATAATCAAAATACAGAACATTTCTATTGTCCCCAAAAGTTCAGCCACCCCCCTTTCCATTCACACCCACCAGCCACCCAGCACCCCACCTCCAGCCCACCTCCAGAGGCAATCTCTTTTTGATTTCTATCATCATAGATTGCATTTACTTGTTCTTGAATTTCATATAAAGCAGAGAGTCTGGTATAACTCTTTTGTGTCTGCCTTTTTAGTTGTTATTCATCCACTATGTACTCACTGTTATGCTGTGTTTATCCATTCTTCTATTGATGGATATTTGGGTTGATTACAGGTTTTGTTTTGTTTTGTTGCTTTTTTCTTTGTTATTATTAATAAAGCTGCAATCAATATTCTTGTACAGATCTCTCTTATAGACATATGTTTTCATTTATTCAGGGTAAATATCTAGGGGAGAAATTGATGATTATAAAGTCGGTGTATATTTAACATTATAAGAAATTGTTGTATAGTTTTCCAAAGTGTCTGACATTTTACACTCCCACTATCAGTGTGCCAGAGTTGCAGTTGCTGTACAGTTGGGCCAGAATTTGGGGAATGTTAATCTTTTAAACTGTAGTCACTCTACTTGGTGTATAATAATATATCACTTGTGGCTTCAATTTTCACTTCCCTAATATCTAAACTCAATGAATATATTTCATGTGCCTGCTGAACATTAGTACATATTCTTTTTTTGTGCAATGTCTGCCCAAGTCTTTTGCTCAGTAGTTTTTGTCTTTTTATTATTGATCTATAGGAGTTCTTTACATATTAAGAATACAAGTTCATTGCCAGATATATGATTATGAATTAATTCTTCCAATCTTCCAATCCTTCCAATGGCTTGTTTTTCATTTTCAACGTTGACTTTTGATGAACTGAAGTTTTTATTTTTTATGAAGTCCAGTGAGCCAATTGACATATTTTTTTAATAGATATTACTTCTTGAAGTCTAAGTATACTTTGCCCATGCTAAGGGATCAGAGACGTTTTCCTGTATCTTCTGGAAATTTTAGCTTGGACATTTAAGGCTGTAATCCACCTTAAGCTCTGTGTATTATGTGAGCTATGGCTCAAGACTTGTTTTTTTTCATACAGATATCCATGTTTTCCAGCATCATTATTGAAAATGTTTTCCGTTCCCCATTGAATTGTTTTGGTATCTTTATCAAAGATAATTTGATACTACTTTCTGGACTCTGTGTCTGGTATTTCTCTGGAATTTCTATTGTGTTCTACTGACTAACTTGCCTGTGTGTTCATAACACACTGTTTTAATTACTGTGGATTTATGATAAGTCTTAAAATCAGATAATGTATGTTTTCCTATCTTGTTGTTCTTTCAAGAAAAATGTTAGTGACAGCTTATCAATTTTTACAAAAATCCCATGAGAGTTTAATTGGAATTGAACTGAATCTATAGCTTAATTTTTATAGGCTTGACTTCTGTCTTAAGTTTTCAAGCCCATGAGTATAGTACTTATCTTCATTAATTTAGGTATTAATTTTTTTTCTTAGCAATATTTTCTCACTTTTGGCATCTAGATCTTGCACACATTTATTCCTAAATATTTCATGTTCTTATAACTGGCTTAAATGGTATTTCTTTAATTGTGGATATTAACCCTTTATCATATGTATGGTGTACAAATATTTTCTTCCAATTTACAGAATGCTTTTTAATTCTGTTGATTATTTCCTTTGCTGTTCAGAAGCTTTTCAGTTTTATATAGTCCCACTTGTTTATTTTTAGTTTTGTTGCTTGATATTTTGGTTTCATATCCAAAAAGTAATTGCCAAGGCTTATGTCAGGGAGCTTTTCTCCTATTTTCTTCTAGGACTATTATGGCTTCAGGTCTTAAATTTAAGTCTTTAATCCATTTTGAGTTGATTTTGGGGTATAGTGTAAGATAAAGGTCCAATTTCATTCTTTTTCATATGGATATCCAACTCTCCTAACAGCATTTATTGAAGAGACTATCATTTTATCATCACGTATTCTTAGCATCCTTGCCAAAATTATTTGATCACATATGACTGGTTTATTTCTAGGCTGTCTGTTCTGTTCCTTTAGTCTATGTGTGTGTTGTCATGCCAGTGCTGTACTGTTTTGATCAATATAGGTTTGTTATATAATTTGAAATCAATACATGTGAGGCCTCCAACTCTGTTCTTCTTTCTGAAGATTTCTTTGGCTATTCAGTGTCTTTCGTGGTTCCATATGAATTAAAAATTTTTTTTCTAGTTCTTTAAAAAATTCCATTATAATTCAGTTAGGCCTAGTGTTCAATCTGTATATCATGTAGGTTTATATAGACATATTAACATATTAACAAGTCTTATTTGATGAATGGATAGAGCAGAAATTAGGAAAAGCATAGAACAGGTGTGGTTAATGGCATCCAAAGACAGTGCCATCAAATCCCTCTCTCCCTATAAATGCATGCTCCCGCTGACATGGAGGCAGAGTGTGATTTTCATTGCCTCTATTCTAACTGGACCACCAGAGTTGGTTTAATCAAAGTAACATGGCAGAAGTGACATTTTGGGACTTCTGAGGTTACAGCTTAAGAAACCTTACAACATCTTCACCAGCTTTTGAATCAATCTAGGAGGAGCCAGCCACTATGTAAGAAGTCTGACTATGTTGAGACCTCTGTGCTGAGACAACTAAGGTAGGCAAGAGGAGAAGGCACATGGGAGGAAAGAAACATGACCAGCCCCAGGTATCTCAGCCCAAGTGTCAGACTCCAACCCCAGCTGCCATCTGTCTGCAATCCCATGAAAGAATTCAGCAAGACAGTTCAGCTAACCCCAGTGGTCCAAAGAACAATGGGGGATAATGATCAATTGTTGTTTGAAAGCTCTAAGCTTTGTGTCACCACATTTTATTACACAACAGTGGATAAGTGTAAAGTCTAGGATAACTTATTCAAAAGCTTACAATGTCATTTGAAACATAAAACAGCCATAAAAAATAGGAAAGTTAGGTATGAATGGACCCATTTCATAGAAGGTAAAAGATGAAGATTACAGAAGTCAATTGACTGTCAATTAGTGGCATAATCAGGATTAAGTCCAGCCCTAGAATACAAAGGGAGTCAGGAGAGAAAGGAGGAAATGAAAACAAAAGGATTCATGCCTTCAGAACATGCATAATCTTTTTACAAATCCTTCTTAACTGACTTCAGCTAAAGCCCAGAATGTATAATCCATGTGGCCTTCACTGAGCTAAGCGGGTCCACCCATCCTCCAGGCTTATACATGAGCTATAACTTAAATAAAGTTCTCTGTGCCTGGAATAGGAACAGCCTCTTTCCCCCCACTCATCATAGCAGAAACACCTGGGAAATATGTCCTTACTCTCTTGGGTCCATCTAGAGGCTTTTGGACTTGATCCAATCATTTAGTAACTACCAAGAAGCCCAACAGAGCAAAAAGTTCAAAGCTACTTCCTGTTAATTAGCTAAGGCAGTTTTGAGGATCCCAGCTGTGCAATTCATTTTCATGTGTAGTATCCCCAATTAGGCCAGCTCTGCCTGAGTTTTCTGGAGCTGTAACTTGGTAATCAGTGGAGAGCTGCACCAGGCTAACATAAGGTCAAGGTAGATTTTCTTTAGAGGTTCCCCTAAGACAACACTTCAAAATCACTTACCGCAGTAAAAACTGTATTTCATATACATTATGAAAATAAATGTTCAGTCCTTGAAAGGGATGTATCACTATTAAAAACCTGGCCATTTCTCCTAATGCTATAACCTAAAGGAAAGACCACTAGGTTATTTGTCTGACACCTTTACTCATATTTGGAAATAAACTGTCCATCAGTGACAGGCTGTCGTTTCCTTTTCTTTTGGTCAAAAGATCCATACTGGATTTCTGACCAGTGAATCCATTTAGCTCTAAGTACCTGCCATGTAAATGCTGTTTCTTAAGGACAGTGGTCTTTCCTGCACAAACCATACAGAAGACACATTGATCACAGTGCCTTCCATGCCAGCAGCCCCCTCTGAAAGGAAACTGCCTGGGACCTGCAGAAGTACGTGATGCCAAGGGACATGGCTGACTAACTATCCACGGCCCAGCCAGTGTCCTGTCACCTTGCATTTAAGCAAAAAGTCAGATCGAGCCAATCAAATCCTTTCTTTCTCTGCAATTCAAACAGAATTTCTGAGCAAATGCAGCCTTAGCAACAGAAGCAGCTGCTCAAAGTCCTTTGAGAGTGAGAAGTTAGAGGGGGCATGCTGGGTCTCGAGTGAGTCAAACTGATGAGCGGTCTATGAAATGGAGAAATGCACAAAGGGAGGAGGAAGCCCGTTGGCATGCAGAGGAAGCTGGAGCAGATGTGAGACGTGAGGTCACCCTGCCAAGGTGGATGAAACCACGCAGGTCTCTGGCACAGCCTGGGCTCCTTGGCCTTCTAGGTCCTGGACTGATTTTGGACCAGTCCTGGTCTGAGTGCACCTTCACTGCTTCCTTTTCACTTAAGTTGAATGAGCTCAGGCCCTTCATGGGAGTGTTGGAAATGTGCTCTGGAGTGGAAGGTGCCCTGGACCCAGCCTTCAAGATCAGGAGGGGAGGCTGCAGCAGAGGAGGCCTCCTGAGGACTGGGCAGGAGGAATCATGCCCCTCTGCAGAGGTCTCACACAACGCTCCGCAGTGAGGCTATGTAGCTGGAGAGGTAGGTGCCTGCCCGAATCCAGTGTTCCCCTTTGGAAAAAATACACACTTTGTGAACACAGTTAAGAGTGGACTACCATGTCACAGAACACTGAGCTATCTCCCCGGCCTCTCGGAGCCTCCTGCAAGTTTTAGCCAGAAAACACTGACACTCTCGTCACTGGGAGGCTTCTGTGTGGTTTGTGGCACACTCCCTCATCCCTGCCCCATGTGCAGTCCCCACCCCCGAGGGCCCTTTTCTGGTTCCTTCTAACCAAGATCCTTCAGAACTTAACATGTCTTCTCCTTATGTCCCTCCACAGGCCCATGAATGAGGACTTTTTCAGTGTTTCATCGTTTTTGGTTTTTTTCTCTACCACTTCCTGAGACTGATTCAAAATCTTAATTTGTTTTGCCCCAAATTAATAGTAGTCTTGGTTTTACCTTATCAAAAAACAATATAGGTATATTGTACATAATCTGAAAAATACAGAAGAAATGTTAGAAGAAAACAAATTTCTAACCCAGAAACAACTAATATTAATATTTTAATATTCCTTTTCTGACTTATTTTTCTATGAATATATTCATTTGTAGATATATAATCTGATATTTTTGAATTTTACAGATTCCAGTATTTTTTAACATCATCTCGTGAATATTTTAGGTTATCATTAAATATCTTCAAAAACATTATTTTAAAGTTGCTGCAGAAACTCTTATCAGATGAAAGGACAATAATTTTCTTAACCATTTCTCTCTTCTTGTACATTTAGTTCAATGCTTCAACGATCGTAGTTCTTCCAGAGTAATCTGTATTGTAATATTGGGTCTCATTATAGCACAGAAGGCAAGTCCTCCAGATGACATGGCGAAGAGTGGCCCCTGCACCCAGCCCACCTGCATTTAATCCCAGCTGAACCATTTGCTTGTGTGTGACCTCAGGCAAGTTGTTTGACATCCTGTGATTCAATTTCTTCATCTCTAAAATGGGGAAAACAGAAGTCCTTTCTTCACAGGGCAGTTGGGAGGATTAAATGAGTTAACACCTGTAAGCAGGTGGCACATTAACGTGCTGATAGGAAGCAACTTATCCCCACTTCTGATGGTGGCATTCAGGTGGTTGGACCCTTTTAGTTAAACCATGCCTCCTTCATGCCCTCCTCCCCCCGCTGCTATTCTTCCTGGGAAGAGGGTCCTTCCCCATCCTTGGGGAGAGTTTGGAAGAAGAAATGATTTGTACAGTGTAGTGAGTTGTATCTTGCCTCCCCCACAAAAAAAGATCTGTCCAAGTGCTGGCCCCAGAAACCTATGCATGTGATCTTATTCAGCAAAAGGGCTTTTACTAATGTAATTAGACTTGAGATGAGCTCCTGGATTTAGGGTAGACCCTAAATCCCATGTCAGGTGTCCTCTCAGAGAAAAGCAGAGGCTAGCTGGCAGAGACACAGGACAGAACATGATGTGAAGTCCGAAGCGACGAAGGAGGCAGGGACTGGAGAGATGCAGCCACCAGCCTAAGAGTATTCTCAGCAGTCAGCAGCAGAGAGAGGCGGGAAGGACCCCTCCGCACCAAAGCCTTTAGAGGGAATGTGGCCCTGGTGGCACCTTCTGGCGTTCAAAACTGAGAAAATAGATTTCTATTGTTTTAGGCCATTGAATTTGTTACGGCAGCCACAGGAAAGCTAACACGTGTCCCCTTTGCTGGGTGGTGAAGAGCCCATAGGGACCATCTGACTGCTTCTCCACATCATAGCACTTGTGGGTGGTCCCTGAGTGGGCAGGGCTGGAGCCTGTGCCCGGGTGCACCAGTCCAATAAAGGAGAACAATATCAGGAAGCCCTCTTGCCAACAGATATTTGTCACCTTCTTCCAGTTCAGCTTAGTCAGTATTAAAAGAGAGCGTCACATTTCCATGTGACTTTCTTTTAGTGTTTAGAGCTCAGGAGGGAAGCTGAGCAGCTACAATAAACTTCTGTTACTTTTATCTTTAAACCCAGCTCTCCTACCTGATCTTTGAGTAAGGCAGAAATTCTTTCATACAAGGACCTGGGTATGGTTAACTGCTTCCATGCATACTATCATTTTGGACCATTTCATATTTTTTCACCTTATTTGTGGATGTTCTCTGAAGGTTTCTGCCCTGTCTCAGGCTCCTGTGAGCTCAGCATTGAGTTTTGAATGCTTGCCTGTGGCTTGTTTCTTGGATTCATTCTCTTCCGACCTCCCAAGGCTAACCCAGTCCTGTGTTACGCTGGCCCAAGCCGGTTTGAGCCTGATCAGCGTTCTCTCTCCCCTTCTCGGGGCGCTGGGTCATGCTCTTTTCATTCCGGGTTCTTCTTCCCCGTCTCCAGTTGGAAGTACTCTCAGAGCCTCACAATTCTGCATTAGTAAACCCTGTCATGGTGAGGAATGTCACAAGCTGATATGGATTCTCATCTTCTGTGGTAACAAACACATTAAAATATGGTGTGATGTTGCTAATGGAATTTTATGCACTGTAATTTCTATGCTCTGTTTCTCAGATTCCATCCAGATTTCTTTCATATACAAAATTCGGTCTTTCCTGAGGCCCCCATGCCTGCAACTCCACACTAAGAGGAAAGCTATTGTCCTTGCCACTGCTTGTTAATTAAGTCATGTGACACCTTTGGTGCCTCATAATGATTCTATATTCCTAAATCTTATTTGTTCAACTAGAGTATAAAAAACTGGAGAGGTATGGTCCTCAAACTTCAGCAGGGTGGGCTTGCCAGGACCTCTATGCTTTAGAGGGTGCCTTAAAGGGCACACACACACACACACACACACACACACACACACACACACACATTCATTAAAGGAAACTGGGATGTCTCCTTCACTTCCATCAAGGGCTTCATGCTGACATACACAACCCTTAAGCAGAAATATGCTCTCTCATGATTCACCCTACTCAGGCCTCAGGGAAATGTTTCCCCGTCCCTCTACTTTGTCCTTGAAGAAGAGGTGACTGCATCCAAATGACTTGGAGGTTTGTGGGTTATACCAATCGCTGACTTTGAACATGGGTGCTGCTGTGGAATTCAGAAGGATTACTGCAGAGGAAATACTAAGAAAAGACAGATTAATTCATTTATTACATCTTTCCTTTCAGGTGGCATGAATGCATTAAATTATTGCATAATAAAGACAACTTTTGCAGGAATGACAAGAGTCTATTTTGGGCTAATTCATGGTACAGAGATATGCAAGGAAATAGGTAGGGAATATAGCATTTTAATAGCTTACTTTTTATTTCTAACTTTTAAATATTTGGACATATGATACGTGGGCCTGCGTTTGTTCTCCTTCCCTGGGCCCTGCAAACATGAGGGGTGGGGCTTGCTGACAGGAAGGAGGTGATTAACCATGTCTACTGCCCCTGAACCTGCCCTCAGTATTTAGCTCACAATTGCTCTGCATTTGGGAAGTATCAATACAAGTTTGTCAGATGAATCCGTGCTAAATATCAGAGGTTGAATCTTTATGCAGGTACGAGAAAGCAACCTATTTGGAAATCTACATCTAGGGAAACTGAACGGGCATATCAGGGGAGCCTCAAGCAGAAACCAATCTAATTCAGCTCTAGGGTAGCGTTGCCAGAGGGTCTCTGCAAGCAGACCCAGGAAATGGTAGCGGGAAAAATGCTTGAAAACTGAACAGTCTCGAAGGGCTTATCCCAAAAAGTGTCATTTTTCTCTCCTATAGCCTAGGATGCAAAAGAAGAAGAAGACAACAGAGACCATGGAAGTAATCACGGAAGGAAGACAGTGCAGTGGGAATGGGGAAACTCCAGCAAGGCTAAAGGCCAGGAGGGCTGAACTTAAGAGCACATGCAGTTCGGCAGTCAGAATTCTACAGCCACCATTGTCAGGTTAAGATCCCAGAAATAAAGTGGCCTGCATCCTGAGATGGACTCACGAGATTGGAGATGGTGTAGAAGAGCATCAGGACCCAAGAAGGAGACCCTGGTGCTTGTGTGCTTATGTCAGATCCCAACTGCAGTAGAAATTTTAAAAGGGTTTACTTCATCTTATAGGTATGAATTTTCTCAACTGATCCTTTTATTTTTATGAAATCCTGAACCAAGAACTTTCTCAGGCACAACTAAGAAATATGTCATGCTATTGAGCATTTTAGCAAAACTTCAAATTCCTAGATAGGGTAATCTAGAAACTTCTTAGGGAATGACAGAAAAAAATAGAATGAGAATAAAGCAAATGCATAATGCAAATGCCATATCCTAAGATCCTTTGATATGATGTCTTATACAATCACAATAACACTAGGAGTAAGCTGGTATGATGCTCCAGCTACAGGTGAGTAATTTAAGATGCACACAATGTAACTAATATGCCCCAAATCACAGAGCTAGTAAAGGGTCCTGCCAGGATACAAATTCAGGAAATTTCACATTAAAACCTTGATTCTCAGCATTTAGCCCTCTACTGCTGACCCCATTACAAACACACACAGTTGACTTGAGACTGTGTGCATGTGATTTTATTAGCTAGTGCATTAGTTTCCTATTTCTGCAATAGCAAATCACCACAAAGTAAGTGGATTAAACCAACACACACCTTAGTTTGGACATCTTCAAGTCCAAAATGAGTCAGCAGAGAGAGCTGCACTCTTTCTGGAGGCTGTAAGGGACAATCTTCCCTTGACTTTTTCAGCTTCCAGAACCGCTTGCATTCTTCAGTTCATGATCCCTTCCCCCATTTTCAAAGCCCATCACTCACCTCTGCTTCTATTATCACATCTCTTTTTCCTGACTCTGACCCTCCAGAACCACCCTTGTAAGGACCCTTATGATTATATTAAGTCAACCTGGGTACACAGGATATCTCCCCGTCTCAGGATCTCTAACTTCATTACATATGCAAAGTCCCTTTCACTTTCCAAGGTAATATACTCATAGATTGTGGGGATTGGGATGCGGGTACTTTTGGAGGGACCATTATTCAGCCTACCAATAGCTCCTTATTGATTGATAATGGCAGGCGTATTGTAGATGTTCTGCCTTTATTGAGTGCTGGCAGAGTTCAGAGCCTCCCATAGACAATGAGGGTCAGAGCCTCTTCCTGGCTCACTGCCCAGTTGTATTAGACAGTATCTGTAGTTCTATGATTGCAAAACAAAATGTTCAGGGAGATAATAGGGAAGTCAGCATAGTGACACCAGGAAATAGTGGTCTTTGACTGATAAACTCCCATTACAGAGGCCCTGTCTTGGCAGAGTTCACACAGCCAAGTGTCTACACAGTCTCCCTGCAATGGTATAACTCAGAAGAACACTTGATCAAGGAGACAGGCACCCCTACCCTGGGAGAAGAGGGGAAACTGTTTGGCTTCAAAATATAAAATCGCATGATCTGTAAAAATAAAATGGCCAAAGAAGTTAAACTGACTTCAAGCTCTCGTTCCTTCTCTTACTCTCAGATATGTATCTCTTACCAGCTCTGCAAATAACTTAAGCATCCTGGGCCCTGATTTCTTCATCTGCAGAATAGAAATGGTAACACCTGAGTAATGATTGCTGAGAGGATGGAGTGCTTATAATGTGCACTGCAGAGAGCTCACCCAATGCTTGGCATGGAGCTCAGATGAATACTTTTCTTCACTGTGGTTGAGTGTTGTATGCAGTTTGCTTTGCAGACTGGTGGTATAACCTCTGGCTGTTTCTAGGAGCTTTGCTTGACCTCCATGAACAATGGAGTAAAAAATATTTATCTTACAGTTTTCAGGGCCCAGATCTTTCACCTCCTTGGATTAAATTTATTCCCAAGTATTTTATTGGTTTTGGTGCTGTTATGAATGGGACTATTTTACAAATGTCCAACAGGTATGTGAAATGCTCAACATTACTAATCATCAGGGAAGTGCAAATCAAAACCACAATGAGATATTACCTCACACCTTTAGAATGCTTATCTTCAAAAAGATAAGAGGTAACCAAGTGTTGGCAAGGATATGGCGAAAAGAGAACACTTTGTACTATGGGTGAGGATGTGAAATGGTGCAGCCACTATGGAAAGCAGTACGGAGGTTCCTCAAAAAATTAAAAATAGAACTACCATATGATCCAGCAACCCCACTCTGGGTATATATCCAAAGGAAATGAAAACAGGGTCAAAGAGATATCTGCACATTCATGTTTTTTGCAACATTATTGACAATAGCAAGATACAGAAAAATCTATGTGTCTGTCAATGGATGAATAGATAAAGAAGATGTGATATATGTATATATAGTATATGTGTGTTTGTGTGTACACACGGAGTATTTTTCAGCTATGAGAAAGGATAACTTGGACACCATGAATGGACCTTGAGAGCATCATGGTAAGCAAAAGAAGTCAGAGAAAGACAAACACTGTATGTTATTACTCACATGTGAAATAACAAAAACCCAAACTCATAGAAACAGAGTGGAATGGTAGTTACCAGGGGCTGGGGGCTGGGGGGAATGGGGAGGTGTTCATCAAAGAGCATAATTTTCCAGTTAGAAACTGAATAAATTCTGAAGATCTAATGCACAGCATTGTGAACAGTTAACAATATTGTATTATATAGTTGAAAATTACTAAAAGAGTAGATCTTAAATGTTCTCACCACAAAAAAAGAAATAATAATTATAACAAAAGGAGGTATTAACTGACTCTGTGGTGGTAATCATATTGCAATATATGCGTAACAAACCAATACATGGTATACCTTAAATTCCATGGTCTATGTTAACAATATCTCAGTAAAACTGGGAAAAGAAACTGGACTCAGAACCTTGTCTCTATCATATACTGCATGATCTTAAATTACTCTACTTGCTTTCTCTAAACTTGATTATCTTCTAAAAATGTATTATTATGATAACACCTACCTTTTGGCCATTGTTATACGGAATACACAAAATAATGGAATTGGTACTGCCTAGTCCATTTAAATGAGAGTTTATTATTACCACTATATTGCTATTATTATTATTATTCAGCCAGTATTAGCATAACACGGTCATCTGCATACTAAAATACCTAATAAATATTTACTGAATCTAAATTTATTTATACCAAAAGTCTATAAAAAGCTCCAAAAGACATTAACTTGAATTTTCCTTATGTGTATTTTTCCACCACGCTGTCCAGAATGACAGAAAATTGCAGATGTTATTGAAAATAATTTTTCAAACATCAGGGACACATTTTAATACATGTTAACAGAATGGCTTTGATTTCTAGCACTCCACAGAAAATAACCTAATTAGAAGGAAGGAAAGAACTTAAAAAGAAAAATATTCTTCAAACAGGACAAGAAAAAAGAACTACTCTTCAAATATTTATAGGTTTTTGCCCCAGAGTCTCCCATGTTTTCCTTTCAATTCAATAGCCTCAGGGAGGTGGGAGGGTCTGTTGTGTTATATGGGGATGGGGAGAACCTCCAGAGAGTTAGAAGATGAGAGACTTGGCATCATGCTGGGAGTGGCTAGAAGGTATTCTCTGCCTCATTTCTCTGTATATTAGACAGTGGGTGGGGAGGGACTGAAAGTAAAGGGGCTTTGAATCCAGACAACTAAGAAGGAACCCAGATTTTGAAAAATGAGAAGGAGACTTTGGTCATTGCAATAATTTTGTTTTTTTAGGGTGCAAGGCACAGAACTCCCATGTCAAGGGGAATAAATATACTAGAGGGAATGAGAGGGTGAGTTTTAGACATGAGATTTGGGATGGTCTCTAGACCTCAGAATAAGGAGGAGTGGGCTTCTCTCCCAGAAGATGGGTGTCATTAATGTGATCCAGCTCTAAAGTCTCTCTGTTCTTGTGTGACATTCCCAGGAGACAGAACAACCCGGCTGGGGACAGCTGGCTCTGCTCTGGGTCAGTCAGCGGTGCTGAGGAGACAGAAGCCCATGGCACAGATGTGACCACTGGGGGAAAAAGCAAACAACCCAGCCTCATGGCATTTTGTGCTGGACTATGCTCTCTTCGGCTCTTTACTCTCGTCCTTAGGGTGCCTGGGAGAGTTTGAGTAGAGCAGGGTTGGGGGCTTCTTTCATTTGAGAAGTGTCTTTGACTCTGGAGAATTAAAAAATGCAGGATAGTTCTCAGAAGACAGCAGAAAGCTGGTGACTTCAAGGCAGTTAGATAAAGGGATGAGACATTGAATGTGTTTTCTAAATTGTCTGAAATACTTATTTTAGGATTATGAACTTGAGATTCAGGACGGAAGTACAGGAGAAAAGAGCTAAAATAAACAAAACAGTTCAAATACATTCGAAATAGAAAACTTTTCACCTATGTTGTCTTTTAATTCTAATAGTACCAAAATGTGAAAGCATCAATAGTTTCACTTTAAAAAAAAAAAGTGTGTTGTAATTGGACATGTTTTTTTAAATCAATTCTGACCCCACATCAGGCACTGTTGCTTTGTGGTTGAAGTAGCCCTAGCAAGGTTTCATACACAAGCTTCTATTTTTTTTAAATAATTTTTATTGAATTACAATTTACATACAATAAAGCACACAGATCTTAATTGCAAAGTTCGATAAGTTTTGACAAATGTATGTGCCCATCATTACTTCCCACCACATAATAGATTGTCTCCATCACCCAGTCATTTTCCAGGCAAACTCTGTCCCAATTTCTGTCACCTTATATAAATAGACACATATATTGTTACTCTGTGGAGGCTGGCTCATTTTGCTCAATAGAATTCTTTTTCACATCCATCCACATTACCTTTTTTATGCCTGAGTAATATTCTACTGTAAGAATACCTTTCTGCTTTTTCTTCTTCATTCATTCACCAAATAATGGACATTTGAGTTTTTCTAGTTAGCAGCTACTAAGAATACATTTGCTATGAACATTTGTGTATAAGACTTTTTGTGGACATGGGTAGCCACTACTCCTGAGGAAATGTCTCCAAGTGATCTTGTTGCATCATGGGGTGCATGTGTACTTAACATTATAAAAAATTGCCAAATATTTTTCTAAAAGTGATTTTATTTTACACTCTCGCCAAAATTGCAAGAGTTCAAGTAACTTTATAATCTTACCATTATTTTGTATTGTCCATTTTAAGATTTTAGCCATTTTTGTGAATGTGCAACAGTATCTTACTTTGGTTCTAACCTGAATGCCCTTATGACAAATTATGTTGAACACATTTTCATGGGCTTGCTGGCTGCATCTCTTTTGACTGCATTTACTAAAATTTGCTTATATCTGTCTTTATTATTGAGTACTGAGTTCTTTGTATATTCCAGATGTATTTATTGCAAACATTCTCCCCTGGTTTGGGACTTTCTTTCTAGCTTCCTTAATGGTGTATTTTAATCACATTTAAAAATTTTTTGCTTGAGTCCAACTTACACGATTTTTTTTTAATGGCTAGTGCTTTTTGTGTCCTAAAAAAATGTTTGCCCATCTACCAAAGTTGTGAACATATTTTCCTATGTTTGTTTCTACAAGTTTTATTATTTTCACTTTACAGCTTGTGCCATAATCTTTCTTGAATTAAATTCATGATTGAAAACAGATATGAACTGAGGTTCATTTATTTTTATATGCTGATAGTTTTTCTATCACCGTTTGTTCAAAATTTTATTTTGCACCGTCACTTGCCTTGGTGCCTTGGTGGAAATCAGCTTATCATCTACAGGAAACATTTTCTGAGTGGCTGCACTCTGCCAAGAGTTTTTGTAAGTGTTATCTTTTATTAGAGAAGGAATGGCCTCTTTTTACTCGAGTTTAAAACTTCTAAGAGATTAAATTTTCTTCTTACCAAAACAATATATTCCATCAAGAAAGCCTAGTTACCTTCTAACCAGTTTCACCTGAATTAACATTTAGGAAGAAAAGAAAAACTCTTATGCTTCTAAAAACAAAAAACAAAAAACAATCTATATTCAAAGGATCAAGAATCAGAAAAACTTTGGCAGCCAAGAGACAGTGAAAATGCCTTTGAAATTCTGAAAGAAAAATATTTGAACTTAAAATTCTATACCCATCCCATATATCAAATAAACATGAAGGTAGACCAAAGACATTTTCAGACAAACAAGTTTTTAATAATGTTCCCTTCTTTGCACTGTTGTGTAAGAAGCTACTGGAGTATATGTCCATCAAAATAAGGAACTAAAACAAGATCTAGAAAGCATATAAAACAAGATATAGGAGACATGAGACCAACAAAATGGGGTTTGCAAGTGACAGGCAACAAGAATCCTAGGAAAATTGTTAAAAGAAGTTCCTAGATTTCACCTGTGCAACTGAACCAGAAATAAATCAATATACATGAGAACAGGTGAGAAATTTCTAGATTGCATAACATTCAATATATTTAAATGTGTTGAAAGGTTTTCATAGTTAAGAGAAATGTGAGGCACTTATTAGTGATAAGTGCATAGATAAATACAAAAGGATTTTTAAAAATATTGCACAAAGAAAAATAAAAAATCACGATAGTTTACATAATGACTCAACCATCAATAGATTTACATGGTCATGATAGTTTAAATTCTAAATAATGACCTAAACAAAATTACAGTGTATTTATAATAATTAAAAGGAAGACTAAAATGTGAACTGATTATGGATGCCAGGAAAGGAAATGTATAATAAAGAAAAATGCTCATTTTGCAAACTGAGAACATAAATACATAAAGCTTAAAATTGTAAAAGCAACAGGTAGACATCACATTTTGTGATATAAACATGGAGATAACTTGCACTGGAAGTGGTTCTTGATGAGAAGAAAAAAATTTGTAGTGTAGTCAGGGGCTGTCTTTTCTATAACCGCCCTTGTAGAATGATTTTACTTCTTATAAAAAATGCATGCATAATTTATAAAAATGTTTAAGTGAAACTTTTTTTAAAGAAACTGTCCTGAATTTAGGAATCTGGAACTGTCTGAGTTTAAATGGAGTCACCTCCAAGAAGTAGCAGTGTTTCTCTATGTGCCTATGGATCTTAGCTTCCTTTTCTGTAAAATAAAGATAATTAAATTTATTTTGCAGTTTTATAAGGATGAACCATAAAGATCTCACTACTAAGAATGCAGGCAGCAAGGTCTTTAATAAAGTGTTGTTCAATGATTATCTCAATTGAAAACATATGAATTTTTTCTTAAAATTCAGACTCCTAGGTCCCATCCATAATCTGTAAATCCTAATATCTGGCCTTTGCACTCAAGGATTTGTACATTTGATAAAAACTCAGTTGATTCTGATACCCGTGATAGCCTGCTAAGCATGGGCTTAAGCACCATATACACTTTTTCAATCCCTGCCTTGCATAGACTGGTAGCCTGAGAAATTTCCTTAAACTGCCTTGGCCTATTTTCAGACTTTTTGAATAGCGTATGATGATTTCTCCGGCATACAAAACCTTTCGCACCGGGCCTGCCATTGGCAGGCATTCAGTCAATGTGAATTCCCTCTTCCACCATGAATCAGTTTTGTCTCTGATATAAAATTATCTTAGTGCATTACAGAATCAGACAGTTATAATAAAAAAAAAACTCCAGACATTGAACTGGATCCAGCTTCAATTGTACAAACTACCAACAGCTGGTTATTGAGCAAGTGGTATGTGCCCAGCATTCTGTTAGCTACTGTGAGGAAAATTAGCATTTTAGGAACAGAAGTTTATGCCATAAGAGGTCATCTTGACAGACAGCATCAATGCAAAGACATTTCAGAAACAGAGAATGTTAAAGTTGAAAGATACCTTAGAGGATTTCTGTTCAGACATTCCCATTACATACAGAAAGGGAAAGGGGATCTGCAAGGTTGAGATTTCCTCAAAAGTATCTAGATAATGAAGGAGAAATGCACCAGTCTCGGGTGGGACAATTCACAGGGCATACTTCTTTTTTTTAATGCAACAATGGTTTTCAAAACTTTTTCATTATCAGCTGAAACATTTCTTCTAATCAAATAAGACATGGAAGTTCAATATATATGAATGAGCAAACCTTCTCTGTTTGAGATTGGATTAAGATGCCCAGAGTTACATCCACTTGGACTCTTCATGGAAACTGTTAAAGACTGTCTATCCATACATCACCAACATAACTTATCAATAAGACAAAGGTGAGTTTATTGCTTAACAAAGTGAAGGAAAACATTTTGCAAAGCTTTGGCAGTGTCTTAGCATGGGAGTTGTAAAAATCAGAATTGATTGAGCCAATTTGGAAGTTTGGCTTAAGGAAAGTCTCTCAATATGGGGTCCTAATAAGGATTAGATAAAAATCATGATACAACAGTCCAGGACTGCTGGAGACAGCAAGGCAAAATCTTTGAGGTAAGAGATTCAAATAATTTAAGGTTGCTGCTTTCCATTAAAGAGCCAGTGGGTCTCTGAGGAAGCTCCTTAAATGAACAATCCAATCATTTGCATGGGCAAGACAATTACAGAAGAGTAAAGTAGAATAGCCAAAAAAAAAAGACAGTAGAATAGCAAAGCCAAGTTAATGTAGACAATGAAGTGGCGTTCCTATTGAGTGCTTAGGCTGAGTTTTGGGGTAGAGAGCTTTGGCAGCAAACCCTGATGCATTTCCCAGGTACCATTATTAGCACCCTGCTTTACAGATAACAACGATGAAGCCCAGCCACAAGGAAATCATGCTTCCCATATGCCATAAAATAGGCTAGGTTTATACATATTCTTACAACTCTGGGGGTCAGGGGTTGACTTCCCCACATTAATGCTGAGGAAACGTGGACAGAAATTGATTACATGTAGCTCAAGCTCACAGAGGTAGCCTGATGCATTCTGGGCGAACACCAGGTCTGTCTACGGCTAAACTTGTGTGGCTCCGAGGATGAATGTGGCTCCGAGGAAGATGTCCATGTCCACTTGCAAAATTTAATTTTCAAACTCATATTTTGTTGCTTTTCCTTGTTGCATGAAGTAAAAGCAAGCACTCTATTTTGAAAAGAAATTTAGATTTGAGAAAATATCATCAGTGATCTCAAAAGCAGTGACAATGTTTTATTTCAATAACTTTTCTTCCTAAGGGACAGAACTACATACGTTATGGGGAAAATGCCCAAATGGAAACGCAAGGGAGAGGGAACAACAAGTCCACCGCCTGGGGGATGAACCGAGCTGGGCACACAGAGTAAAGGAAAGGAGGGCACCGCTGGGTAGGGAGCAGGGGGTGCCTGACAGGCGATGCAGGGACGTATGCTTCTGTTCATTCAGCCAGGTTTTTGACAATGGCTTTTGGTAGCTTGTTCACTCATTACTTCTCACGGAATGTTTTATGAGCATCTACTTTGCACCAAGGTCTGTTTAAGATACTGGAAGTAGACTAAAATATAAGAACAGCAAAATGTCTTGCCTCATGGAATAGTATTCCAGTGGAAAGAGGAAGACACAAAACAAACTGTATTTAAAGTATTTCCGGCAATGTTGAGCACTGAAGGAAATACAGAAGAGCAATATGATAAGAAGTGATGGGAGAGATCTGCTGCTTTCCATGAATTTCTCAGAGAAAGTATACAAGGAAGAGGAAACAAGCCCACTGCCTGGGGGATGAACTGAGCTGGGCACACAGAGGAAACGGAAGGAGGGCACCGCTGGGTAGGGAGCAAAGAGTCTGATATAAAAGGGATTGGCTACATCTTGAGGACTACGGTATATAGGTTTGATTTTATTCTAAGTGCAAAGGAAACCATGGAAGAATTTTACATTGAAAATATAAATTTTATGAATCTACTTAATACATTTATAAGCATATTTTATAAATATGAATTTTATGTTGGAAATTGGAGGGTTTTTTTTATTGGGGCAGGAGGGGATGATATTGTCTGGCTGATTCTTTTAACAATCTGTAGTTACAGATTGTAGGGTGGGAAATTGAAGCTATTTTATTACTCCAAGCAAGAGAGAGTTTTAGTGTGGACTAGTGTAGGCCCATGGAGATAGAGAAACATGAATAGATTCAGGATGAAATTTGGAGGAAGACCCACCAGTGCACTGGCTGGGAAGCTGGAGAAAAATGTCATCAGAGTAACTTAACGCACTACCCCAGAGCCATCAAGTCTGCAGCTGCTGCGTGCGCGAGGATTAGCAGCAGAACAGATCTGAGAATATGAGAGAAAAGGACTTCTGTTTTGTGCTGTCAGGTTTGAAATTCCTTTCGATATCCAATTGGAACAGCCAAATAAACTCAAGAGAGGTTTCAAGAATGAAGATATAAATCGGACAGTCATCAGAGTATTGATGTTATTTAAAGCTATGGAGTCAGATGAAATCACGTGGGAAAGAATATAAATAGACAAGAAAGAAAAAGGGAGCAGTCCGTGGACACTGGACAGTTGAGAGCCGCAGAGAGGAGTGGCATGTTCCCCACTGGTGCTGCACCAACAGTATACAAGCTTCACTGACGTGTAGGGGGAAAATTTTGCCCTTAAAAAGCAGCACTGTCCTGCCACTCAGACAAGTGCTCAGAGCTAAGTCTAAGCAGCAGGTGAGAGCTACAGCTGGGAGATTACAGAGTCTTGAGGAAATTCAGTCCCTTAGAAAAGTGTCTCATTGCTACCCACACTCAGACCCTATTTTCAAAACTTTATTTTATTTAAACTTATTTTATTTTTAGGTATCTTTATAAGAAATGAGGAACAGGGGAATTCCCTCTTTCTCTCTCTCTCTCTCTCTTTCACACACACACACACACACACACACACACACACACACACACACACACATACACACACACCCCTCTGAAACCAAAAGTTAATAGAGAGAACATTACATCTTGGGTATATCAACGATCTCCCAGAATTAGGGTGCCCATTAAATAATCATAAAATCCAAAAATGGAACTTTTATGACCAAAAAGGACAATACCATTCAACTCCAGGACCAAGATTTTTCTATATTCTGGCTCATTATCTGAAAAATGTGGGTTGATCTTACAGAAAGAGATTAAACAAAACACGAAACAGCGTGGAAAATCTCAGACCAGCATAAATGGAGGATTTTGAGTAAAGTCCTTTTTTTACCCTCAGAATCCGAGTGATCATGGGAAATAAAGGATTTCGATATGCTACCAGGATTGCCAGGAGAGAAGTGACTGCAGATTTGAGGGACGCTACAGGATGCACAGTGAATTAGGTCTGAAGATTATTAGGTATAAAGGTTACCTTACGCCATTTTTAAAAAAGGGTGTTGATACTCATATGTTACAATATTGTAAAATTCTTTTCCTGTATTTTCTTTCTTCTTCCATTAAATCTCCTTTTTTTTTTCCCCAAATATCTTCATAATTTCTGGAACATGCCCATTCTAAAAAATGCCAAGTTTATCAGCATGCTCTGGAATGTGAGGAGGATGTAACAGAAAAGGAAAGCTAACTATTTCTCCATGCTATTATAAGAAAGCTTTTTTAAAGGTTACATATATATACACACATATGTATATTTTTATAACTTTTGATAGAAAGATCATGTGACACACAGTTTCTACTTCAGCTTATGAACTTCTTCCCACCAAATGAATATCCTGCAAGGAGAATCGTCCAATGATTTCATGGAGGTTTTTCCAAGCTGCTTTGCTTAAAAAGCTGGTTCTGTATACAGGTGCTCACCACCACGAAGAAGACATGGACATATGCTTACAGCTTTTCACCAGGTAGCAAGATGGTCCCTTGCTCTGGGTGTGTATGTTTGTGCAAGCACCCTACCCTTCTGTTCATTCTTTCCTTGGAGAGAGAGATACAGGGTCAGACTGTCTGAGTCTGAAACCCATCTCTGAGACTTGTTATGTGCTTTGGACAAGTTACTCTCCGTGCACTAGTTCCTAGTTTTTCCAATGAGGATGACTGACAATGACGACTGTAATGATAATGATAAGAAAGGAGAGAAGGAGGTGGGAGAGCAGGAGGAGGAAGAAGCGAACTCAGCTGGGGTTTAGTGAGGCTTACATTAGTTAACATATGTAAAATGCTAAAAACAGAGATTCTGTAAAAGATGCTATTTTTTTATTTTGCTTCACTCATGCAACTGCATTAATTGAGAACCTATTGTGTACAAGCTACTGTATCCCGCAAGACATCCAGGGATGCATGAGGCTGTAACCATCTAGTGCACGACCAGTCTGTTATGCAGATACAAAACCCTCCATGCTGTGGGCTGTGTCTCCCACTCCTCCTGTCATCCAACAGCACCCTGGGCCCTTCCTTTACCACGGAGGCCTTGATACCTGAGTCCCACAGCACCACCCCCATACCTTGAAATCTTTCTAAAGGCCATCAGTGAGAAACCACTGACTGAAAACCCTAAGCCCAGATTCCTTAGTCCTGCAAGTCCCACCTAGTCACTGATGTTTCCTTTACCCGTCACCTGCTGCCCCTGAAAATGAATTCATCCATGAAATAAACTCAACATTCTACTCTTCTTCCTCAACGTCCCATTCTTCCATTTCTCCCCCATCATCTTTTCTTTTTACATCCCATAATAGAGGCTTAGTTAGAGGAATACTTGATTTGCTTGGGGTAGGACAGGCAGACCTTATGTTCTGGTAGCATGCTTTTCCCATGCTCATGTGTGTATGAATCACCTAGGGATATTAATAAAATACAGATTCTGGTTCAGTTGGTCTGGAGTGAAGCCTGAAATTCTGCAACTCTAATAAGCTCCCAAGTGACGTTCAGGCTGCTGGTCCAAGGACGCACCTTGAAGAGTGGAGCTCCAGTAGTGCTCACATTGCCATGTTTCAGAGTCAAGCTCAGAGCCCTGGAGACTGAGAAATATTATTTATGTTAGCACCTAGGGTGAAAATGCTCCTTTCTGTGCATGACTCACATTAACCAAAATCATAACATGCAATGCATACAGGCAAGCAAATGAGCTACAGTGAGAAGCAACTATCACAGAATCAAGATGCTATATGGGCAACTTATCACCCCTGGGATGCCTTACAGGCAAAGTTAGTTAGTAATTAGAATGTAGATTGGAGAGCATGCAGTCAGAACACGGATGGTCAGATGAACTGCATGAGCACCTATCTTGTGATTTCTTAGGTGCCCTCAAATTCAGATTTGTTAGTCAGCCTCTACCTCTCTGAATCTCTTTTTCCTACGATTTCATGTGCACTGGACCAAGCCAAGGCATATATTCTTTCCTCACATATTTAGAAAGGTAGAAATTCTTCATCTGGAACACCACTTAACAATAGACATATTATTGATCCATATTTCTGGAGTTTAGATATTTTAACTACAAAATAATAATAGTAATAAGCAGTAATATCTCGTGAACCTTGTTATAAGCTAAGCTTAGGTGTCACCATTTTATAATCCCAATATCATTATCAAGTAGATAACGATTATTATCCTATTTTGTGAAGGAGAAAAGACAGGCAGTTATAGATTTAGTAGGTGCCAGAGCCAAGATTTATGCCCAGACAGCCTAGCTTCTGAGACTGCGTTGTTAACCAAGAGGTGAAAAAGAATTCACAGCCATACTACACGGTTTTTTTTTAGTATGGCATGTGAAAAGAACATATAATACTGGAAGAAATTGTTTCACTTAAAAATATATATTTATGTAAAACAATTTGTGGGTTTTCATACAGTTAAAATGTATGAATGATAACTCTATCTACATGGATTAACTCAGATACATAATGAGACTATATGTAACATTAGAATATGTATATTATGAAGCCACATACATAAAGATGAAAATGTCTAAAACATTGCAATAAGACAGAAATTACTAGTATGGCAAAAAGACACCTTTTCACATCATCCTAGAGTTTATTCTGGCAAGCTTACCTAAAGATAATATGCATTGTTTAACTTACTATTTACCACTGATCGGGGCATGTCTCTAGAAGGTAGTGGTAATGTTTGAAGGTTGGTAAATTGCAAATAATTTCTGTCCAGTAGAAAAGACATTCCCAAAGTTTATGTGTTTATTGACATTAGAGTTTTACCTAACTTAGCAATCACGTTTCATCATTTTTATTCAATACCTTTATACCCAAGTCTCTTTCACACTCCTTGGAACCAGTTCTATCATCACTTTATTTCCCGCATTCCTGAGTTAAATGACTGTTAAAATGTTCACTGCATAAATGTAAAGATTGTCATGTTTTTAACTTGAAAAAGGTGAAACTAAATAATGTACTTTTAGGGATATTTACATATGTAGGAAAACTGCAAAGAAGAGTAAAGGTGGACGAACAAATTCTGGAAATTGGTTACTTCCTGCAAAGCTGGAAGAAGAGGCAACAAAAAAGGGCAACAGAATGTTAGAAATGTTGTTACTTAACCTGGGTTTTGGGAACATAACTGCTTTTTTATGTTATTAATATGATTAACAAAATGTACTCATGACGTTTTATTTCATAGGTATGAAATTTTTCTATGTTTAAAAGATATAACAAAATATTTTATTTACAGTGACTATATTCTGTAAACCAACCGGAGAATTTTAAGTATATATCACATTGTATTTATTGAAATATCTGATTTTTTTCTGAGTCTATATTGTCATTAGTTGTAACTGTTACATTTTACAATAATTCCTATCCATGGAAATATTATAAATAGAGAAACCTTTAATAACCTATGCTCTCTTTAAAGTCCATAACCCTTTGGGATTTGCTGTTGTGGACTATTCATTCATCCATCCCACCATCCTTCCATCCATCCATCCATCCATCCATCTGTCCATACATTCATTCATCAATCCCCTCTGTCCATCCATCCAACTATCCATTCATCAATCCACCTATCAACACATCGACCACATATTCATCCATCAATCCTTCAAGCACTTAGTCTTTGCTTTTTAAATATACTCTCACAAGAAAGATAAATATTTTCAAGTAATTAAATTGTGATATATGTTAAGAAAGGCAAATACATAAGAAAATCATAGTATATAAAATGGAAGACCTAACCTAGTTTGGGGATTCAGAGAAGGCTAGTTAGCTCTTAATTCTCAAATCTTTAGCTTAATGTTTTCTTAGCTGAATTGACACCCCTTCCTGTGGATACCCCAGCAGTTAACCTCACTGTAATTTAGTTCCTGCTGAAGCTTAATCTATAGCCGAAACCAATCTAAGTGAAAAGTACAATAGGTGCTGCCTCTTGGAATCTGGTGCGAGTCATGAGCGGAGTGACAAGGACCGCAAACAGTTCTCGTGATCCTTTCTGAGGCAAACCCAGATGAGGAACACACCGTGAGACTTGACGACACATAAGAGAAACTTTAAGAGGATTAGTTTGCAATTGTTTAGCTTGATAATAAAACTCATCCTATAATCCTCTTTTTGCTTGCTGTAACTTAATAAAAGTGCAGGGGAGCTCTGACTTTGTGCTTAGTCTCCTGAGGAAGTCTAAGCCCTCTGCATTAAACATCATCGGACTCGGTTTCTCATTTTCGTGGTCCCCGACTGCAGCACCTTCCTTTAGAAAGGCTTTTCTAACCTCCCATGCCTAAGAAGCTCTAACCTTCCTAAAATCACAGTCAGAATGCAACAAATCTGTTGCTCAGTGTGTCTGGATTTGGAACTCACCTTCCTTCCACTATTAAGGAAGCTCCATATTTGTTCTGCAAAGCCTCTTGAGTGACTGAGGTCACAGATGTGTTCAGCAGAATTTTATTGATATCACTGAACAAAAATTTGAAGAAATAAATATAAACGTATCAATATCACATAATAGGTCAATCAAAAATATTTATTATGATCTTTCTGAATACAGAAATAATTAGATGTTATGAAGTATTTAAAATAAAAATTTTAAATATAGTCAAGAAAATTTGAAAGACTTATTTAAGCCACTTTGAATTCGATTTCTGCATCTCATGGATACAGAAAAAGGAAATTCACTGGCACATGTAACTGAGCATTTCAAGAGGGTAAAGTTGAAATTCACACAGAATGGGGGTCCGGCCCTCAGGTAATATCAGTGTCAACAGATCCCCCTGAAAGCTTAGGGAGGGCAGACACACATAAAGAACTCTTTGTCCCGGGAAGATGGTGGCGGAAATCTCCTCCCAAAACCATATGTATTTATGAAAATACAAGTACAACTGTTCCTCAAAAAGAGACCAGAAGATACCGAACAGCACATACCCTGCAGCTACACCCGAGAGGACTCGGCACCCCGCGAGGCGGGTAAGATACGGAGCTTACCCAAACACTCCCCCACCCCGGTGCACCAGCAGGAGGAGAGGATTCAGAGCTGGGAGGGAGTGGAAGTACAGGCCCGCGAAATAACCAGACCCGGTGATCTGCGCGGGGAGTGCTGACACACATCGCGCACTGTAGCGGAGATTGGAGCGACAGAGGGTGCAGGATCTGAGCCGGGAAGCACCCAGGCCCTTGCAGCCGGCTCCCGGGAAAAAAAAAAAATGAAAAGCGCGCTCTTTTTTCAGTGGTCTTAAAGAGACAGGAGCCCAGCGGAGGAGCCGGATCCCCCCGGCACACTCAGCCAGGCAGGCTGGGAGACCTGGGGAGTTTCAGACCCCTTAGCTGGCGACTGGGAAAGCATGGCCGCACTTAGACTTCCCACAGAGCTCAACAGCCTCAAATTCATTACTACCCTGGCCAGAGCTATAAAGGGCCCTGCAGAGTGGCGCGGCTGCAGCGTAGTGGAGCAAGAGCTCCACCTACAGCATGCCCACAGAATCGGCTCCCGGTGGGCATTTTTCTTTGTTTTTGTTTTTGTTTTGTTTTGTTTTTTCTTTTTTCTTCTCTTTCTTTTTTCTTTTCTTTTCATGTTTTTTCTGTCTTTTCTTTTTTTATTTCTTTTCAAAGTCTTAAAGAGCCCAGCTGACATACGTGGCACCTACCAGCGACCACTTCTATAGCCATGAAAACACAGAGGAATATGGTACAGACTAAGATCAACCAGACAAACCCAGAAAGGGAGCCTGAAGGGATGGAAATGCACAATCTTTCTGAAAAAGAATTCAGAATAAAAGTCATAACCATAATGATGGATCTACAGAGAAATGTGCAAGAGCTAAGGGAGGAAGTGAGGGAAGTGAAGAAAGAAAATGCAGAAATCAGACAAGCGATCCACAGGCTTAACAGCAGACTGGATGAGATGCAAGAGACTGTTAATGGAATAGAAATCAGAGAACAAGAATACAGAGAAGCTGAGGCAGAGAGAGATAAAAGGATCTCTAGGAATGAAAGAATATTAAGACAACTGTGTGACCAATCCAAACGGAACAATATTCGCATTATAAGAGTACCAGAGGAAGAAGAGAGAGAAAAAGGGATAGAAAGTGTCTTTGAAGAAATAATTGCTGAAAACATCCCCACGTTGGGGAAGGAAATAGTCTCGCAGTCCACGGAAGCCCACAAATCTCGCAACACAAGGGACCCAAGGAAGACAACACCAAGACACATAATAATTAAAATGGCAAAGATCAAAGATAAAGACAGAGTATTAAAGGCAGCTAGAGAGAGAAAAAAGATCACCTACAAAGGAAAACCCATCAGACTATCATCAGACTTCTCAACAGAAACCTTACAGGCCAAAAGAGAATGGCATGATATATTTAACGTAATGAAACAGACGGGCCTCGAACCAAGAATATTGTATCCAGCACAATTATCATTTAAATATGATGGAGGGATTAAACAATTTCCAGACAAATGAAAGTTGAGACAGTTTGCCTCTCATAAACCACCACTACAGGATATCTTAAAGGGACTGCTCTAGAGGGAAGCACGCCTAAAGCTAAAAAGGTGTCACCAGAGAAAATAAAATCATAGCAAAGAAAGCAGACCATCCAAATACTAACTAAAGGCAAAGAATAAAACACCTAGTATGTAAAGAATGGAGGAGGAAGAATAAGAAGGGAGAGAAATAAAGAAACGTCAGACGGTGTTTACAATAACTTAACAAGAAAGTTAAGTTAGATTCTTAGATAGTAAAGAAGCAACCCTTGAACCTTTGGTAACCACGAATCTAAAGCCAGCAATGGCAATAAGTAAATATCTATCGATAATCACCCTAAATGTAAATGGACTGAATGCACCAATCAAAAGACACAGAGTAACAGATTGGATAAAAAAGCAAGACCCATCTATATGCTGCTTACAAGAGACTCACCTCAAAACCCAAAGATATACACAGACTAAAGGTGAAGGGATGGAAAAAGTATTTCATGCAAACAACAAAGAGAAAAAAGCAGGTGTTGCAGTACTTGTATCAGACAAAATACACATCAAAATGAAGAAAGTAGTGAGAGATAAAGAAGGACATTATGTAATGATAAAGGAGTCAGTCCAACAAGAGGATATAACCATTAAAAATATACATGGACCCGACACAGGAGTGCCAGCATATGTGAAACTAATACTAACAGAATTAAAGGAGGAAATAGAAAGCAATGCATTCATTTTAGGAGACTTCAACACACCACTCACTCCAAAGGACAGATCAACCAGACAGAGAATAAGTAAAGATACAGAGGCACTGAACACACTAGAAGAGATGGACCTAACAGACACATACAGAACTCTACACCCAAAGGCAATGGGATACACATTCTTCTCAAGTTCACATGGAACATTTTCCAGAAAAGACCACATGCTAGGCCACAGAAAGAACCTCAGTAAATTCAAAAGTATTGAAATCCTACCAACCAACCTCTCAGATCACAAAGGTATAAAACTAGAAATAAATTTTAGAAAGAAATCAAAAAGGCTCACAAACACATGGAGGCTCAACAACATTCTCCTAATGAATCAATGGGTTAACGACCAAACCAAAACAGAAATCAAAGAATATATGGAGACTAATGACAACAACAGCACAAAGCCACAACTTTTGTGGGATGCAGCAAAGGCAGGTCTAAGAGGAAAGTATATTGCAATACAGGCCTATTTAAAGAAGGAAGAACATTCCCAAATGAGTAGTCTAAAGACACAATTATTGAAATTGGGAAAAGAAGAACAAATGAGGCCCAAAGTCACCAGAAGGAGGGACATAATAAAGATCAGAGAAGAAATAAATAAAATTGAGAAAAACAAAACAATAGAAAAAAATCAATGAAACCAAGAGCTGATTCTTTGAAAAAAATAAACAAAATAGCCAGACTCATTAAGAGAAAAATAGAATCTACACACATAAACAGAATCAGAAAGAGAAAGGAAAAATAATGACAGACCCACAGAAATACAAAGAATTATAAGAGAATATTATGAGAATCCATATGCTAACAAGCTGGAAAACCTAGAAGAAATGGACAACTTCTTAGAAAAATACAACCTTCCAAGACTGACCAAGCAAGAAACAGAAAAACTAAACAGACCAATCACCAGCAGCGAAATTGAATCAGTAATCAAAAAACTACCCAAGAACAAAACCCCCAGACCAGATGGATTCACCTCTGAATTCTACCAGACATATAGAGAGGAAATAACACCCATTGTCCTTAAAGTTTTTCAAAATATAGAAGAGGAGGGAATACTTCTAAACTCATTCTCTGAAGCTAGCATTACTTTAATACCAACACCGGGCAAAGACCTCACCAAAAAAGAAAATTACACACCAATATCCCTGATGAACGTAGATGCAAAAATATTCAACAAAATATTAGCAAACCAAATTCAAAAATACATCAAGAGGATCATACACCATGATCAAGTGGGATTCATCCCAGGAATGCAAGGGTGGTACAACATTCGAAAATCCATCAACATCATCCACTATATCAACAAAAAGAAGAACAAAAACCACATGATCATCTCCATAGATGCTGAAAAAGCATTTGACAAAATTCAGCATCCATTCATGATTAAAACCCTCAACAAAAAGGGTATAGAGGGCAAGTACCTCAACATCATAAAGGCCATATATGACAAACCCACAGCTGACATCATACTTAACAGCAAGAAGCTGAAAGCTTTTCATCTAAGATCGGGAACAAGACAGGAATGCCCACTCTCTCCACTGTTATTCAACATAGTACTGGAGGTCCTAGCCATGGCAATCAGACAAAACAAAGACATACAAGGCATCCAGATTGGTAAAGAAGAAATCAAATTGTCACTATTTGCAGATGACATGATACTGTACATAAAAAATCCTAAAGACTCCACTCCAAAACTACTAGAACTAATATCTGAATTCAGCAAAGTTGCAGGATACAAAATTAACACACAGAAATCTGTTGCTTTACTATACACTAACGATGAACTAACAGAAAGAGAAATCAGGAAAACAATTCCATTCACAATTGCATCAAAAAGAATAAAATACCTAGGAATAAACCTAACGAAGGAAGTGAAAGACCTGTACTCTGAAAACTACAAGACACTCCTAAGAGAAATTAAAGAGGACCCTAACAAATGGAAATGCATCCCATGCTCTTGGCTAGGAAGAATAAATATTGTCAAAATGGCTATACTACCTAAAGCAATCTACAGATTCAATGCAATCCCTATCAAACTACCAACAGCTTTCTTCAATGAACTGGAACAAATAATTCTAAAATTCGTATGGAACCACAAAAGACCCCGAATAGCCAAAGTAATCCTAAGAAGGAGGAATCAAACAGGGGGAATTATGCTCCCTGACTTGAAGCTCTACTACAAAGCCACAGTAATCAAGACAATTTGGTATTGGCACAAAAACAGATCCACAGACCAGTGGAAAAGAATAGAAAATTCAAACATTAACCCAAACATATACAGTCAATTAATATTTGATAAAGGAGGCTTGGATATACAATGGGGAGGTGACTGCCTCTTCAGCAGCTGGTGTTGGAAAAACTGGACAGCTACATGTAAGAGAATGAAACTGGACTAATGTCTAGCCCCATACACAAAGGTAAACTCAAGGTGAATCAAAGACCTGAATGTAAATCATGAAACCATAAAACTCTTAGAAAAAACATAGGCAAAATCTCTTGGACATAAACATGAGCGACTTCTTCATGAACATATCCTCCCGGGCAAGGGAAACAAAAGCAAAAATGAACAAATGGGACTATATCAAGCTGAAAAGCTTCTGTACAGCAAAGGACACCATCAGTAGAACAAAAAGACATCCTA
This sequence comes from Phataginus tricuspis, assembly GCA_029783875.1. NCBI lineage: Eukaryota > Metazoa > Chordata > Mammalia > Pholidota > Manidae > Phataginus > Phataginus tricuspis. The sequence continues at coordinate 85,195,670 of JAQQAC010002594.1, forward strand.
CAATATGGGAAAATATATTCATAAACGATGTATCTGATAAGGGGTTGACATCCAAAATATATAAAGAACTCATGCACCTTAACAAACAAAAAGCAAATAATCCAATTAAGAAATGGGCAGAGGACATGAATAGACACCTCTCTAAAGAAGAAATTCAGATGGCCAACGGGCACATGAAAAAATGCTCCACATTGCTGATCATCAGAGAAATGCAGATTAAAACCACAATGAGATATCACCTCACACCAGTGAGGATGGCCAACATCCAAAACACAAACAACAACAAATGTTGGCGAGGATGTGGAGAAAAGGGAACCCTCCTTCACTGCTGGTGGGAATGCAAATTAGTTCAACCATTGTGGAAAGCAGTATGGAGGTTCCTCAAAAAACTTAAAATAGAAATACCATTTGACCCAAGAATTCCACTCCTAGGAATTTACCCTAAGAATGCAGCAGCCCTGTTTGAAAAAGACAGATGCACCCCTATGTTTATCACAGCACTATTTACAATAGCCAAGAAATGGAAGCAACCTGAGTGTCCATCAGTGGATGAATGGATAAAGAAGAAGTGGTACATATACACAATGGAATATTATTCAGCCATAAGAAGAAAACAAATCCTACCATTTGCAACAACATGGATGGAGCTAGAGAGTATTATGCTCAGTGAAATTAGCCAAGCCAAAAAAGACAAGTATCAAATGATTTCACTAATATGTGGAGTATAAGAACAAAGAAAAAACTGAAAGAACAAAACAGCAGCAGACTCACAGAACCCAAGAACAGACTAATAGTTACCAAAGGGAAAGGGACTGGGGAAGATGGGTGGGAATGGGGGGATAAGGGGGAAAAAGGGGCATTATGATGAGCAGATGTAATGTTGGGGGGGGGCACGGGGAGGGCTGTACAACTCAGAGAAGACAAGTAGTGACTCTATAGCATCTCACTACGCTGATGGACAGTGACTGTAACGGGGTTAGGGTGGGACCTGATAAAGGGGGCAGTTTAATAACTATAATATTGCACATGTAATTGTAGATTAATGATACCAAAATAAATTATTTTAAAAAAAAGAACTGTTTGTCAACATCTTAACATCATATTTAAGAATTGGTTTGTTAATTATTGATTGTGGGTTTTCTTTCCATTTTGGGCAAATAACAGAAAGTGAACCAGCATCCCTCTTCATTGGCTACAGCAAGAGTTGCAAGAGAATTTGGATATAAAAGGCTCATTATTTCAGGCATCAGGGTGTGGGCCCTGATAAAGATTCCTATTCCAATGTCCTCAGAAAGAATGTTTTCATCACTGAGGAGGGAGATAAAAGAAAAACTGCAAAGGAACTAAAGACGTGAGAAAGATTTTTTTTTTTTAAGAATCTCTCTTGCATAAAAGGTGACAGACGACACCAGAAGGAGTCATTTGCATCATAAAGCACTGGCAGAAATGAACTCGACTGAGCAAAAGGTGTTGGGCTCACAGTCAGCAGAGGCGCTCACACATTTTAATAAGTTCCAGGTTTGAACCTGTGTCTGGATACACTGGAATCAGCATGAATGTGGAAGTCGAAGAAAACTTATCCTACAACAATCTTAGGCAGCGGGTTCTGTCATGGTCTTTAGCTCCAGCCCTTGCCTGTATGGGGCATTGCCTGATCGTGGGGTGATGCAAACAAGGCAGTCCGTCTCTCTGTGCGCCCAGTCTCTACTTGGTAAAATGGGGGTGATCATGCCCATCTCAGCGTTCTCGGGAAAATTAAAGGCAGTAATAAATGCAAAGGGTCTGCTAAATTGTAGGTTCTTGAGATGAACCTCCTTGCCCCTTCCCAATATTAAAAATTAAAAAGCCATTTCAACATTGGCACATTTAGAGTGGACTGCTTGAGGATTATGAATTCTATTAATATTTGTCTCTCAAATAAAAGAACAATTGGGGGAAAAATCGCATCCAGCTGAATCCATTTGAAATGGATGAAAGTTGAGCAGCAAATAATGAAGAAGAATGTAGACAGATACAGGAAGGGACTTGGACCATTTTGCTGCTAATAGGTACCACCGACGGTTCATTACTGATAAATGTTGAGTAGTGATGTCCTTAATGAGTCATTTCATGCACAAATTCATCATAAAAACAAGAGGATGAGGTAAAACAGAAAAGTCTTTGAACAGCATTCCTGCAGGATGGAAAGCCAGGATAGTCTCATGTCCCCAAAAGAGCTACAGATTTAAGAAAACCTTCTGAGGTTTTCTTCACTGTGTTTGCAGGCAGCTTCCCACCTTCATAGCTTTTCTTTCATTATCTCAGAGGTAAATGTCACCTGCCAGACAGTTTGGGGCTCTTGAAAAGCCCAGAAGAGGTAACTGCAGCCCTGTGCTTAAACGCTCAATGGACCCTTATTTCTGACCTGAGCTTGAGCCATTTCTCTCTGGGCCCTAACTTTATATCAAGCAGTGTGAAGGTGACACCTTTTCTGTGGACCTTGCACTCGGGTGGTGTTATGGGTTGAATCATGTCCCCTCCAAAATTCTTCTGTTGAAATCTTAACCAACAGGACATCACAATGTGACTGTATTTGGAGATGGGAGTCTTTAAAGAGGTAATTGAGTTAGCATGAGGTCGTAGGGCGGGCACTAATCCAATATGACTGGTGGCTGTATAGAAGAGGAGGTTAGGACGCAGAAATGCTCAGAGGTACAACCATGTGAGGACAGAGTGGGAAGATGGCCATCTACACCCCAAGGAGAGAGGTCCAGAGAATCAACCTGCCCACACCTTGATCTTGGATTGCTTGCCTCCAAAATTGTAACACAATAAATTTTTCATGTTTAAGCTACCTAGTCTGTGGTGCTTTTAGTGAAATCTAATATAGTTGGGATGACCAAAAAATTGGTAATAAGCTTTGTGCACCTACTCCTAAAGTGACACGTCACTAAGCCTATGAGGCTGTCAGACATAGATGTTGTGTGGACGTGCTTTTGAATTAATAGTGCAAAATGTGAGAAACCTTTGGCCGTTGTGTCCACTACTTTTTCCTGCCTTCTATATATATATTTCACATAAGGACTTTCTGTGCAGTGTTCCACTTGGTGGATTCTGTGAAAGTGATGGAAGCAAATCCAGCTAACCTAATTTCAGATCAATACAACTGAAAAACCTGTAGAAGGCAGAATTCTAAGAAGGTCTCCCAAATTCCCAGCCCATGTGCCATGTATGATCTCCTCCTCATGAGAATGGGAAGGACTGTGTATATGATGTGTTAAGTTGTGTGGTTTGACCAGGTTATGTTTGATGGTTAAAGTGATGGGACAGTCACTCCCATGATAATATTACATAATATGTAAGACTCTGTCTTAGCAGACGGAGAGGACAGCTTCTCCTGCTGGCCGTGCAGGAGAGATCTCAAGCTCAGGTCTGAGGTTGCCCTCAGTGGCTGGGAGCCACCCCCAACCAACAGCCGAAAAGAAAACAGGGACCTCAGTCCTGAAAACCCAAGGAACTGAACCCCTGAAACAGCCTGAATAAGCTTAGAAGCAGACCTAAGACTTCACACAAGATTACATCTATGGGAGCACCTGGATTTCAGTCCATCTGACCTGAAACTCCGACATGAGTGCTCAGCCAACCCAGGCTCAGACTCTTTGGCCCAAGGAAATCTTGAGATAATGAATGCGTGTTATTTAAAGCTGCTAAGTTAGTGGTAATCTGTTATGGCAGAAATGCGGAACTAATACCAGGCCAAAATGATTGTCTCCCCAGCTTTACGCAAACACACAAGCACACACTTATACACACACACACACACACACACACAATTTTTAGGAAATTGTATCTTAATTAATATCCCATCAACTCTCACACAGAGTTTTTCTTCTTTGATAAAGAATCAGAAAACTTGATGAAAGAAAAGAGAATTCTCTCTGCCTCTCTCTGACCATGAAGGAAAATAAAATTTCACACTGATATTTCAAGCCTGGGGACAGGCTAAATAACGGGACAGGCTAGATTATAGAAGGTCCTCAAAGAAGAGACATTTATTACCAGCAGGCACTTCCCAACAAGTGATCGAATCCCAGCCAGGCAGACTCTAGGAAACTTGTTTTTGTAAGTAGAAAAGAATAAGTTAAATATAAATCCCAGCTCTGCCATTAGTCATCTGAGCATGGCTAAAGTCTTTAACCTCTCCAATCCAAGTTTTCTCATCTGTAAAATGGGAACAATGATGCCTAACTCATTTCTCTTTTTATTGAGATATAATCACTATTTTAAAGTATATAGTTGAGTGATTTTACATATAGTCACAAAGCTGTACAGCCATCATCGCTGTCTAACTCCAGAACATGATCCCCAAACAAACCTCTGTGCCCATCAGCTCTCCATACCCAGTCACTCTCCACCTCTCTCTCCTCCAGTCCCTGGAAGCCACTAATCTATTCTTGGTCTCTACAGATTTTCCTATTCTTGACATTTTATATAAATAGACTCATGCAATATGTGGCCTTTTGTTCTGGTTTCTATTAACTTAGCATAATATTTTCAAGGTTCATCCACGTTGTAACCTCATGAGATTTTTGTGATTGAAAAAAAACCCTCTAAATGTCTAAAGCTTGGCTCACTATAAGGCATCAGTAAATGTCAGTTATTATTATTAATAAGATAAATATTGTAGGATTATGGACACTAGCTTTCGGAGACTGTAGAGATCATTTGAGCTACTCATTATATGGAATATAGACACCCCCGTTCACAACAGCCTTGGCGAGAATACTGTTTTCCATTCTTACTGCTCTCACCCTAATCAGAACACCATCATGACACACCTAGACTTCTGCAACAATCTCTTAAGTGCTCTTCCTGACTCCATTCTTGCCTCCCTTCCAGTCTACTCTCCACCCTACAGCCACAGTGATCTTCAAAAAGCACAAGTAAAATTAGTAATTCAAATATTCAAGTGCATTGTTACTGCAATTAGAATGAAATCTTTACCTTGGTCTACATGGGGCCTATAGGACATAGCACCTGCCGCCCTTCCCATCTCATCTCCTGTCATTTCCCCCCATTCATTAGCATACCTCCTCTATTCCTGAACACATAAGGTCATTCCCACCTCTGGAGACTTATCTCTGGATTGTCCCCTTTCATGGGCCATTTCCCTCCCTCTCCTCCTTTGCATTTTTATAGATGGCTTTCTCATCATCCAGGCCTCAACTCAAATATTCCTTCCCCAGAGAGGCCTCACTTGGCCATCCTAACTAGAGGCCGGCACCACCCCTTAGCACTTTCCCCCGGGATCCTGAGAGGTGTGTATGCATGTGCATGCCCAGAATTTTCCATTTACCAAAATTGTCTGATGTCATGGTTTATTATCCATCTCACCCACAAATCTATTCCCAGCATTTAGAGCAGTGCTTGTCATATAACAGTTGCTCATTAAATACTTGTTGAAAGAAAGAAAGAATATATGAATAAATGAGAGTCGGTGGAAAAAAGAATTGGGAGATGAGGCCAGCCTTGGAGCAGGAACGCCTCTGAATCATACGCAGAGTCACTGCAACAAGGAAGCATGACACATGAGCTTGGAGGGAAGCTGCAGTTGGAAACCGGGCTCAATGAAGAGGATGCCTCTGTCGTTTGCCCTCATTTCCTTCCCTCCACCCTTGCAAGTTGTCATGCAACATCCCAAGGGGTTAAGAATAAGAAATATGGTATAGAAAAAGTATGTTCAGGCTCCGGGAGTCCAAATCCAAGGGGAATGGGTGGGGGTGGGGGTGGCAATTCCCTGATCCTGAGCATCGTCCTAGACCCAGGTGGGTTCTTCAGGATGTCACATCAGGTAAATGAGGAATCCGGAGTTATTATTTTCCAGCACTTTCCTCTTCATGGGCTTTCCAAGAGGCCCTGAAATTTGACAATGTTTCCCCCTAACCACTGACAAAATGTCTGAGCCTCTTTGGAAGAAATCTGCTAGATGGGGAGTTTTTGTTAAAACACAGGCACAGACAATCCCCAAACGGAGAACCAGTGGCCTGGCCCAGGGGCAGCTCAGCTTCCAATGAGATGTGCCTCCTTCAAGGCCACCTTAAGGTTTTCACCATCTGGCTCCCCGCACGCCCTTCCTTGCTGAGTTTTAGTTTCCAAACCAGACGCACTGCCACAATTATGCTTTACTTCCTTTTATGCATCCTGCTGTGGGAACACAGAAGCTTCTGGTAATTAAGCGTCTACTTTGTGAATAATGAAGAAGTTTCTGCGCTTAATGGCTGCTCTGTTTGCTGAAGGTGCAGCAGGGGGAAATCCCAGGTTTTAGCACCTTGGACAGATCCTGGGTCACCAGGAAACTGACCCATTAACCACAGAGGCAAATCTATACTGAGAGATGGGATATTTGGAGTTTGATGAAGTCCCCGCTTGGCCTCTTACCACTGTTGTGCCTTTGAGCCACCTTCTGTTCTAAGAGCCAGTTGCTCTATGCTTCCCCATCCATGAAAGGAGAAAGCCACATAAGATAGAGGTAAATCTCAGTAAAAGATGTGCTTTGTTGATGTGAACTCCAAGATGTACCCTTTGTTTCTTTAGGCATATATTAGCCAACTGAGCCTGCAGTCCTATGAGGCCCAGAGACGGCTTCTATCTGGTATGTACACCCTTAACAAAAGTTAAGTCCAATATTTGAAAAATCGAAGGATTTCACTTTTTTTTTTTTTTTTGCAATTTCCAATTTATCCTGAAAATTTGAAAACTCTGTTAGTGTGGAAAACACATTTTTATATAGCAACAACCAGCTGGTGCTGAGACACAACATTAGCAGAAGATCTTATGGATCAGTACTATCTCAAAATGTTGATCATGTAGTGGTCACCTGTGTACCTTACATGCAGCTCTTACTCAGTAGCTCTGGGATGGGGTCTTGGATTCCATATTTCTAACAATCGCCTAAGATATGGATGCAGATGGGGGTGTAGCCTGTCTTGAGTGAAGAGTGAACTGCCTGAGAATGCTGTTACCCGCCCTGCCTCCCTGCTACCTTCCAACCCGATGCCAAACAACAGTAGCCATTTATCCTGGCACTTGCATTACTGCCCTCTTTACATTAAGGACGTATTTTTCTACACCTAGCCAGCTTCACTCATTTGTCACATGCCAACCCAAGAATACATTTAAATATTTAACCCAACTTTAAAGGGTTTTTGGTAACCCTAGTCTGGATGAATCAGAGTCCCTCCAGGAAGAAAGGAATCATCAAGTATTCTTAAGGGGGAGAATTCAGATTGCACAGGTAATGGGAGAATTGAGGATGAGTTAACCCAGGGTTAGCAACAGCAGGCACCATCGAGCACTGGGGTGACAGAGTCAAAGAGGGAGTAGAGTGCCCCAGCAGACACTGGGACCTTGACAAGCCAAGCGGGAGTTGCAGAAAGGATGCAGTTGGTGTGAGGGCTGCTGACTGAGGCAGGAAGAAAGGGTGAGAGGTCCCCTGGCTTCTCTCTCCCACCAGGACACAGTCCCCACTGGTCCCTCCCTTTAGGCGAACCAAGCTGTAAGCCAGCTGGCATGGGAGGGAGGTATATGCTGCCTGCAAGGGACAGAATCCACTCCCATACCAAGCAGAAGAGAGGTAAGGTAAACTTGGATCTGAGGACTGAGAAACCAGGTTTGACACTCTGCCCTTGGGTGTATCCTCACCATTGTCAAGTGGAAGAAAGGTCTTGGATCAGATTTTCAAAGAGCCAAAATATCCTTTTTCAGACTTCCTTAAGAATGAAGGGGAAAAAACATACCACCTTTCCTATACATTAAATATAGCTTTGTTTTGCAACACCCTTGAAAAATTGGAAAGATGGCTTGCTTAGGAATGAAAAGACCTGTACTGTGGTAAGAATTGTCATATGATTTTTTTTTATGTACAAAAGCTATGACACTCAATGCATACAATGTGATGTGATGTGTTTGGAGGTAAGTATACTCCCATGAAATCGGTATCACAATCAATGCCGTAAACTTATCCGTCACCTCCAAAAGTTTCCTCCTATCCCTTTGGGGTTCTTTGTTTGTTTGTTTTTTGTTTTGTTGTATTTTTTCTTTTATGGTAAAAGCACTTAACATGAGACCTACCATCTTAATTTTTAAGTATACAATACAGTATCATTAATCATAGGCTTTATGCTGTACAGTCAATCTCCAGAACTTATCTTGTATAACTAAAACTTTGCACTCTTTGGCCAAGCTCTCCTCATTTCCCACACCCCTGGAACCCACCCTTCTACTCTCTGCTTCTATGAGTCTGACAATTTCCACATGGTTTGACGAGATTCCACATGTAAGTGAGATCATGCAGTATCTGCCTTTATGTATATAGCTTATTCTATGTAGCGTAGTAACTTCAGGTCCATCTTCCATTTGTGCTGTTTCAAATGGCAGATTTTCTTTTCTTTTAAGGCTGAATAATATTCCCTTGTATTTATATGCCACATTTACTTTACCCATTCATCCATCGATAGACATTTAGGCTGTTTCCAGATCTTGGCTATTGTGAATGGTGCTGCAGTGAGCATGGGTGTACAGATATCACCCCAAGGAAGGCCCAGATTTCCATTCCTTTGAATAATACCAGGAAGTGGGATTTCTGGATCAAATGGTAAAGAATTGTCATATGATTATTAAATGACCTTGGTAAACTGACCTAAGTTATCTTCCATATACTTATTTATTGAATGTTAATAATTATGGCTGCTCTTCAACCTACTTTAAGGGAATTTGCAGCCAGAAAAAATAATGTTAAAAAGCATCTATCCTATTTAATTATTCAGTGAGCAATTGATCAATTCCAAGCACCATGGTTTCTTCTGGTTAGAGCGTATCACCAGTAAGAAGTTTTCCTGGAACCCCATTCACCAGTAGGCATTATGTTAAAGGTCCTATATGTGCTTCCAAGGCCCCTGTCCTTCCCTATCTTAGTGGTCAGAGTCCAGTTAAGAGAAGAAAATCACACCAGTAACTGAACAGGAAGAAATTAAAGAACTATCAATTTGAAATAGGGATTAGTGACTGAAGGACATTTATATGACAACACTTACATAGCACATGGGATTGACTGTTCATCTCCCCATCAGACCAGAAATTCCTTTAGAGTAGGAGCTGTCTCTAATTCATCAATTTAATGCTAGAACCCAGGTCTCTCCAGACCTAAGTATAATACTTGACACACAGTGACTGCTGAATGATTGTTGAGGAAATTAATAAATGGGAACTTAAAGTCCAAGGAGACCTAGAGGTTCAAACTGTTACATTAGATAGCTACACATGATGAAAGGCAGGTCTGGACCAAGACCAATGAGAGAAAGCTGGAGAGGTGGCAAAGAACAGCACACAGAGAGGGCGGCACTGACCACAGAGAGGAACGGGAGAGCGGGCGGATTCTGGAAACTGCTTGTTACCCGTCTTTTCTAAAGTATGAGTTTTGAGGGGAAAAGTAGCAGAATATGAAGTTGGAGAGAGAAGGCAGGAGCTATACCATAAGAAGATGTTTAGATTTCATCTGATATAAGGGGCCTTTATAGGACAGACATGTAGGACAGGTCATCGTGGCATTCTATGAAGTGTGCTGACATTGACTGGGAAGTAAAATTTGCTGCATTTTATGTAATAAGGATATAGTAATTCAGTCAAAGAAAACCAACTCAAAAATAAAAAGGGGAAAATTGTAACTGATTGCTATTAGGAAACTTACATGGTTAATTCAAATATAATCAACCGTCCTGGAAACATTTCTGTATTTCTTAAAAACTGTGGAACCAAAAGAAATATAATACTGAATCAAACACTGAAAACACACTTTTGAACTCTTTTCAAAGGAACCACCACCAAGTAATAACAGCCTGGAATTCAAATTGACCATAAGATCATGTATTTCAAATGCTTTGTGTCAGTGAGGGCTGTATTAATAGCTTTGAAATAAAAGCTAAAGCTCCCTATGTGGGAATTCCATCAAACTTGCATTAAATAGTATGTTCCTTCTATTTTCTTTACCTCCTCCCCTTAAGTTCACACCTGACACGCCAAATGTATAGGAACCAATACTACTTTAGATAAAATTTCTTTAAGCCCTCAAATTTAGCAAGTTGGCAAGTCCCCTGACCTCACTGAGACTTAGTTTTCTCATCTGTAAAAGGGATACCATTATTCTCTTTGCATGGATTATATAATATTCCTAAAAGCTTTTTTCTCTAAGAAACATTTAATTTACAGAAGAGTGTTTATAAATCATACTATATTTTTATCACATGTATACTCTTAATTCATTCTTACTGAATCATAATTTAGTGGGTAGTGTCCCCAGTTATAGAATGGAAATGGTAAATATTCTTACATGCTAATTGGTGAACCTAAGTAGAAAATGGTAACTAGGGATTGTTCATATATAGAGTGGCATTAATTATAGGAAAAAATACAACTAATCTTGAGTATGGCATGCTGAGAGAAATAAATCCTCCTCTATCTTTGGGAAGTTCACATTTATGTAGCTCTGCCTAATTAAAATCAAGTTTCTGAGGCTAGAGTGCCTCATAAATTTTACCATGTCATGAACATATAGTTTTATTTAGTGCTGAATTCAATGTGTTATAACTTGATATTTGTATTCATATCAATCATCCTTTGAAGTGTACTGATGCTTCAGTTGATAGCCAAAGTCATCTAAGTGAGCAACCATTTCCTGATGAGCAGAAAATGTAGAAATTGGTAGCATTTAATTCATATGGCTGATGTGAGGACGGAGGCCATGACTGGGAGATGGACAGTGGTTGCTAAAATACTGTTTTTATTTTCACGATGTTCCATTGTTAGTGTTGATGAACTCTCTTGGAACATTGCGTAGAGCACAAAAGTAATTGATCAATAACTTCAGATTACCTTATTTACCCTAAATAATGCATGATAAATCATTTATGGGTTGAAGATGGAGAAGAGGATATTAAAAGGTAATATTCTGTGTTCTGATATAGAGAAGCAGATTAATGTCTGTTATGATCCTCCTGAAATTAAATCATATGGATCACCAAGTTATGTACACACAACGGAGGACTTCAAACTACGCAGGAGATTTCGAACTGTCAGCTCCTCCTTCTCTTACACATTTGCTGTTTTGTTTGTTTTTTGCTTTTTATTTTATTTTATTATTTTTTTTGGTAAGAGAAACTCCCATTTACAGGTTTCCAGAAGAACTTCTGTTTTTAATGAAACAGATAGAATGTTGGTCAGAGTAAATAATGTCCATTTATGAAGGACTTCAGGGTAACTACTTTTGTGAATGTAAGGTAGATAGATACCCATTCTTTTGGAGAGATATTAACATGACTTTTTTTCTGAGAAAATATCTTCTTTATACAGCTAATTAAATGGAGAAAAGGATGGAATAAAAAGCAATTTCTCTAAAGTCTAAAGTCCTCTTGAAAGTAAGAGGAAAGAGATAGAATGTCATCTATCTAGCAAGAGCTCAAAAATATGTGTTGAATATACTAATGAATGAATCCTGAACATTTCTCTTTTTTTTAAGTTTCAAAAGTACTACTTATAGACATTGTTGGAGTTTGGAGAAATAGTTACTGTAATAAACATTTGGCAAGAATGAAATTGGTGTAATGATTAGGAAAGCTGGTTTGCAATGTAGAGTAAATGCTTTATATGCCTTCACCCATTGCTGTTAAGATGAACTGGTTTTATGTGGAGATGGACACTCCCACTGCAAAGAAATAGGAATGTGGGAAAAAATATTTTTGGGGAAGAAAATCTACTTGACGATATCAGAGAGCTATTAAAGTAGCAAGTACTTGACCCAGAGTCCAGATGACCACAATATTGAATTCACCTTAATGGAGCCATGAAAGGAGAGTCCTGGGATGCATATCAAGTTGAAGAAAATGCCATTCAATTGGCTTTCCAAATGGCTCTGACCCAGGACACGGGGCTAGGCTTCACAAAGACTGAATTCCATCCCTCTGGAAGAAGCTGAGGAGATATGGTAAGTGTGAATCAAGAAACATATTAGGACTGGAAAATTAGAAATAAAACTATCATTATCCACACTGTATTTGCATATATCTATTGACTATATAGAATATCAAAAAATTATAATCTATTAGACTTAACAAGTGAATTTAGCAAATTCACTGCATATAGAATTGATAGCTACAAGTGAATTGTACTTCTACTTAACAGTGATTAGAAAGTTAAATTTAAATACCATTTATAAATATATATATACAATTATAGATGCACCATATCTCTATCTCTATCATCTATCCATTTACTATCTATGTACAAGTACCATATATACCATGTATATATAATTATATGTGAATATGTATTTCTCAAGATCTCTATAAAGTTACAGAAGATATGAATGAATTGAGGACTATAACATATATAAATTCTCCTCAAGTTTACTTAGAGTTTTGTACAATTCCTAGTAGATGGAGGGGTATGTATGTGTGTAAACTTAACATGTAAGTGCTACGTGTTTCTGTTGCTAACATGTAAGTGGAAAGGAAGAGAGCCATGAATAAGCAAAGACAACCTCAGAGAAGATTTTGTGGACAACAAACATATTTTTAAATACAGATTTTATTATTTATTTCTAAACATCTGCAAGGAATGATGAGGGTCACTAGGCACAAGCCAGGTGCCACCTCACCATCAATCCTAACTCATTAATTTTGTGGTTCATATTTATAGTTGAATACAACTGAAGATGACTCTCCACCCATCTCTCCACGTATAGTTTGGAGATCTGCTGGAAAAGAAGGTTCTTATGCTTATTAGTAAATAAATGTCAAAGGCTTATATATTTGAAAGACGTTCAAGTATATTTTAAAAAGAGGTAGTAGGGAAAGAATATTAATGAAATTAAAGTATACTATTGGAAGAAATTTTTGTGTATACTATTTGAAAACAAAAGGAATTAGAGGAATAATATATGCAATGTGTAGAGACAGATGCTATAAAGAACAGCTGAGAAAGCACTGAAGTTACCACAGGCTAAATCAACAGTTGTTTATTTAATCTGCACTCTGCACCTTTATTAGGAAAGACCTCGGTCTAGTTATGGACTTTTTTTTTTTATTGACATTCTCTTCTAACAGATATTTTAATCTGGAAACTATATTATGGTTATGTCAGATTTTGTAATTTTGAGAGGAAAATGATTCTTTCTCTGAATTAAAGTTAAATTGATTATCAAATCATCCTCTACTAATAAAAAGCTGCTGCTCTTCCGACCCCCGAGTTGATACATACCCAGAAATGTAAATTTTGTTTCTTTTAATTCTAGATATTTAATCCCCATGAAAGATAACAACATGCTTAGAAGATACTTAGGATTATGTCTAATTGGAATTTAGATATTTGATGTGCCTTTATCTGATTAGAGGTCAAATTTAATAGAATCATTCTATTGATGCTCCCAATAGTCCCAAAGATATTTTCTAGGTGATGAATTTTTATTCACTTGTTTTTATTGTTCATAGATACATGAATCAATAACGCCAGCATATTTTGAATAGCCAGACCAAAATGATTACATTTGGCTTGCACTCACCTGCATTTAGAGACCTTTTTGCTCGTGTTTTCTCCTCGTGTGTATCATAATGGACTCGCGGCTTCAGGCTTATTGTAGAAATCAGTCTCCATCAGTATTCTTTGATGCCTAATTGTCTCACCTTGACCAGGAGAAGCTCTCCTTGAATCGGGCAATATGTAGTGCTTGGATATGACCCTATTATTTCGGAAAACTATCTTGTTTTCTGGCACAACAAGTTTTACAGGCTCACCTTTTACTTTTCAATCCAGAAGGAGAATTAGCTCCTTGTGCAAAGAAGCCTGGTCTCTCATAGCTGGAAAATAGCATTGGAGACAAGAATCTAAGTGCTGCTGTCAAAACTGAGGGAGAGAGGGAAGTACCTCTCCCGGGATATTCTTTTGGATAAAGCTAAAAAGGATATATTCTGAATTTCCTTAATAATGTTATGATTTGGCTTTGATATTGCCAATTCAATTCTGATAGTACAGTGTCTCTACTTATATTTTAATTGAAAAAAACCACGTTTTATTTCCTAGTGAATATCTTGATTCTAAATGAAATAAACATCGTGCCTTTATACTTCACTGAAAATTTTAAAAATTCAAAAATAGCGGTTCTATACTATATTAATGCAAAAGTATAATAACTGAATAAGTTCAATTTTTTGGCTAGTTCTTTTGTTTCTATTGCATTTTGTTCTAGTCTTGCAGTTAGATTATTTTGTTCTAGAAGAGTGGTTCTCAAACTTTATTGTGTATGAGAATTACATTAGAAGGTTTGTTTAAAACACACACACACATAGCTAGGTCCCACCCTCTGAATTTCTGACCCAGTGAATTTGGGATGGAACCATAAGCTTGAAATTCTAATAAACTTTCTGATGCTGCTTCTGGTGTTGGTCCAAGGACCACACTTTGAAAACCACTGTGATGGAACAGTTACAGTTTCTCACTGTATTGTTGCAAATTCTTATCTGATCTATAACATTATTTCAGGATTTTCTGCTGGTTTTCAGACTGAAGTTCTTGGCATTCCAAGTTTGCCACTGGGAAATTCATAGATGTTGAAGGCTGCTTAGATGATCAAAACACTGGGAAAGGAGAATCTGCTCTACCTTGAAATGAAGAAAAATCACCAGCTCTGTATTCAAATTCTCCACACCAGTCTCCTTTCATTGCCCTCTGATCCACCTGCAGTGACTTGGTACATGGACTCGGTAAGTATAAGATACCTATATTTGCTTCGTGGCTGAATAAATGAGGGTAGAGCAAGGGGTAGGATTTAATTTCTGCCTCCTATGATGTGACTTTTGATAATATCAGAACACACTTCTTTTCATATGTTACATGTTCTTGTCCCTTTAGTATATCCAGTTATGTATTGCTTCAATGAGATTATTCCAATTAGTAGTATCTTGACACAGCAACCAAAGCGTTGGATTTTTCCACTGGTGGATCAAGAAGATCCTGAGCATCTTAGAATCTCATGATTAGCAAAAAGAAATAAAATAAATACAAGCTCTTGAGGTTTGCCCTGAAATTCTCATATGTAGGTCATGTATCCTCATACATTTCTACTTGGAAATATATCTAGGTTAGGACTCCAGTTTCTCAGAGGCATTACCTTAATGCTGTATAAATTCTAACATTACAAAGCCAATTGAATACATAAAAATAAAATACAATTTAGTATGAACATATCAGCAACTGGAAATGAATCAGATATTACAACCCTAAACCAAGATTCCAAAGGTCATGGTGGAAACTTTTCTACAGATTCATATAATTTCCGGATACCTGAATCCTGGTTCTTCCAGACCCATTTCATAAGACAGTAGCATTTATATTTATGACACATCTTTGGGGCAAAAATTCATTTCAACTGAAGGCCCCATATTTGAGATCATTTACATAAAGCTTAAGCTAATTTTAGTGCAGAGATCCAACTACTTAAATGATATCTTAAGATATATCTTAAATAATGCCATTTACCAAAAACACTAATTTTTATTTCTGTTTACCGCACTTAATACTATGAAGTAACAAAATATTTTATAGAATCAAAAAAATTGATAAAAACGCCCTTTTCATTATTCAATTTCATTTTATAAACTTTTTCATATTTAAAAAGAATTTAATATAAAATCCCCAAGTTTGAATTAATTTTTTCCTGTGTAAAAAATTAAAGATTTTTTAAATCAATTATCTTTTTCCTGTGGAGTTTTAATTTGGAACAGATAAACCACAGTCCAAGGAACTGATAAAATACTTGGTCCTGAGACCAAGAGCTTTAAAATCTTGCTTAATAGGAAGGATAGTATCTCCTTTCTGTGTATAAAAGACTTCTTTTTGACGCTCATATTTTTTTCAAAACATTAATTCAAACTTGAGAATTTGGAATTAAATTCTTTTTAAATATGAAAAAGATAAAAGTAAATTGAATTATGAAATTGGAGCATTTACTAATTTTCTTTGATTTAAAAAACTGTATTTTGCATGTTATTCTGCAGTATTAAATGCAGTTCACACAGAAATAAAAAAATAGGGTTTTTGGTACATGACATAGTTGATTTCATTTAAGAATTTGGAATTCTGCACTAAAACTAAACAGCTAAATCTTTATGTAAATGATCTAAATGTGGCAAGATGTAACTACAAAAGGTGAGCCATAGGTCCACTCCCCTTGAAGGAAGGCTCATATCTTCTTGACCAACAGATCAAAGTGACACAGTGCCATTTCCAGCCCCAGACTTCAGAAACAGGTAGTTGCCATTTCCTGTCTCTACACTTACTCTCAAAACTCTGCCACCATGTTGTAAGGAAACCCAAGCCACTCTATGGAGGAGCCCACATGGGAAGGAATTGACTGTAGACAACTTGCCATGCAAGTTACTCGGTTTTCCTGGAAATGAAGCCTTCTGCCCCATTTGAACCAACTCAGCTAATGCTGCAGAGAGAAGCTTTCCCCACCACCCAAACTGAAGCTTTGTGAGTAAAACAAATGCTAATTGTCATTACAGGCACTACACTGTGTGGCAATTTGTTATACAGCAATAGCTAGCAAGAACACTGATGCTTACCATTATATAATATATAACTGGAACAAAGTTCTTAGAGTTATACATATTTACCTGTTAGTATCTTCTAAATGCTTCCTGGTAAGCTAAGACATTTTAAATATTAATACTTTAAATATTTCTATTTTAGAATATTTAAAAATATTATGCTTATTCACCATTAGACCTTTACAATAGATTGCTCTAGGCAAGGAAAGTTACTCTAAACTGTGGTTTTCAAAAGTTCAAGTCAACAATGAATACAGAATACATTCTTTGTGGTGATGGAACAGATTGTATTCAGATTGTGGTAATGTTTACATCAATGTACGTATATGATAAAGTTTCATTGAACTACCCACCAAAAAGAAAAATAAGAAAGAATTCATGTAAAAACGAGAAATCTGAATAAGGTCTGCACTAGAGTTAATATTACTGTACCAATGTCAATTTCCTGGTTTTGACAATGTACCAGGATTTTCCAGGATATTAACATTTGGGAGAAGCTGGAGAAAAGGTATAAGGGAACTCTATTATTTTTGCCACTTCTTGTGAGATTTAAACTCTTTCAAAATAAAAAGTTATAATAACAAATTAAGGTCTGGACAATAGAGGAATTCATTTCAGTAAAAATAACTCATGCTGGCAAGAAGTCCTTGGTCCGTTTATTACAGGCAGGAGAGCAGCCACTGGTCCTGATTTCTAGGATGAGCTCTTAAGGACTCAGAGACTTTAGTGGTGATACTTCAAAAGCTTATTCTTATACTGATACAGACAATTTCATAGAGGAGAATCTGCCATCCTCAGAAAAGGAAAATACAAAAGTTGTCAACACTTGGTCCAGAGTGGTTTTAAATATACTAACAGAACATGGTACTGACAGAGTTTTATTTGGAAACCCATTTTTTCCAATGCCTTAGATGCCTTAGCAGTTACAATTTCCCCAGCCTGTGCTGGTGGATGGATAGAAGCCTCCAAGATGTGGGGCTTTGGTTTTTATCTTGGTGACTTTTTGTATCTGTAGATGGACTTCTCCCATCTCCCTTCTTCAATCCAGATTTCTTAATGAAGTTTGAAAAGTTTTCCTGGGCCTATTATGAGGCTGGCAAAACAGGATTATATCATTGCTTTTTAGGCCTCATCTTTGTACACATTCTTTGTCCCTAATTGGCAAGAGAATTATTTTTCTAGCTTTTCCCTTCCTTGGTTCAAGGGCCATCAAGGGAGAGCCATCATTTGGGAACGTCTAGGAGAGCTAGCTTCCTCTCTTAGTGCATTTCATCGTAGGAGACAACAGAGTTTATCCAAAATTGAGCAGGTGTAAGTTCCTCAATAACTCAAAGATTCTGCACAATTCATTTTGTATAGGGATCAAAATGGAGCACCCACAAAGGAAAATACCCTTTTGGAAGAGGGAGGATGGGGCAGCCACACCACATAAAAAGCCAGACAGTCCATGCTTCCCACCTAGCAGAACAAAAGTCTTCCTGAGGGGCAAATAGCTCAGGGATGGAGCTTTGCTACAGCATCCCTCCCTAATGGCAGAAAGCAGGGAGAGCACAAAAAACTGAGACATCAAGGGGTCTCACCACATGTGCACTTGATTTTCACTTTCTAGCCCCATTCTCTTATCCACTAGATCCCTGATCTTCCACATCCTGCCAAGAGGACACCCATTTGTTGTGAAAACAGAACAGCAATGTAGAAACGTTAGGCGTTATCATTTACTAAGTAATCTGCATGTGGAAAGAGATGAGAGGAGAAGACTCCAACCAGAAGTCAGATAACTACTTTGTCTCAGTTCGTAACACTTCCGTCTTCCTAGGGTTTGTTATCTTGCATGAGTACCACCCAAATTCCATGCTCCCATGCTACTCCCCCGCTAAAGCACCAAACATACTATTACATTTTGAAACTAGTTTAGAGATCCGTTTCAGAGACAGGTCCTGAACTCACAAAAAACCCAATTTTAAAAGTATGATAATATATTTATGAAAAATGATTTAACATAAATTTTGAAAACAGGGAAAGACCAGTAAGTAATATAAAGTCTGCATTGGAAAAGAGATTCAAATATATGTCTTGCATATTAGGTGGTCACAGCAAACAAGATAAGGAACCTATATGAAGTGATATGCTGATAGATATTTACAAAGGGGATCACAGAAGTCCTACCAAGGTGAGTGGCAGAGAGAGAGAGCAAAAGATATGGATAGTTTTGTTTATTTGAGTTTTTAAATTTTAGAATAAGTGACATAAAGGGCTCTGTGTTTTTGTTGGGTTTATTGTTTGTTTAGTTGTTCTTTATGTTAAGAGTTTGTTCTCCTTATCAAAGAACAAAGTTGTAGGAACTACTCTAATGGATATCAAGATTTATAATAAAGATATAGCAAAGTGACAGAGTGGTATTGGCACAAAGGTAGGTAAATTGGAATAGAAGCAGATAGCAGATCCACACAGATATGAACATTAGATTCATGAATAAGAACTGTCAAATAGTACAGGAAGGACTTTTTTCAATAAATCATGCTGAGTCAAAGAAATACCCATATGGACAAAACAATGAGACTTGATCCCTACTTCATATACATACACATATATATATATATATATATATATATATATATACAAAAAATGAATTCCAGGAAAATAATCAATCTTCTAGAAAACAGCATTTGAATAATATTCCCATGACCTTGAAATAGGTCAAATACAGGTACAAAAGCAACAGCGAAAAAGGAAAGATTGGCAAACTAGGTTACACTAAAAATAAGATCTTCGTTTCATCAAATAAGCACAGTTAAGGGAATATAAGAATAAGTCGGAAAGCAGAAGATATTTGCAATACATACAACCAAGGACTCATATTCAGAAGGTATATGTGTGTGTGTATACAAACATATAAATTTACTTATAAGTATATATGCATCTACTTACAAATTATTGTAAACATACATATGCAATTAAAAGTATTTAGCTGTGTATATAAATACATATGTTAAAAGCATGATGATAAACTGGGTAATGTGGCTTTAGTGTTGCTTGGTTATTTAATTATCTGGGGTTTTTTTGTTTGTTTGTTTGCTCTTGTTAAAATAATGGCAAAGATTTTAAATATGTTTCCCTAAGCATTTTTAAAACTTAAATGTGAGAAGAGCTTTCAAGACATTCACCAACTAATATTTTCCATTGTTTATTTACTTTTGTACCTGTTTGCTCTTACTAGGACAATTCATGCCTCATCACACTAAAAAGAAATTATGCAGGTTTATTATTATAATAAATCATAATATTTATTATTATTTTTAAAAGATATGCAAACTGTCCAAACCAGTAATTTAATCAAACAATCTAGGCTAACTTCACAGCTGACCATAAGTATTTTGCTTTATAAAGAATTGCCACTGATTTAGATTTGTGCATTCTGATTTTTAACTTACTGATGTGCTAACTTTAAGATAAGGTTCATACAATATTACCTAAATACTAGTATTACTTTGTTGGTTATGTGATTTTTGTGACACTCTGGGCTTTAGGCTTTAGTACACATGAAATACCTATTGTCATGTAAGGTAACAAACATCCTTACCTGCATCGGTTTTATTTTTTAGGTTTGCTGTTGTTTGTTCTTAGATTCAACAAATGTGAGAATCCTTTTTGGAGGTCTTTCTCCTCCCTCTATGTGGAAGGTGTATTTAAGCAAATGCTGGTTAGTGGGAGATTCTGTCAACTATGAGTTTGGGGAACTCGAATGTCATATGAGTATCATATATGACTGTTAAGGCTTATGCCATTAAATATTTTTATTCTCATTTTTCATGGTCAAAGTTCACGTGATATGGTACAGACAAATTTTGTAGTGAACTATCACAACAATAATTTCTGTACATTACCAAGGGACTATTGCAGCATTTCTTTTCCTGTCACTAAGATGAAGGAAAAAAAGGGAAAAAAAAAATTGTTGTGAAAGGACCAAACTAACGCCATGACAGGCTTCAGGAAGCCTCAGAAACTAGAAGGCCTAAGTTTCTGTTTCCCTGAAACTATCAAGTAGTTACATATTGCCCAAAGCATGGAACCACCCTCCTGCCATCCAATCAGGAGAGGCCAAAAGCCTCTCCCTACATTCCTGAGGATGGGGTCTGCGGGCAAGACCCTGTTGCTAAGAAGCAAAAGTTAACCTGTTAGTCGCCAAACAAGACCCTAGGCTCACTCTGTAATTGGTTAATTTCAAAGATACCTTAAATATTGTGATTGGATCCCGCCAAAAGTAACGAATGCTCTAAACGACATGTATGGCTAGAACTGTTGTCAATAATGTGTAATTATGATTGGATTGCTGTGTCTATGTCCCAGTTTCCTGTAACTCCCCCTTCCCAAAGCCCATAAAAATCCTGCCCGCCTTTGTCCGGGGATCTCAGCTCACCTTGACTACCTAGGTGGAAACGCTGAGAGTCCGAGCTTAAGCCCGTAATAAACACCCTTTGCTCTTGCACACGTGACTCGGTCTCCCTGGTGGTCTCTGGTCTCTGAGGATACTGCGATCCGGACATAACAGTTGTGCACACTACATCTAAAATTTTTTTTTTTAATGAGGGTATATTGCTACTGCCAGTGAATGGGTGGAGGGTGAGGTAAAACGATCCTGGAACTTTCTTTTTTAATGCCAGCACTGCCCTCCAAATGTCCACTCTGCTAAAGTGTTCTGCGTCATCATCAATGGCTTCCTTTAATCTCACCACTTCATGCACTAGATGGTTGCTGTCCTGCAGAACGTCCCGCAGCTGATGGGACTGATCAGTGCCTGTGCCGTTCAGGGCCCTAGCCAGCAGCAGCATGTGGCTACACGCATCTGAAATGTGGCTCATGTGACTGAAAACCTGCATTTTGTATTTATTTATAACTGATTTAAATTTAAGGAGCTACATGGAGCCACAAGTGGCTACTCAATTCATGCCGGTCTAGATTTTTGTACCCATCTTCCTCTACCACCAGCTCCACTTTTCTGGATGATTTTAAGAAAACAGAAGCAAAGCTTCCCACACCCAACAGTTCCTATTTTGCTCTTCTTCACAGATTACAGTTATCCCAGGTGTTAGAATCACATCCCTAAACAACATGCTTTCTCTCTTTCCCACATAAAAAGCCTTCTCTGTGATCTTCCTTTTCATCTGCTCTGCTGGCAAACATTTGTCACGGTGAAATAGCTGATACGCACTTTGCTCAGCTTCCGATTGTTATCAGATTACAGAGTCCTGTAGGGGATCCCTGGTGAACCTCAGGTTAAGAGAGTTTGAGTAATTTTGGGGTAACTGCAGCTGCTCAGATATAATAAGCTGCTGCTGGGGTGCCATGCCTTTACCTGGAGAAGTCAGGCATTTGGAGAGATGCTTGGCCCGATTGCAGAATGAGCTCCGTGCAGCAGGCGGCAAGGCAGCATTGTGAGGAAGGCAAAGACAAGCACCGGGATCAGATGGCTCTGGGCTTAACGCCATGTATGGCACGTACTATCTATCGTCTTGAACAAGCCTAACTGCTCTGATCCCACCATGTTTTGGATCTACCAGATGAGGACAATAATATACTTCAGATGATTATACCTGGCATATAATGATCAATCAGTAAATGGCATCTGTTAAAAATGGCTAATTCTGAGTCTCTGCTCTTCTTTACATTACCTCATCTTCATCTATTCATCCATTTGACTGTAATGGAAATGAGATGGTTATCTCCCCACCTGTCTTTATAGGAAGATGGCCCTGGGAACTGGGCCCCTCACTTTGTTTGGAAAAATAATGTGTTGCAGAAATAAATCACTGAATGATTTATTTAGTTGAAAGGAAGCTGCAGTTTTATTCACTCTTTTATTTTGTTTAATTTTGTATTTTTGACCTGGAGGTGGGCTGGGGGTGGAAGGAAATCCAAGCGAGGAGAGATGAGGCAGAAAAGCTGGACCTGGCTGGCGCAGTGGTGGGTGGAAAGCACAGTCCCGGTACAGCCAAGCAATGATTTTGAAGATTAAGATATCTTTATGGATTCTGAAGTTGTTGGCCACCAAGCACGTGGTACAATTCCTTACATTGACACCCCCATAAATTCTTTAGTAGAATTTGCTTTGCTTATGAGAGCTTTTTGCATAAATGGATGCTTGTTGGGAAACTCAATGAGAAGCTCAATTCTGCTTCTGTATGAATGTGGGACTAAAACGGAGTGTGAGATGGCACACATCTGGGTTGCCCATTCATCCAGACTTTAAATCAACCAGAATTTATCAAAATTACTTTCTTCAGCATTTCATGATGTGAAATATCACCAGGCTCTTATGGTATAGGAAGAAACACAAATATGACAAGAGACCTGGAAGGGATGCTGGAGAATTTCTAGTACGTCTGCCTTATTTCACTGAGAAGGAGAAAGAGGATTCAAGGCTCAGAGGCTCAGAATGACCAAGTGACTGCCACTAAGTGTCAGAACTGGGACTTGGGGCTGCTATTTTGCACATGTAGAATAATGGCTGTCCTGTTACACTGAAGAAGCTGAATGAGATCTCAGAGGAGGAAGAGATGGATCCTCCCCCAGTCATCTCAACCAAGTGCAACGACAAGGGGCTCTTTGAGCTGGGCTGTGGCAGATGCTAGAGTTGATCCCAGTATCTCTTCTCTTTTTCCTTAGTATCAAAAATAAATCAATAAAAAAAGTAGCTCTTAGCTAAGCCTCTATCCTTCGGCTGCCCTTGTTTAACTGCATGCTACTGCGTATAAGTTTTGGTGGGGGAAGGTGGGCTGGAAGTAGAATCTCCTGTGCAATTCCAGAAGTCCCACTAAAGGGATGCAATGGACCCCCAACTCGGTCGCAGCCCTTGCCCTGACTAGGTAGATCGACTCAGAGTTGTATATACAACATGCTTTGACCACGCCATCTCTCCAAGGTATATGTTCATTTATTTGCTCTAATTTGTGATGTCATGTACTCTCTTTTCAGTTTGGGGATCCTACACATGCTTGAGGTCCCAGCACAAGCCCTATCCCCTGCAAAATACTCTGGCTGACAATACCAATCTTCAGTAATGTCTCCTACCTATGAACACCTATAGCATGTGTGACTTGTGTGACCTATGCTGAGGTACGGGCCTGGTACCCATTCACTTGGACGTTTTAGACCCCACAGCTGCCTGCCAGTTTCCTCTACAGACTCTGAGCCTCTGCAGAGCACAATCTGTGTGTGTGTGAGTGTGTGTCTGGTGGAGAGATGGGTGAGTATGGAACGAAAAAATACACATTAAGTGAATAATAGAAAGTAAGCAGAGAAATGTTATCAAGCCAATCAAAATTACCCATTTATGGGGAAGTATTTGCCCAGCACTTGAGGGTGCAAAGCATATGTGCAGTGAATCACTAACAACTCCATGAAGACAAAAATAAGGATAGTATGAACATGAGCCCACCTCTCTTGCATACAAAGCCTAAATTAAGCTGCTGTGAGTAACTAAAATTACTGGATCCATAGCTATAAAATGAACCTATGTCAAATGCTTCATCTAATTTAATGAAGGAACTGGAAAAGATGCATAACCCATGTAGATAAACAAAGAATGACAGATCTAAATGTAATAAAAAAGGTTGCCATGAATTTGCAAAAACTGGTCTATCTATAAGGCAGTAATCAACTGCATTCCACTGGACACAATTAATGAGCTTTTACTGACGCAAAATTATTTGCATTGTTACCAGTTTTCTACAAATTAACTTCTATCTGCATAGAATTCTGAAATCACCTAAACACAGACAAAAGTTCACAACCGAATAGAATCAGACACTCCCCAGAGACTCACTCATTCCAGAGAAAGGATATCCATTAATTTCTTCAGCCCATTCCAAAGTCTTCAATTTGTCACTTCAGCACCTATTTCTACAATATAACTCAACTGCCTCTCCCTCATTTCTAGCCAGAATTGGTTCAAAACATCTCAAACAGCTAATTCTTTCTTGCCTCCCAGACCTTGAACATGCTTTTCCCTGACTTTTGCCACTTACCTCCTTCCATGACCTTATCTTCATCTCATTTCCCATGTCTCTTTCTCATAGAAGGTTTCCTCGACCTCCCAAATTACAGAGGGCTATATTTTCTTTTCTTCCCATTTCTAAGGCTGCCTAATGTTATATGCCTGCTCACCTTATGTTTGTAAACTCGATGAAGACAGGGACACAGTGTTTATGGTCTGGTTGAGTGGGAAAAAAAAAGAATAGAAATATGAATGAACTTAGCTCCATATGCTCATGTCTGATGAAGGGAAACACCTTTGCCTGTCTGCCCTCAAGGTCAAGGTGAGTGTCAAAGGAGACCTACAGATGATGACAAATGGGCCTGACAAATGAAGTGGTTTTTGTTTTGTTTATTAAAAGAAAAGTTTTCCGGCAATTTCCACCTCTGACAGCCTTCTACATTCAATAAATAAGGTCCCCAACAGTCAGTGATAAGAATCATGCTGGGAAGACTATTTAGAAGTAGATTTAAAATGAAATCAGTGGTTGGAAAAAGCAGACATTTTAGGCATCATTGGAAAAAAAAAAGTTAAAATAACAAATACAAACATGAGGTTGGAATATATTCGCAAGCAAGACTGTCAGTTAATTCGGTAAATATTTATCTCCTTCTGACACATGCACTGTGTTCTTTTGGGGTATTTATGGAGGGGCTTGGCAATGAGCGGTTTACTTTATTATGATCTAAAAACAAACCAGGGCCCATGTGAAATGCAGCCACCTAATTAAGGAAGCATAAATAATGCCCCGTTGTCAGAACCTTCCACCCACCTGAACTCCGATCCTGTCAGGCTTTGCCAAAGACAGTTGAAAGCTATCAATTTACCACGTGCACCATATGATACTCACACAGAAGACAGATCTACTGACTCGTTAAAGTGCACTAATTATTCCCCAATTTGGAAAGTGAGAACATATGGGAGCTGTTTTCCTTGTGAGCGTTTCTGCTTCAAAAACACCATACATGAAACTGAACAAGAGTTTTCCATAATCTATGTTGTTTGCAAATGCTATTCAAAGTTCACCAAATCTACTAAAATTAAAAGTGCTTAATTCCACCCTGGTCAAATGCTGTTTCAAATTCAGTCACTCCTCTCACATCTTTTTTGTTTCCATTGTCCCTCCTTCCCCTGAGCTGTGACCCCCTCCTCAGATGGGCACAGCTAACTTAACATGTGAAATATTCTGACCATTCAATTAGTTGTAGGGTCAACACAATGTGAGCCGCTGGTGAGATGCTGATTTTGAATTCCCGAATCCAGCAGATGGCTTTGTACGGTAAGGACCCCGCCTCGAAGGACACAGAGCCCGTCTGCAGTGGACACGGTGGCAGGGAAGGATGAGGTGAGCCCATCTCAGAAAGGAGGAGTTGTGTATCTTTCTCCCTTAGGATCCGGAACCCAAAAGCAGCCTGTCATTTGTAGAAGCCTGCAGATCCCAAACTAACACTGGGCTACTTGAAAACTGAACCAGGTCACAGGAGCATAATGCTGAGATTATTCAGTAAGAGGGATGTTTGCCTAGATATTAACCCTTACATTATTTATAGGCTTTGTATTCCTTTGCCTTTCTATATGCATGAACTTTGTCCTTGCTAGCTTGCATTTGCTCGGAGGCAAAAGTGACAACTTGTCTCAGACAGAAGGCAAAGAGAAGGAACAAGGCCAAATACGGCCTTCAACACTCACAGATAGGGTTGGGTGCTAAGACAATGGCCCTGCAGGCCAGACTGTGGTCTTGAGAGTAAGGTTTATTGATTTTTTTCTCCTCCTTTGGCCTATGGACAAGCATGTCTAAAAGACCTAGTGTCACAGCATTGTCCTGAAAGGTAGAAGAGAGACCCTTCCATGTGGAGCGGCCAGGCCAGGAAGCCAGCCATTCGTGATAAAGGGATATGATCAGAGTACTGTTAATGGTTGAATTGTGTCCCCTAAAAAGTCATCTTGAAATCCTCACCTCCAGTAATGGTATGTGCACATGACCTTATTTTTTAAGTATTTCTTTTCATTGAGTTGCATATGATAAAAGGCATAGATCCTAGTGCACAGCTTGATGAATTTTGACATGTGAATACATTCATGTAACCATCACCCAGACAACGATATCAAACATCCTCACTAATGTTTTTCCCATTCAACTATTTCACCCATCCTGCCCACCATGGCACCACTAGTCTGCTCTCCGTGTTTCTGAGAATATGGCCTTATTTTGAAATAGTCTCTTTAAGTGGAATCAAGTTAAGACCAGGTCGTTGGGGTGGGCCTGTTCCAACATGATCGGGATCTTTGTAGGAGGCTGGCCGCGTGGGGACATGGGCCCAGGGGAGTGCCAAGGGGCTCCAGGAGCGTCTGAGAGCCGAGGAGCGCCAAGGACTACCGGACGGAGCCAGAAGCCGGCGAGGCAGGAAGGGCTCTCCCCTGCAGATTTCAGGGGAGGCACCTGCTGGCATCTTGATTTTGGATTTTTAGTTTCCAGATCTCTGAGACAATAAATTTCTTTTGTTTTAGGCAATCCAGTTTGTGGTACTGTTTTACAGGAGCCCCAGAAAATTAATCCAAGTACTGTGGGAAGACAACAAGGGAAAGACAGGAAGGAAGGAAGAGGTAAGCGCCTGTGTCCTTATGTCCCCTCTCTGGACTTCTGCCTGGTGGGCGGGGGGGGCAGGGACATGAGGCAAGGACCCAGGACACCAAAGACTGGCATCGGGGGAAGACTTCCGGCCAAGCTTCTCAGAGGACTCGGGAGGTGGCGACCTCAAATCCTACATCAAGCAGGAGAGAGGTCTGGCAAGATTAAGTCTACGGTACTGAGTGTCTGATAAAGGGAGCGGAGGGGCTTAGCTCTCCCAAGGCTCCCCTCGGTGTCTTTGTGACATTTCCTAAGGACCAGGAAATGTTTGGACCAATTATATTTTATGTTAGAATTCCCATTTGTCTTGACTGCAATTACCGCTCTTGTTTATCTCTTCTCCTCCGTCTTGTAGCTTTATTTCCAGTGAGCTAAGAATTCAACTCCCGATGTTCCAGTGAAGTAAACATTGACCAAGTTGGCCAAACAGTGCTCATTTTCCCCCACATCCCAATTCCTGTTAATGACACGACTGCTCACTGAGTGGCCGAGGCTTGAGAGCACACATCTGCAGCTTCTGCGCCTGCCTCTCTCAACTCCAGCGTTCTCTAGATCCTTCCACAGTTCACTAGACACCCTACCAGACCTTCAAGGATCAGCCTCCCACCTGCTTCACTCACTCAAGTAACAAAGTTCATGCTTACTGAGCAGACGTCATCTCTCTAGGTATCTGAGATTTAATAATGAGTGAAATGAAAGTGAGATCTACCTTCATAGGGCATATATAGTCCATTAACAAGGGTGAGTATGAACTAATTAATTATCCAGCGAAGTATCTAATTGAAACTGTCATAAGGGCTGTGGAAAGAAAATGCAGCGTTCTGTTAGAAATTATAATGGGGGACTGAGCTAGTCTAGGTGGTGGGTAAGGAAACACGTCCTTGAGGAAGTGACACTTGACGCAAGATCCCACTGGTGAGTGGGCCCTACCCTGGTGGAGGTGGGCAGGCGGTGGGGTGACAGCCGGTGGCAGAACCTTATATAAGCCTGAAGGAGGACACGATCATTGTCCTGAAATAGGATAGCAGGATGGCGGTCGAGAGCAGAAGGAGAAAGCTGTCTAAGTGAGGCTAGAAATGAAGGCAGAGGGCAAAATCTATTACCATTTTAAGGATTTTGATGCTTTTTAAAAAAAGAGCAACAGAAAACTGCTGTAGAAGTTCAGCTGAGAGGTGATGTCTGGAGGGCCAGTCTTCCATCACCTGGCTTCACCGTGAAGAGATGGGAAGGTCCACCCAGAGGCAGGAGATACACTGACCTCCACATCAGTGGCCTCAGTGTGGCCGTGTGTGGGTATTACCCGGAGGGCTGCCAGTCCGAGCCCGGGTCTCACTCCTACAGGCTCACGCAATTCCTTTGGGAGCCCCCTGGGAGTTTCACCTTGTAAAACCTCTCCGGGTGGTCCTAGTATGCAGTCAAGGCTGGGAACCACTGTGATGCCTCAGTGGGACCTCCATGAAGGCAGGGTTTTGTTTTATTTTATTTCTCTTCTTTTTGTCACCCCTCATTCCTGCCCCCATATCTAAAATAGTATCTGGTGTAATGCCTAAGAAGAGAAGGAGTGAAGGAAGGAAGGAAGAGAGGGAAGGAGGGAGGGAGGGAGAAATGGATAGAGGAAGACAACGAGTGAACAATTTTGTAACACATATTCCACTGTTTCCATTCATACTCCTGTCTCTGTTTTACATATTTCCGCCTTGTCTCTAGAATAAAGCCACCACATTGTCGCTGTAATTCCTCTCCCTCCCTCCCTCCCTCCCTCCCTCTCTCACTCTCTTTTAAACAGTAGCCCCCACCCCCAGGTTTTAGATACCTGGCTCCTGGCTGCCGAGCTGAAGACAACGTCTCATAGTTTTCTTGTCAGATTGTGCTGGTCATGTGCAAAAACGTCGACCAATGGGCTATGATGTGAAGTTACTGGTGCACATTTTAAGTTAAGTCCTTGGATCCCAACATGGTCATCTTTCATCTTTTCTTCTTCCGTCTCAGGGCTGGAACACAGACATGGAGGTTGTGAACCAGTGTGTCCACTGCGGACCAAAGCGACACCTTTTGGGAGGGTAAAGCAGCCCAAGGGTGCTGTGAAATGTCTTGGCCATGTACAAAAACATTCACATGAACAACTAGTTTTCCAAGTAGACAAAGAAAATAATTTTCACTTCTCACATCACCCAGAAGATAAGTATTTGAGTGCATGTTTTATTTTCATAACCAGCCAGGAAAAATAACATTAGGATACTACCACTGTCATATTTTAATTTAAAATATGCTTCCCTCTGATGTTTTAACATCAAAATTCTTTGCGAAGCTTATGTATTTCAGGCCAAGTTAGCATACAGAATATTATGTTTTTATTATGGGGAGCTCATATTCCTTCATGTTTGCATGCCAAATCATAGTTAATAAGATAGCAATTGAGCAAAAGAAGCAAATGGGTTTTATACACTGCATGGGTATTCATACTGCACCTTAAAAAGAGTAAGCTGCAGTACAATATTTGTTACAACTTTGAGATTCTTGTCTTTTGTGTACGTTTAGCCCAATGACTTAATGCTTCATTTCTCCAAATGTCTGTTGACTGATGGTGACAGATGGATAATGAAAATGCTTTAGCTGCTTCAAAAAAGGAGTTCTAGAGTTATTCTCAGGGTACAGCTCTTTGCCTTTAAATCAAAAGCATTTAAGCTCTTTAAGAAGAAATAAAATCATAGGAAAAAATCACGATGTATGAGAAAGAGTGGGTGAGTGTTCACACCAGCTGGCACGTGCAAGCCTGCAGTTGTCAAAGAAGCTTCTGGGAATCCTTTCCATCTCTAAAATGAACACTGTTCCTGCTGGATAGAACTGAAGGCGTGAATGTGCCAAAGCCCATCTGACCTTCATGTGTCCGTGCCTGCAAACTTCTGATACATGCAGGCCAATGAAGCGGCGGGGAAAATGCCACACAACTTCACTTTCTCAAAGGTAGTTTCAAGAATCCACTTGACATTTCACCTGGAGCACAAATGTGGTTGACAGAATAATGCCTACCCCCCATCAAAGATGTCCACAACCTAATCCCCAGAACCTGCACACAGTTACCCTACATGGCAAAAAGGGACTTTACAGATGTGATTAGATTAGGGATTTTGAGATGAGGAGATTATCCTGGATTATCCAGGTAGGATCAATGTAATCATGGGTGTCCCTATAAGAGGGAGGCAGGAGGGTCCCACTCAGAAACGGAGATGTGAAGTGGAAGGAGAGGATGGAGTAATGTGGGGCCACAAGCCAAGGAATGCAGGCGGCCCCCAAAAGCTCTCACATACAAGTAAACAGAATCCCCCCTGGAGCCCCCAGAAAGAACGCAGCCATGCTGACACCCCGATTTGGTACAGTGAGACCCATCTCAGACGTCTAACCTCTAGAATGCTTAGACAACAAATATGTGTTCACTGAAGCCCTGTTTGTGATTTATTACATCAGCAATAGGAAATTACCTTCTGTATGGAAAAAAAAATTAATCTTGACTCCTGTCATGTATCATATGCAAAAATGAACTCACCATGGGTAATAGACCAAAGTCGAAACTATAAAAATCTCTTCAAAAAAACAAGGAAAATATTTGCCTTGCATGTATCTGACAAGTGGCTTGTATCTGAAATATTTATAGAATGTATACAGCTCTATAAAAAGACAAACAACCCACAACTTAAAACACAGGCAAAAGCACTTCTCAAAAGAAAATATACGAATTTCACTAAGTACAAGACAGATTGAAACTTACTTAGCATTTAAACATTAACAGACCTGTAGAAAAAAGAAGGGATGAAGGATGGGAGGTTGAGAGAGACAGAACTTTGTAAGGCCTCACTGAGAGTAACTGGTTAATTGGGCTGCCAAGTTCTTTCCCTGAAAATGGGCAATTAAAGGAAAAGAATGAATCATCATTTTGTGTTTCCTGTAGAAATCGTATGTCACAGAAACCAAAGAGCCCTAGGTGATAGGAAAATGTCTTATTTACAAATGAATTCCAGCTAATAAATATGGAAGGAATCGTAGATTTAGAAAATCCCTATTTAAAACCCCAGTTGAAATCACTGGCTCAGGCAATGACCATAAATGCATGAACAATTAGTGAAAAGTTACCTTGATTTACTGTGAAGACATTACAACAGTGAGATTAAGCTGTTCTACCTGAACGTGTTCCGATCAGCTTTTGCATCAGTCATGGGGGGACCATCAGGCGTTGTACCTACTGGGGTGCAACAAGATGAAGCTCGGTATGAAGTGTTCCTGCCCGAAACAATGAACTTGAGCTTAAGCAAGCCCACCGCATGTATAGGAAGTACGGGGAGGATGTGGGAATATGCTAAAGGATACGACCAGGAAGCGATCACACAAAACCAGAATATGGGATTGTTTACAGAAAATCTAACCAATGACAATACTGTGGCCAAAAAAAAAAAAAAAAAAAAGAACATGGATGGAACTCATTACCCTAAAATGTATTATTGATTAATTAACAATAATGTGTTATTAGTTCAAAATGAGGCAAAAAGAGCAAAGGAATGGAATAGGAGGTGGTTGGTTGATAACCTCAGGAGTTCCCCTGGTGATGTCTGAAACTGGCCTCTTTACAAGGAGGACAAGGAGGGACCAAAGAAGTAGGCAGGCCACTCCAGATGGGTGCACTGTGATGTGATGAGCGAGGAACTTCCCTGTGAGGCTTGTCTGGGCAGCGGCAAGACAAGGAGATCTCTGCACCTGTTCACCAGAGTCTTGCAAGGTTATATGGAGGCCCTAACTGGGCTTCTGTCATGTGTTCAGTGCAGGTGTTCTCAGTAACACATTATTCTCTCAAGGCTGCATCCTTGAAAATGGCTCCCAGTGTGGAAACAGTGGGCAGGATGTTCATTCCAAGCACAGGGAAGGGGTGAGGAACCTCCGATTGCCCAGGGCCAACTCTTGGATCAACAGACAGTCATATCCTCTCCATGGTCTCCTCCAACAGACAGAGCTTATCACATGATGAAGGTTGTATGTGCAAGTCAGTTGGAAAATTGTAAACTAGCCAACAAATGGTTTTGTGAAAATTACACAAATATTTAGGAAATAATAAAAATAAAGTTTTTTCTACCATATCATTAAAAAATTACAGATGAAAAACCTATGTCTAAAAATACTATTAAAATGAAACAAAAATAGAAATACCTTTAGAGTCTTGGAATGGGAAAGGCATTCCTTACTAAAACACAAAATGTGAAATCCATAAATGTAAGTTCTGATCATTTAAGATACAAATGTTAAATCTAAGGTATGATTTAAAAAGTGAAACTCAAACACCCAACTGGGGAGAAATGGTTTACAGCTTAAGCATAGGCAAGGCATTAGTTTACAGACTATATAAAGAGCTCCCACAAAACAAAAAGAGAGATATAAAACCCTAAAGAAAAGTGGGCAAAGAATATAAAAGGTCAATGCATATAAAAGGAAAAATGAATGTGAGGAATTAGTACACAATAATATATATAAAACCTATCAATAATATGCAAATAAAAATAATGAAGACATAAAAATAACAGTAATAATAGTAATAATATCAAACATTATATATAAAGATATATGTAATATAACTGCACAGCAATAGATAGTTACAAGTGAAGAGATGTCACACAATCTGATGTATAATAAAGATATATAATTTTTCAGCTCACAGAATAGGAAAAAAATTTCAAGATCATGTCCAGATTTGTGAAGAAGGGAGTACTGTTGTATGCTTGTTGCAGGGGAATACTTTTCCCCACTTAGTGATGTTTCTCTTCTCTCATGTTGGGGAAGCCCTAGTAACACAACACATCTGTCCACCTCTCAGTCATTTATTTCCATAAGACAAAGGATTCATATGAGTGGGGAGTTTGGAAAATGAAACTGAACGAGACTTTGAACCTTGGTTTCTTCCTTCTCCTTTCTCTGGTTAGTAAGCAGCTCACAACCAGCCAGCTTCTGGCTTTGCCCTGCATGGAATTCTCTGGTCTTGTGGTTGAGAGATCAAATGGGGAAGGCTGCCCAAGAGGTTCTGGAAGGGAAATTTATCTGATTCTGGAATTCAGTGTGGAAAATGTACTTGCCTACAAAAATAAGCCACTTTTTCTAAGACAAATTTTATCAGTAATAAGGTAGAATTTTGTGTCCATCTACCATGTGATTCCATTGATCTATTACTACATAATAAAACAGCCCTAAAGTCAGTACATAATGTAATTTATTTTATGGGTCAGTTCCCTGTGTTGGCTAAGCTCAGATGAGCAGTTACTTGGGCTTTGCACATTGATTGCGGTCAGGTAGCAATTAGAGTCGGTGTCATTTGCAAGTGGCACTTGCAGATCTCGATCATTAGATGCTCCTACGATTGGGTTTCTTACAGTACTTCAGCTCTGCCCCCCTTTGGGTACTTCCCAAGAATAAGGATTCCAAGAGATGGAAGGAAAAGCTGCAAGGCGTTTTATATCCGAGATTTGAAGTTTCCAAACATCACTTCTGTCACATTCTTTTGGTCACGACTACTCACTAGGTCAACCCAGATTCAAGGAGAGGAGAATTAGACTCCTCTTGACGCACACCCAGGGAAGAGAACCGTGGGGACCGTCTTTGATTTCTACCTCGCACAACTTTCACCTTATTATGCAATCAGTTCAGAATTCAGATAAAAAAGAAGAAATGCTTTTTCCTGGGCTACCCCAAACTGCAGCAAAACTGTTTATGGGAATATAAATGCTCTTATGAAGGGCAATTTGATAGCATTGATTAAAATAAGAAGAGGCATATCTACCACTATAAATTCTAGGGTCTCTGAAATATTTGTTCATGAAGATATCCAAAGAGATTTGTACAAAGATGTCTGTGTCTGCATTATTTGTATTTACAAATAAGAACAGTGGAAATGATCACCATTGAGGTGTTCATTAAAAACTGTGGTATACAATGAAATACTGTTGAAAAGTTCAAGAGTAATGTGGATGTATATGCAAATGACATGAGAAGTTTTCCAAGACTTATTCTGTGACTTGCCTTTTACATATAGTAATACGGATAATGCAAATATTTTAATAAGTTTTACATATAGGTATAATTTTGTTAGAATATTAATAATACTATATAATTTTGACAGTGATTTGTCCTTGGGGAAATATTGGAAAAGGGTTGTCATGTCAAGGAAGTCTTTAGCTTGCTCTCTAATGTTTTATAGTAAGAACATATTCATATATTACTTATGCAATTTTAAAAAAAATTTTAGAATATATAATAAACTAGAGATCAATAAGAGCTAGGGTTTTATTTGATGTTTGATTGATCTTCCTTGGTTTTGACCAACTAATAGTAATGTGTTTCTTAAATAGGTATGTCAGGTAATAACTAAAATAGTAACACTACATTTCAAGGGTTATAGATAATAAATAACACCTTCTTTTCCCATCTGTGTTCAGAAGTAACTAAAGATAGATGAAGGAATTAGACAGAGATTGCTATACAAGTTTTGTTGCTGATTAGAGCTCAGTTAGAGAACTTGGCTTAAATGTGAAGGCTATATGAACGAACACTACATCCCAGAAATACACTCACCTTAGTAATTACAGGAAGGGCTTGGAAACTGCTGGGCCCCTAAAAGGTGGTCTGCTCCTACAAAATTTACTGCTTAGAGAAGCAGGCAATGTGTGAGTCGACAAATTTTCTTCAGACATGTGGTAGGCAGAATTCTAAAATAACCCCAAAAATCCTGACCCCTGGGGAATCTTCTCCCAGTTATTCCTTCAAACTAATCTAAGTATATAGTTGTAAGGAATTTTGCAGATGTATAGGTCCCAAGTCAGTTGAATACATTATGATAGGGAAATCATCCAGAGGGGCTTGACCTAATAAAACTAGTCTAGAGGTCAGGGAAGTCAGAGATTGGAAGCACGAAAAGGATTTGACAGGTTGCTGCTGACTTGAAGATGGAGGGGACCCTGTGGCAAGCAATGGGGGGCCCCCCCCTCTAATAGCCAAGGCTGCCCCCTAGTGGACAGCCAGCAATGAATTGGGGAAACCTCAGTCCTACAGTCACAAGGAACCGAATTCTGCCAACAACAAAAATAATAATTAACTTGGAAGCATGTATTTCCCCAGAGCCTCTGCATAAGACCTCAGCCTGGGAAATACCTCGATTTCAGTCTGATACCCTGAGCAGAGGCTGGGAACACCAGACTTCTGACCTGCAGAACTGTGAGCTAAATGGATGTTTTGAGCCACCAAGTTTGTGGTCATGTGTTGCATAGCAATAGAAAACTAATACACAGAAAAAGGTAAGCCACAAATGCACAAACAGAAAAAAAGAAGAGAGACAGAGGGAGTGGAAAGAGACCTGCATGTTACTTTAACAGAGGTTCCTGCCACATTAAGAGTGGGAAGTAAGTGTTCCCACTGACATATAGTTGGAGGCATCTTCCATCAACTCCAAATAGGAGCTTCCTGATTACTTAGCCCAGTGCTCTTAAGAGAGGGCCCTTTCATAGGGACAAGCCTTTATTCTGGACTTCACCGTGCTTTACAAGAGGTTTCCTTTCCCTGCATTTCACCCACTAACTGTCAGCTGTATCCCCCAATCATTGCGACAACCAGAAACACCCTCTGACATTTCTATGTGCCCCCAAGTGAGGCGACGGTACCACTGGTTGAGAGCCAGTGAAGTTCAACCTCATTATTTTACAGATGATCAAAGTGAGAACTGGAGAAAAAGGACATTGAGAAGGTGGGAGAGCCCCTTAGTGTCAGAGCCACACCTACACAGAGGATTCCTAATACACTGTTGCAGACATAAATAACACATGGAATTTTTTTTAACAATTTATCATACTAGTCACTATAAAAGGACTCTGGCCCCCATGTCTCCTTCCCTCACTTAGATCAAATCTCAGAAAAGTCTTTGTGATCCTCCTGTTTAAAATTGCAAACTCCTCCTCTCATTGCAAATACTCAGTACTCATTATCTTACTTCTCTGGTTTGTTTTTTACATAGTACTACCTACCTTTAAACAGATCATACAATGTACTGATTTTAGGGGGAGGGAGTGTGAGGGGGGGGGCTGGCTCTCTAACCTACACTAGACAATAACCTCAAGAATGAAGGATTTGGATCTGTTATGTTCACTGATGTGTCCTGGTTCTTGAATCATTGCCTGACACCTGGTCAATACGTGTTGAATAAATAACTGAGTGAAGATATTTTTCTAACTATTCTATACAAGTAATTATTTTCTCTCCCTCTGTTTGGAGAGAAAAAAATAAATCTTAGAATGTAGTTAAGTATTTTTGACAGTATTTGCTAATAAGTATTTCAAGTAAATAACTATAAAACTACAGTAAAGCAATTTATGAAAATAAAATATATTCAGCAAGGAATTTTTGCATTACATTTTATAAAACTTAAGGTATGTAATGAAGAAATCTGTTTTGTTTTCTCAATCAGAAATATTTTGCTTTCATATAAACCAGTCATGAATTATGTATTTCTTTATAAATTAAGTATTGATGGATGACCTCAGAGAGTGATAACATGCATTCATATTCTTTTAAATTTTGCAGTAAATTTTTAGTCTACATTTTTTTCTTCTCCCTGCCCCCTCTAGATGAACAAGGCTTACAGCTCAGCTAGGTGTTTTCTTTAAAGGGACTGCTGAATTTCAAACAATTTAACCCAGAGTCTTATCAGTTTTGTCTGTTTTAAAAGAACGCTGAGTACTTAAGAGATGTCAATACAGTTTAACTTTTGGAAATACAAAGAAAAATTTGATTTGGTACTTGACCTTGAGAAGGGTATTTTCCTCTGGCAATGGAAAGACATGCAAAGAAAATACAGTTAACAGTAGAGAATGGGTGTGGTTGTAATATTAGTAGACTGGATGTGTACTTTGAAATCTCAATCATAAGCATTTAAAGAAGTGTCATATGTTATTTAAACTGATTTCATTACTTTTAATCATTAACTAGGTTATTGCATTCTATAGTAAAGAAATACAGAAACAAAATACAGAAATAAAGAAAAACAGTAATAATATAAAGTTTTCGCAACGCATTTTCTCTTCACTGGATTTCCAGATCATGTCGAATAGTAAAAATGACTGTGGAAACTTGCTGTAAAATTCACACATACCTCTTTTGTTTGTTGTTAATGCAATTGTTTTTTGACTGAAAAAAAAAAAAAGGTTGCCAACGTGTAAGTTTGCGTCCTTCCTGAATATTTTAATCTGAGAGCTCACTCTTAACTTGAATACAATTGCACAAAAATGCCCTTCATAATTTAGAAGAAGGGATTTGAACACACCAGTAACATTTTATTCTTACATCAAGGCTGCTTACTTTTATATGTTAGATTTTCTGTTACATAGGATGGCTGGCAACTAACCCAACATTTACTTGAATCATTATAATGACATTTTAATCCAAAATATCACATTATAATCAACCCCAAGAGCACGTGCTATGCTTACCTGAAAGGAAGATGACTTCTTTTCAGGTCATTTAACTCCAGAACCTGGGGGATTGTGTTTACTGGAGGGGAGGGGCTTCTATTTCATACACTCACATCATCTCACGGTGAAGGATAATAAGGTTACGTGCAACATTTTTAATTCGATAAGGAATCACTGGGTATGTTTTAAGGCCCCAGGTATTGAAATAGATGTGGAGGTATTCTTGGTGCCTGAAGGAATATGACTGATGAATTTGTGAAATTAGGGACACACAGGTGAGCACCACAGATTTGTAACTACCTTCGGGTCTCAAGGTTGAACACTTTCTGTATTGGGTATCTGCTTTCTGCAAGCCCAAGACGCACTGATTTCATATCTCTCCCTATGGGAACCCCATGTGAGATTATCTAAAGGAAAATATTAGTGAAATAAATGATCTGGGCCAGAAAACAGGGGGAAAGGGCAAGGGAAAAAGGCACTTGGTTCCAAGGAACACGGCTGGAAGAGGAAACCGACCTGCCGGAGAAGAGCGATAGATCAGGAAACCGCGTGGCGTCCTCCCGAAGGAGTATCAGAACAGAAAAAGGGAAGTGGGAAAATAGAAATGCTATTTTAAACATGGAACATTTAAAAGCTGGGAAAGAAAGACTATCTTGAGGATCACAAGGCAGAAGTGCTGGAGTGTTGGGGGGGGGCCTCCAAGAACACGTGCTTCAGAAACATCAAAACCTTCCGTCTGGAAGCCACTGAGGAGGTCTTGAGTCCCAGCTGAGACAAATGTAGGTCTAATGAGTACCATGCCCTGGCAGCAGATTTCACAGGCGTACAGAAAATGTGGAGAGAATCCTGCAACAACTTACTGTCCCAACGAGGAATGCCCGCTTAAGAGAGGAACTGCGTCGCCTAAGAGGCTCAAACTCAAGAGCAGCTCTGGGGTTTCAGAAACAAGAATCTCAAAGGGAACATGGAAAATAGTAAGTTTTGAATAAGTTGAAAAGAAATGAAATGCCTTTCCATCAAACCTGGGGATAGGAGTTGACACCATGTAAATTTCTAAACTTTGCAGAAAATTGCCAGTATTTATGGAGTGCTTGCTGTGGGCTGGGCACCCGTTCTGTTTTACGCACAGATTAGCTCATTTAATTTTCATAACATTCTGATAAGGTGACAACCATTTTAATCTTTTTTTTTTTTTTTTATGCAGACAAAGAAATTCAGATGCTGAAAGCAAGCAGCTTGTCCAAAGTCACACAGATAATAAGAACAGGAGCTGGGAGTCAAGCCACAAAGTCTGGCTCCAAAGAAAGCACTCTTAATCACCATAAACAAGGAAGGAATGGGTTTGCAAGAGTGGGGGTTGTTTTCCAGTCCTGCTATGCAACATTCACGGTGCCAGATTAAACTATTATGAGAAATCTCCCCCCACAAAGGTAAATTACACATTCCAGAAAACACACAGGCTACATCTTGGAAGGCTGACACTAAAATGGTCTCTTTTTGGTGTGATGGACACTGTGCTGACCAGCCCTATATCCAATTCCATCTCCCTACCCTCTTATCAGCCAGAGATAGTCATGTGCCATCATTCCAGTCAGTGAGATTCAAGCAGAAAAATTCTGGTTGCAACTTCTAGGAAAGACATCACTTGCCTGGCAGACAGGGAAACTCAGCTGGTATGTCCTTTCATGCATATTTCTGTTTCTATTTCCTTCCTGGAATACAAGTGTGATGTCTGGAGGAGCAGCAGCTATCTAGAGTCCGTGAGGAGAGCCACTAGCTGAGGATGGCACCACAAGAGTGGAGGACCCCAAACTCTGGACAGCATTATCCAACATCTTCCCCAGCCCTGGACTTGTTGCCTCTAGACCTCTTGTTTGGGAGACAGATAAACCACAACAGTTTAAGAAAAAAAAAACAAGGAGGTAATTTTTTTGATCACATCTTCCTCTTCTTTATCTTGCAAAGCTATCCAAAATTTAGTAACCACAAACTCCAAGGGGCTGAGTCCTAAATTCTGAGTTGCTTCTCAACAGTCTCTTGAATGCTAGCTGCCTCCAGCAGACTCTGGGCAAACCATTCCACGAAGCTCACTGAGGGTCTGGCCTCTCTTCCTCTGACAGATGGCTTTGGCTCCAAACATCCTGTCCAATCCAGTAACTGCTAAAGCATCCTCCCCTTTCTACAGCCCAGTCTACCCAGGGGTATGTCATCTTTCCCTTTTTATATCTCTCCAGCTCTAATTTTTTCAAGAAAGAAAAGAAAAGTTATATGAAGAGTTAGGGAACACTGTATTTCAACCTTTATATAAGAACAAGTTGTTTAATTTTTGTTCTTGCTTAAATGTTTAAGCATGGAAAAAGTTACCTGAGGATAGAAAAGACGTTAAAATTAAGGAAGAAATATAAGATCATAAAGACTATTATAAATCAATGATTCTTAAAGTAGGTTCCCCTGGATCATCAGCATCGTCACCTGGGAATGGTTAGAAATGCAAAGTCCCAGGCCCTACCTCATATCTACTGAATCAGAAAGTCTGGCAGTGGGGCCCAGCGATCTAGGTTTTGATAAGCCCTTCAGAGGAATCTGATGCATGTTCAAATTTGAGAACCAGTGCACTATGCTCTAAAATACTCAGCTACCCCCTTTAGCCCACAGTAAACAGTCATAAGCTTATGCACGTTCCTTGAGAGCTAGGCCTTAGCTTTGTTTGTGTCCCTGACAGTAACATGCCTCATACAAAGAGAACAGTTACCGATTCAAAGAACAGTGGTGATACTTTATTTTTAAACCAAATAAAGGCAGCTAATTCATAAATTTGAATTAGAAATACTACCAAGCATTAATCTTCTACAGAATCATCGTTCTAGCTATGTATTTTTTTGACTTTCTTTGTTTCTACTCTGGGTTATATTTTATATGCAGAAAAGTGATATATATATATATATATATATACACATGTATAGTAAAATTTTTAAATGAAGTGAACAAGTGTGTAGTTAGCATCCAGTTTAAGAAATAGAATTTTTTAAGTTATTTAGAAGCCACTATACCTCATCCCCTCTGCCTCCCCCTTGAGATAATCACTGCACAACGTGTTGTGATAAGCATTCCCCTCTTTAACATTTCCCCACCCATGGATGGACCTATCGACAAATGTCATTTCATTGAGCCTGGTTTTGAGTTAGAGTGAATAGCCTCTCCGGGACTTGGCTCTTCTCCGGGGGAGAACCACTGTACTGGTACATATCACCACAACCCCTTTTCACTGTTGTGTACTTACATTGTGTGACTGTGCAGTTGTTGTTTTTTTTAATTCATTGCACTATTTATTGGCATTTGTGTTGTTTCCAATTTTCACTATTATGAACATTACCCAGCTATAACAATCACTGGTTCATGGCCACACATAAACAAAATATACGCCCTTCTCCCCACTATGGCCCCTCATTTTCATTTCGAAGCAATTCAACAGCTCATATTGGTTCATCTGTAACCTGTAAAAATTCTTTTGAGGAATAGAAATTCTTAAATTTAATGTGGTCACATTGACCAATCTTAGGGCTAGAGATTGGGGGGGGTCTCGTAGACCAGTTTTAAGGGGAAAATACTCCATCTCCAATTTTATAAAGAAATTTTTATCTTGTTTCTATAATCTTTTATTTTTTACCTTCTATGTACAGGTCTTATTCCAACTGTAACAGGTTTCTGTGTAAGGAGATTTAATTTTATTTTTTGTTCATTATGGCTACCAAGTTGTCTCTAGGACATTTCGTGAAAAATCCATCAGTTCCCTACTGGTCTACACTGCCACTTGCATCATATTTAAAGCTTCTGTGTCTGTGTGAGCCTGGTGTCAAGGCTTCCTGTTGCGTTCTGTTTGCTCGTATTTCAGTCCTGCTCCGATAACCCAGTGGTGTAAATCCCTCAGCTTTGCCATCCGATCAGGCAAGCACTCACCTTCTCCCAGAGGCCACGGCTCTTCTTGGCCTTTGCAGTTCCCATATACATTCCAGAATCAGTAACAAAATAATTGGGATTTTGGTTGACATGCATAGTAAGTCAATTTTGAGAGAATTGGTATCTACACATTATCTACTCTATGAATCCATGAGCATAACACGTTATCTCCATTTTTAAGTTCTTTTTTAGTATATTTGATTGAGTTCTGTGATTGTCTCTCTGAAGGACTTGTATGACCTGTATTTATTCTTAGGCAATTATATTTTTATGTGATTGTAAACTTTTAAATTCAATTTCTGTTTGTTGTTAGTGTATAGAGATACAATTGATTTTTATATTGATTTTGTATCCAGCATCTGTGTTAAATTCTCATTAATTCTAATATATATCTAGTTTCTTTTAATATTTGTAGTAATCTATTGATGCAGTATAAATTACCTCAAAATCTAGTGGCTTAAAGCAATAATACTCATTTCTTATTGCTAATGCTTTCTGCGGTCGGAAATTCAGATAGGGTACAGTGGACGTGGATGTCTCGGCTCAGGAATGTCGTCAGCTGGACAGCTGGAGGCTGCAATCATCTGCAGTCTTGTTCACTTTCGAGCAATTGATGCTATCAGCTTGGACCTCAGCTGAGGCTGAAGGCTGGACCACCCACCCCCGGTCTCTCCTTGGACCCTGGACTTCCTCCAGTGTGGTGGTTATGTCCCAGGAGCAAGTGTCCTGAGAGTCAGAGAGCCATCACATTAGTTCTGATGAATTCCATTGGTCTGGTTGGCCACAAATCCTCTCCTAGATTCAAGGAGAGGGGACACAGATGCCACCTCTCCCCAGGAGGTATGTCAGTCACACTCCATGCAGTATCATATGAGATGGTATTGGTAGGACAGTGTTGGAAACTACAACTCAACACAGTATTGTACACACAGAAAAATTATCTGCAAATAATGACAGTTGTGTTTCTCTTTTTTATAATCTTTATTTTTTCTTTCTTCCCTTTACAGCAAGTAACTTTATTTTATTTTTTTTTTGTAGTTCTGTATGCTTTTTTTAGTGAAGTATAGTTGATATACAGTATTATGTTGGTTTCAAGTATACAGCATAGTGATTCCACAATTATCTACATTATTAGATGCTCACCCCAACTAGGGTAGTTACTATCAGTCCACATAGAAAGA
Source organism: Phataginus tricuspis (assembly GCA_029783875.1). Lineage (NCBI taxonomy): Eukaryota > Metazoa > Chordata > Mammalia > Pholidota > Manidae > Phataginus > Phataginus tricuspis. Next base: position 85,238,590 of record JAQQAC010002594.1, read on the forward strand.
CGTTACAGAACGACTGACTATATTCTCTATGCTGTATTTTCATCCCCACGACTAATTTATATTATGATTGAGATTTTGTGCCTCTTAATCCCCTTTACCTGTTTCACCCACTCCACCCCAACCCCTCCCCCGTGGTAACCACCAGTCGCTTCTCAGAGTCTATGAACTCATTGCTATTTTGTTCATTTTGGTTTATTTTGTTTTTAGATTTTGCAAAACATGGATGGACCCAGAGAGTATTACGCTAAGTGAAATTAGGCAGAGAAAGACAAATGCAACACTATTTCACTTAACAAGCAGGTAACTTTAAAACCCTAAGGAGTAGATGGGCTAAGAGGGAGATCCTTCTGTTTCTTGCCCCCATCTCAAAGGGATGCTTTTAAACATCCCACTCTCAATAATGACTTTTGCTGTACATTTCCGTTTTGGAGCATGTGACAGCGTGACATGCACGTCCCCCAACAGGCAGGATTTGCCTCCTCCCTGCAGGAGTGAGATCAGCAGACAGCCTCTGGCTTTCAGCCCTTCAGGGTCTGCCTCGACTGCAGGCAGCTGGCCCAGCTGAGGTCAGATGGTGTCTGCAATAGCCTGCCTTAAACTGAGCAATGTGGGGCTATGAAGGCCTGGTCATTCTGGCGGAACATGGGATCCTCTGATGGACGGTAAGAGTCCAGAGCTCCCCATCTGTTTTCTGAGTTTCTGTCAGGCCTGCATTTCAATTCATTTCATCTTCCAAGCGATCCTGCTCCCATCCACTTTCCTTCACAGCTTCTGATTCCTCAAATGTATCTTACACTCAAACTCCAGCTCAGCACCTGCTCCCAGAAAAACCCTCCTTTGACTGTCAGCATAGAGAAAGGAAGAGTAAAATGGGCAAGGAGAGGAGGTTTGGAGATGCCTGGCTGGAGGAAGACCCCACCTCTCATTATAGGTGGAACACAGAAATGTATTTTAGCAGAAGATGGTGATCTATTGTTACAACGTTTCCGGGAGGTCAATTTGGAGACTATTTTACTAGAATACAACGCATTACAGGAAGAGATACTTCAGGCACTTGACATGTCTGAAGAAAATAATAGCTATATGGATAAGGGGATTGGCTGGTATATTCCTTTGCTAGGCTGCTGTAACAGAAGACCACACACTGGGTAGTTTCAACCACAGAAACTTATGTTTTCACAGATTTGGTGGCTGGAAGCCCAAGACAAAGGTGCCAGCCATATTGATTTCTGGTGAGATCTCTGTCCTTGGCTGTAGATGGCCACCATCTAGCTGTGTCTGTACGTAGCCTTTCCTCTGTTGTGCACACTCCTGGTTATTTCCTCCTTTTCTTGAAAGGACACCAATCATATTGGATTAGAGCCTCACCGAATGACCTCATTTAAGTTTAATTATGGCCTTAAAGACCCTTTCTCCAAATAAAGTCACATTAAAAGTAAGGCTAAAACATATGCAGCTTGGGGGACGCAGTTTAGTCTCTGAGACATAGCCGATGCTCACCGCCACTGATGTCTTACAAAATGATAATGAGGAGCTGAAGTGAGCAACTGGCAATTAACTGGCAGCCAGGAGGCCTCTTTATGGCCATATAAAAAAACAGAGGGACAGAGGAAGCTAGCAGCCTTGAGTGTTGTACTCCAGGGCTATTACAATCCACACCTTGCACCCTGTCACTGCACCTTGTCATACACACTCCAGCAACAGTTCCTCCACGTTCCCATTAACCCCTCTTTCTGAGACGAAAGTTAGGAAAGGGCATGAGTGGGACAACCTAATGCCCCCATCATGCCAATTGGACTTTGGGCTATACCTGGTGCTCACCATCTGCCACCTGGGTATCCACACATCAGACTTAACCTGGAGATGTGACCCAACCCCTCATTTCTGGGGCTCAGAGCCCCTCTTGCCCATTCATGATTGAAAGTCATCTTTCCCCACAATTCTTCTGGCCCCTATCATGTAACTGCCATCCTGCCCCTTCTGTCCCATTCCTGCACAGGGGTGTGACCCTGTCCATCGTTCTGTCAGGTTGAGCTGTCATGAGCAACCATGTACATATTTCTGTTAGATTCTATCAGTTTTTCTTGGGATATTTACCTAAAAGTGTGAATTCCTGGGCAAAGAGAAAGTATGCATGCACTGTGAATCAACGCTGATTAAATACCCCTCTGTAGGTGGTGTTCCATTTTGGGTTTAACCCAAAAATGTGTGAGGATGCTTGTTCACTACAACTCACCAACAGAGAACTGTCAAATTAAACCACCTTTTTTTTTTTTCCAGCTGATATGGTATGAGGACGCCCGAGTTATGCAAGAGTGCTGACTGTAGCTTCCCGCCATACCAGTGAGACATGAGGGCCTGTGTAGATCTTCCCTCTGACAAGTAGGAGGGAATCTTCCATACACTTCGACTTCCAAGCAGAATTTATCAGAAAAGCTTGTGTTTCATGCTGCCTTTGACCCTTCTAACCGGTTGTGTTTCCTGCCTTCCAAGACCTTGGAGAAATTGCGGCAGTGCCAATACTTCACCCAGTGAGGCGAGGACAAAGGATGAAGGCAGGGACTCACCCATCTGCGTAAGGAAGGTTCACAAGAGCAAACCACCTTCCCTAAGGGAGGGGAGGAGGTAGAGATGACGGGTCAAATTTCACACAGAGATGACTATTATTTTCCTCAGAATGCCCTGGAAATTAATATATTCAATCATAAAATACCAGATGATGGGAACTCTGGTGGTTAGCCACCTCTCCCTTTTAAGAAAATTGTGGCCTTTGTCAAAAACAAACCAAGCTGGATACTAGTTCAAGTGGCAGGAAGAGAGGTGAAGCAGTAATACCTATTGCAATGGAGAAAGAGTCTCACATTGTCCGAACTCAACCTGTACGGAGATGACCAGGCATTTTAAACGGACAATAGGGAATAGGGAGGGAGGTGATCTGGCCCTTATACCATCAGGGAAGTAAAAAATTACAAAAAATCGGAAGAGGTGATTGATGCATGTGAAACCCATGGGACTTTCCCTTACCCTCCCCCAGAGGCCGAGAGAGCTGAGTGGCTGGTAACATTTTATTGGCAAAAGGTGTCCATTCACCCACCCACACCAAAAGCCCTAAATCTAGAAAGCGAGCTACTTAAGTCATTCAGGCTAAAATGAAATAATATTATCAATCTCCCTTTTACTTGCTCCAATCAAAGTGACATATGGGGAAGCTTCTTAGTACACGATCCATGATTCAAACAAGCGCTGCCACTTCCTCATTAGCTAAAGTGTATTCATGGCAGAAAGCACCTTTCCGTAGCATTATCGATCAGCAGGAAGTAAGATGGAAAAAATTAACACGACTTGAAAATTCCAGTCTCTGGGGTGTAACTCGCCATCTGGGAATGACTTATTAGGAAAGGAACGAGGAAACATTGTCCATACATTACTTTCCCACTTTTACATATACAGCCAGGCCTCATTTACCCGAGCCCGCCAACGTGGAGTTTGTGATAATTTGGAAGTGACATTTGTGCTCTGAATATTCCACACAAGACATTTAACTTGAGACTAAAAGTTTCTACTGAAGTCAGCTATGGGTTCCTCTCTTTCTTTAACTTCTTTTTATCTCTGATCATGTATATAATACCCACACAAAACAATGAAAAGAATGCTTTCCATTCCTTTTTTTTAACTCTCACATTTCAGTTGCTTTGATAATTTTATCCCCCTTTCCTCATTTGTTATGATAAAAACCATTCTCTTTTCATTGTGTGCTGCTTTACCTGAAAATGCTTCTTTCCGCCCAAGTAACAGATATTCTAAAGTAAATGGTCAGGTAAAATGCAGTGAGAGTCCTAGTCACAGGCTCCTCCCCTGAGAAACTCACAGAAAAATATGACATAAGACATTCGTTATTAAAGATCCACATTATCTTGCCTTTTGTGTGTTCTAGTAATTGGATGATTAGCACTCTGCCAGTAAATTAAAATTACATTCTCTTTAATCCATTATCCAAGTTTTTAAAATAATTTCCTGTTCACTTGTAGTTTCAACATTTTTATTTCACTAATTTTCTTTTTAATCATTTCACTCCTTCAGATGAAACTTAAATGGTTTGACTAAATATGCAAACTGTTTCTAAAGAATATGAAATGGCCCAAATAACTGAGTGAGAAGTTGAAGTTAATGGGAGAGGGGATCCATCCTGAGGCAGGAACAGTAGTAGGAGGTAAACAGCACATAATTGTTCACTTCATCTATTCACACTTCTTCTGTGTTTTTGTTATAAATTACCAATTGTTGTGAAGTGATTTCAAATTAAAGCTAATTCTCAAGTCTATATCAATGTTTTTACTGCAGCAAATACATAATGAACGTCTCCGTGTCCAAGCTCTATGTTGGGGGAAACCCAAAGAGAAATTAGAGTCAGATTCCTGCCATCCAAAGGTCTTGGGTTCTAGTTGGAGGGGAAAATAGACAGTGGCATATTGTTTCCTGTGGCTACTATGCAAATTACTACAAACTGGGTGGCTTAAAATAACAGAAATGTACTCTCTCATGATGCTGGAGGCCAGAAGTCCAAATCCAGCTGTCAGCAGGACTGTGGTCCCTCCAGATGTTCCTTGCCTCTTCCAAACTAAAGACAAATAAAGATTTCATTCTCACTCCTGCTACATGTCCATCCCAGGTGCTCTGCTAGCTGCCTCCCTGAGACACCCAAGTTAAATACTGCTCATCTCCAGCAAGAGAAAATGAGAATGTGGCTAAGTGTGAACTGAGTCTTACAGCTCCCACCCAGAAATTAACACATTTCATTGGCTAAAGCAAGTCACACGTGTACAGGTAGCTTTGAGTAGGTATCCAAGTACGAACTTATTGTTCTAAGAAGGAGAGAGTTGGAATGTTTGAGAGCTACTACCAGAATGAGCAAGGATAGCAAAACAGGCTGCATCCTCCCTGTCTCGCAGCTGGGTTCAGAGCCTTTTCAAAGCCTCTCCCACTGGACCAGAGCAAGATGGTGGAGCAGACCAGAATCCCACTGTCAAATCCTGGTGACTCATGGCCAGAGAACTGTCCAGCCAAGTCGAGGCTAGGCCACCTGAACCATAGTTGCCCTACAGGAAGAGAGAGAATAATTGCTCAGTGGCTGTAAGCCACTGAATTTGAAATGGTTTGTTACAAAGCATTGTTACGGGAATAGCTGACTAATACATACCTGAAAGTGATTTAAAAGCTCTTTACGAACACTGCTTCAATTTTGAAAAGGAAGAGGTGACAGAATGTGTTTGATGGCAGAGGAGGGAATATTTCTAAGTGTTTAGGTCACACTCCTCCAAACTGCGTCCATTCACTCACCACATCTTTCCTTTGGCTCTTCTCCTTTACCCATTCTGTTGGTCATTTTTCTGTATGTTTCCTCCATGCAAAAATTCTCTTCTGTTCCTTGAAGACCCAAGTAACATGCTACCTCCTCAGTGAAGAACTTTCTGGCTTGACCAGACCTTGTGTTAATGCCTTCCCACATGATTGTCTTCTAACTTCCATTTTAGAAATTAAGACTTTATCTCCTAGGCTGAATTAGGTAACTTCTTATGTTCTCAAAGAACTGTGGAAGATTGTTTTTGCCTTATCTGTCTTCCTTCACAGATTGTGTGCTCCTTAATTACTCACTCCACACTTGCTTCCCATATATCAATTGACTGTGTACTGATGGTACAAGACCATCAAGGAAGACAGTGTCGAGCACTGTTCCCAGGGCTTTATGGGTACCTCTACATATTCATCAGGCCATTTGGTAAACATCTCTGGGGAAGAAATTCATTAGTGGAGGTAGATTACAAATACTGGGTTTTCTGTGCTTTTATGGACAACCAAATGGAAAGGATCAATGAGGATTGAATTTACAGGAGTTTTTCAGGGAGATTTGGCTACCAACTCGTAGGATTCAACTATATGTGGTAGCTATGAATTTGGATGACATAATATGTCGACTATAGCTGAGTGAAAAGGTTTTTCAGATGTCATAGAAAATGTGTAATGCATGAACATTTGAATGCAAGCTCCTTGGAGCAAATATATTTCGTCGACTGTTCTAACCTCCTTACCTAGAAAAGTGCTTAGCCCATCATAGGAAGGTGTTCAATAAAGTGGTTGGGGAAGGTCAAATAAATGAATGAATTTGAGAGTCGGACAGAGAAAGAGAAACATGAAATCAGAGCACTAAGATATGCCTGAATCAGGATTCGAACTAGGGCATCTGATTCCAAAACCTTTACTTTCTCTACTGCCTTGTGTAAGGTGAATAAGATAACTTAAAGAAAGAGCAAAGGCAAAAAGTAAGTGTAGATGCATATAGCTGATCTCGGTGATATAAAGTCAAGTCCAATTTACTTTTATTTTGGCAATTTCATGCGATTGTTCTAAGGGCAGTGGGGAGTCTTTGCTTCTTATGAGTAAGACTCAGTAAGAGAAAAGCATAATATTATCCCTTTGCAACGATTTAGGCCCCTAGTGAAAAGACGGAGTGCCTTTTTTGTATTTCTGTTCTCTGTCTCTCTCCCCCTCTCTCTTTCTGTCTCTCACACACACACCCCTCACATATACAGAAGACAGAAAGAAAAAGGGAATGAGAGAGGGAGGAAGGAAGAAAAGAAAGGAGAGGGGAAAAAAAAGAGATAGAGAAAAAGAGAGAGACAGAGAGAGAGAGGAGAATAGTAGACCCAATTTCCCTGAAACTCTGTCATTTAAACCTGATTACACCAATAATGATGCACACTTACTTTAATGGAGATTTTGATTGTATAATTTTTAACAATTAGAGTGTGGCAGAAAGCAGCATTATTCAAAAGCTAATTATGAATGATGCTAGTTAAAAAGTCCGAGGAGAAATCTCAGATCATCGAATGCCCTGTTCTCCTGAAGACTCCCATCACTGTAGACGTGGCAGTGACTGTCCCAAGATCCCTCTCTGCAGGAGGGATCCTCACAGCAAAGGGAGCGTAAAGTAGGAGTTCACCTTCCCAGCACGCAGAGCTGGGAATGAAAGAACAAGAACTCTGAAGTAAAGCAAAGAAGAACAAAATATAAGCCCAAACATCAATCTATTCCCAGCTATACAGAAGGAGAGGCTCACCCTCTCCAAATTTCCATGACCCCACCTGCTATGGAAAGATGGGGACACCTTCTCCAGGGGACTGTTGGGTACACTGTCCATTAAGCATGAGCAATTCAAGCAGATAGCTGGGCGCTTCGTATGTGGTAGCAATTGCTAGAGATGATGACAGGAGGGCACCAGCAGAGGGGTGAGTGTCATGAGGACATTGTGTGGGACTGAGAATAACAATGTCCAGTTATAGGCTGAATTGTATCCCTAAAAAGATACATTGAAGTCCTATTCCTCAGTATTCGTGTGTGGCCTTATTAGGAAATAGGGTCTTTGCAGATGTAATCAAGGTAAGATGAGGTCATTAGGAGGCAGCCCAACCCGGTGTGACTGGAATCCTTCTATGATGACCATATGAAGACACAGAGAGACAGAGGGTGAAGGTCATGTGAAGATGGAGGCAGAGATTGGAGTAATACGTCCATAGGCTAGGGAGCACCAAGGATTGCTGGCAGCACCGGAAGCTAAGAAAAAGGTAAGTAAGATTCTTCCCTAGAGTTTGAGACAGAGCATGGCCCTATGGACGCCCTGATTCTGGACTTCTAGCCTCCTGTGAGGAAATAAATTTCTGTAATTGAAATTCACCCAGTTTGTGAAACTGTTACGGCGCCCTAGGAACTGACATGGTCCATGAAGCATTTAACATGGTTGGTGCTTGATTAGAGTCGGTCTCGTCTCCTTCCCCACCATCCACCTATAGTATTTCCTACAGTCAGGGGCTGACTCTCAATGGGGGCCCTGAATGCCAGTCCCAGTGCATTGTTCTACTAAGGTGTGACCATGGGCACAAGGGCATTTCTGTCCTGATTTCCATCCACTTGCCTCGCTTAAGACCCATTAACTACCTTAACCTTGATGTCTTTCACTTTCTAGCAATCTTCCTGACCATTAATTTATGAAATGAATATAATTTTGATGCTGGAAATATATGGGTCCAAAGCCCAGTTTTCCCAAATATACAATGTGTGGCTTCGTTGAGATATGTGCAGTTCTTCAATCTTCAAAATAACTGTGAAATATATATGATTCTTTTTTGTAGATTATGAGAGGTTATCTACATGAAAAAAACAGGGAAACTGAATCAGAGAACTTGAGTGACATTCTCAAGGTTAAAAAGGATTGATGTTAAAATAACTGAGATTTCCAACTAAGTCCAGTGTTTTTTCCCATCTCGATTACAGTTCAGGTATTTTTAAAACCCGGGGTATTTTCCATTGTTCTCAAGGATTATGGTACACTCAGGCATACACACATTTGTTCCCGGTCTGAACAATGCTGGTGTTCAATTGAAATCCTCTGCTCCCACCTACTAAGGAAACAAAAAGACTAAAATAATGAAGAGACTTGGAACAAATGAAAAGAGATGTCACGTCACGAGGAATTCTGATTACTCCCCTTGAAATGCTGTGTAATTGCAGAATGTGTGCAGGGAGCTTTAGAAGGAAGTATTCAAAAAATTAGCCAAGGTTAAATAATCAGGATGAATGTACCAAGCTGAACAGATGACATTGAGAGAAATTTTACACAGGATGGAGAAAAATGTTATAAAATTAAAATTAATGAGAGTAAGTTTGACATTCATGTGTTAGCTTAGATGAACATGGATATGAAGAAAATGGCACATTCTGCTGGGGAAGAGGAGGCGGAAAGACGTATATGGTACTGACTGCCGCCTTCCGCGCACCTGGAGCCGTCTGGATCTGGCTTTGGGTGCGCTCCACATGTGAGCTCGCACTGTCTCGGGTCACAGCCACGTTGCTCACGCCCTCACTGTATCCACCCTCCTGGAGCTCAGTCCACGTTTGTTTTCCCTTTGTCATCTTTTGGTCCTATGCTCAGAACCAATCCTGAATTAAGGCAGTAGATATGTTAGGCAGCACGGTGCATTTGAAAAGTCACAGGTGAATAAGAGCCACGTGGGCTTGTGTTTGTGTTCTGATTGGATCCAGCCTCGTATCGCCGTATTTTTCAGACTGTTTCCTGTCTCTATCGTGATGATTAGAAGCTTCTATCGCAGACTTTTTGGGAGGATTTATTGTAGTTTAATGCATTAGAAAAATATGAAACGCATATTAACAAATATACATCATATATAACATATAATATGTAAAACAATATTTAACCCTCAATTGGGGGTCCCAGTTGCAAGCAATAGAAGACAATTCTGGGGGAAAGTGTTAAAGGATATTAGGCCACTCGGTTTGGGGAGGGCTGGAAATGAAACTCAGGTAGAGGTGTCCATCCTGTCCCAAACAAAGCAGATGAGGAAACTGTTGCCCACAGAGAGGCAGAAAGCCATCCCTGCTGCAGCCAGCATTGTCACCTCTGTCCCAGAAAAGCCCCCTGGCCACCTCTGCCCTTTCCACAGTCATGAAATGTCCTCCTTAGAGATGAGGCTCTGAGACCTGACATCCTGCCCTTGGCACGGCCACCACACACACCCCTTTATTCTCCTCTCTGATCCTCATGACAGAACACGTTCATCTCCATTCACTTATTTCAGCCACGATTGAGAATTAACCACCAGACAGAAGCAGAGTTGAGTGTGCTCTCCTCTGATGTCGCCTCAGCCCTATGAGGGCAGGGCCGATTTGTTTATGACTGCATCACCCATGCCTCGAGCTGAGACGTGGGAGTGTGCAGTAAGTACTGGCTGAGTGAATAAGTGAATACAAAAGGGAAATGGGTCACTATCCCCTAGGATCCCTTCCCAGCAGAGAGGAGTAGAGAAGAGCCCCAGAAAGGCTTAACCTTGGGAGGAGCCCACGTACGTGGTCTCCAGGGATGGGAGGGAAGGGGAAAAATTAAAGCATCTCTGCCGAAGAATTGAAGGCATGGGCAGATGAAATGCCTCTTTATGTCCATTAAAGCAGTGCCTGCATGCATGAAACCACCTGTCTACATTTCTCTCTCACCGACCCGCGTGCCCACAGCCTCCCAAGAGTGGAAGGGAGCCCGGGCCCAGGAAAGAAACAAGGGCCAAGGAAACCCATGTCACACACCTGCCGTGATCCCTCTGTCCCTTTCCTATCAGATTCAGTCTAGATCCAGGATCTCAGGAAATTTGAGGAAAATCAACACAGAGCATCACACAACCAGGAGGGCTAACCTTGAACGCTTACTCCAAGCATGACAGAGCCTATGTCATCATGCCTACTATGCCTTCTGCCTCACGTAACTCACAACACCGTGAGGAAGGTACAACCTCAATCCCACTGTACAGCTAAGAAAACTGAAACACAGAAGGCTTGACATTTCCCAAGACCACATCACTGGTAAGAGGCAGACCACCAAACCCAAGAACGTGAGGAAGAGATGGGTAAAAAGCAGGGCAACCCTTTGCTTTATTCCTCTTATCCTGCTTCTGAATAATTCCAGAAAAGATTTATAAAACTACTGCATCCCCCAGATAAGAACTGGTTGCTACAAAGAGTAAAAAAAAAAAAAAAAAAAAAAAACGGTGACAAAAACAATGAGAGAGACACCAGAGAAGAATTCTTAGAGATTAAAATTATCATTGCCAAAAAATAAGAAAACTCATTCATAGAGTTGTTGAAGATTATAATTTAGCAGTGTAAATTGAAGAGCTATTGGACATACAGGGCAAAGTGTAACCTGGAATTATCTATTACAATTTTAATGTGGCCCGAAGCACTGATGCAGTGATTGGACTTGCAGAATGTGTTTTAGGCGAGGCACCTGGTCATCGGCTCTGCACAGGCCTCCCAGTGTCATTCAGGATTGCTGGCAACACCTCAACCCTGAAAGTTTCTTAAATGCCCAGCATTGGAAAAATGATGTACCATTGGTTAATTTTGATTATGAAATATTGAGTAGACTTGTTTTTTATTTTGTTTTTAAGAAGAGCACAAGTACATGTACTGATATGGAAATATATTCATTATATACTTAAAAAAAAAGCACACTGCTCTGTCCCTACGGGATAAAGCATGGAAACAGAGTGTGTGTGTTGAATCCGTCTGGAGAGATGTTCACAAACTGAATAATAAAACTTCTTAAAAGCGATAATGGCAATAATAGAAAGGTTAAGAAGAGCCAAGCCAGGCAAAGGAACTTTCTCTGGGCTCAACTTTCATGGTTGAATTTATCGTCAAAGATCATGGGCAAATTTCGTAGTTAAAAAAAGAAAAGATTGCTAGAAAACGTGCAGAACTCAGAGGGAAGAAATGTGAGATCTGGTACAGACTCTGCCACCAGCTGGCTGTGTGGCTTTCCCCTTTCCCCTTTCCCTCTCAGATCAGAGCTTCCATTCCTCACCTGTAAAATAAACAGGGTAGCTGAGAACCTGCTGGCGATAGAGGCGGAGGATCCAGATGGGTGAGCAAAGAAGTGTGTACACGCAGTGAGACCTAAGAACACAGCCGCGACTGGTTTCCTCGTTCCTCAGAGGGGTTACCTTCTGGAGAAATGCCAACTTCTCTACCAAGATCATCCTGAAATGCAAGATCTCTTTCCTGTGCCACAAGCAATGTATTAGATTCTTGGTTTTGGTTGCTTTCCCTTAAATCATCTCTCCATTTTACTCTTCTGCCTATTTCTGAGAACTTCCAGCCTTCTGTATCTTGGACTGCAGTGTTCTGCGTATCTAGGGAAAACTTAACATTTAAACAGCTTGGGTTTTCTTCATACACTGGCACAGAGGAAAGGAAAGCCCTAGAAGCCTAAACAAGGGTGTTAACTGCGTGGGACTATAGCCACCACCTTCCACTCCTTCCTGCTTCTCTGCTTATTCCTGATTCTGTGTAATAAATAAGCTTTGATTTTAAACAAAGAAAAACAGAATGAAAGGACATACATACTCACACAAGATTATTCAGATTTTAAGGAAGACCTATATCTTTTGCATTTCCACCCAGCTTCAGCCTACACTTGCAGGCTGGAGACTTTACTGAGACAAGGGTGGGCCTGAGCAGCTCTTGTGAATGAATGACTTTCTCCCAAGTGTGGTACAGGGACTTCCAGGAAGCCAACCCTGGGGCCTCCCAAGCTCTTGAAACTCAACCACACAAGAGGCATTCGTAAAGGGGGACCTGGGCCAACATGAAGGATCTAGGTTGGGAGTAAGGACTCATGTTTAAAATTGAGATTGGACTTAATCACTTCCCAAACTGGGCCAGGCTCCTGACTTCACTGTGACAAGCAAATGGTTTAACCCCTCTGTGCCTGCATTAACTTCCTGAGGCTGCAGTAAGAATCATAATGTACCTCAAACTGTAGATTGAGACAACAGAAATGTATTGTCACTGTTGAGGCGAGAAGTGGGAAACCAAGGTGTCAGCGGGGCTGGGTCCTTCTGGACGCTCTCAGGGAGATTCTGTCCCAGGCCTCTCTCCTGGGTCTGGTGACTGTCAGCAATCTTTAGCTATCCTTAGCTTGCAGATACATCACTCCAATATCCACTCTGTCTTTAGGTGGTGTTTGCCCCATCTGTCTCTGTGAGTGTCCAAATTTCCCTCTTCTTATAAGGATACTAGTCATTGGATTAAGTCCCACTCTATTCCAGTATGACCTCATCTCAATGGACTACATTTTCCAGTTCCCTATTTTCAAATAAGGTCATAGTCACAGGTACCCAGGGGTGATGGCTTGAACATATCTTTTCGGGAGCACAATTCTATCCACTACAGAACTCTGGGCCCCATGCCCTAGTTAATTTCACAATATTTGTCATGAGGGTAAATGAAATAAAATCATGACTATATAGGCCTTGAAATATGGGTGGGTGTTCATATAATTGAACAATAATAATGATCCTTGCAGCATTCAGATTCCAAATCCACACAGTGAAAATGTGCAGGTCCTTTCATCACACCAGCGTGTTTTGACCTCCTGCAATGTGACAAATATGATGCTTGGGGTCCGGGCACGTGGAGAATAGGAGACCCTGCAGAGGGAGGGGACAGAGCTGGCCCCAGCCCAGGCTCTTGGCAGGTGGGGGGAAATCCAGGGTCTTCCCTCCCAGTCCCGGCCCAGATGAGAGGTTCTTTCAGAGGCGAGGTTGGGCCAGATCAGCTCCATCATCCCGGCCAGAGTGTAGGAGCCCTGGTCTTGCCAGCACTTGTGGTCTAAAAATGCAAAACCTTTTCCAATTGCAAGACAGCTCTGGATGAGGTGCAGAAAAGAGCACAGAGGGTCTGGTTGTAGGTTTGGAAGCCTGGCTCCAAGCGATGAGGTAATCGGTGAAGACCCCCCCCCACCCCCCATCTCACCTGTGCACTGGCCACCTCACTGTCCTCAGACTTAGGGGCCCCTTCCTACCTCCTGCCTTCCCCTTTGCTGCCTCATGCCCTCCCTCCTCCAGAACTGAATCCTACCCTTGATGACTCCTCTTCCCCTTGTCCCCAGGGGCCACCAGGGACCCAGCAAATCCCTCTCCCCACCCACAGCCATGTCCTGACTGGGCTTTGATGGGAAGCAGCTACTCTGCCCAGGAGGCTGTCCCTGCAGGGAGAACCGCTCTCCTCCAGTCGCGGATGTTAGACTAAGGGTCACAGACTAAATAAGACACTGGGCTAAACCTCCTTGAGCCTTTCTACATATCAGGCATTTTGTAACTTCATTTAATAAAAAATCTAAGTAACTTGCTCAACATCAGACTGCAAGTAGGTGGTAGATCCGACCTCGCCATTCGGTGGACCCCAAGATGGCCCAGCTGGTGCCCAACAGGACGGTTCCAGCTCTGGAAAACTTGCATTGCTCTCTGGCTCTCAGAGTGTTAGTCTGAAGGGACCCCTGCCAGCACCAGGCAGCCACGCTCTACCCCTTCCCCTGGTTTACAGAGCTGCAGGAGAAGCCTGGAAAGGAGCACGTTCACACAGAGTTTATGCAGCGCCAGACAACATCACAGAGAATATGGAGTGCCAGACAACATCTGCATCTGAAGTGGAGGAAATCCTGAAGCTGAATTAAAAAAATAATTGAAGGTGTAAGGAGTGGATTTTGCACAGGAGGGATGCCCATCAAGGAGGTGGCTGTTGAGGGTGGGCCATTCTCTCTCAGCCACTCCTTGGGCTCAGAGTGGGGTGTTCTTGAAGATATCCTCAAAGCTCCTTTCAACCTGTGCTGATTTTGCAATTTTAAATGGTTGTGGGTGCAATCCAGAAGGGTTTCCATTGGGTTTCATATCTGAGTTGGTATCTGTTTTGTATCTATAACCCTAACATGTCGGAATCACATCCCCCACCAGAACCACATGTGCTCTGACTGCAGTGCAGAGAGAGCCTCCCTCCTCCTCGCAAGACCTTAAACGACTGCCCACTAGGCCTGAGCAATCCGCCCCGGCCCACTCGCTCTAGGCACTACTCCACCCCCAGCCCCAGGACTTTAAAATCAAGGTAAATAGATGGTGCTAGCATTAACGTTGCTACCTCAAAACACCTGGGAAGGTTCTAGCTCTGGTGGATTTGGCCAAGCAGATGGTGACTCTGGGCAAGTTCCTCAGCTCACAGGATTTCAATATTTTCATCTGCAAAATGGGAGTCCATAGCTACTGCATGGAGGCTGTTCGAAGAAGTAAATGAACAGATGTAAGTAAAACACTGTGCACAGACCCTGGGCTAGAGCAAAAGCTCAGAGAAGGTCTATGATGTCACCACACTATTTAGCCTGTCCCAGGCCAGAAGGACCCGACTCTGAGCTACTGGACAACTCGTTCCCATATCTAATAAGCCTCGTTAGACTGAGTCTGTGGAGCCTCTACAACAAATAGTGTCATCATAAAAGAATTTTCTCCAGCCAGTTATTATAAAGGAATTTGGTCGTGCTGACCAGGGGGTGTCTGTCACACCCCCAAGTAAGCAGGACCCAGGGGACAAAGGGCAGTATATCAGATGGTCTTCACCTCACCCAAAGGGCACAGCTTCCTTCTGCAAACCCTTAATTTGTGCTACCAAGACACATTCAATGGCAATTTCATGGGTAACATTTTTTCTCCAGTGAAACTGTCATTGGAACAAGTTGTCTGAAGTGCTACAAGAAAGCCCTTCTTTGGTAAAGACTAACATCATGTTGTCAATAATCATACCTCGATGCTCTGGAGAAACTGGCCAGCTGCTGACCAGGTAGGGAGCAGAGGCAGGAAAAATGAAATGCCAGTTCACAATCCAGCCTCATGTTCCCTGTGAGCCATAAAATCTTCTCAGTAGTCCAGACCAGGTCACCCAGCTACACAAACAGCTGTGTTTTTCAAGACAGAGACTCTGGTCACAAAGTTAGACTAGAGCTAAAGCTCGATTGCCCATTAGTAGCTCACTGACACGGACATTCACTTCAAATCTCAAACAAAGACCCCCTCCCCCCATGGGCTTGTCTGGGCACATTTCCCTCCAGAGGCGTCCTTCTCCCTAAAAAGTATATTGATGTGTGTGTGTGTGTGTGTGTGTGTGTGTATGTATAATGTACATATAAATGTGTTGCATACACACAAGCATACACACCATATATTATAATGGGAAGGAATATTCATCTATAAGAGGGAACTCCTGCTATTTACAACATGGGTGAAACTGGAGGGCACTATGCTAAGTAAATAAGCCAGACAAAGATACAAGTGTGGTGCCACTTATATGTGGACTCCTAAAAACAAAACAAAACAAAACTGATTTCAGAGAAACAGAGAATAGAATAGTGCTTGCCCGGAGCTGGGGAGAGGAGGCAATGGGGTGCTATAAGCCGAAGTTATAAGAAGAATAAAGTCTGAGGGTATAATGTACAGAACAGTGATCACAGTTACTGACGTGGTCGTATACTTCCGAGTGGCTGAGAGTAGACCTTCAGCATCAAGCAAAACGTTAGCTATGTGAGGAGATGGGTGAGTTAATTATCTTGATCTTGGATATCATTCTACTATGTATATATGTATATATATATATATAGAGAGAGAGAGAGAGAGAGAGAGAGTTGTGCACTTTAAATATATATAATATCTGTCAATTATCCCTCAGTAAAATTGAAAAATCCATTTGAAGCATAGAAAACATATTGAAAGTGTATTGATTCATGACTATATTGGCTTACGGACAAATATATTAGTATGTGCTAAAACATTTTCTCTGACTTCAAACTGATTTCTTTTCTTCCGATTTTAAAAGAAATTAAAACATGTTCATAGACCCCTGAAGTGGTATGGGTCCCAGAATCGTGCCCAGCTGTGATAGTGGGGAGATCACCTTTGCTGTCTGAGCTAAAATTTCTCCTTATTATTAAAAGAGGTGTAGTAATTCCTGCTTCTCATCATTTTGATGATAACTAAATGGGGCATTGTATGCATGTGACCCTATCCACAGGTGGGTACCTGAAATACTTGAATTGAGACTGAAGGAGTGAAAGAAGGCAGAGGGGCTTCAGGGCAGAGATTGTATCCCGGAGCAGCAAGGAAGCTTTGGCTTCTCCTGGGCTGTGCGTGCTTGCAGTCAGAGAATGGAGGGCAGAAGGACGAAGGGAAGGTGCCACTCTGACGACAGCCTCGCTCCAGATGCCCTAGGCTGGGAGACAAGGTTTGCAAATAGGACGTCCACGCCCAGTGCCTTTGACACAAGGGCAAGTCGCAGTATGTCTCAGCAGCTGTAAACACAGACTCACAAACAACAGACGGCAGCCCCAGGTGGGCAAAGGTTACAGGGGGCCTCCCAAGAACAAGGGCACCTCCTTTCAGCCTGAAGTAGTCCCCATCTCTGCAGGGCAATTCATTTCTTCACAATACCCCTCCTTCAGTTAAGTTTCTTCACTTGTGAAGAATCTATGGTATCACTGTAGTGTTTTGTTTTTCCTTTTTGGAAGTTGAGAAAAGGGCTGAATTTCACATTTGGAACCAACAAAGTAGGGAGCACAGTGTTGGCCCAGGATGTCAGTGTTTTGGGGCCTGAGGTGGCCTTGAGACACAAGCCCGTCCCGGGAACTTACAGAAACCTCAGGGAAGCCTTCAGAGCCCAGCCGGTCCTCCCCAGACCTCGAGGCTCAGAGGACCATGAGTGACAGCTAGGTGACACAGTGGAATGCCTGGACATAGGAAAGACTCAGTCAGGGCACATCTCTTTTGCCAACAGAGAAACTTCAGTCTATCAAAGGATGCGTGCTTGTGAGAAGCGCATGCCCACCTGCCAGCTCTCTCTGCAGAAGGCCATTTGGAATGCAGCAGCCTCCTTGGCTTCCATAAGCAGCACCTTCCACGAGTCGCCGTTGGGGGGTTGCTGCCGCCCAAGTCCCCTTTCCAGGCAGAGCTCTGGTTCAGTTTAGATCTCCTTTACAGCCATCCAATGCCTTTGACACAAGGGCAAGATGACCACACATCTCGGGGGCTGTAAACACAGGCTCACAAACCAGAGACTACAGCTTCGAGAACAAAGCCGTCAGCAGAAGGAGGAAAACCAGTCAAGGAGACAGCCCACAGTGCTCTGAGTGATAACTGATTATCCCCAACAATGGCTGTGGGCAGCTACCCACTCCAGCCCGGGGAGGGGGAGAAGGCATCCCATCTCTTCGGTACAACTTCATTTTCACTTACTCAGGTGTAGGAACCGCGTTCTCTATGCCAAGGACCAAGCCGGGCACTGCGCTGTCAGCCACGCACAGCTTGAAACCCACCCATTTAGCAAAGAGCCACTTAACCACAAAATAGCAGATGGTCTTCGCCCAAACCCAAGGAAATTTCAACTATTAAAAAAGCTTAGTCTTGAGCTGAGTTCAATTTTTTTAAGTATATTTTTCAAAGTGAAATGCAGTTCAGCACCCAATCTTTCCCTTTTTAAGACATTTAATTAGGTTTGCCAAGTGTCCGTGTCCCTTGCTGGTCCCAAGTCAAAGGTGACTCACACCTCGCCTTATTCCCCAGTATGCTGCAACATCAGGGAACACTTTTATCTCTATGTCCCCGAGGCAGGCATGTTTTGAACTTGGAGAGAAGAATCTATCACCAGCACATTTCTGGAACTACATCACATGTACAGTACTTGGTTTTATGATGAAATAACCCAGTTTTATAAACCCATCCAGAGAATAAGTTGGATTATTTTTAAGGGTAGGTAATACTTCGCTCAGATAAATCTGATTCATGGAATGTTTTGATGTTCCTTTTGAGAGCATTTTTTTGAGCATTTTTTAAGTGCCTCACATTCGTGATAGGCTGAAAGGCATAGTTAGAACACAAGAGATAAGGGCACAGAATCATAGAAGTGAGTTTAAATCCTAGCACTTTAATTGAATCAAATCACAGATATCAGGGAGAAAATTAAATCCTTCTAGTGTTTCCAAGGTTCAACTATGGTCCGAACCATTGGGCCTTGCTGGGACAAGAAGACCTAGGTGGGGACCCCGGCTGCCTTTACTCTGTCTATAACCTTTGGCACGTCACAGGGCATCTCTGAGCTGCTCATTCTTTGCATTTCTGAACCAAGAAGACTATCTGCTAAGAATGTGGAGCTGGCCCTTCAAATGCCAGCCCCCAGCCTCCCCAAGACAGAATAAGTCAACACAAAAAAATGTCCATTCTGCACCTGGAATTTAGGCTAAAAACACTGATTTTTCCCAGCTCTGGCCCCCTTGTTGGTGAAGTTGAGTACACAAGCAAATGTGCTTTGGCAAGACAGAATGTTTTTTCAGCTGAAATGGTGCTGGTTCAATTAGCTTAGCAGTTTGCAGAGAAGATTCATTCAAAACACTGAAAAGCAAACATTGGCAAAATGGAAAGTTATTTCCTAGCTTGCTTTGGAGATATTTTAAACACTAAAGCTCAACAGAAAAAGAGCTATAGGATGGCTTCTTGGCCCAACCAAAGAAGAAGGGGCCTCAGGCCATATGAATTCCCATAGAAATGTGGGCCTGTGCCATGCGGGTTGTATGTTGGGTGTTCCTGTTCACTTCTGGGTCTAGGCATCTGTGCATTATTGCTTATTCTTCTACTGAATATTTCTCTTATTTTTCCTTTCCTTATATTAATAGTGGTTTTTCTAGCCCTCTCCCCTCTTACTAGACCCCAAGCCACCTGCAGGCAGAGTATCTTACTCTGACTCTATGAAAGTCAAGAGCCCTTAACAGTGACCAGAAAGAAAGCAGGATTCAAGGCTGTGGGTGGGTCACGGGTTAACGGTTCCAGCCGTGTAGAGTGTCTGGGCTAGAGTCACACACATCTGGGTTTTAGCCCCCCTCCAACATGTGGAAAAGTCACTGGTCACCTCTGACGCTCAGGTTTTCACCAAGGAAACAAGGGTTATATGTCCTGCCTCAGAAGCTATATTTAGAATTGAATGAACTCATGAAGAGCTGGACATTTCATTACTGCTGATATTCCCCTCTCCAATAATCAGATGATAAACACGGCCATGGAAGGAAGTCAGTGTTAAAGACACCACCAAAGGGACATCTACTGAGAACCTACGGGTGCGGCCCTTTGCCACACCAAGGCAGGCTGGGTCCCGGGGCTCTCCTTGTTCCCACAGGGGCCCACCTCAGGCCTGTATGAACCCGAGGGGAGTGCCTCCTGAGATGGCCCGTGGTGCCCACTGCCTGTCCTCCCCACTGCCTGTCCCTCCCACTGCCCGTCCCTCCCCACTGCCCGTCCCTCCCACTGCCCGTCCCTCCC
>JAQQAC010002594.1:85263328-85284212 GCA_029783875.1 Phataginus tricuspis
CAGTGCCTGTCCCTCCTCGCTGCCTGCCCCTCCCCGCTGCCTGCCCCTCCCACTGCCTGTCCTCCCCACTGCCTGTCCCTCCCCAGTGCCTGTCCCTCCCCGCTGCCTGTCCCTCCCCACTGCCTGCCCCTCCCCACTGCCTGTCCCTCCCCACTGCCTGCCCCTCCCCACGGCCTGTCCCTCCCCGCTGCCTGCCCCTCCCCACTGTCTCTTGGACCTTTTATTCATTTCTTCAAACCAGATGGCTTGCAACACAAATTTTTTCTCTCTCAGGGTGGGGGCTAAAAGTCCAAACTCAGAGAGTAACAGGGCCTCGCTCCCCATGAAGGCTGGAGGGGGGAACCCAACCAGTCCTTGCCTCCTCCCGCTGCTGGTGGGTCCAGGTGCTCATCAGCTAAGGCTGCCTTTCTCCAACCTCTGCCTCTGTCTTCACATGACCCTCCTTCTTCCTCCCCTCTTTTGTGTCTCCTTCTGTCTCTGGACATTTGTCACTGCATTTAGGAATCACTTGGATAACCCAGGATGATCTGATCTCGAGATCTTGAATTGCATCTGCAAGGACCCCTTTTCCAAATGAGGTCATATTCCCAGTTTCTGGTGACTAGGACACGTTCACAGAACTGGGGGGTCCACATTAACCCACTACGGTGACTTCCTTCTCATATTCCTCTAAATCTTTTGCTCTGCAACCAAGAAATGTTGCCATCACCCACATGTTTGGCAAGAGCAGAAACAGGGAGTCCAGTTGAGACGCGGAACATAGAAATTTTGACACATAAGAATACTCACAGCAGCCACCAAAACTGTAATTAGTTAATTAGATTGCAAACTCAATGAGGACAGGAACTTGGGCCTCTTCAGCATATCTATTACTATGGGTCACAGGTGCCCAGGAAATGCCCCTTAAATACACGGACAGAGGAGGGTGGAAGGTAATACAGCCCTGTTACACAGCTTCTAGGGCATGGCCCGGGATTTACACCCACCTGCCTGGCTCACGCAGACAAGAGCATCCCAGGATGAGCATTGGACTGGGAATCACAAGAGCCAGGTTCTGATTCTGTCCCCAAATCCTTATTTCACATCTGTAAAATGGGGAATTAATTACTGTTTTGACATTCCCTAAGTTCACCATTATTATTGGTGAATGTATCCTAAGCCATGGTCCTTGCCTGAAACACACTGAGGGCAAGAGGAGAAACTTGGGAAAGGCACAGACAAGCCTGTTAGATGCATCCGAGCCAAACTGTTTTGCACAATATGCAGACACATGAATCCTCCCTCCTGCTAACTTCCATGGGGAGGTCTACCAGAAGGCTCTGGACACAGAGAGGTGGGGGACTGGGGCCTCCGTGCCTGGGAACCAGGCCAGGAACCAAAGCCTCTCTTTCCTCTGCAGCCAATTTCCTTCCTCCTGTCTATTTTCCAGTGATGTGGGTAATATCAGCACATGGTGAGATACAATTAAAGTGGGTTTCATGGAGTGTGTGTATCTTTACATTCTAATTACAGCTTAACAGAAAGGACCTAGAGAGATCACCTAATTAATTTTGGAAGGAGATGCATAATCGACGATCCTTCGATAAAAGAGCTAGGTTCCCTGCCAAAGGATTGTAGGAAAAGAGTTAAATTCAGGTAGGGGATTTATTTCTGAATGAATACGGACCATCAACATCAAGCTCACTAAAATTCAGGGTCCAACAAATGTACATTTAACTCCAATTCATGAGTGCTGGTATGATTAGTCTTTATCTCTCCCACCCCCAAAACACACATTTCACATTTGCCTTATCATCCATTCAGCACATAATTACAGAGCACACTCAACTTAAAACTGTGGCAAGGAACCAATTATTCGGTATCAGTGTCACCTAATTTTCTGTTTGTGACTCATCTGGTCTATTATAGTCACCTCCTAAACTATGTCTATTACTCCAATTTCTCTCAGTTCTAATATGGACACCACAATACAAGGAAAGTGAACATTTAAATCTGCTGACAATATTCTCCCAATTTAACAACATGGAAGGTCTTCATTGCCTAGAGAATGAACTCAAAATTCCCCAACTTGGCTTCCAAGGCGTGTTGAAAGGTTCTGAAAAGTACCTTGAAAAGGTCCTTTCAGATTTCTCTTAATCCAACCCCCAGTTACTTGGCCACATCCCATCTTCTCTCTGCTAGTTTCACGTCCCAAATGGAGTGTTTCTCAAACTATGGGTTTACGTGCCACCTGCATTAGCATCAGTGCGCTCCTTGACAAAGAGAGAAACGCTTGCTTCTAGGCCAGACAGACTGAATCTGAACCTCTAAAGACAGATCCCTGAAGTTGCCTTTTTACAAAGTATTCCAGGTAATTATGATGCATTGAAGTTTGAGAACATGTGCTCTAGGAATACTAAGTATTCAGCTGAATTCTAATGCTCCATCCTGCCTATCACCTCTGTAAATCTCTTGCACTGGTATCTCCCCAGGAAACCCCTTCCCCTCTTCTCTTCTCAGAGAATTTACCTCCCTTCCATTTAGTGCTCATGTGAGTCTCTGTTTCCTTCAGGGCCCTGCACCCCTTGCTCTCCATCTGCATTCATAGCACTGAGTCTGTTTTATTGAAAAGACTCATTTTCTTCACCATATCTCTAATTTCTTGCAAAGGAAAAACTGATTCATTTCAACAGTGTCAGCTCGAAGTGCAGCACTTGTATCTTTGACCTATCATAGAGTATTGGTGTTCCTTAAAATAAGGATAATGATAAAATAAATGTGAGCTGGTTTGAAATACCACCATCTTGGAGGGTAGGGGCTATGTAAGTTCAATTTCCTCATACCAATCAGAATAACAATGTACTCATGATAGATCTATTTCATTCACCATCATAATTTTGGATTCTCAGGTATCCACTTCCTTCACTATGTGACCTTGAAGATCTTCACTGAAGAAGGAGAATCTCCTTCCCCACCCTGTGAATCTAGACTTGCCTGGTGGTTTTCCTTGGCCAATGAGTAACGCAAATGGAGGCTTGTACTTACAGATCTGCCTGTGCTCTTGCACCCTGGCTGCCACAGCGAGAACGTGCTTGGGCTGGCCTGGTGGAGGATGAGAAGCACATGGAGCAGACTCACTCTAGCCAAAGCCTGGCTAGATCAGTCGATAACCACCTGACCCCCACACATGAATGAACTAAGATCAGCAGAACGGGCTTGCTTCCTCTCACCTGACCCCAAATATGTGAGCAGTGATTAACTCTTATTGTGGGTTTCGTAGTTTTTGTTGTGCATCGTTATTGCAGTCATAGATAACCGAAACATAAAACCACTGGGTTGTTGTAAAGAGTAAATGGACTGTATGTGAGCATGTTCAGCTCAGCAGTTGATACCCTTCAAGTTTTCAATAAATGGTAGGTATTATTGTAATTATTGACATAGTCCCAGGTTGTTTTCCATGAAGGCATCTTTGGGAATCTGGCTCACGGTCAATGTCCCTTTCTCCTTGGTTCTGCTCCTTCCTCTTGGCCCATGGCATAAAATAGACCCTCAGTTTCTAGTAATTTATGGTCAGGGGAGCAGAAAATAACATTTAGACTGCCTACTTGGAACTCTAGTAGAGCTTTCAAGTCAACATGATTCCGCAGACCTTCTACTGTGCTTCATGAAAGAGCTCATCATTAATTCAATGAATGTGTATTAAACCAACATACATTTTTAATGCCCTGTGGATATAGAGGCAGATGGAAGAGACGAGAGTCTCTGCCCTCTTGAAGCAAACAGAATTTTGATATACTGGTGGCTCCACTAAGTCATTTATTTCTTTATTTATTCATTCATTAAACATTATTGAGCACCAATTGGTACTGGAACCACAGTAAGTATATCGCCAGCTTTCCAAGAGAACCTTAAAGAAATCAGGATTTTTATGTAAAGCCTCCAGATTTTCAAATGTTGGCTCCAAACTGAAAACATATGAAAGCTTTGTGTGAGTCAAAAAAAAATTCAAGGACCACTGTTTGAGATACTGCTTTGTAGCTCTTTTTAAAATTATCTGTGTGCATTTTAGTTCCCCTTTTAGATTATGAACTCATTTGACACAAGATCAGCAGGTTCATCCAGGTGTCTCCTGGGTGTCCTACACTCCGCTTTCAAGTAGAGGGGTCTATGAATCTTTGTTAAATAACTGGTGAGACATAGTCTCTGCATGCAAAGAATTACTAAGTGGTCACAGAGATAAGACCGATAAGACATGTTCGCAAATAATGACTGCATGTTAGTAACTGCAGTGAAGGCAATGATAATAATTACTGCCATTTTTTGAGCCCCTACTATGTGCTAGGCATTGTAGTAAGTCTAGCAATATGCTACCTAATTTAATCATCCCGGTAATTTTGCAAAATGCTGTAATTCAGATGTCACCTGAGTATCTTTGGGTGTTCTTGTCTTCTGAATATTTACACATACCTGGAATTTTAAATCTAAAATGGCTTATACCTCATTCTCCATTAAGAACCCACCAATCTACTACCAGAGCTCTAATGACTTCAGATGCTCTCTAATTCTTGTTCCAATTTCCTGCCTCTGTTGGATTCTGGCTCTCACCTGTATTTTGTTTCCCACAGTTAATATTCTCCCACAACTCAAACAGGGAGACAGCCCCTTTTTCTTTGGTTCTCCAAAGTGACCACAAAATAAATACTCCTCAGAGTTTACTGAAGACTGGGGATTAACACCCAAGGATTTCACTGAGCACCACAGAATGAGATTCCTAAAAGAATATCTGGACATACTTTTCTTAAAGTATCTTTGCCTTACGTAATTTGGGCATAAACATCACTGGCTTCTTCCTCTCATTCCAGATTACTTCCTACCAAGTTGCTGCACGGGTCTCCAAGACCAGTGAAAGCCAGGAAATAACTACAGGGGAAAACTAACATGTGGAGCAATAGTATTCAAATCCTAAGTGTTATGGGTCCCCTAACTCAGTGCTACCCGGAAGAAATGAAATGAAGAGCCTTAATTGCACAGGAATCAAGATTATGACAAAGACATAATTCATAATTTGCAGCCCCTCTAGCATATTAAGTAACCTGCAAAGCATATCCCCTTGAAGGTAGTTTTTAAAATGTGAAAGACACTGGGCAAAGTTAAATTGTTTTGCTCTCAAGCTTCCAAAACATGCTGTGCAGCAGTGTTACTGTCTATTTTCAGGAAGATGCCCCTGGTGAAGAACTGCCTAGAAATAGGTGAGATTTGACTGGGCTCTGTTGACCGGAAATTGCTCCCTTCTGCAAGATGCTGACTGAAACCCCACAGCTTAGTCACTTCTCCTAAGCTTGGGAAATGCCCTCCCCTGCTCAGAGCCCTTCATGGCTTCACGTTTCCCTGAGAAGATGAGACAAATGAAGCAGACAGCAGAGGATGCAGGGCCTTCCGGTCTGTGCAAAAGGCGTTGTTGGTCCCCCTCCTAACCCGCTTCTTCTCCTCTCCCTGATCCTGGCCATCACACTGCCCATCAGCTTCCCACACACTCACTCTATACCC
Source organism: Phataginus tricuspis (assembly GCA_029783875.1). Taxonomy (NCBI): domain Eukaryota; kingdom Metazoa; phylum Chordata; class Mammalia; order Pholidota; family Manidae; genus Phataginus; species Phataginus tricuspis. The sequence continues at coordinate 85,268,855 of JAQQAC010002594.1, forward strand.
CAACCCCTAGCCAGGGAATCTGGCCCAGGCCGACCCCTCTGCCTGGAATGCCCTCCCCCACTCTCTTGCCTGTTCTGTTTTCTACTCGGCGTTCATATTAGTTAGTAGTTGGCCTCTCCGGGAAAACCCCTCATGGGGCTTGGAGCGGAGCCAGCCTACGGGATGATACCTCATGGCAACCTCGCCGTATAATTTCTCATCTTGCATCCCCCTCAGGGCCCTAATGCACACGCATCTCCATCTGACTTCCGACCCCTCCTTCAGGCCACCCGAAGTGTCCCCTGCCACCTGCTGCCTCCCATCCCCACCCACACTGACTAGTCTGGCTGCTTCTGTGACTCCCTTGCTCTGAGCCACTTACTTCGTAGGCTGTGGCACGCAGACGTCTTAGTCCATTCAGACAGCTGTAGCAGAATGCCACAGACTGGGCAGCTTATAAACAACAGATATTTATTTCTCACAGTTCTGGAGGCCGCAAAGCCCAAGACCAAGGTGCTGGCAGACGTGACGCCTGTGAGGGTCCCCACTTCCTGAGTCATAGACTCCATCTTCTCCCTGTGGCAGAAGAGGCAGCGGCTCTGTGGGGTCTTTTATGGCAGAAGGGGTAAGAAGCGGCAAGGAGCTCTGTGGGGTCTCTTTTATGGCACTATTCCTATCCATGAGGCCTCCACCCTCATGACCTAACCACCTCCAAAGACTCCCCCTCAAAACCCTCCCACTAGGGTAATGGGTTTCACCATATGAATTTTGGGGAATCCCAAATATTCAGTCTATAGCAACAGAATAATGACACCCCCAAAGGTGTTCTCATCCAAATCCCCAGAACCTTTGAATGTGTTACCTTACCTGGCAAAGGGACTACAGATGGGATTAAGGTAAAGATCCTGAGGTAGATAATCCTGGATGTTCCCGCAGGGGCCGCTGCAATTACCCACCATGTGAAAGAAGGACAAGAGAGAAGCAAGTGACGCACAGCCTGGAAAAGGCCATGTGACGACAGTAGCAGAGGTTGGGGTGATGCGCTTTGAAAATGGAGGAAGAGACCATGAGTTCAAGAATGAGGCGGCCTCCGGAAGCTGGAAGAGGGGCGGCACAATTGCCCCTGGGCTATCCAAAAGGAACATCCTTTATTTTAGCCCAGTGAAACTTCTAAACTCCAGAAGAGTAAGATAATTTTGTATGGTTCTGATCCACAAAGTGCATGGTACTTAGTTGAGGAAACATACACACAGCCTTGCTTCATTGTGATGTAACTTCCCGTCTCCAGCACAAGGCTAGGTCTCCCCCAGGAGAGGGAGCTTGCGGGACTCACTGTGGTATGCTCAGTTTGTATTATAAACCGAACACAGAAATACATTTTTGGGTTATTTTAACACTAAATAAGTGCATGAAGAAATGAATCCTGCAGTCTTCCACATTTACTGTTACAGACTACGTTTTTTCTTATTTAACTTTTAAAATATGCTTAGAAAGTGCCCCTATCATCAGTGAACAGCTTGATGGATTTCCACGATGTGAACACATCTGGGTAACCGGCACCCAGAAACAGCATTAAAGATGCCGCATCCTGAAGACCCTCTCGCGCCCCTGTCTGCTCACTGCCGCACCCCCAGGGTCACCCCTCCAGCAGCTTGTGCCCCAGTATGCTTCTCTTTCAAATATGCGTGCGCATGGTGAGGAATTCCAGTGTTTAAAATATGTATCCAGTGAAAGTTAAGTTGTTTTGACCTTGCTCTACGCTGATTCTCCCCAGGGGCAACCATGGTTAACAATTATTGTGAATTTTCTGAAGCATCTTTTGCGTGTGTCGGTATATACCTTTTAGCTCTTCAATCACTTCCCAAGGAAGGGCTGTCTTTGGCTTTTGCTCTAAGTAGGCATGCTAACGTTAAGCATCCCCAGAGCTAATACGTGCAGTGTAATTCTCAAGAAAAAGGACATCAGTCGAGCAGCCAGCAGGCCCACACTGCTTTGCTCACTGGCCTTTTATCCATCTCTGGTCTGTCCCTCCTGCCTGATTCACCTTCTGTAATACAGGGGAAAAAAAAAGGATTTTAACATAGCTGAAAAGAAAGCAGATCTTGAGAACACATGAGTAATATCTTCTCAGAGGTGGAGTTAGCACCCAGCTGCCAAAATGTGCCTTCTGTTAAAAGCCAAGAAATCACAGGCGCGAGATTCAGTGGTGGTGTGAGTGTGGGCATCAGGTGTCAGATCCAACACTGGATTTGTCTGCTTGCTGGAAAAGGCCAGATGTAAATGAGAACCTCTTGAAGACTTAGGTGTCCAAATACCATGGCCCTATCTTAGCTGGCTATGGACAAACCCAGGGCAATGGAATTCTGTAGCCTCACTGCCTGGGGAACATGAGTCTCTCTCATTCTGTACACCGTGCTTTCCGTATCACCTTTCCCCCAAAACCCCCTTCTGTACCCCCGAGAAGGCAGAGGAGGGCAATGGAAAAAGCACGGATTTTGAAGTTGAGACATATGGGTCCAAATCATGCTCTACCACTTAAAACCCTGTGACCTTGGGAAGGTCACATAGTCTCAGAATTTCATAATGTGTACAGAAAAAGGAAAATGACTCACCTTGCCAGGTAGGTAAGAATATTCATGAGATAATATGTGTAAAACCACCTGACACAAAAGTCAATGGTAATTACTAGTCCCCAAGGATTTTGCACTGGAAAACAAAAAACCAAGGCTCACCTACTTCTTCCACACACCAGCTTTGCTCTTTCTGTATGCATTAGCACCACGAACCCCCAGGGATTCAAGGAACAGACACAAAACAGGATCATCTTCAAGTCCCTCTTTCTTTTGACTTCTCTCTATTAATCAACCACCAAGGTCCCTATCCCTCTTCACAACATTTTTTTATCACCAGTTCCTCTCTCCCTGCCCCAGCTCAAAAACACCCCTCCTTCCACCTAGTCCAGTGGTTCTCAGCCACGAGCTGTTGTAGCCTTCAAAGCACATTTGGCCGAGTCCAAAGACATTTTTGGCTGTCTCGGCGGGGGAGCTGAGAGTGGTACCTATCCTACCAGCCCATATGCATCATGTGGTCCAAGTGGCAACAGTACCAAGGTCGACAGACCTTGATCTAGTCGAAGCCTCTTCCTCATCTAATCTGCTTCCCTTGCTCTCTGCCAGACTAATCTTCCTAAAATGTTCTCTTATGAACTATAACTCATAATGGCTCTATGTTCCCCCAAAGGTTAAGCCCCAAATTATGGGCTTACTACTTTGTTTACCTGCAGTAAAGGAAGATTAATTTTAATAATAATAACTAACCTTTTGGGGCAATAAATATGTGCTAGGAACTGAAGATTAATTTTAATAATAATAACTAACCTTTTGGAGCAATAAATATGTGCTAGGAACTGTTCTAGGGAGTTAATATACATTAACTCATATTTTCTCCAAACACTGCCATTAGAATTAAATCCAGGTATTCGTTAGGTCCGGCATTGTAAGGTGGCTTTCTTTCACTGAGCTGGGGACATAGTGGACACTCAGTGAGGATTTGTTGAACAATAACAGTTCATGTCGAACAGACTGCTGATATTGGTTGAGTTTGTTACATAACAGGGTCACGAAGTATCTCACATGTAATATGTCATTTTTTCATCAAAAACAAACAGTTGTCCCAATAATAGGAAGAAAATATAAGTGTCCATCTTAGTCATATTTGGTCAGGTTTTCTTACAGGTTACGGCCATGGGAAGGCAGACGCTAAAGTAAAATAAGGCCATAGTTTTTCATCCACAACAGGATATTTCTATGGAGCTGAGAACTCTAGATGTAAATGTATCTTCCAATATTTTTTCCCCATGCCTTGACTGGAAAGGAATATCCTAGAAGTGGCAGTCTTGGATCTTTGAAGAATTTTTCTCCTGTCCACTGGAGGGCATCTACCTTATCCAGGTTTCTAATGTATTGACCACATCTTGCTCATTTGGTCTGATTAGAAAGACTTTATCAGCATTGTGGACCAGTGTGATGTTCTGAAGAATGTCCAGCTGGTCCTGGACTCTTCATACTAAGACCACGTATTACAGCAAACAGTGGGAGAATTCGTCTAGCTGGGGCAGAACAGCAAATGTATATGTTGTCCAGTCCAGGTGAGAACAACTCTGATCATCTTTCTGATGAGGGAAAGAATGCATTTTCCAACTTAATGGCCGCATGCCATGTACCGGTACTCATGCTACCAGGCTCTAGTAAGGCTCCGACATGTGGCCCAGGAGCTATAATTGTAGCTGCTCCTCGAGCCAGTTAGTAGTAATCTGCCGTCACCCTCCAGGATCTGTCTGGGTTTTGTAGGAATCAGTCTGGGCAAGTAAATTGTGAAACAGTAGGGACCCCCATCCCTGCATCTTTCAAGTATTTAAGGGTGATGCTAATTCCTGCCGTTCCCCCTGGCGCACCATCTCGTTTTATATGTACTGTTCCAGGCCACGGAGCGGGCAGTTTCAGAGCCTCCCGCTTGGCATTCCCCATTACAAAAGCTTTCACCCCACTAGCCAAGGGATCAGTGTGGATACTGTGATAACTACCAGGAATGTATTCGTTTGCTGGGGCCACCACAGTCAAGTCACAGACCTGGTGGCTGAAAAAATAGAATTTGTTTTCTCATAGTTCTGGGAGCTAGAAGTCTGAGATCAAGGTGTCAACAGGGTTGTTTCTTCTGGGGCCTCTCTCCTTGGCTTGCACGTAGCCATCACCTCCCTGAGTCTCTGTGTGTGTCTGTGTCTTAATCTTCTCTTCTTTTAAGGACACTGGTCACATTGGATTAGGGCCATCCTAATGACCTTTTTTATCTTAACTACTTCTTTAAAGGCCCATCTCCAAATAGTCACTTCTGAGGTACTGGTGTCAGGACTTTTCAACACACAAATTTGGAGAGGATACACTTCAACCCAAACCGGAAGTCTACCCCAATGACATAATTGGGGACCAGACAAAATGCCCACCTGGTATGTCCATGGGTCAGTCATTAGATGCAGAAACTCCTGGGAAAGAGGCATGACCTTGGGTAATGGGTTGTCTTGCGCTGAAGTCATTTTTGTAGGAGACTAGAAGCCAAGGATTGTCAGTCAGCAGCCCTCCTATAACTGTACAATTTTATTCTCTTTTCTGAGAAGTGATTCTTCTCTGTAAAACATCACAGCATTCACCACACGATGCTTGGGTACTTCAATGACATTGAGACTGATCAATCAATCTGTTGATAATTTACTTGAACATTTTGCAAAATTACACTCCAGTTAATTAAGAAGTATGCCATTCCTCCCCAAGTGACATGTCATTACTCTAAGCCTTTGTTATTTTCAGCAACAAGGGCTAATCTAGGTGGTAAAATAAAATAATAAATTGGGTATCAAAAAATCCAGACTTCTTATTCCCCTCATGGAATAGCCTTGCTACTCACCAAGTGGGCCACGGACCAGCAGTGCCCTGGAGATTGCAGAAATGCTGAATCTCAGGTTTCACCTACTTAAACCTACTGAATCAGAATCTGCATTAAAACAAGATCCTGTCAGGTGATTCTTATTCTCATTAAAACCTAAGATGCATTGATATATATTTGACCTTGGGCAATTAATGAACCTGTCTGAGCCCCGTGTTCTTCATCTGCAAAGGAAGGCAATTATAACTAGAAGATCCCTTAGATTCCTTCAAGTTCTAAAATGCCTTGACAAATCTGAGCAGAGTTTGAACTTTAAAAGTAATGCTGTGCCTCTCGTGGAAAAATGCCTTGAACTTTTAGGTCTTCTTATGCATGAACATTCTGCATCCTGCAAACTTGACTTCCATCTGTAATCGGCAATTAAAGTCATGGTTGAAAGGAGACTTCTGATAGCCTAATGTAAAAGGCATCCTTGTTAATATGTCAGCTCTGCACCTTAAAGCTAAAGTAACTTAGAGGTGTCTCAGGGTAATGCTTTAATGTGCTAGACCAACACTTACTGGAGTTTGACAAGTGATTCGGGTAAGGCCAGCAAAGACTATTATCATTTTCACCGTTTAGTGACTTGACCCTCAACAGAGGACAGATGACTTCTAGTTAGCCGGTATAATTTATAGCAATACTTCATTTCAATCCAGCCACAGGCAAAATAGTGAGGGGAGTGAGGGAGATCTGGGATGAATGAAAGATATAAGCTTTAAGGTTGAACACCAAATTATCACCCTTTCTCTCTGTACAGACCATTTGAAGCCTCAGGCCCCCTTCTAAATTGAACTTCTCAAATGATTAAAAACCACAAAGTACTTGAACGGTGATCTGTTAATAGAATTTGGTATAGAAAAAAAATTCAAGTCAAAGCTTACCATCCAAAGATTGTTCACTTTTTATAAAGATCACAAGAATGAAGTTGCAAGTCTTTTAAAATGATACAGAAATTATTGTTAGAAAAATAGTAACAATATTAATACCAATATACTTTAAGAAAGAATTGCAGTTGAGTTTTATTCAGTATTTTCTCAACACCAATAATTTTTTTCTGTATTTCAATCACCGTTAAAACAAAGCAATGAACTAATACTATTATTATGCCCATTAAGCAGATGAGGACAATGAAGCTTAGTTTAGGAGACATCCTTAATGTGCTGTAGCTGGAATAGGAACAAGGTAATCTGAGCCTGCACTTTTATTTCTAAACTGATTTATATTTCTTAATCATCTAAGCTTTGCCCCTTGCCACATAAATCTTCTTAACAAATATGCACGGTAGAAATTATCATCTTTATTTTACAGATAAGAAGGGGTCAGTTATGGGCCCAGATTCTCCCAAATTCATAGCCAGGTAGAAGAGACATTTTTGTCTCAGAAACCCTACCCCTGTCCAGGGCGCCCACTCTCTGGGCACTAGATCTGTGCTAGACCTTTTCCCATTTGATACATCAGTTTAAAAAAAAGAAACAATAAGCCCAAAAGGAGGTCATTTACCTCCGCCCCCAAACCAAGACTTAATTGCAATTTGAACCTACTCCAGGAATGTCACCTTTTAACAGTCAATCAGGAATTTTCTGCTTAGCACCACTGAGGTAATCTAATGGGTTCCCTCCATCTCCCAAAAGACGAAGTATTCTGCATGACAAGACTCCCAACTCTTCCCCCAAGAGAAGGTGACTTTGCCTGAAAAACTTTTCTCTTACTCCTCGCACCATCCCCATTCCTATAAAGACCTTACCTTTTGTACAACTCCTTGGAGCACCTGTCTACTTGCTAGATGGGATGCTGCCTGATTCATGAATCACTTAATAAAGCCAATTAGACCTTCACATCTTCTGGCTGAATTTTGTTTTTTTTTTTTTAACACAACAATGAACTAGTAAATGAAGTGATCTCCATCTCGTAATGCCCATTGGGTCCTGTCTGCAGGTGATTTGGCAGGACTGATTAGTTCAGGAAAGAAGTGATATTGCAATTTTAACCTAAGAAGAAATGGACACTCCAACTTCAAGGAAATAAAACTGTAGAACAATATTATTTGATTGAAGACTTATCAGACTGGTGTTCCAAAAAGAGTCAATAATTCATACAATCAGCAGAAACATCCCAGGTAGTTGTCACGTGCAAACTATGGGAGGGAGCCCTGGTCGGGGGAGGTGTGGTGGTGCCCACTCTTACCCCCAGCATGTAGGTATCCGTGCACGGGCCTCGTACCAGTTGCCAGCATCCAGGCTCTCTCCCTGAAGGCTTGGTTTTCTTTGCCAGGTAAGTTCCCTCTGCATGCACCACCAGCCAGGTCAGCAGTGCTGGGGAGTTACCACCATCCACACAAGCAAGGCCTGATGGGAGTTAATGGCTTCATGCCTGGCAGCCTTGCCGCTGGAGCAACATAACTGAGATGTGCTCTGTACTGTGTCTCAGAATTCCTCAGGACGGTGAGCTATTTCACACAGTGCCCATAATCAAAAGCTGCCTGATAACACCCTTCTTACTGGCTTCCTTTTCTTCTCTCTCTTACTTTCTCAATCCCCCAAGTTTTCCAGGGATTAGCCTCCAAATAAACTATTTGCCCTTGAAACCTTGATTCTGAGTTTAGCAGCACACAACAGAAAATCTCTATATAGGTGGCCTAAAGAAGTTTGGGGTGTTTTTTTTTTCTTGCCTAACAAGAAGTTGAAGAGTAAGTGTTCAGGGCTTTGGTTTATTTTCTCAAGGATGTTGGGGGCTGAAGTCTTTGCGGTTATTTTTCTATTGTCCTCCTGATCACAAGGTGCTCTCATCTCAACCATTATGTCCGCATCCAGATAAGCAGACAAGTAAAAGAAGGCAGAAAAAAAGATAGCGGAGGGACAAGCCCACTTTTGAAGGATCATTCAAAGAGTCCATCGGATAATTTCTGCTTGCATGGAGTTGTCCCAGATTGTGTCATTTGGTCGTCTGCAGTCACTAGGAAAAAGGGGAGGTGCAGTTTTTAGCTGGGAACATTGCCACAGAATGAAAGCCTGAAGTTCCATTAACAAGGAAGAAAGAGAAAATGGATTTTGGGGAAGCAATTAGCAGGCTCCACCAAATCTATGTACACAATAAAACAGAGAGATTAGACATAGCATCAAACCCACAAACTATAGCAAGAGCAAAACTCATCACAATGATAATAATTCTAATACCGCCTCTGTTTACAGAGCATTTGTACTTTTCAAAGTACATTTTGAGAATTCAATTCCCCTGTTTAATATACTTAATAAAATAGTAGAGCATAAAGATATTGATGTTTCACTAAATGGAAATAACCCAAGAAAAAGCTAAAGCATGATAAATATTCTTTGGCAGAGGAAGCCACTCGTCACTGAGCCTTAAATTACTTCTTTACCCCTGGGCTTTGATTCCCATTCATAATCGGTTATGTCTTCCTGAAACAGGTGCCTTTGAGGGTCATTTAAAGAGAAGATGAAAGGGTCAAAGTTACCCTGCATGACAGAAAGCGAGAGATCAGGGTTCAAATCTAGCCTGTGTTTTCATTCCCTGCTCATGAGATATTAGCAAGCTACTTATCCTTTGAACCTCAATTTCCTCTTTGTGCTGGATTTTGTAAAATCTGCTAAAGTGTACCTACCTTACACATTTCAAAAATTTTCAAAACAACTCCTGGCTCATTATACATTAATTTTAGTGTTTGGGTATTGTCTTAGTGTGCTACTCCTATTGATTTTTAGACACTAGGAAGAATATTAGAGGAACACGTTTGCAGAGCCGGGAGCAGTAAATTCTGACTTGGTGTGGAGGGGAGAGGCTGAAGCCCAAGTGGATGAAGCGGGGAGGTTTGCACTGCACTCTGCACAGCAGGCGTTTGATTTAGGGGTGCTGCAGCAGGTTAAGAGATGAAGAATCCTGGTCCTAGCAGCGTCCGGAGGCAGAGAGGAACTGGATGGAGTGCAAGGAGAGAGAAGATGAGAAAACCTTTAGAGAGAAACCCTCCGATTTTTATTTTCCCTTGGAATGATGTGTTTGAAGACCAAAGTCTACCTTACCTAGAATAGTCTGTTTCCCTAAAGGAACCTTGGAAAACAAGGGTGCCCCAGCAACTCACAGCTCCTAAAGAGAAAATCCCCAGGGCCTGCGGGGCTGGCCTGTGGGGCAGTCCCCACATCTGCCTTCTGCTTCATGCTGTGAGTCAGAGGCACTTTCTCTAAATAACTGTAGTCTTTCCATCCCCTATCCATCCCCTGCAGATCCTGGAACAAAATTAACTGGCCCTGATGCCTGCTGAGCTCTGTTAAGCTGCTCAGAGCCACCAGAAGGGAACAGGAGAGGCCACTCACTTAGATCTCAGAATGGTTGACATCTGGCCTGGGCCAGCAATCGAATCCTACAATCAGTTGCCAAATGCAGACATTTACCAAATGCAGGCTTTAAGTACAACTTTGAAGACAAAGAATGATAGAGTATGTGTCCTTTCTCAAGAAGTCCTCAGTCAAATGGGGAAGGGTTGCTCATATAAGAAGGCCACCAACCACTTGAGAATCATGGGGAGCAGGGGCTCCCAACCACCTGAGGGGCAGGGGCTTGGGGGATGTGTATGAGTGACGCAAGAAAGAGCAGAATGAAATATCCAGCCAAGGAGTCAGACTACCCAAAGGCAGAGAGGGACGTACTTGGCACAGTCTGGTGGCTGGAAACAGCATGACAAGAAGCCCATGTTTGGAAAGATGTGCTGGGTTCCATCGTGCATGCAGAGCTGAAGGATGTCACAGTTTATGCCACAGTCACTGGGGAGTCAGTGAAGGATTTTGACCACAGGTAGGGTACGTGAAGATATTTATTTATGTTAATAGTTCATCAAGGTGATGAAGGAACCAGGGTAGAGTAATAAAGATGAGCTAAACAAGTGATAGGAGTCCAAGGGAACTGGGAGGGACCAGTGAAGATCCCAAGTCACAGTGACGGGCATCGAGCGGGTGACGGAGCCCTTCTTATGATGTGCATGTGCAGACGCCACATTATGCAATGCTCACGACATGTCTATTTCCATTTTACAGATGGCAGGGCTGAGGCCCCCAGAGAAGAAATGGCTTACCTAGGGGCGGACTCAGGACTCCCTGGACACAATTCTAATTTGCCAGTCCAGAGCAGCATGTTTGCAAACGAAGCAGGCCTTAATGAGGGAAGTCATAAATTGTCCCTGGAATTCCTGCCAGGTTGATGAATATCTTGAATGCCTTTTACAAAAGATCTTCTGCACTCATGGAGATAAGTTTCATGGGATGTATCTGGGGCTATGCATTTAATCTATCTTCATTTTTAGAAGCCTCAAAGATAGATTTTGAAATAAAGTCCCTAGAATTTAAGTATCTTTACTCAGCCTGCTTCCTAAGTCACTACAGGAGTCACTTCTTGCTCTGTCAATCTAGTCTGAAGCAGATGTGTTTTGAAAGTACTAGCGATATTTGCTAGAAAATACAATCATTTCCTAACATTTGTATTCATTTGTTTGAGCTGCTGGCTTATTTCTGGATATTAATTTAAATCTGCTCCTAATTTTAATTAGAGGTAGGATTTAATAGCGTTGAGTCAGGTTTTTTTGTTGGTTTTTTTTTTTCCTCTTCTTCTAGGAAAGAATGTTCACTTCAGCAATCTAGGATTTAAAGTATCTATATTTATTCTGGGACTTAACAACAATGAGTGGGGATTAATATTTGGGTAGGGAATATGGGAGTGCATTCACTGTGCCTTTTGAAATTAATTAAAAATGTTTTAAGATTCTTTAATGGGTTATTTAGTTAAATCACTCTGAAGTAATGAACTAAAGTAAGCCAAACTTAAATTCAGGTCTTAGGCATTTGAGTGTTTTATGGTGCCTGGTTCTACCCCACCGTGCTATTTATTAATTTGCTCCTTCCCACCTCATTCTCGTGGGGCAGCCCATCCCCCTACAGCCCTCCCATCACACTTACACTGCAGCACCACTCACTTCCTTTAACCTGTCTTCACATGCCATGGCCTTTCATGTCCATGAACTTCCTCACCTGTGATTCCTTTGGCCTGGACACCCCCTCCATGCCTTTATGCAGTGGAAAATTGCTACACGTTATTCAAAACCTTGCACTAAAACATCTTCTTAGCAAAACCTCCAATGAATCTTCTAGACAGAATTTATACATCCATCCTTTTATCATTTCTATCCATCAAACAACCACATTTGTCTTTATAGTAAGGCACTGCATGTGTGTGTAAGTGCCTGTCTGCCTTTCCAGACTAGAAGCGCTTTAAGGTATTGTTTGCTTTTATATCCCCCTACCAGTCCTAGCATAGTGTTCAAAACCAGTACTAAGTCAAAAACCTAAACTCAATCGCCTATCCTACCTAGCCTACCTATTCCATGGGAAGTAATGCAATGACCCAGGAAAAGTGGACTCTTTTTTAACATGCCAGGCAGATTATACTTTCAATTTGTCAACAGTATGGGTTGAATTCAATCATAGATGTTGGAGATTCACTTAGTGCCACTGAAAGAAATGGCAGAATTGTATAGTTTGGAATTTACAATCCTCTATTTTAAGGACCATTGATACAAAGAATTGAAATGAAGTAACAATGATATGGTCTGATGAAACTCTGTGAGCAATATAGCAGAATTTTTTCTGCACCAAGAGTTTCCCTACTTTTTGCTGTAAAGAAATCAAAAGTGAGAGCTTTGAAAAGGGGCAAAGCCCTACTGTTTGCTTTCTTCCCTGGCTTCTGACTGTACCTAGGGACCCACCTGTGCTGCACAGCACAGAATGAAGTGTATGTTAGAGACATGTAAAGAGAACTAGATTCAGAAATCATACTCAAAACAACTTGTTACTAAGCTCAGGCATTTAACAACCATAACCTAACGCTTACTCCACCGCCAAATTTCCCAGAGAACACTCATCTTTTTTTTTTTGAAACCTAGGATTTTATAAAACATACAGTCAAAAATGACTCTCTAGACTCAGAAACATCTGTTTTCCTTTCCCTCCTCTTCACATTATTTGACAGCATCATGGGTGAACTGCACCAGCACAGCACACAGGGAGTTGGGAACCCCGTGCAGAGCCTAAATCCTGGCTCTGTCACAGGTGAGCTGTGAGATGGCTGGCCAGTAGCTCACCTTTCCCAGCCTCACTTCCCTCACAGAGGCAATCTCACGCTGCGGGAGGCTGCAGCAAGTCCTTTGTGCAGCAACTGCCAGGTAGAATGGGATGAAGGGAGGTGAGGTCCTGCCCTTCTCACCTGCCCCTTCACTTTCCTCCCTTGAAGGGAGTACCAGAGAATTGATCAGTGATTATCCTGGCGATACACAGAAGACAACCAAGGATGAATTATTGACTTTACTAAAAACTATTGATAAGGATTCAAAACTGTCTGCCAAAGAGAAGAAGCAGTTACTAGGTCAGTTTTATAAGTGTCACCCAAGCATCTTTACTGAGTATTTTGGAGACTGAGTTTCTGATGTCTGTATATAACTTGTGTATTTTAAACAATAAATTATGTATCCTAAAGAACTAATCACATTTGCAATCCTGGATGTTCTTCTAACTATGAAACTGTAATTAATAAAGCTTTTTCTGTGTAACCTTTCATGTCTGAAAAAAAAAAGTTGAAGTTTCCATTCTAAAGAAGGCCATGTTCTTATTTATCTTTTAATGTCCTGTGAATTGAGAAACCAGATAGCCAAGTTTATGTGAATGATAGAGGACAAGAGAATAAGTGGAGTAAAATGAAAACAGAGGAAGGAAACCTCCAGAAATTTATTTGAAAATGTAAACCATGAACAAGACCAGGGGTCAGTATACCAACGATGAGGCCACATTTAACTGCCATCATATCCTATGTAAGTCAAGGATTCATTCATAAAACTTTATGGAGGATTTCCGGGAAGATGGCGACGTAAGCCGTGCGGCAGAATCTCCTCCCAACATTATATTTATCCACGAAAACACAGAAAAAATACAACTATTCCTAAAAGAGAGAACAGAATACACATGAAAGCGCACAGTGTGCAGCTGCACCTGAGAGGACTCGGCACCCTGCGAGGTGGTCATAAAGAGCCCAGCTGACATACGTGGCAACTACCAGCAACCACTTCTATACCCATGAAAAGACAGAGGAATATGGTATAGACAAACCAGACCCAGACAACCCCAGAGAGGGAACCTGAAGGGATGGACATGCACAGTCTTACTGAAAAAGAATTCAGAATAAAAGTCATAACCATGCTGACGGATCTACAGAGAAATGTGCAAGAGCTAAGGGTGGAAGTGAGGGAAGTGAGGTAAGACTATGCAGAAATGAGACAAGCCATCGACGGGCTTAACGGCAGACTGAATGAGGTGCAAGAGACTGTTAATGGAATAGAAACAGAGAACAGGAATACAGAGAAGCTGAAGCAGAGAGAGATAAAAGGATCTCTAGGAATGAAAGAATATTAAGAGAACTGTATGACCAATCCAAACGGAACAATATTCACATTATAGGAGTACCAGAGGAAGAAAAGAGAGAAAAATGGATAGAAAGTATCTTTGAAGAAATAATTGCTGAAAACTCCCACGCTGGGGAGCAAAATAGTCTCGCAGTCCACGGAAGCCCAGAGAACTCCTAACACAAGGGACCCAAGGAAGACAACACCAAGACACATAATAATTAAGATGGCAAAGGTCAAAAATAAAAACAGAGTATTAAAGGCAGCTAGAGAGAGAAAAAAGATCACCTATAAAGGAAAACTCATCAGACTATGATCAGACTTCTCAACAGAAACCTTACAGGCCAGAAGAGAATGGCATGATATATTTAACAAATTGAAACAGAAGGGCGTTGAACCAAGAATATTGTATCCAGCACAATTATCATTTAAATATGACGGAGGGATTAAACAATTTTCAGACAAATGAAAGTTGAGAGAGCTTGTCTCTCATAAACCACCACTACAGGATATCTTAAACAGACTGCTCTAGAGGGAAGCACCCCTAAGACTAAAAAGATGTCACCAGAGAAAATAAAATCATAGCGAAGAAAGCAGACCATCCAAATACTAACTAAAGGCAAAGAATAAAACACCTAATATATACAGAATGGAGGAGGAAGAAAAGGAAGGGAGAGATAAAGAAACATCAGACGGTGTTCACAATAACTTAACAAGAAAGTTAAGTTAGATTCTTAGATAGTAAAGAAGCAACTCTTGAACCTTTGGTAACCACGAATCTAAAGCCAGCAATGGCAATAAGTACATATATATCAATTATCACCCTAAATGTAAATGGACTGAATGCACCAATCAAAAGACACAGAGTAACAGAATGAATAAAAAAGCAAGAAACATCTGTATGCTGCTTACAAAAGACTCACCTCAAACCCAAAGATATACACAGACTAAAAGTGAAGGGATGGAAAAAGATACTTCATGCAAACAACAAAGAGAAAAAAGCAGGTGTTGCAGTACTTGCATCAGACAAAATAGACTTCAAAACGAAGAAAGTACCAAGAGATAAAGAAGGACATTACATAATGATAAAGGGGTCAGTCCAACAAGAAGATATAACCATTATAAATTATATGCACCCAATACAGGAGCACCAGCACATGTGAAACAAATACTAACAGAATTGAAGGAGTAAGTAGACAGCAATGCATTCATTTTAGGAGACTTCAACACACCACTCACTCCAAAGGACAGATCAACCAGACAGAGAATAAGTAAAGACACAGAGGCACTGAACAACACACTAGAACAGATGGACCTAACAGATATGTACAGAACGCTGCACCCAAAAGCAGCAGGATACACATTCTTCTCAAGTGCACATGGAACATTTTCCAGAATAGACCACATACTAGGCCACAAAAAGAACCTCAGTAAATTCAAAAATATTGAAAT
>JAQQAC010002594.1:85284712-85305539 GCA_029783875.1 Phataginus tricuspis
TTTTGAAGTCTATTTTATCTGATACAAGTACTGCAACACCTGCTTTTTTCTCTTTGTTGTTTGCTTGAAATATTTTTTTCCATCCCTTCACTTTTAGTCTGTGTATATCTTTGGGTTTGAGGTGAGTCTCTTGTAAGCAGCATATAGATGGGTCTTGCTTTTTTATCCACTCTGTTACTCTGTGTCTTTTGATTGGTGCATTCAGTCCATTTACATTTAGGGTGATTATTGATAGATATGTACTTATTGCCATTGCAGGCTTTAGATTCGTGGTTACCAAAGGTTCAAGGGTTGTTGCAGATATTTTTATCCTCATAAAAGTTAATCTGTGTAGGGGAATAGCATTACAGTTATTTCAAGACGTTAGTGAGTAGGGTCCGGTTATCTGGTTTTTCATTCTGCATTTCCATCTCATGTACCTTACCCACAGTCCTGAGCCCCTCGGAATAGCTGAGGACACAAGGAAAGATAACAAAAACCCCAGTGCCCCCAGCAGAGCCTTTAGGAGAGTTCATGTTCTGAAGCATTAGCAAATTATCTGTAGAGCTGACTTAAAATCCCCTTTGCCCATTTTTACCCACTTTCTCCTAGCTTAGACCCTATTTACTCCTCATTTAAAGGTCTCACATGCTTGATGAAGGATTGACCAGCCTGCAGCACAGGTGAGATGCTCCATCAGCAGGTCTCAGAGATGTTGGGGCAGGAAGTGGGCAGTCACCGTGGAGATAGGGAACCAGTGACAAGACAGAAAGAAACCAAAGGCCTCACAGTTGTCCATCTTCCATGGGGCAGGGCGGACGTGCATCCTGATGTCAAGTGGCCCCTGAAGCATTCACTCTAGACGGGGAGTCGACAAACCAGGGAACAGGCCAAATCTGGCTGGCAGGCTGTTTCCGTAATAAAGTTACGTTGGATTGCAAACGAACTCACGGGTTATGGCTACCTTCATGCTGCAGTGACAATGTTGAGTACTTATGAGAGAGACCATGTGGCCCGCAGTCTAAACTATTTATCTTATGGCTCTTTAGAGAAACTTAAGACTCGCTCCAGAATAATCAATGGTATAAGGATTTCCCCGAGCCATGTGGTAAAGCCCAGTCCTAGGTTACTTCTAGGCTGTAACTCTCTGGAGCAGCTGTAGAATTATCTTGTCACCACAGTGCTCACAAGCTATTCAGAGATTCATCCAGCGAACAAAGATACCCCTAAAATACAATTAAGTCCTTAAAAACATATTGACGCTTAAAATAGTAAGCTTTCCTTACAGGAAAATTCACTAAAGCAATATTAATGGGTTCCTCTGCCTGGAATATTATCTCAAAAGCCTGTATGTTGGGCTCTTTCATTTCCGTCAGGGCTGTGCTCAAATGCCACTGCCCCAGGGGCCTCTCCCCTGACCCCCGGCCTAGGTAGCCACGCCATCTCCTGATTCCCCTGACTCGGCTTAATCCTCTTTCGAGCGCTTGGCACTGACTGTCACTGTCCCGTGGAAGCCTGTGGGTGCTGTCGGTTCCCTCTCCCAGGACTGAGAGCCTATCAGGGCAGGAGCCGTGCTCACATTGTCTGTGCTGTATCCACAGCCCCTAAGATTCACCCTGGGGCTCATTGAATACATGTTAATGAATAAATTAATGAATTCATGAATATCCAAATGGTGCCACCAGTCAAAGGGTGGCATTAAGCAGGTAAGATGTTACTTTCCTCTTATTTACTGGTGAGGAGGTTCATAAAGTAAAAGAAAAAAATAAATCCCTTACTAAAACATGAACTTTTTCTTTAACTCTCTATGTATACTAAGAAGTTTAATAGTATCATGGAGGAATATATTTACTTTATCCTATGGTGAGACTATGGGGCACAGTGGGGAAATGCATGGATGACTCAGATCTGGGTTCAAATACCAGGTCTGCTTCTTAATAACTGACCTTTTTATACATAAAATATTTGAATATATATGTGTACAGATACATATTTCTCTATATATACAAATTTCTATATACATACATATATTTATATATACATAATACATGTATGTGTCTATTCAAATATTTTCACACAAAATATGTGCACATATATGCATTCATATGTATAAATATTATATGGCTACAATTAGTCACCACCAAGGGGTATTACGAACAAAGAGGATGTGTGCCAAGTGGTAGAGCGAGCGTGGCTCTCAGAGCTCACAGTGACTGGTTTTGCTTCTGCTTCCAGCAGGATTGCAGCCTGTTGAAGTGAGATATGCCTGCTGAGACTTGCCTCGTGGTTCTTCACTAAGCCCTCACTTCCTCTTTTCGTTTTGAAAGTAAAAATGAGAACCAGAAGTCGTCTCTCAGGCGAGCACACCCCGGGGCCCTGTCTGCTCGACTGGACCGGGGCCCCTGACTCACCTCCGGGGATGCTCCGGGAAGTCTTTGGGAGAGGGCTGCCCTCTGTTGTCTGTCTCCCACAGTCTAGCCAGTTGGCGTAGCTTGACTTGAGGCAGCCCTCGGACCAGCTGCCTCATTAAAATAAAGCCTGTTGGATGCCTCCAAGGGCCAGCATCCAGGTGTCAGAAAAGGGCTGCTGGTCACCCCAGCATGCAGCCAGTGCCCAGCAGTCAGAGGGGCAGACCTGCACGTCCAGGGAGGGGATATGGTCTCTGTTCTCAGCCCTCTGCCAAATAGGGCAGTCACTCTAGAAGTTTTGGGGGGAAACAGACATCTTTCAGGAGAAAATTTTATGCTCTCATCAAAATAACTGTCACATTTTTTTTTTAAATGCCACAGTTAAAAGCATTCTGTGCAAAGGGTGCTCTGGGAGAAGGAACAAGAAGTGAAGGAATGTTCTCATCCAGACACTACCTCACCATGGTAAGAAAAGCAGAATAAAATGAAAGATTGGCTTCTCGTTTTTGAGAAAGAGTAGCCAGCTCAGCCAACAAAGAGCACTTCTGAAATTTTAAAGGCTTCTAATTACGACAAATAAGCTTGGCCTCAAACTAATTTCCATCCCCAAGATTTACAACCTCCAGCTGCTTGGAGAATTTTAATTGTTCGGTAGGATCTTTCTGGCTACAGTAGTCAATTCTTATCTACAGTGCTGAAGAAAGGAGAGCTCTCTAGCCTATTAATTCAGGTTAGTAGTCACAAATACAACCAGTCATGGGTCCCAATCCGGGATCTGTTATTTCACAGCTGTGTGACTATGGACAAGAGTTTAACCTCTCTGAGCTCCATGTGTAAAATGTGCAAAATATTGCCTGACTTTAAAGGCTTGTTGGGAAAATTGAGTAAGATCCTATTTCCAAAGTCCCTAGACCAGCATGGTTTACAGTAATTCTTATTCCTTGATGTCAGCACACCATACTTTAAGACAGAAGTAGAAAAATGGCTCAGGACCACAACTTGAAAACCAAGAATGATGGAAATCAAAATGGCTTAGCATGGAGAAGAGATGACTTAAGGGGGCATGAAAACCATCTTCAAATAAGGGCTGTTAAACAGGGAAGGGATTAGACCTGTAGAGGTGAAAAGGAGGAGAGAGAGAAAAAAAAATAGCTATTATAGGAGACAAATTTTAGTTTAGAATTGGGATAATAAAGAATATTAAAAGTGAGTTGTGAAAGCAGGCAGATCCCAGTTCTTTTATGAGTTATGTGACTTTGGACAAATTTCTTCACTTCTTAGGTCTCGATTTTGTTTCTTAAAAAGGGAGCAAGTCATATTCGTTATGACATAGATATTAAATGCTTAGTGATATAAAGCACTCTGAGCCTGGCTCATAAGACCATATGAAAACAGAACCTAACATAACACATACAACAATAATGTCAGCTATTACAGTTTCCTAACACACAAGAAATCCCATCTGGAGAAGGAATAGGAACGATCCCTGGTCATTGAGGTGAGGCTTATACAGACATAACCATTTTCGAGGAAGGGATGCAGACAAACTAAGATCATCACCTAGAAGGCTTGCACCGCTCCTGCAGACCTCAGGGGTCTAGGATATCAATGCTGCCGTTATCCAAAATATGTTTTTGTTGTTGATTTGAACTTTGTTGTTGCAGTTTTTTAAGTAATACCTTTACTGAGATATAATCCACATTTCATAAAATTCACCCTGCTGAGGGGTACTATTCAGTGGGGCTTCATATGTCCACAGAGTTGCATAATAATTGCTACCACCTCATTTTAGAACATTTTTCATCATCCCCTAAATGCCCCCAGTCCCGTGAGCAGTCACTCCCAATGCCCCCTACCCTTCTCCCTGACGGCCACCAATCTACTTGCTGTTTCTATGGATTTGCCTGTTCTGATCATTTCATATAAATGGAATCATTGGTCTTTCAAGACGGACTTCTTTCACTTAGCATAATATTTTCCAGGTCCATCCATGTTATAGCATGTGTCAGTATAGTAGTCCTTTTTCTGGCTGGATAGTATTCCATTGTATGGATATACCGTATTTTGTTTGTCTATTCAGCAGTTCATGGACATTTGGGTTGCTTGACTTTTTGGCTATTATGAATAATGCTGCTAAAACATGTGCACACAAGCTTTTGTATGGAAGTACATTTTCATTCATCTTGAGTATATACCTAGAACTGGAATTTCTAGTCACAGGGTAACTGTTCAGTATTTCTCCATATCCTTGACCATACTTGCTGACTTTTTGAGTTTCGCCATCCTGTGGGTGTATAGTTGTAGCTCATGATTTCGATCTACATTTCTCTAATGACTAATGATGCTGAACATTATTTACATGTGCTTATTGGCCAGTTGTATATCTTCTTTGAATAAATGGCTATTCAGATCTTCTGCCCATGTTTTGGTTGGGTTATTTGTCTTTTCATTGTTGAGTTATAAGAAGTTCTCATGTAGTCTGGCTCCAAATCCCTTACAGATATACGATTTGCAAATGTTTTCTCCCATTTTGTGGTTTGTCCCCATTCTTACTGGTATCTTTTGAACAATGAACATTTTTTATTTTGATGAAGTCTAACTTTTTCTTTTGTTGCTTGTGCATTTGGTGTTGCATCTAAGAAACAATTGTCTCAGCTGAGGTCACCAAGATTTAATCTTATGTTTTCTTCCAAGAGCGTTATATTTTAAGCTGTTACATTTAGGTCTATAGTCCATTTTGAGTTGATTTTTATATACTGTATAGGGTAGGGAATCCAACTTTATTTTGCATGTATATATCCAGTTGTTCCAGAACGTTTATTGAAAAGATTATTATTTTTTCATTAAATTGTCTTGTCAAAAATAAATTGATGATGAATATAAGAATCTGTTTTTGTACATCTGATTCTATTCCATTGTCCTGTATGTCCACTCTCATACCAGTGTTACACTGTCTTGATTACTGTAGATTTGTAGGAAGTCTTGAAATAAAAATATGAGCTATCCAATTTTGTTGCTCTATTTCAGAATGGTTTGGCTAATCTGGGTCCCTTGCATTTCCACATAGATTTTACTATACGCTTACCAATTTTTTAAAAATCTGCTGAGATTATGATAGGGATTGCACTGAATCTGTCAATCAATTTTGGGAATATTACCGTCTTGACAATATTAAGTCCTCTAATACATGAACATACAGTATCTTTGAATTTATTTAGACCTTTAATTTCTTTCAATAATGTTATATAGTTTAAAAATTCTTCATTTCTAAGTTCTTAAGTTTTTTAAGCTATTGTAAGTGGAATTGTTTCCTTCATTTCATTTTCAAATTATTCATTGCTAATGTATAGACATGCAATTGATTTTCATGCATTGGTCTTGTACCCATGTAAGCTTGTGGTGGGCATACCAGCTACAAGTACAATGGTAAAGGGAAAACTGGAATTGCAGCCTGCTACATTCACAAATAAAACATACTGACTTTTCCTTTTATCTCCTAAAATCATTGTTTAGAATTCTATTTAAAGCCTACTTATCAGGAAATTATTTTAATTTTGCTTTTCTCTTCGACTTTGCCAGAGGAGAGAGAAATCTGGATGACGAGTAGCAGCAGACAGGTGAGAACCACAGCATGATGAGGGACGGGGGACAGGACCTTGCTTGCTCCAGATGACCTGCCAGCTACCATTCAGGTGTACGCCATCTTTATATGCTTGTAATAAAAGAGCATTGAGCAAAATATGGGTAAATGTAGTAACCACATAGTTTTTTCATGTGAAACCTTGATAAGAGTGTATATCAATAATACCTGAATAAAAAATTTAAAAAAAACACACAATGAGATATCACCTCACACCAGTAAGGGTGGCCAGCATCGAAAAGACTAAGAACAACAAATGCTGGTGAGGATGTGGAGAAAGGGAAACCCTCCTACACTGCTGGTGGGAATGTAAGCTAGTTCAACCATTGTGGAAAGCAGTATGGAGGTTCCTCAAAAAACTAAAAATAGAAATACCATTTGACCCGGGAATCCTACTCCTTGGCATTTACCCAAAGAATACAACTTCTCAGATTCAAAAAGACATGTGCACCCCTATGTTTATTGCAGCACTATTTACAGTAGCCAAGAAATGGAAGCAACCTAAGTGTCCATCAGTAGATGAGTGGATAAAGAAGAAGTGGTACATATACACAATGGAATATTATTCAGCCATAAGAAGAAAAGAAGTCCTACCATTTGCAACAACATGGATGGAGCTGGAGGATATTATGCTCAGTGAAATAAGCCAAGTGGAGAAAGACAAGTGCCAAATGATTTCCCTCATTTGTGGAGTCTAACAGTGAAGGGAAACTGAAGGAACAGAATAGCAGCAGACTCAGAGACTCCAAGAAGGGACTAGCAGTTACCAAAGGGGAGGGGTATGGTAGGGTGGGTAGGAGGGAGGGAGGGAGAGGGGGATTGAGGGGTATTATGATTGGCACACATGGTGTGGGGTGGATCATGGGAAAACAGTGTAGCGCAGAGAAGTCAAATAGTGACTCTGTAGCATCTTACTACACTGATGGACAGTGACTGCATTGGGGTATGGGTGGGGACTTGATAATATGGTTAAAAGTAGTAACCACATTGCTTTTTCATGTGAAACCCTTCATAAGAGTGTATATCAATAATACCTTAATAAAAAATTTTTTTAATAAAAAAAAAGAGCATTGAGCATAGAAGCACTTTTCTTCATTAACAATATGCTAGAACACTAAGGGTAAAAATCCTAAGTCTTGTTCAACGTGTTGTCCTCAGGACAGTGTTTTCAGATTATAGTGAAACCTGAAGAAATTAACGATTTTTGTTCAATCTGTGCTTCTTGTTTTACACACTTTCAGTATATTCTCCCCAAACCACTTCTGCTCCTGTTCCCCAGGGACCTCATCCCACTTTCAATTTTAACACTATTCTCATTTTCAAAATCACTCGTGCAGCACAGAAATAGAAATGCAGGCTGAGTCAGCCTGAAAAAGTAAGTCTCCAGTACCTCCCATCCACGGCAGCCCCTGCAACACCATAACACTTTGCACCCATCTACCGTCCAGCCCCTCTCATATGTGTTATAGGCATTGGTGCGCATATCTGTGCCCACAAGCCCTTCAAGAAAAAGAAGCTGACCTTTGCACTGCTGTGTCCTAGAGCATCCAGCACAGTCTCTGGCCCATAGTAACTGCTTAGGAAATGTTTTCTGAATGAGCATGAAGGGGAGCTTTGTTTCAAGATTCTCAAAAGACAGTCTTCACCCTCCCAGAGTCCCCAAACAGTTTTGCAAATGAAACTGCCTCGGCATAGTTTTTCGAAGCATTGCTTCTGACATTTCTTTGGGGGAATCATTTTACCAAAAGTCAACAGTTAATTGAGCTCCTGCTGGGTGGAAGACGCTGCCATATGTCATGGGACAAGCAAAGAATGGAGCTTTTGCTCTGAGGACAGTTTATGTGGGTGATAAAAATAAGTATGTTAACCAAGTACTTATATGTACCAGGTGTGGTGCTTTGATTACTGTAACCCATTTAATCCTTGCAGCCTGCTTTAGATGGCTACTGGCTTTGTCCTCTTTGGCAGGTGGGGGATCACACACAGGTGGGCTGAGTGGCTTGCACAAGGGCGACCACCTCATGAGCAGCCGGGCCAGGATTTGGTCCCAGGCAATCAGACTCCAGAAATCGTCACTTAACTCCAGTGCACTACTCCGCATGTGCAAGGTCATAGATAAGCTCTGGCAGGACAAATTTCTCAATTCTCTGGCTCTTTAGGGGGGCAGGTAACCAGTATAGACTGGGACGTTCACTGAAGGACTCAAAGAGATGGCATATTTGACTTGGCTGCAGCAAGCTGAGCCAAATTTAAAGACCAAGGCAGGGAATTCCAGGCCCGGAGGAAGTATGGACAACACGAAAAAGGCAGAGGGGCTTCAGCCATTTGACATGATTGTTTATAGTACCCAAGGCACCATTCTGGACAATGAAGATAAAATAAGACAAACACCATGCTCTCATGGACCTTAGAGAAGAAATAAATTCAAAACTAAAAGTAGGCTTATCCAGTGGCGAGATGTACTGAGAAAAAAATCACATAGTATAAGGCACAAAGGAGTGATGCTCTTTCATAAAGTGTATGAAGGAAACAGCCTGTCTGAGAAGGGGACATTGCCCCAGACACCCAAAGGAAGGAGGGCAGGGAGGGTCATGCGGAAACCTAGGAAGGAGGCTGGCCTGCCGATTGGTCTCAGCCCCGGGCAAGTTCACTATGGATTCCGTGTGACAAAAGAAATGACAGTAAAATGTTCTTGGGTGAAAGGGTTATACCCAACTTTATTCCCACGGTGGCAGGTTAATCACTAGAATCCCGTTCACTCAGAGCGAGTCTGCATGCAGCAAGCCCGTCTCTGCCTCTGGGCCTCTCTACCCACCCAGCCGTCCTCTGGGCCTCTTTCCTCAGCGCTGCCACCACTCCAGCCTCTGCTCTGCTCTCCTGCAGCCTTACAGCCATGCCACTGTGTCACCCAGAGCACGGGCGGACCTCTTTATACAGAGTCAATAGCAACATATTGCCCACACATGTGCAGTGAGCTAGCCAACCAGGGCCAAGTGAGAATCCTGGCCACAGGAACTCGCATTTTATCCAGAGGCATTGCCAGGAAGAAGGAACAAAATCCAAAGACTCTGAGGCAGAGTACCATCTTATAAAGGTCACTCTGGTTCAAGGAGTAAATGAGCAGGTAACCAGGAAGTTTGGAGGAACAACCTTCTTAACATAAATGTCCATGTAGGGAAGCCCTGAGAACTGAAGCTGGAGGGAGTAGATTGGGGGTAGTCGTGGGTACCACACTGGCAAATTTGGGCTTTGAGCCATGGCAATCAAAGGGGCAGAGGAGGACACTAAGCCAAATACATTAACACAGTGCTCTTACTTCCTACCTCAAGTGTCTTCCTGTTTGTGTTGCCAGTGGGTTTCAGCCCCAGGCAAGTTCCCTATGGATTCAGTGAGACTGAAGAATGACCATGGAAAGTTCTTGGTGGTACTAGGCGGCTTGTTCTCCCAGTGGAGCACTAGCATTACATCTGCATCTAATAGTCTGCAGGCCTGTAGCTCTCCTTCCTTTCTGCCTTCGCCCAGAGCACTGGGCAGAGCTCTTTATATAGTGACTCAGTCAATCATAGCTCATTGCCTACAGGTGTAGGAGCAGTAGCCTAGCAGAAGGCCAGTTACATTATCAAGTAGTTTAGGGTCAGGGGAGGACCCTGGCCATAGGAACTTCCATTTTCCCCACACTGTTCTGTGGATAACATCAGTACTGATGATTTTCAGGATTTTTTTCAAAGTTTATTTGAATAGATGAGACACAGACAAGCAAAGAAACTCCAAACTAGCAAGGACAGAGCCCTCACTGATCCTAAGATGCATTCCAGGCAACTTTATCTTAATGAAAACAGACATCTGAGCATTTCGTTTATGTTAGGTACTCTGATGAATGCTTTCCTTGGATTGTCTCATTGAATATTTACAACAACCCAAGCAATCAAGCATATCTTGATTTCACATATGTGGAACCTGAGATCAGGAGAGGATGGATAACTCAGCCATGGTCACACTGTTAAAAAGGTGAAGTCTGTGAGTATTTTCATTAATATTTTATAGCCGTTTTTTAACATTGACATATACTAGTATAAATATTTGCAGCCAAGTTACATAAACCCAGGGTTTGTGAACAATTCCCAGCAATTATTAAGAGACTGTTTGAAATAGATGAACTAATAATTTCTCTGTGACACATAAACTGAAAAACCTGTTATTTAGAGGTTTGTCTTGCCAATGGGTTTCAGCCCCAGACAAGTTCACTATCGATTCAGTGAGACCAAGAAACGACAATGGAACATTCTTGGGGTGAAAGGGTTTATACCCAACTTTATTCCCACAGTGGCAAGTCAATCACTAGAATCCTGTCCACTCAGAGCCAGTCTGCATGCAGCAAGCTGGTCTCTGCCTCTGGGCCTCTCTACCCGCACTGCCACCAGTCCAGTCTTGTCTCTGCTCTCCTGCAGCCCTACAGCCCAGAGCACTGGGTGGAGCTCTTTATACAAAGTCAATAACAACCTATTGCCCACACGAGTGCAGTGAGCTAGCCAACCAGGGCCAGGTGAGAATCCTGGCCACAGTAACCTTCACTTTATCCACAGGGTTAGAGGAGAAATCAGAGGAATGGTGGACCTGTTGACACACAGGAGACCTAGAAGAAAATGAGACCTGTATTCCTCAGTCCAGTCTTAGTGATATTGGCCTAAAAAATTAATAATTTTTCATGAAGTCAAATTCAAGAGTTTTTTAAGATAAGACAAAAATTCAAAGTATACAGTTTCCTTTACAGAATCCTTATAAACATCCAAATAAATATTCAGAAGGAAAATCAGTGGAGATTTGAGAATGAAAATCATCCTTTGCTTCCCAGGCGCTCGGGTATACTAACGCTGGGAACTCCCCCCCAGTCCTGTGGTGTGTTTCATTGTCCAGCTCTGAATTCCATACCTGGTCACCAAAGTAGCTACTGTGAGAGGAAGGGCCAGATTTTCCATGTTAACCCTATATCAAAACCCACATATCACCATTAAAGAAAGCAGGACTTCCTTCTGGCTCTGGGCATTGTGTTCAACTCCGCAGGCTGGGGATGTTTCCTATCAAATATGGCTACCCAAAATTTCTCCATGGAAGTCACACATAAGCATAATGAGTTCTTCACATTAACCATTCAGTACATAAGCCAGGGTGTCAGAGCCCTTCCTCTTGACAGCCTCTTTTATCCATCATTTGATTTCATTTAGCAGGAAAGACATGAGGGCAAGAGGGCAGCCGCCTCTCAGGCCCGACTGGGACTAAAGGGGATTCCCATGGGTGAGGCTCATCTTAGTGTCCTTATTTGTAAAGTAGGTGGACTCCTACAGCCTGCATCCTTAATCCAGGTCTTATCAGATAGGACTGATAAAAATGTTGTTGTTTTCTGATACAAGCTCAAAAGGAAATGAAATTCACTGTGGGTGACCTTGCAAAACTCAGTGCTGATTACATTCCACTAGAACAAAAAATCAGTTTACCATCTACCTTTCAGACAAGGAGTAGAGAAGGAAACTGACAATTCAGTGTAAAGAAGATGGACAATGGACAGCACCTTGGAATTTTCCAGAGAACTGAATGGAAAGATCATGAAGATGGAAAACGTGACAGGAGAGTAATGCTGGCTTTGCCTCCTGGCATCCTCCTCCTCTGGGCTCCATCTTTATTAACCACCTACCATCCATCTGCCTGCCTACCCCTCTAGCCATTATCCCGTCCATACCCACCCACCATCACCCATGTCTATCTACAAGCCATGTAGTAGGTATCTACCCATCCATTTTTAAACCTTGTTGACTTTACAGGCATACACTGGAAGCTGATGGTATCAGTCAGCCCCTCTGTTGGTAGGGGTATCATAGCCAGTAACGTGAAAACCCACCCTCCGTTAGCTTATGGAGGGACACTGATGAGTGACGACAATGACAATTCAGCGGGCTAAATGCTATAAGCAAGGTGAGCACAGGTTCTGTGGGGACTCAGCTGGGTGAGGCCTGAAGGAGACTCATTGGGTGGATGGGAATGAAACAGTCAACGAAGAGAGGAGAGACAGAATGCAGAGAGAACAGAAGCCACCGCGATGTGGAGATATAAAACAGAAATCAGAATGTGGTCACTCCGGGAAGGTGTGTGTAGGGCCGATTAATTCTTTGGTTGCACCTGGGAATTGTTTTTCAACGAGAGTCATGAATAAAACTGGAACTCTGCCCAGCACACCTGCCGTCCAAATGTCAGCGCTGCGGCACAGGGAGGATGTATTCCCAGAACGAGGCGACTGCTGACGTCACGTAGGACATTCAGACTGTCAACACAGACTTGGGCGGACTGTCAGTTTATTGCATAAACATGAATGCTGGGATGTCATTTGACACTATCTGGAAAACAAGCCATTGTTAAGAGAGGAACCAGTGGGGAAAAAGAAAGAAAGATAAAAGGAAACAAAGGAAGAAAGTCATTCCAGCACTAGACATATGTATTCCTTATCACCACTTGGAGAGTTTGCTTTTCCATTTAATATGTTGCTCTCCCAGGTGAAAACAGCAGAGGATTTCAGTTATTATCCAAGTAGGATTAAGAATCTGGTTTCTACGCTGGCGTGCAGATCTAACCCACGTTCCTCTTTGGATTCGGTCTTTAAACACAGCCTATTAAAAGTTACTTTAATTGGCGTTTTGTTGGAAAGTTAATGCAAACTTACCAAAAATAGCTTATGAGAGAAGCAGATAAGAACACAAAAGAAACATACATTCTAATTGCACAAATTCTTTTTTATTTTTTCATTCCAGTTTCTTTTCAGAGGCAGCTTTAAAAATAGTGGCTCAATAACCTAGCCTTTGGCAGTCCTGGCTCAGCCGGTCTCCATTATTCCTGAGGGGTCTCCTCTCCCCTGCTTCTATTCTGCTCACATACTGGTGGTTAGAAGGCTTTCTTATCCGCCCAGCCAACACTGTGGATGAGGCATTGCAGATTCCTTCCTGCTGCACGCAATCTCAGTTTGCCTCACTCCTCTTCAACCCTCTTCCAAGAAACTACAGTTTTATGTGTGTCCTTTGAGAATGGTATACAAATCCTGTGTCGGAGAGGTTTCACTACACTCTGTTCTCATTCTTTTCACAAACACAAAGATCCCCAGGGAACAAAGGTGAATGACACACATTGTCCCCACCTCCTAAGGTTCATTGTCCTGTGAGCAAGACAGATAAACAGAAAATTACAATAAAATTCTGTATGTGAAATGTTAAAGATCTACACAGAGGCAAAGGGAAAGACAAAGTAAGACAGTTGGAAGAGAGGCAGAGGGAAGTTTTCAAACCCAAATTGTGGGGGTCTTGTACATAATGAAATATTAAACCCCTGCGCACTGGGCTTGTCCCGGCTCTTTATAATAGTTCCTTTATTTGCATATATTTTTGCATAATAATCACATAATTACTTTTCTCCAGAAGCCACAAAGAAGCCATTGAATATTTAGATGAAAATCTACTTAATTTGGCTACTGTCTCTTTCTCTAGCTAGAGCTCTCTTCCCATTCTGCCTTGAATGCTTCCATTTATATGTGCCTCACCCCTTTGCAAACCCACACACCTGCTTTTCTCTCCCTGGGGCAAGTGGACTAGTAAAGCAATCAGGTATGACTCAGAGCAAGAAGCCATCACATACCGTGACTACCATCTTTGTCGTCATAGTGACCATCACATTTGTGGAGCGCTTAGCAAAAACACATAGGAGGTAGTGTGTACATTTCACCAATACTCCTAAGAAAATGTCGTATCAGCTCCATGAAGCTGAGATTATTTGTTTTGAAGATGCTTCGAGAGTCCCCAGCACTTCACCAAGGTCACTCAACGGGGCAATGAGCCCTTCCTATGAGGACTGGCATAGGCAGGGACATGGGACAGTCACCAGGGTAATCAATCTGGAGCAGAGTCCAGCTCGCAAGACTAGTGAATCTAGGAGTGGTTCAGGTTCGATTCTAGGGGTCCTGGCTGTGGCAAGGAGGTGGAGACAGAGGGCAGGGGCAGGCAGACCCCACAGGACAACCCCGAGCTCCCACCCTGCCACGGGGAGGGCTGCTGGACCGTCTGTGCTCACCAGGCTCCACATTAATCTGGTTTGACGGGCCAGGGCTGCTCTGGCCTCTCATGAAAGAGTCACTTTGTTCAGGATCCCAAACTCACAAAGGGCCCAGAGGAGATTTAAACCCAGGCCTCTCAACGGGTACAGCCTGTGGCCCCTCGCTCTGTGAAGGCTGCAGGCAGCTCATGAGCTCAAAGTCCTGAATGTCAGGTCAGCTCTGCCCCGCCCCGGCGGCCTCTGACCTTCTGCCTGGGATCCGGGAAGAGGCTTCCTTGTCATCTACAAGGCCAACTGCCCACGTGAGGACCTGCTACTGGTCCCAAGCTCCCATTGCTCCCTCTCCCCCTGTACTCCAAGATTGAGACCTAGAGCACTACCCCAATCCCTGGACCTGACACCCTATTAATCACCCTTTACTCTCGTGATCCTCACTTTTCAAAGACCTAGCGTCTGCTTATTTCTAAGCTTTTACTAGCCTCCTAATCCTATTATTCTGTCCATCTCTTGAGTTTTATTTTGTCATCTCACATATCTGGGCCCTGATACCAACTAAAAGTCAGAACTGGGGCCTGACACACCTGCAGAATAAAGTCTCAGCCTATTAACACAGAGGGTGTGTCCATGATGACGCGGACCCTCGCCCTGCCTCCAGCCTCCTGTCTCACCACCATCTGTTGCACCTGGGAGAACCCAGGGCCATCCACCTGCTTGGACTTCCTTGAGAATACCATGCTGTTCATCCCACTTCCCACTTACATTTCTTGAGATGTTCTCTGTTCTACTTCTGAAACTTATTCACCCTTCAACTCGAGAGCCTATGTCACCTCCTCAAAGAAGGTGAAATCTGCCTGTCTTCTGGAGAGGGAATGTGTTTCCACTATCAATTGATACTAACCCTGCTCCTTTCATGAATTTTTATTATCTGTCCCCAGGGTCCCAGTCAGTGGGTGCATTGGTAGAAACATGGAGTGAAATCCATTTGACTATTTATTTAGCTAGCTTATTCGAGGGCTAGGAAGGGACAGTCTTGGGGGCCCTCATGGCTGTCAGGCACCCTTGACAGATCACGCTGCTCTTGGCCAGTCCCAGAACTCTTCATAAAGCAATGCTCCAGGCAACCACTGCAAATCAATATGAAATAGAAGATGAGTCTCCATTCATCAAAAGACTCCATAAGAACAGTGAAAAAGCTGGCCTTATCCTGGGAAAAGATATTTGCAACGTACATAACAAAACATCAGCATCCTGATCATGTGCCGAATGCTGACAAAGCAAGCAGGAAAAGAAGGGCACACTTGCTACTTTTACTGTCGGAAAGAAGGTTCCTGGCTTGGGGGAGCAGACTTGAGTTCCCCGAGCTTAGCTTTTATGCACATAAGGCAAGAACACCACAACACCACGGAAACAGGCAACTGTTTGATGTCAACAGCAGGTGTTTGTCAAGCGCTCGGCCCCACCTTGGGCCAGCTCACCTTCTTTGTCCCAGAGCCAGCAGACCCCAGGCTCCCACTAGCAACTTGGTGTCCTTGTGAATAGCCAGCAGAGACTTCTACCTGATTTGGTTCTCCTTGACCACTGCACCCACTAAGTAGACCAAGATCCTTACAGGGGACACAGAAAAGGATGAGCTTTCTGAACAAGTACTGACACCAAACATTTTGACAGTGAAGAAAATCCAGTGGTTCTGTTTCCTGTGACAACTGGGATTTGGCCATAATCCAGAAGACACCTGGTGAATGCAGCTGCAAGCCATTTGGCCATATTTCTTACAACGTTGCTGGGCTTTCAATGGTGAGTCCATTAAACTTTTCTTTTGTTAAGCTACCCTAACTATGAAAAGGACAAAATGATCAATAGACTGGTCCCCATACAGGGGGACCCTGAACAAAGAGGAGAGAAAATTTGGGCTGAGGGATGTCAGGACCCCTCACCTGACAGTATAGTGTTATTGTTTTTGCTATAATGTTCTGAAAGGTGAGCAGTGTTAACTCCAAACCAGAACGGTGGAATGGTAACATTATCGGTAGATGATACTGCTTACAGAAAAATGGTCAGGCTTCGGTGTCAGATGGGTTCAGACTCTGCAAGACCTCACGTTACGGGAAAGTTCCTTAATTCCTCTGACCTAATTAGCTAGCTTAGGTTCAAAACGAGGTGAAGGATATCTCTTCACATGGTTATTATAGAGAGAAACTGAGATAATGCCTATAAAAGCCCACTGCAGGGCAGGGGCATGTAGATGCTTATTGAATAGTGGCCTGTCTCCTTCCCTTACTAGCACTCCTTACAAAAAGGAAGAGAATATATTCATCTAATGGGCTAGTAGTGAAAGTCATAGACTAACTTGAAAATGGCACTTTAAAGAAGTAAGTATTGGCAACATGTACCCAGAACCGACTACTCAGGAGAGCGGCACCCATGTACAGTGGACGTGCAGGAACGTCAGCTCTCTGTGCCCAGGGACATCTCTGTGCCTTCTTTGTAGATCTCTAGCTCTTAGCTCATATTCTCTGAAGAGCAATGAAGGGGTCTCTGGACACAGGCATTGAATAAATGGCTCTTATAAATTTGGGGCCCAGGAAGAGAACATGGATGACATGGTGCCTGGCCTGAAGCAGATGCTCTGAATGAATGAGTAAATGAATGGATCTTTCAAAAAACACAGAGATGAAAGGCAGATAAAAATAATAATCATGGAAAGTAATATGTCATGATTCATTGATAGTGCTAGCAACTTTGATACACTCATTTTTCTCAACCCCTAACCTAGGGAAAAAAATGGGGAGTACTCTAATTCCCATTTTATAGATAAGAAAACTGAGGCCCAGAGAGGTTCCCTGGCTTACCTAGTGTCACATCATTATAATATAGTGAAGCAGGAATTTGACTGTCTGCAAAGCCATTTTCCTTAAGGCTGACGCCAGCCAGGACTGACAGGGCCTTGCTCAGAGTAGCCAGGGAAGGGGAGAAGGTGGGCTGCTGTCAGGAGCGTAAGGGCCGCATGGGCACGCACAGGACCCTGCTGGTTTCAGAGCTCCTGCACTGGGGGAAATCAGGGCAGATGGTGGCAGAGGCACCCTGGGACTGACGGTTGCAGAGTCAGGTAGCTGTGGCTAAAACCTGGGGACCTTTGCAGTCATAGAAGACAAAGCCACAGCCACAAATAAAAGGGGCTCTCTGGCAGATTATTTTCTCTCCTATTTGAGGCCATTCATCAATTTTCCTAATATCAAGTTGTGCTCTCTGAAATCTCTTGCACAAGGAATTTCCCAAAATGAAATTTTGCAACATCCTACTCACTCCTAGAGGGAGGCAATGGCATAAATATTTCACATTATCCTTTTTAGGATCATGTTGGCAAAAATATATTAGCAGATATAATTGTCTGACACGTTGAGGAAGTGATGTTTCAAAAATAGGAGCCCCTGAAGAGGTAGGGGGAGAGAAGACACCTGACTCGCTTTGCTTCCTGTGGCTATTTATTTTAAAGATAAGGCTTTTTTTGTTGACCTCAAGTTGCTGGTATATTTATACATCTACTTATAATGTGCATGACACCATTTCCAGGTTCTTAATTCATCTGTTCTCACCTCTTCTATCTGTCCTCAAAAACCTCAGTCTTCCTTTGATTGTCATAGAATTTCAGAGTTGAGAGGGATTTAAAAGATATGTCATCCCATCCAGCTGGAATCCTTCTCCCTGCATGGTTATAACTCACCCACCACCCCAGCCCCTGGCAACCACTCTGTTTCTATGAGTTCAGTTTTTTAAAAACTCCACATAGAAGTGAGGTCACACAGTATCTAGGCTCTTACGGTCATATTTGTGTGGTAGAAATGCTATATAAGGGCAGCTACCATACTTGTTTTTCCCGCTCCACATTCAGACACACCACACTGAGAGTCTGAAAGCAGGCGCACAGAGAACATTTACAACATGGAAACTGGCAATGCTACCTGTCAAGGCTTGACCCTCCACTGCCCCAGAGAGCCGTCGTCAAGCCTTAGCAGCACCCCACTGCTTCAAGACCACCTCCCCCTCACCTGCTGTGGCTGCCTTTCCTTATCCCCAGCCTAAGTCGGATTCTTATTTGGTGCATCTCATGGAACTGAATGCCTTTTTTGGCAGGGTAATTGCACAGTAACAGCCAAGGGCGCTGGCAGTCAGGCCATCTGTAGAATGTGCCCCCTCTATATGTAGAGCTCTTCCTGGCTTTTGCACATTGATGGTGCCCCAGCCACAGAATGATGCCCACCTCTCAAGAAGTTCTCAATAAATAACTACAGGGTGAATATCAAACTCAAATTATTAGAAATGTTTAACTTCAGTTGAAGTCTTTAGCCCCCTCTAAGGGAGAATAATAATATACTGTCTTAACCCTAGTGAGGGAGAAACCATCTTGTTTTGGAGTAAGCTATTTGAGGTGAAATGGAATGCCTGAGGGCTGGCTGTTGGCAGGAGCTAAGGCACAAAGGATGGGGCTAAACCCGCCTGCATGAGAAGAGAGGAATAGATTCGAGAGCAGGAGGCTGAAGGACGACTAGGGTGAGTCATCCAGATGGTTGGGTGGCCAGACAGTGTCTAAGAAAAAGGATGTTTGATATTTTGTTTGAAGTATTTGTTGACATGAGGTCAATAGCCCTTGCCTCTTCTTTGCCTCCCTAACCAGCCCTTAATAAAGTCCACTGTACACACAGATGCCATGGGTGCACAGGAGTGTAAATTAAAAGAAGGGCCACATTTCATGCTTGGATTGATGCCACGGTATGTGTATGATGGCAAGATCATTCATAAACTGAAATAACACACATCTACAGGAGTTAGGAATCAAGTAAAACTAGGAATTTAGGAAGGTCTTCTCCGCAGTTCTAGACTTCTGGTTCATGAGGCAGGTAAGATTTTGGTTTGCATGTTGTTACTGTTTTTTTCTCAGATCCTAAGGGGCTGGGGGACTGGGAAACATGTATTTCAGTAGTGGTTCTCATTGCTAAACCTACAGAACATAAAACGCTTCCTTTGTGGCTGAAAGTCCCCTTTGAGGAAGGGGAAAGGGCCAATTTGCAGCCAGCCAGACCTCGATGCAAATGCAAGACGGAAAGTTCATAACCCGAGTTCAAGACCATTAGATTCATCCAACAAAAGCTAATGGAGGCTGAGTTTATGAGAGCAGGGAGAGAGGAGCAGGCACATTTTAAGAGATATTTTGGAGATACCTCTATCAATAAAATGTGTTAGTTGATTGCTGTTGAGGGTGAGGAAAGCAGAGGAGTCATAAAATGAATCTCAGGTTTCTGAGCATAATCCTAAAGCCATGATGGTACCATTTAGAGTGTGGGAAAAAACTGCAAGTGTGCCATGAAGGAGTCTGTACAATGTGAGTTCAGGGGTGCAAAATGAGCAGTTAGGGTCAGGATAGCCATAGATGTTGGCACGCAAACCTCTCACATGGGAGGTGGGGGCTCAGAAATACTCACGTGAGTGGCATGCTTAGGGTCACACACCCATGGCTGCACATCTCGGCTCCTCCCCCATTACCTCCTGTTGTGCTGATTGGCATCCTGCTGGTTTACCTGGATAGCACAGAGGTTTGAGTCAGGTGAATAAGGGTCCATATTTCAAATCCATTTCTTTTTGAAAAGCAAATGGCAGTAAAATATTGGCTTGAGACTGCATGAAAAAACTATTCTGGGAAACTTCCACTATGCTTCTTTCATGACTTACTTATCTAATCTTTCCTACCTGTAAGAACTGTACATTGAACACTGAGTAAAACATGCTCAAGTAAATATCATGAAGGAAAAGGGGCAGAAGGGTAACTGTGTATGAATTATGTATAAATTACATTTTTCAGAAATTTTAACATTGTTCTTATAGTTCATGTTTTAATGAACATCAAGCACAAACCCTGGCATCAGGAAAATGCAATTCAGATGTGACCTCAAAGCGTTTACAGTATCAAGAAACTACAGAGACACCTGTATTCAGAGTTACAAAGTGCCCAAGGGGACACAAATAGACAAATTCACAGAAGGGAGAAACGATTCTCCCTTAGCAAAGACCCAAACATTCGAGTATGAGATACTAAAAATGATTATGTACTATCAGGAAACTAACCAGATATCATAATATATAATATACATATGGGTTGAAGTTTACGGCAAAAAAGGTACATATATATTTACATATATGTGGTTCAAAAGAACAATTGCTGTATAAAGTGATCAAACTAGGATATGTTTAGGATGCAATAAATAGAGAATAATATGACATATGTCTGCTGAAATTATGAGAAAGGACACATCAAAGGCCAGGGACTGTAGATGGCAAATCAGTAGCAATTACTTGATAAAAGGGCCTGTTGACCAAGGTGCAGGCTGGACACCTTGCTTTAGGTATAAGGTCAGCTTATTTCTCAAGACTAAGGTCAACTATACAAATGTAATATATATTCACATGCACGAAGGTAAAGTAGTGCTGCATCGATGTTTCCTCCCCCCAGCAGAGCACCTAATTCACACGTTGTGGCGTGCATAACCTTCCTCTTCACACAATTTGGCGACCCCTGGTTGGGAGGAGGTTAAGAGAGGTGTCGCGTGGGAGATGCATCAGGGTCTTCAGCCTTGGGGCTGGCTACCTCTCTGCTGTGGGGGCCCATCCTGGGCGTTTTAGGGTGCTCAGCCTCATCCCTGACCCCTACTCACCAGATGCCAGA
>JAQQAC010002594.1:85305549-85405121 GCA_029783875.1 Phataginus tricuspis
CACTTTTCTATTTGTTTGTGTAGAATCTCGGGCACAGACAATTGAGTAGCACCAAAGTACCCCATCAGCA
The DNA here is from genome assembly GCA_029783875.1 of Phataginus tricuspis. Lineage (NCBI taxonomy): Eukaryota > Metazoa > Chordata > Mammalia > Pholidota > Manidae > Phataginus > Phataginus tricuspis. The sequence continues at coordinate 85,305,620 of JAQQAC010002594.1, forward strand.
TTTGTTTAAAGGGTCAAAGATTCTTTCTTTCTTTCCCTGAATCCCCCATTCCTTCTCATGTGGAGAACATCACTAGAATGGAGTCTCTACCACCTAATAGTTTTGTTCATATGGATGCTTTTAATAGAAATAAATTCCATTGAACAATAAACCTCATTCTCTTTCTTTATAACCTAAGTCTGTCTCTTAGTATCTATCCGTGTATACCTGTACATCTGTGGTTCTCAACCTTGAGTGTCTTGGAGTGTCAATGAGGGCTTGTTGAAGCAGCGCTGTGGGTCCCACCCAAGAGGTTCTGATTCACCACAACCAGAATGGGGCCCACGGATTGGCGTTTCTAACAAGTTCCTGCCTGTCTGGGTCTCACAGCTGGAGAAGCACTGCTGTAGTTCATTTCTTCTAGCTGCTGCCCGATGATCCATTTTTGTATCCTCAGTATTTTATGCATTCCTTCCTCTGGGTGACCTGTCTCCACCCCTCTGACTCCACAGTCAGTGTGGCAGTCCATGTTATCCTTGTGTCTGTCCCCCCACACACTGGGGGTGGCTTTCCCTGGGTTAATACCTCGGGGCGGCCTCGCTAGTCCATAGGGTTTCCCTGCCCGATCACACTCCAGAATGGCTGAACCCAGGTAGGCTTCCACAACTGTGCTTTCACAGCTGCATCCCCGTTCAACAGAGGGGCTGAATCCGGGCGTAGAACCGGCCCTCGGCACGCGCTCCCCCTGCCGTCAGCACAGCCAGGGACGAGTCTTGGTCAAAACTCCGGCTCCACTCTGTTGGTTGCTTATAAAATTCTATTTGTGGCTTTGAGTTCCACCACAGAATGTTCCACGACTCCCAGACTGACCTTTATTACTCATGTCACCCATGAAGTGTGCTTTTTTACCCTCCCTGGACCTCAAAGTCTTAAGCTGGCAAAAAAAAAAAAAAAAGGAAAGAGAGAGAGAGAGAGAGACAGCTATGCCAGTGGGGAGCAAAGACACCTGCTCTATGAGCTCCTCCCGAGTTGGGCTGGATCTGCCAGGCTGGCCAAATGCCCCTTGTGTTATGGAGTGAGAGTCACTCTCTGTGACACAGTCCCCATCCCTGCTCACGGCCCCTCAGACTTCTACCTTGAGGTCCACAGACAAGGGTGGCTGGGACAATGGTGTGTCTCAGGAAAGAGCTGGATCACTATGGTAGGTTGGCCTGTTGCTTGCATTGTGACCTTAAAGAAACTACCCTTTACTCATATGTATATACATTAGAGTTAAGAAAGCATCTTTGTGGCAATGGTCTGTTGGGCCTGTATCCACCCTGCTAGGCAACGCCATATCCAACTGGAGGATAAAGCTCCTGATAGAGATTGTAGGTCACGTGACTGGCAAGAGCTGGGGCGAAAATTCTGAAGTGGGCACGCCCGTCTCACCCCACCTTACTCTGAAACATCTCTGGGCTTTGACTTTCTCCTGCGTAACATGAGAAGTCGAAGAAGTTGTTTGTTTTTAATCTTTAATGATTTTACAACTGAAATCTTCGTGACACCATACACAGATGGCATTGTGTCCTTCCAAAATTCATGTTAAATTTCTAACCCCCGATATCTCAGGATGTGACCTTATTTGGAAATATAATCTTTGCAGATGCAATCAGTTAGAATGAGGTCATCCTAGAGGAGGGAGGCCCCCATTCCAATATGGCCCGTGTCCTTACAAAAACTGGAAATTTGGACATAGACACAACATGGGACAATACAGCAGAAACCAAGGACTGCCAAAGATGGGCAGAATACCACCAGAAGCTTGAAAAGAGGCCTCCTCTTCCAGCCCTCCTAAGGAACCAATCTGGCAAACACTTTGAGTTTTGACTTCTGTAAGAGAACACATTTCTGTTTCCTGAGCCTCCCAGTTTATGGTGCTTTGTTATGGCAGCCCTGAAACTAATCGACACCCTAATACAGTCACAACATCCCAATCGGTAGGCTCCTTCCTTTTTAAATCTAATTTCTGTGTTACATAGAGTGCCTTTTTAGATGGGGGTGGGGGGGTGAGTAGTAGGGGGAATGTAAGTGGGGCTTTCTCTTTCTATACCTGGGACCCATCTGGTGGTGGCCACTTCTCATCCCTGGGGAGCACATGCATTTTTCTCTGCAGGGACTGTCAAGGCAGACACCAGGGAGGTCTCTTCTTCCCAATGTAGGCATTGTCTTGCTTACCCATCTTTACCTTGGCTTCATGCTGCACCAGATGAAGATTAGGGCCCAGGCAGAAAGTGGAAATTCCAGCTAAGCCGAGACCATGTGTCTGCTTAAAGGCTTCAGAATTAAACAATCTTTCAAAGAACGTCTACCCCATGAGCTAGTTAGTCACCCCTGGCTTAAGCAGTTCTTTCCCAAAAGGATTTGCTTGCTGTCTCCAGGTGTTATAGAAACCTGGAGGAGAGTGTTCCATTTGCCTAGTTTCTTTGGCTCTTCTACTCTCAAGGGAAATCAGCTATGAGCTCAATAGACGGAGGATCAGGGACACACGGGTCTATGCTGTCACCCCCTAGCTCTCCCTCAGGTTCTGCTCGCAGGCCTCTCCCCTTAACCCCAGTCTCCTCATCTCCACCCTCTTCTGAGAGCCAGCAGCCCCCACCTCTGATCATAAATCATATGCATCAGTCCTCCCACCAGCCCCTTCAAGGGTCTTAGATCTTTTCAGTCTTAGACAATCACATACCTGGCCTTTTTCTTGTTCCCCGTCACTAAGCTTTCTCCAAGAGAAAGCATGGGTTTGGGGCAAGAGATCTTCTGGCTCACCAGTAAAAGGGGAGGCTCCCTTTCCACACAGAGGTTGGGGGTACTTGGGGAAGACAGCCTGGGACACCAGGAGCCCTGGGCTGCCTCTGCTCCTGCCTTGGAGGGCCTCTGAGCCAAGTCATCCCTTCATCACTGAGGCTCTTGCCTCCCCAAAGCCCCATCTGATTTATTCTTTTATTTACCCAGTAGTGAGCATGGTGACATTTGAGCAAAGACTTGAATGATGAGGTGAGGAGGTTTTCCATGCAGGTATCTGGCAGAAGAACATTATAGGAAGACAGAACGGTGGCAGCAGAGATTGAATTGGGGTCTGTGCTTGGCATATTTAAGGAGCAGCAAGGAAGCCAGTGAGGCTGGAACAGAGTCAGTCAGGGAGAGACACCTGCATGACCTACATGAGAAATTCATACGTGTGTGATATGTAAACCTTTATACAGTTTGTGTCCCTCAACCCCTTGTATCCCTGTTCTGAAATATCTCACAAAGTTATCCTATACCATAATTCCCAGGCACACTCATTCATCTCTTCCACACACACACAAAAATAACCAAAAACCGCATGCCTTCTCTCTTCCTTCTCTCTCTCCCTGGACCCTGGGGTGTTCTCGGACCCCTCAGAGAACACTAGAATTTCAGTAAACAGAGATTAACGTGATATAACTGGAAGAGGCATAGGAGTCCTGCAATTAAATGATTTCCAAACAAGCTGTTTCTGCAAACATTTATTGTTTACATGTTCCAGTGAGTAATTTATTGAATGACAGGCATGGTCACTATCAGTAGCATTATTATCACTGTGCAAGAGTTCAAAGCTATAGGAACACTAGGGATGCTAAAGGAAATAGTCCCTGTCACAAGTAAAAAGGGAGTGGACAGGAATACAAAACAGATTTCCTATAATAAATAAGAATGAGTATTTCCTCAGCACGGCCCACATTCCAGGCAGTTTTCTGAGCACTTTCTGCATGTTATTTCTTAACCCTTATCTGAAACATGATCCATTTGCATCCCTAAAGTCATAAGGCAAAAGAGATTCTGAGAGGTTAACAAGCATCCCTAAGTTAAAACGATCAGTAAAAGGGAAAAATGGAATTCAATCTCTACCTGTTTGATCCCTGGGCCTCCTAATACCCTCTCCTGGCATGTGCTTAGAACTTTAACAGTACACATTCACAAGCGCTGTGGGAACAGAGGGGAGAGGCCATTCATTCTCCCTCTGTGGAGACAGGAAGTCTCCCAAAGCTACATAGTGGGGCTCTACAAGTGGGGAAAAGATATCACTGTGGAGGGAACACATGCAGGAAAAATGGAAAACAAGGAGCCTCACTGAACTCACAGAAGGTGGGTGAGAAAAGGAGGTGAGGTCATGTGGGGAGAGCCTAGCTATCCCACTTAGAAGCCTGGCTTTCATAGTGAAGGTAATCAAATTCTACCACTGAATGGATGATTTTATTCATCCCTCTACTGAGAAGTGATGCCCCCCACTGCCATGCTGCATCTACCTTATTTCCTAGGGTGTCAAAAAGCTAATAATTTGGCACCTCGCTCTGAAAATATGCTTCCTTATTCAGTCAATGAGCAATTATAAAATTAATGACATATATATTCATATTTTTATGCCAAGCACTATGGCAGGTCTTGGGGATGGATTAAGCACTTATCAACACTGGACAGTTGGGTTGTTAATGTACGTGCTTGATGGAATGTGTAAATGAACTACTAGAAGCTCCCTAAATTCAGAGGCCATGTCATGCTTATTCTTCTATTCCACTAGTGCATAGTACTCTAACTCATGGACAATTAGCCTCAGTAATTACTGTTTGAATGGAAGAAAAGACAAATGAATGAGTATGTTTATACATGAATGAATGTATGAGCATATAAGTGAGTGCACACATTGAGTGCATGAACAAATCAATGAATGAACAAATGTAGCAATGTTGCACCCTATGGGTGTCTTTCCCTATAGGGAATAGAGAATTTTACCATATTCTCTCTATACTTCTTTCAACCTTTCTCCTCCAAAACAATCCAGAAGTAGCCCATAGTCCTGAGGAGAGGAAGATGTCAATGTGTTCTCTTTTTTTTTAATTAAACTTTTAAAATTTGAGATTACTGTAGAATCTCATGTAGTTATAGAAAATAAAACAAAGAGCTCTAGTGTGCCCTCTGCTCATTTCTCCCAGTGGTGATTATCTTGAAAAATTATAGTACAGAAGCACAGTCAGGATACGGACACTGATACAATCAAGATACAGAAGAACATTTCAATTACCACAAGAATTGCTCATGCTACCTTTTTATAGCCACACACCGTTCCCCCCACACTCTTAACCCCTGGCAACCACTTCTCTGCTCTCCATTTCTATAATTTTCTCATTTCAAGAATGTTAAACAAATGGAATCATATAATAAGTAACCTTTTGGAACTGACATTTTCTATTCAACGTGATTCTCTGGAGATGCATCTAAGTTGTGGTATGTATCAATAATTCATTCTTTTTTATTGTGAGCAGTATTTGATAGTATGGATGTACCACAGATCATTTAATTATTCACCCACTAAAGGACATTTGTGTTGTTTCTAGTTTTGTGTGTGTGTGTGTGTGTGTGTGTTTGCTATTATGAATAATAACCTGTATTTGTGCACACATTTTTGTGTAAACGTAAGTTTTTATTTCTCTGAGATAAATGCCCAGGAGTTCAACTGTTGGACATTAGTGTTTTAAGAAACTGTGAAACGATCTCCCAGAGTACCTGCACCATTTATATTCCCACCAGCAATGTGTGAGTGACCCAGCAAGGCTGTAGAGAAACTGGATCGCTCATACATTGCCGGTGGGAATGTAAAATGGTACAGTCACTCTGTATAGGCACTATGTTGTATGTTAGTCATTCTAATAGGTTGTGTGGTAATGTCTTATTGAGGTTTTAATTTGCATTTTTCTAATAGGTATTGATGCTGAGCCTCTTTTCGTTGTGCTTATTTGCCATCTGTGCATCTTCTTGGAAATGTCTGTTCATGTCTTTAACCCATTTTCTAACTGAATTTTTGACTGAGTTTTGAGGGTTCTTTAAATAGTTTAGGTATTCGTTCTTTGTCAGATATGTGGTTTGCAAATGTTTCCTCCCACTAACTTATCTTTCATCCTCTTAATAGAGTCTTTCACAGAGCAGAAGTAGTTCATTTTGATGAAACCCAATTTGTCAGTTTTTCCTGTTATGAATTATGTATTTGGTGTCATCTAAAACACTCTTTTGCTAGACCTTGATTCAAAGATTTTGCCCTATTTTTTTCTAAAAGTTTTATACTTTTGCATTTTACATTGAAGTCTATGATCCATTTTGAGTCAATATTAATAAACATTGTAAGACTTAGGCCAAGGTCATTTTTTTGTCACCTGTGAATGGCCATTGTCAACACTACCACTGACTGGAAAGACTAGCTTTCCTCCACTGATTCACTTTTGCACATTTGTCAACATTCAGTAAGGCATATTTGCGTGGGCCTCTTTCTGGGTTCTCTGTATTTCCATGATTCCATGTGCCTACCCTTCTCCCAATACCACACAATCTTGATTACTGTAGCTATGTAAGTAAAATCTTATAATTGCGTAAACTGATTCCTACGTTTCAGGCTATCTTTTTCTCCAAAATTGTTTTGGCAGTTCTAGTTCCTTTGCCTTTCCATATAAGTTTTTGGTTGATTATACTTGCATCTATTTTAAAAATCATGGGATATTGAAGGTAATTGTGCTCAAGAAGATCTCAGCATAAAAGATAATCATAACAGAATTAATCGTATTCCATATATTAGCAATGACATGTGGACACTGAACTTAAAATACCACTTATAATCATTGCAAAGAATAAAAGAAATGCTTATGTGTAAATCTAAGAAAGCAAGTACAGGATTTTTATGCTAGAAGCCAAACAATGCTGATTTAAAAAATCAAAGATGATCTAAATAAATGTATTTCAGAGACATACTTTGTTCATGGATTGGAAAATTCAGAATAATGAAGACCTCAGTTCTCTTCAGTTTCTTTAATACTTACTGGGCAATTCAGATTACCTATTTCATATTGGGCAAGTAGTGGTATTTTGAATTTTTTAGGTATTAGTGCATTTTATCTAGGCTGTCAAGTCTATGTGTGTATAGAGTTCCCAGTATTCCTTTATTATACTTTTGATGTGTTCAGGGTCTGTAGGAATATTTCCTCTCCTTCCTGATAATGGTAATTTATGTCTTCTCTCTTTTTTTCTTAATCAGTATTTCTAGAGATTTGTAAATTTTATTGATCTTTTAAAAGAAAAACTTTTTATTTCACTGATTTTTTTCCTAATGTTTTCTGTTTTCAGTTTCATTGATTTCTGCTCTTATCGTTTCCTTCCTGTGCGTCCTTTGGTTTTATTTTCTTCTTTCTTGAGGTTCTAAAGGTGGAAGCTTAGGTTATTGATTTGAGATTTTCTTTTCTAATATATGCAGTTGTAGTTCTATAAATGTCCCTCTCAGCACTGTTTTAGCTATATCCTACAAAGTTTTATATATCTTATTGTCATTTTCATTCAATTCAATATAAATTTTATTTCCCTTGAGATATCCTTGACCCATAGGTTATTTGGAAGTAAATTTTGAGTTTCCAAGTGTTTGGAGATTTCCAAAATGTAGTCTATATGTATGATTCACGGACACTTGAAAAGAATGTGTATTCTGCTTTCATTGGGGAGAGCATTCTATATATGCTGATTAGATCCTCTTAATTGATGGTGTTGTCAAGTTCTTCTATATCCTTGTAAGTTTCTGCCTGGTTGCTATATTAATTGTTGAGAGAGGGGTATTGAAGTTTCCAACTTTAATTGTGGATTTGCTTATTACTCTCCCAGTTCCATCAATTTTCACTTCACATATTTTGCAGCTCTGTTTTTTGGTGCATACAAATTTAGGATTGCTACATCTTCTTGGTGGGTTGACCCTTTTATAGTATGTGTTCCTTTCTGTCTGGTAATTTTTTTTTCTCTGAAGTCTACTTTATCCGATATTAAGATAGTAACTCCTGCTTCCCTATGATTAATATTCAAAGTTAAATAAAATATCTTTTTCCATCCTTTTCTTTCAACCTGCCACATCATTGTCTTTGAAATGAAGTTCTTGTAGATAGCATATAGTTGAGACACACTTATGAGATGAGGTTTTATTCAGTCTGCCAATATCTGTTCAGATGAAATGTGAATCTGGCCATTTACATTTAATGTAATTATTTATATGTTAGGGCTTAAAACCACCAATTGGTTTTTGTTTTGCTTGTTTTTTTGCATACCTGTCTTCTCTTTTCCTACCTTTCTATATGTAATTTGACATTTTTTAGAACTACATTTTGATCTATCTGTAATGTGAGTGTACCTTTTGAATAGTTTCTCAGTAGTTTCTCTAGATATTAACATTATGTATACAAAACTTAACCATAGTCTACTGGTGCTATTATTTCACCATTTCAAGCAAAGTGGAGACATTTTTACTTCCTTTAACATCCCTCAACTCTCCCTCATTTACAATTGTCTTTAGTATTTCCTCTACATGCATTTAGAACCACACGGTGCTACAATTGTTGCTTCAACTATCAAATATGATTTAGAAGATTCAAGAGGAAAGGGAAAGTCTGTTTTGTTTATCCACACTTTAAGTGGCTGTTAAAAAACTATTAGGAAAAAAACTATAGGAAAAAAATTACAGGAAAAAAAAACTATTATCTTGTCCTCCTTAGTGTTCGATGTTTCCTTCTCTTAATATTTCCTTTCTGTTTACAGAACTTCTTCTAGTCATTTGTTAGAATAGGTATGATAGTGAGAGCTTCTCTGTTTTGCTTTATCTGAGATATCTTGACATCCCTTACATTCCTAAAACATGTTTTTACTACATACTGTGTTCTGGTTTATAGTTCTTCGTAATTTGTTTTCACCATTTGAAAAATGTCATGCCACTTCCTTCTGGTCTCCATGATATTTGATGAAAAGTCCACTGCCATTTAAATTGTTTTTCCCTTATAAGTAATGTAATAAGTGACTTTGCTTCTGTTGCTTTCAAGAGATTTGTCTTTAGTTTTCAGAAGTTTGACCATGATGTGTCTTGGTGAGGAATTCTTTGGGTTTATCCTGTTTGGGTTCACTCAGTTCTTGGTCACATAGGTTTATGTCTTTTACAAAATTGGGAATTTATCAGTAATTACTCCTCTGAGGTTTTTTTTTAACCCTTCCCTCTTTCTCCTTTCCTGCTGGAAACTTTCAAGATACAAGTATCACCTCTTTTATTTTAGTCCCACAGGTTTCTGGGGCTGTATTTGTTTGTTTGAACCTATTTTATTTGTGTTGCTCAGATTGGATAATATGTATTATTCTACTTCTAGTTCATTGATTCTTTCCTCTTACCATTTCAATCTGCTATTGAGCCCGTTTGTTCTGGTTTTTATTATGGTTATTGTGTTTTAACTTCTAAATTTTCCATTTAGTTCTTCCTTTTATCTTCTATTTCTTTGCTAAGATTCTCATTTTTCATTTGTTTCAAGCATGTTCTTAACTGCTCACTGACACTCTTTTGTGGTGGCTCTTTAAAACCTTTGTCAGATGATTCTGGCATCTCTGTCATCTTGCTATTGGCACCTATAGATTGCTTTTTTTCTCATCAACTAAAACTTTCTGGTTCTTGGTATGATGAGTGACTTTCAGGTAAAGTTTTACATTCTAGATATGATGTTCCAAGACTCCGGATCTTAATTAAACCTTCTGTTTTAACTGGCTTCTTCTGACGCTACTCTGACAAGGGAAGGGGAGATGCTGCCTCATTATTCCCAGGCGTGGCACGAGTATAGATGTCTGCACTCTGCATGATAGAGTAGACCTTCATGATACCCCATAGGGGTGCTCCTTATGATTGCTCTGTGAAGGGGGTAGGAGCTTTCCTTCTTATCTTATCTCGGGCCTCGTCTTATCTCCCTGTTTTAGGCGGGTTAGGAGTCCCTCATTACTAGTCTACACCTTCTTTGACCCACCCCAGTGTTGAGGAGGAGAGGAAGCACCCCATTACTGCCCAGTGAGTTTGGAAATCAAAATACCATGGTCTGTGCAGATTCTGTGATTCATTTCATCCCTGGGGGTTGAAAGCGCCATCTCCCTCCTAGCATCTTCTGACACCATCCCAGCAGGGGGCTGGGGGCCCCTCCTTACCACCTGGGAGGATGGAAGTCTAGCCCCACACTCACCATTGCTCTTGGGGTGGGCTATAGTTTCTGTGGTGTTGGTTGCAATAAAGAGGTGACTTTCTAGAGGTTTTCTGTCTTCCTAGCCTGCCCCTTTCCTGTTCCTTTGGGGAGAGAGGCCAGACTTCTCTGCGGAGGCCTTTAACAATCCCTGCCTGCTGGCGTTTCTAGGGTGCTGGCTTCTTCAGCTTCAAGTTTTGGACATGTGAAGAAGACAGAAACTCAGGGAACTCATCGCTTTGTTCTTTGGGTCCAGAGGACCCTAGCCTGTCCACCCTCTTCTCCCCATATTTCAGAGTTTCCTTATTTTTTAATGTATTATATAGTTTAAGATGTTTAGTTTTATTTAGTGGAAAGAAGAAGTCAAAGTTCATCTGCTCCATCTTCCCAGAAGCAGAAGTCATGAAGTGTTCTTCATGGTTCACCTATAGAAATAGTAAATAGTTCACACATTTGGCTGCCCTGAGATATTTATGTGTTTCTTAATAACTCATTTGCTTGACTTTATCAGAATTGCAAACCTCGAAGCCAACAAGAATGGGGGAAAAAGGAAAAAATGAAGTCCTGGAAATTTTCCTGAGCCAAGCAAGAGTTAATGTTGCCACTTACAAAAAGAGGAAACCTCTTGAGTATTAATTCAGATAGAAAATGCTTGTTTTTTATTTAATATTGCTGAAACCTCAATTCTGTGGCATTCACTCAGAAATCCCAATTTTAAAAATAATCTTGCATACTCAACTTTTAGTTAGATATCATTAAAAACTTCCCTACCTTTTCAAATAGCAGAGACTCAGGAAAAGAATTCACCTCTTCTTGATGACTCAGATCCTAATTCTAGGCTGCTAAAGCAGCTTTGCTTTCTCTCTGCCAGGCAATTACAAACTCTCAGCGCACTTTTCCACAGATGCTATTCCCACATCCCTAATTCCTGCTCATAATGTTCTCGGGGATTGGAAATGATAATACCATGCCTGGCAGAATTGTCAATAGATTAAGAGTCAAATGCTTGAGCTGAGGACCCAGGGTCTCTTCTACATGCAACAAGCAGGGAGTTTGACTCATGGTGGGTTTGATCATTTTTGTTCCACTAAGTATTGTGAGCTTATTAAGTATTCTTAGTTATACTCTGGGTGACAGATTACCAAACAAGTAGAAGTTGAAGAAAGAGGAAAAGAAAGAAAAAAGGAAAGAAGCACAAAGTAAAGGAAAATCAAGTGTTGTTTTGACAATTGTGGATATACTGTTATCCTATCGGAAATACATTTGTAAAGTGGTGGTGTGAACCAGATAATACATCGGATCCATTGTAGATGCTACTTTTTTTTTTTCAAATACATCCTACTTTGCAGAGTCATGGTAAAGAATATTATCCACATTTTTAAATGAGAGAATGGATGTTGGAAAGTGAAGTGAATTGCCTGAGATCACACACAAAGTGGCTGGATTCACCCCAGTTCTGCTCTGATCCTTTCCGCTGTGATGGTGTGGGAAGGGGGTGGAGCCGCAAAATCTAATTAAGCACACGATGAATCTCACGCTAAATGTAAAATATCTCTCTAAAAGACTGCTTCTCAAACTCTAATGGGCATATAGATTCCTATTCCGCGTGTTCTATGAGAAGGGCTCGTGGTTCTGTATTTCTAACAAAGCCCCAGATTTTTCTAAGGCTGCTAGTCCATTTTAAACAGTGCATAACTAAAGGATCCACTTTGATAATATGAAAAGGGAAGGAACATAGATTTGACCTTCAACTGAAGGAATTTCAGGCAATGCACTTTTTTCCTTAAAAAAAATGCAATATAGTCACAGAAACTACATGGCTTCTTCATTACAGATACTGAAATCAAACAGAAATGTTAATTTAAGGTAGGGGAAAAGTTCTTAGGGCACACAAATGAATTCAAAGAAAAACGAATAAAAAATTTTAAAAAACGAATCCCTGTCTGGTAGTTTCATTATTCTTTAGCTTTGTCGATCATCATTACTAAATCAAAAGTGAGAATATATGTTTTGATGATTTCATAAAAGATTAAAAAGTAAAATTAGGATTTTCTTAATTAGGGTGAATTTTCCATTGATATCTGGAATATCTTACCGTCCAAGTCATAGAATAAACATGAAAATAAACAACACACACACACAATGCTATGAATGCATTATTTTAAATACTTTAGATTAAGAGATATAAGGACCCAAGGATGTTTAAATACCAGCTGCCATCCTGATTTTTGAATCTGAGATTTCTATGAATCAAAACAATAACCCTCTGCATATTCATCCAAAATAAAATATTTAGCCTTTTGAACAACATATCCTTTGTATGTTCCAAATGATGGTATTTTCCATGGTCCTGCCTCTAGTCTTTCTTAAATGATACAAAATATTCCAGTCAGTTTAGGTCACAAGCCCAGTCTCAGCTTTACTATTAAAAACTGTATTTCCAATTTAAATACAAAATTATTTAAATCATTTCAACTTTGGTTTAGAGCCTCTGCCTCCTCCCCTTTCACCCAGTAGGGAGGCTAGTCCAGGAAGGGGGCTCTAGCTGGCTTTTCTCCCTCCCCCCCTTAGCACTTCCTCCTGCCACCCTCCCAAGTGTCTGCCTCTCTAGTTTCAGCGCACGGGGAGAAAGAAGAGGGAGAAGGGTGACAGGAATGTTCTCGTCCGACCGATACAGTCGTGAACCGGTGGTCTGGGTTTGGCAGTCGTAGGAAGGGCAGTGAGGTGCCCAGAAGAGGGTCAGCCTCAAAGACCCCTCATGCCTGCCTCCATCGTTGGGGGGGTCTCTCTCTGAAGCTCTCTGATGTGGGTGATGCCCTCGTCTTCCTCTGGCCTTTCTACCTTCTCTGTCTTCTCTTGACAAAGGTCTTTCGCCCCTCCAAGCTCCATCTTGGTCAGGTGCTAAAAGACTCCACATCAGTTCTCGCTTGATCATGGCGCTCATGTTGTCAATGGGAAACACTCACCCATCTTTGTTACAGAGAAATTCTTAGAGTGCAGGATACCCAACATAGCCAATACCCACCCACTACCCAGCCAGTTCACCCAGGTGCCGCTGCTCAGCCTTAGATTTGTCAGAGAAGACTCAAGATTCCAGACCATCTGCCTACCAATATCCCACTGCGGGGACTTATGAAAATTCTCTGAGTGATGACCACTCCCCACCAGGTTTGAGGTAAGATCAGGTACCCCCTCTCCTCCCTCTTTTTAAGGCGTATAGCACAGGAATGTTTTATCCAAAAATACACATTTAAAAAATATTCTCCTCACTCTCCACTCTACTCCCCTTTGGACAGCCTGGATGTGGTGAGACATCTAACTAGCTTTTGATCCCCTACTTTGAACTTTCTGCATATGATCTATAGCCCTTGCTTTGGAATGCAGTATCCATTGTCTCCTGGTGCCTCCACCAACACTCTGGTAAATATGCTAATGGACTTCAGAATTCCCAAGAGTGTTTCTGAAATTCCTCCCAACTTCAAATCTTCTTTTCATTGGAACACTTCTGGTGAGTACTTCAGTAGAATGCTGGCATCGGAAGGGACTTTAGAAATAATCTACTTCAATTCCTTCTTTAGTGGAGGAAATGATTTAGGGCCCAGAAAATGTATTGATGAGGTAAAGTCACCCAGGTTCTAAGTGGAAGAGCTGGAATGGACCAGCTGCCGGACGGGCACATTCCTCCATCATTCAAAGGCCAGAAAAGAGACAGAGGTCTCAATGTATGAAATTTTTTAAAATTGAAAGAGAATAAAAATACCTTTCCTTTATAAGTGGACCTAACCAGTCTCTCAAAACAAAAAGAGTTGGTGAAGAAATGGATTAATATATACATTTTACATTTCAAAATTATTTGACAGCTCTTCTTGGGAGAGAATGTTCCGTGACTCAACAGTATTGGCTAGAAGGTCTTCCAGGCCTGTTGTGGAAGTCACCCAGTCTTTGATACTCATTACAGAAGCCTGAACAGATTGAGACAATGGGTTACTTGGTGGGGTTCCAAGAAAGTTAAGCAATTTATGCAAGGTGTCCTGAGGCTCAAGCTTGAAATGGGCATAGCATCACCTCCACCCCATTCTGTTGGTCAGAGAGTCAGAGGCGGCCCAGATTCGAGGGGGCGGGGGGAATAGATGGCCCCACTTGATGCGAAGAGCTGGGAAAACATACGCAAGAGACCAGCTCAAGAAAGGGAAGAGAATTATTGCCTTTTTTTTTTACCTCAGTCTACCAATGTCACCAAACTCAAAGAACCAGAAATAGGAGTTTTAGAGTCAGTAAGTTCCAAGTTTGAAATTAGCTGTGAGATCTTGGGAAAATATCTTAATCTCCCTAAGATTCCATTTCTTCATCTATAAATAAGGATAGTAATCATACTACCTCACATGGCAGTTCTAATAATTCAACAAGAAAATTCTTATGTGGGTGGTAACTGGACCTACTAGCTATTAAGTATTGTAGTAGTCAATATCAGCTTCATAGATATTCCAGTGGAAAGAAAAAAATGGGTCTTTCAGGTGCTCTATTTCACAAGTGGGAGTGCAGAGTGAATATAGGAATAAGTCTTACTCTCAAAACTCCTGATTCCTCTCTAGTACCATGCCACTCTCCATGATTAACAGAATTTTATTAATATGATACTTATGCACTAAAACTATTAAATGAGTCTCCTTGCTTAAACAGGATATATTTCACTGCTGTTTCGTATGTTCTTCCAAACTGATTTCCTAAGCCAGACTTTTCAATAGATCTGTCCATGTATAGAAAACCCTGGAGAGACAGGTTCATAATATAATTGCAGAAGTAGTCTCCATGGCCCTTGGACAGTCCCAAGTAGAAAATTGGTCTCTCTTCCCTTACAACCTGACCTCTTTCCGTGATATTGTAAAAGACTGTGAATGAAGGTTCTTAAATCTCTTCAACAAACTTAAGCCATCTTCCAAAATCCTGCAAAGACAATATTCTGTATTACCCACTCTAGGTCTTCCTGTAAAAGACCATCAGAGTAATCATCCTAAAATGGGTATCTGACCAAATCATGCCCAACCTTCCTTGGGTTTTCAGTGGCCTAGGGGATAGAAGACAAGCAGAGCCCCTCATGACCCAACCTCTGCCCACCCCTACGTCTCAACAATACCCCCTCTGCCCCACATGCGCGTGCTCTATATTGGTGTTTTGTATACATATCTACACACACTGGTTAAGAGCATGGCTGTGTCTCAGTTCCAGCTCTGCCACTAATTAGCATGTGACCTTGGACCAGTTACTGCTTTTTCTGCATTCCTCATCTAGAAAATAAGGAAAATAGTAGTGTCTAAAATAAGCAGTTGAGAAAATTAAAGAATTAATAGATATAAAGCACCTAGATTAGTGTCTAGAAATAATAAATATTGTTAGCTATCTTTATTTGTAACAAGTACTATGCTCTAAGTACTTAGTATAAGTACTCTTTACTTACAGTAAGTACTCTTACTCTTACAGTATCCAATGTAATCATCATGAAAGGATGCAGAATCATATTTCTACTTCCAGGCATAGAAACCCAGTGCACAGAAAGATTAAATAGCATCAGTAAGTGACACAGATGGGATTTGTGCCCAGATCTCTCTGACATCAGCATGAAATGCTACCCACTGTGCCAGGCTTCCTGCTGCAGCCCCCTTCCATCTGAGGGACCCTCCTACTTTTCTTTGAATGTGCCAAGGCATCCCTTACCTCCGTTCCACTGCCTGGAAGCCCTGAGTCCCATCTTGGTCCAGTGAAGGTCTACTTTGCTTCTAGCACTCAGCACGAGTATTATTTCCTCCCTGTGAAACATCTAACCCTCTTCACACAGACTCAGGCAACTTCCTTGGGTCTAAATATGGCCCACGCTTCCCTGTGATTGCCACTGCTTCTCTACCTCTTTGCAGCAGATGCCGGAGGGTGGCCACCAGGTCTCATTCATACCCTTATTCCCTGGGTGAATGAATAAGTAGGTGAGCTTAGCTGCATCCTAAGGAGGCCTACGATCCCTGGCCCCAGACCTCCTGTAGGGAAGGTGGCACAAGGTGCCATGGCCTGGTCCATGGCCAACTGAGTCACATGGACTTCACTTTCTTTACCTGTACAGAAGCAATAGTAAAAACCTCCCCTGTATCATTTGAAGATTTTGAGGAGGGATCAAATGAGGCAAACGAATGGGGGAGCCCATGACATCCGCAGCAGATGTAAGCACCCGCCATAGACTCTCTTCTCCTCACAGGTGATTCCGGACCTGGCTGTTTTCAGACTGATAGAAGTCTGTCCCCTGCCCAGGAAAACCTTAGTGTTTATGTTGGCATCTCTGCTCATACGCCAGGGAGTCCTGGCATGTGGCCCTTGGCTGGGAGATTCTGTGTGAAGTCAGCTTAACAAAGAAACAAATCCTGGTTTGTTTCCCCCAAATGGACCCTGTTAGCCTTGAATCTGCATTAATAGAAGCACAGCCTTTGGGAGGGCCCTGGAGGTCCAGGAGTTCAGACTTTCTGGCCTCCTAGATAGAAGGTCCGGGTGAGAAGCAGAAAGGGGATGACTGGTCCAGACACACACTTGGCCTGAAACTCTAAGATTCTGAAACAGTGGGCTCTCCACCATACCTGTTTCCCACTTTTTTCCCTTTAGGAGGGTAATGTTTGGAATATCTTTGTAAACATGTAAGCGTGTTATCCCAGCTAGAGAACAGAGCAAGATATTAACACAGACCCACCCCATTTCCGCTTCCTCCTCTTTTCACACTCGCTCTGTCTCCAGACAGGGCTGCTGATGTACAGGTGAAGAAACAGGGTGGCATCAAATAACATGGCTTGCCAGATCACCTGCTTATGAACAGGGACACTGAGACCAGAGCCCATGGCTTCTGAATCTCGGTCAGCGCCTCTCGTCCAGTGTTAACAGCACATTTGATTTTGACCCCAAAGATGTTCAAGTCCTAATTTCTAGAGCCTATAAATGTATCATGTCATGTGGCAAAGGGAAATTAAAATTGTAGATGGAATTAACATTGTTGGTCAGTAGACCTTAACGTTGGGAGCTTATCCTGGACTATCTGGGTCACCTCAATGTAATAACAAGAGTCCTTTAATGTGGAAGAGGGAGGCAGGAGAGAGGGTCAGACAGACTCAACCCCGCATAGCTGACCTTGAGGATCCAGGAAGAGCTTGGAGCCAAGGAAGCCTCTAGAACCTGAAAAGGCAAGTTCATGGATTCTCCCCTCGAGCATACAGAAGGGAGAACCGTCCGGCGCACACCTGAATGTTAGACTCCTTTTGGATCTCTGTCCTCCAGAACTATTAGATAAAAAACTGTGCTGTAGTTGAAGCCACTAAGTTTTTGGCAACTTGCTATAACAACAAATAGAAAAGTAATACGGTGTTTAGGTGTAGCTAGTATCTCCCAAGGTCACACCAGCTGGGGAAGGACAGTTGAGTTCTAACATGTGAATGTGTGTTTTACTCATTCTTTCTCCCCATTTACTACAGGAGCTTCAGCCTCCAGGCTCCATTCCTTCCACCCTGGTACTGCTGCTGGTTCCTGGACAGTGTTTCACAGAAGCTTACATGCTAATGCTTACACTGAGGCCCAAGTTCTTCTTACCTTCCACCAGCCCTACTCTGGTACCTCCTCCAAAGGCACCCCCTGCCTTCTTTGCTCCATGAAGACACTTCCCTTGCCCCCACCCCCTGCATTTGGCAGAACCTTCCTAGCGTCTCTGCACTTAGATGCCACACTGACCACCCTGGTCCCCTGGAGGCACTGGAGACCTTGCTACACCCAAAGGGAAGGTTGTTCCACTGAGTCTTCCATCCACTAAGTCCAGTGCCTCCTCCCTAAGCTTTTCATCCAGTCCCCCATGGACTCATGTCCAAGAACAAACCGGCGTGGCAAACACCACCTGAGTTAGCAGGCCCAGCTTTCTGAACCCGAAAACATTTCTATAGATCGAGTGTATGTGCCTGACACTTATGTCCATCAGGATGTTTCCTAGGGGTTTCCTTCATTCTTCATGGGACTTAGGGATCCCAAATCAAGATGGACACATTTAGGGATGAATTTAAGAAAGGTAAGAAACCAGCAGGGACCAGGTCTGCTGGGGTTATATGTACTGCAGACCTCCTTTGTGCCAGGCATTTTGCCTGATAATTTATATGATTGTGTCCTTTAGTTTTCCCAGCTCAGGGCTTTGAGCTTCAGAGAGTTAACTCTTCCACAAGCCCCTAGCCAGGAAGCAGCGTGCCTGGAACACCAGGCTCAGGAAGTCTGGACCCTGTGGGCACAGAGGCTCTGCCTGTACCAGCCGTCCTGGGCAGATATGTCATATCCTGAAACCATGGGATAGCACGCTGTGCTAGCAGCCACACCCGCCTAACCTGGGGGCAGACACAGTCCCCCTCCAGCACTGATCAATGTGGAGGACGGGGAAGGGGCTGAAGGCAGTACCATCTCTGGGGCCCTGGATAGGCAGCCTACATCAGCTAGCAAAAAAGAAAGAAAAATCCATTTTTAAAACAGCTTAAGAAAAATTAAACTTGCAGTTCCATCATTTCATATAAAAACCCAAGAATGGAAATAAAAATGGTTCCAAGTTATTTTATTCTGAGTTTATTTTTAACGCCAATGACAACAAAATAGCTCTCTTACATGAGTCATTTTACAAAACAGAAAACACGATTTCCTGAAATGACACTTTACAGAAACCTAAAGGAAACCACTCTTTGACATGAGAAAGATGGAATGCAGTTCGTGCTGCCCCCTTGGGGGTCCTGCCCCGCTCCCCGGAACACCCGCCCCTCTCTCTCTCTCACCAAGCTAGTTCCCCATGCTCCCTGCAGGTCACGTGGAAGCTGTTACGTCCTCAGACCTCCCTGCAGGTCATGTGTAAGCTGTTACATCTCAGGACTTCTCTGGTCATCCCCATATTTTAAATAAGATCCCCTTATTACACACTCTCAAAGAACACCATACTATTTCTTCACTGCACTTCCCCAAATTGTCTAATCTGTGTCTCTCTCAATCACTTATACTAAGAAATGCAGAATTCCAGATAACAAATTGCCTTAAGGCAAGAACCATGAGCGTGCATAGCAGGAGACGCAGGCAAATCATGCTTAGACATGAGCAAACACCGAAGCATATGTCTCTCCTACAAGACGTTATCTGTTTTGCTCACTCTGTGCCTCCCACCCGTTGACCCAGTGTTGGACACATACTAGGTATTTCGTAGATGATTATTGGAACACTCGAAGAAATGTAAAGTCGCCACCTCCGACGTGTGGTCTGGTGGTGTAGTATATGCCTGTGGCTATTGGTTCAAAGCTGGACACTGCTGGTCTGAAAGATAAACGTCTGGACTCTAAATCACCAGTAATGTTACAAGGCACATGTGAACTCTCACCTTTGAAGTAGATTCCAAATCTAATGAATCACTTTCCACCTTTATTATTCTTTCAACTGGGTTCAGCTCTGTTAACACTGTGTCCTTGAAGAAATGTGACATGACATGAGCTCCTGCTGACGTCCTCCTTTGTCTCTGGATGGTCCTTCTAACGGTCTTCTTTGACCCAGTTCTAAAATGCTAGTGCCCCCACCCCAGGCTTCTCTGCTTCCTGCCCAAGGCCAGCGTGTGTCAGGTGACCGTAGGAGCTCAGCAGCCATCTAGATGGGGCTCATTTATTTTGATGAACAATACTTGTACAGAAGTGACTAAGTTCTAGGCACTATACTAGATATCTACAAATAATAATTCAATCAGAGTTAGTAACTTCCACACCTTAATAACTTCTGCCTGGCTGGGAGCAAAATTCCACTCATATCCCAGAAATGGTGGTGCAAAGGCGTGGTGTCAAGAGGACTTTGGCTGCCGGCTCCTCCAGCGCCTCCTTCCTTGAGAAACAGCCAGCGGCCACAGGGCTATTCTCCAAATACTGCTGCGAGAAGCCCCTGGTCACCACTTCTGCCCAGATGGCTGCCTCTCAGCCCCTCTCCAGATGTGACCCCCTCTGTTTTCACCATCATCCCAGGCAGATCTCCCAAGTACCTCCAGCCCTTAGCATCCCAGATAGGACCCCCGGCCCCTCCCTGCCCCATCCTATGTGCTCTTGTAGACTCAGCTAAGCCGGAAGTCATCCTCAGTCTCTCCTCTTCTTCATCTACATGGTCTATCAATCCCAGGCCTGCTTCCCACACGCTTCCCAGTCCGTCCTGGGCTCTCTGATCTTTTTGCTTGCGCCAATTTTCAGTCCCTGGGCACCTGGGCAATCGTGAGAGTCCTCCATTTGGTCTCTTTGCTTTCGGTCCCCTGTATCTTCTCTAGCAACATTCACACCTTCTCCACATGACCTCATGGAAAATAGAGATCAGATCATGCCACCCCTTTACATAAATTTCTTCAATGGCTTCTTGTCTCAGAATAAAGCAGGGATGTCTTTATCTAGAAGGGGCACCATAAATATGCTGACAGGCTTAGCCTCACGTCTTGGTACTTGAATCTTCATACAATGTCCTACAGGTGTCCCAAGCTGCAGGTGTCTATCCCTGCCTGCTTTCTCAGCCCCATTGCCTCTGAACAAACAGCCTTCTCTGCACAGAACGCACAGGTCCTACTTCCTTTGACTCATTAGCCACTCCTCCCACTGATCATTAGCTGAGATGGTCTAAGACAGCAGCTAAGTGTATGGACTGTGGGGCAGTCTACTTGGATTCAAACCTCAGCTCCCATGCATGCAGGGTGATCTCATGCTACTTTCCATGCCTCAGTTTCCCCATCTATAATTTTAGTAACCTACCTCACGGAATTCTTGTAAGGACCAAATGAGCTATGTGGAGCCCCTATTACAGTGGTCCATGGCAAGCACTGGTTGGTTTTTTTTATGATCCACTTCTGCATATTACCAGGTTCGTTCCCAGAACCCTTATCCATATCTCTATTTATTCATTCACCAAACAATTTGGCTGCTTATGTCAGTTTCTCATGTCAGTGAAATTTCCTTGAGAGTAGAGACTGAGTTTTATACACCCTTCCAGCATCTACCACAGAACATGGCAAGCACCAGGGATTCAGTGAAGATTTGTGATCATTGCAAACAATGCCAATTTTCAGCCGTGTTCTCAGATACCCAAATTGGTACAGTGGGGCCAGAACACACACATTTAACATAGAACATTCAGCCGTGCTGGTTAGGAGCAAGGCAAGGGAAGGGATAGTTTTAAGGAGAGAATTTCAGTTTATGTCCACAGGCAATAGATGCAACCATGCTTGAAATACACAAGGTCTGCTTGCAAAATCTGTAGCATGATTTTTTAAGTATTTCCTGGTTGAAATATTGACAAAAAAGAATGAAACAAATACATCTTACCTACATCCAGAAAAGTTGGATGGCAATAGTCCCACAGGTATACTTACAGAAAAAATAGAAGAATTAATTGAGGGCTTAGAGAAATTTTGACTAGGTGAAAGTAGGAGCTGTTAATACCTTGGATAGGTACAAAAGATGATCACCATTTTCCAGCAAGTTGACATCATTACAATTTTCTGAAGTGTTTTAAGTGGTAAACAGTTAGATGACATGATTTCTATATAGGAAGCCTCTATGTAATAATATATATATCTTTGTATACATTCTGCAATAGCTTTTGCGTATTTCTCCTTGCCATTGTTTACACAAAACCATGTTTTCTTTTACTTTATGAAAGACATAGAGATTTTTGTAGGTAATTTTTTCCCACCCATGCCCATTGCCTTACCAGATGGTACAAGAACCCAAACTCCTTTATGAGCAAACACCACTGAATAAGGCAGGAAGCACATGGCTTTGAGTCAGGAAGTCTGAGCTCCAGCATGACCACTGCATTCGAGCTACATGATTAACTTGCTGCACTTCTCTAAATCTAGAGCTTCCTTATCTGAAAAATTAAAAATAGTGCCTACATAACAAGTCAGGTTTTGAGGTTGGTATGAGGTAATGACTGCTAAATTTTGGAGACTGTGAAGCACCGTGAATGTATAATAGGAACCCACTAAGTGTCTCATGCAAATTAATGGATCATTCCAGGGTCTCTCTGTAAAGTCACGAGGGGCATTTATTTGGCTTTGGAGTTAGACGGACTTGGGTTCCTTTTCAGGCTTCACATACTAGGTATCTTTTAACCACAATGACCTTCAGTTTCCTATAGAACAGTGATATCAATCTATAGCATTTACTGAATATTTATGGTGTTGGACTCATCACATAGATCATTGCGTTTAACCATCATTGCAACTCTTACTTTTTTCACGCCCAAGTTTGCACCTTCACTTCCATCTCATGCCTTTAATCCCATAACTAGATATTATTCTCTTTGCCAAATCTGTTTCTTCTCTAATCCCTATTGAAATGCAAATAGTTCATATATGAGTGTATTAGTCAGGGTTCTTCAAAGATAATAGATGAATAGATAGATAGATAGATAGATAGATGATAGGCAGATAAGGAATCAGCTCACACAATTATGGAAACTAAGAAAAGACCCAAAATCTGCTGTCAGCAAGAGGGAGGAGGGTCAATGTGTAGTTTGAGTCTGAGTGCAAATCCCGAGACCCATGAGAGCATATCGTATGGTATAGGTTCTAGTTTGAGAGCTGGCAGGCTTGAGGCCCCAGAAGAGCCAATATTTCAGCCCAAGCCCAGAGTATGGAAAAGACCAATATCCCAGCTCAAACAATCAGGCAAAAAGATCCCTCTCTTACTCAGCTCTTTTGTTCTATTCAGGTCTTCAGATGATTAGATGAGGCCCACCCACTCTGGGGAGGACAGTCTGCTTTACTCAATTTACTGATTCAGATATGAATCTAATCCAGAAACACCCTCGTAGTTACACCCGAATAATGTTTGCCCAAATGTCTGAATACTGCATATGCTCCTGTCAAGTTGGCATATAAAATTAACTTTCACAGTGAGAATCCATGAGAGTTCCCTCACAACTGAAGTTGAATCATGTTCTTTGACCTTTCCTTGAAGATTTCACTTGGGAGGTGGAAATATCTGAGAAACATGAGGATATTGGTAGGTGGTCTATCAAGGGGCAGGTGAGTCTAAGTGTGGAAGGAAAAAACAAGGAACACCAAGAACAAAATTAATTTCCCAGATTTTCAGAGATATGACCAAACCTGTCTGATATATTGTCACATTTTATGTTTTATTACTCATCCATTCATATATTTAGGTATTTACCTATCAACTAACATTTACTGAGAGCATAATATGGTCTAGGTATTACAAAGGCGCAAGGGGCAAAGAATCAATTAAAGCATGAACTTTGTCCTCAAAGTATCCCTGGAAACTTAACCCATGTCTTTATAATTTCTTCAGAATGATATGCTCATGAGGCCGTAGAATTGTTGGTTTCATAGTCATCTTAGGTGTCATCTAGTCCGAAACGACCACCAGCAATGCCACCTCCATCACCACCTTGGGCTTGCCTCTCATGGTCTGTCTACACCGACTGGGAATTCACAGGCCATCACCTGAGCTAACATTCAGTTGTCATTCCGCTGAACTAAAGATTTTAATTATGAGCAAAAATCTGCCTCTTTCCGTTTTTAGCCCCCACAGCCCTATTGTATATCACAGACATCAACGCAAAACGGTCAATAATACCAAAAATGTATGTCCTGTTATTGTCTTCTTGGGCCGGTTTGATGGCCACTATGATGACCATTACACATAATGACGGTTTCCTGAATTCCTGGGATGTGCACAGTCCTTATATGATTAGCCTCAATTCATTCTCAAAACTCACAAAAGCTGAACCAAGGTGTCCATTGTCCAAATGAGTGGACCAAAATTTAGACGTGGTGAATAGGTTTTTCAATGTTCCCAAGATAATGAAGAACCAAGCTGAGCTTTGAAACCGTTTCTGTGCGACCTCTAGTGCATTCTCTGTCCACCACATTCAGGAGCTGTGCCACAAAAGAGCCAGCAGACAGAAATTTAAAAGAAGATTTGTCCTGTACACCTCCGATAGCTTTGGTAACTGCATAAAGAACATGCTAGATTACGAGAAGCCATTTTTATTGGATCCTTGAATTTAGTGAATTAGTTTAGGGAAAGGAGACAATAATTATTTTCTCCCTCACAAGTTCATTCATTGTTGTAATTTTATTTCACTGCACTTATTTCCCTTGCAAATAGCCCCAGTAACTTCTTTGCTCACCGAAAGAGATGATGGATGAAATTCCTTGGCCACCTTGACACTAACTTCATAGAGACTTTCCTAATTAAGTTGGCTATGCAGACTTTTATAAGATTGTCTCACTTCTCAGAGTCTCTACCTGCTCTAGCATCCATGTCCCCAGATTTCAGATGTTAAATGAACCATGCTAAGGCTCAGAAATTCCTCATGTGTAACTTTGATGTGGGATCAGCCATGGGCCAGTGTCAGTGAGATTACTACCCTGAATTTCTGCAGTACCTTCTGGTGACTCCAGGTTCATAACTGACTTTTCTTGAACGAGCTTTACTTTAAGATTTCTTTTGCCATCACATGTGCCTGGACTCCTTCACCTGTGGTGGGAAATGCCTCATAGGTTGAGGGATGATAGATGCATTTGCAAGACAGAGCTAGAGATTTCTCAGTTGTGTTCCAAGCAAATAAAATGCCAGGTGTTGATCACATAACCTCCCCTTCTTCCTCATTTTACCCTAGCCTGGAGCAGTAGTTCTCAGACTTAAATATGCATGAAAATCACCAGGAGAACTTGTTTAGAGGCACTATGCCTAAACCCAGAGATTCTAATCATAGGTCTGGGGTGAGGCCCTGGAGTTCATTTTTAACAAGTGTCCCAGGTAATCCAGCAAAAACACTAAACCAGCCATAGAGGGAATTTGTCATAACTTGGTTTCCCAGAAAATAGAGCATTAATCAGCAAGTTTACTAGAAGATTCTATCCTAGGGAAGCTGGAACAAAAGCAAACAGGAAGGTGGTAGGTTAGGAGCCAATGTCACGAGGTGACACTCGGTGAGCTGAGCATCCTGTCCATCGCCCAAGCAATCGATCCCCCTCACTAGCTCATGGTGCCGTCTTCCCGGGGTCCTCACGAGACACTGTGTCCTAGACAGTCACTTTGTGGGGATGACGGGGAAGAGTTTACCTGCCTGCTTATAGGTCCCAGAGTCCCTATGCTTCTGGTTGGCTTCTGCCTTGGCCAAGAGTCCTGCAGTATCTCACACGTCAGCAGCAGTTGGGTGATCAGTACTGGGGTCAAAAGGCTCATGGTGTGGATATCAGGCTAGAAGCTGGCAGACTGTGAAGGACATATGCGGCAGATGCCCCAGAAATGGCTGATGGCGCTCACGTAGTGGGTGACTATAGCCAGAGCTGGGCCCTGTCAGAGGGCCAAGAGGACCTTGGTGGCACATAAACCCATCCGATACGGACTCCAGGGTGACCTCCGTCGTACTCCATCTACCTAGAGAAGAAGCTCTGTGGACCAGGACAAAGTGGAGTCTTTAAAAATAAGCTGGGGAAACTGAACTCTCTGTGGGTTGACAAATGCAACTCTGAGCTGGAAACACCTCTCTTCTCTCTTCACCACATTCATTTGTGTTTTGGACACAATGAAGGGACTGGAGAACCGCATGCCTGGAAAGCTGACCTGGACCAGGATTGGGGGATAAGGAAGAGAACTGAGGCTGGATTCCCCCTTCTTATCTCCCACCTCTGCCATGATAAGACCCAGAAGGCCCTGCAGGGCCAGAATGGGTAAACAGAGAAGCAGGCGTATAGTGGGCCATGGATTTAGTCTGGGAGGAAAAGCAGAGCAAGGAGTCTCAGACTTGGCCAGGTATGAGTTAGGTCAAACCTGGACCCAGCTGCTTTCTGGCTTTGTAAGACTTAAACTTTCAGAGTTCCAATCTCCTTCTTGAGTGGGGGGAATGCTCCCCCCGGGAGTAAGTGGTGCTTACACAAGGTGATATGTGCGTGTAAGCTGGCAGATTGCAAAGTAGATATGAAGGAGATGCCACAGAAATGGCTCATGGGGCTCACGGAGCGGGTGACTATAGCCAGAGCTGGGTCCACGCAAGTACTCAACCAGGATGAGCAAACTTATATACCTTACCTCCTGGCCCAAGGTGTAGCCAAAAGGTGTAAATGTAAACTGAAGACCCACAGTTGGTCCCAACTGGTAGGATAGAAATTAAACAGAATTCGGGAATCTTGTGTAAGTCGGCAAAAGGAGGCGTGCATTTGGCGGTACTTGGGTTGCTGCTGCTCAGGCTGCTGCGAGGCAACTCCAGGGTCCTGGGAGTGATTCGTGGATGGGCCCTAGTGGTTCCCCCACCTCTACCGGAACCAACGTGAAGATTGGAGAAGCTGGCATACCATGGTGAGAACAGAGCAGTCTTTTTGTTGAAAGGGCTAGATGAATTTGATTGTATTATCTCAGGTGCTATTTAAAGACACATTAAAGCTATCAGTCGTAGGGTCTCTGACCACGAGTACTGCAAGACAGTTCAAAGCCATGGTCTCCCCTGGATGGCACATGACCGTGGCCTATAATATTATATTCCTTAAAAACCTCATATCACTTATTTAAAATCACATTATTAAAACATCATTTCAAGGAGGATAAAAAGAGGTTTGGAACAGAGATTTATGGTATTATAATAAGAAAGTTGTTTTTCTATAGGAATTTCCAAAATTCTGGTATTTCAAAGTCATCAGTGTATGTCTCTGTATTAGCTTCCTAGGGCTGCTGCCACAAGAACCACAAATTAGGTGGCTTACAACTATAGAAATGTGTTCTCTTGCAGTTACAGAGTCTAGAAGTCCTAAACCATGGTGCCAGCAGGGTCATGCTCCCTCCAGAACCTGTAGCGACGAACCCTCCTTTGCCCTGCCAGCTTCGGGAAGCCCAGTTCTTTGGCTTGTGGCCACCTGACTCCAGTCTCTGCCTCCATCCTCACCCAGATGTCTTCTCTCCGAGCTTCTGCATCTTACATGGGGCTCTCCTCTCTGTATGTTCTCCTCTTCTTTTAATAACACCGGTCATCTTGGCTAGAGCTCACCTGAAGGGACTCATCTCAACTTTATCACATCTGCAAAGACCCTATTTCCAAATAGCCTTTAATAATTCTGATGTCCTGGGGGTTGGGACTTCAATAAATCTCTTTAGGGGCGGTTGCAGGAAGACACACAATCAACCCATAACAGTCTCTATAATTAAAACAACACTGAACAAATCCACTCTTCAGCTACACCTGACTTCCACTCATGAGTCTTTTTTCCCATCAACACCCCAGAATCATGATCATGTTGTTTCTTACACATCCTCGTCCCTTTTACAACTATTGTTCTAACAGACCAGGCTTAAGGGGGGCCAAACAGAGCAGCCTTTGGAGCACAACAGCTTCCCCGATGCCCCAGAAACAGCGCTACTTCCAGTCTGGCATTCTGTTACATATACGCTCACAAGCCTATAATGAAAACCCTGTCCCCTCATTAATTGATTCAATCCATATTGAATCCATATTGAGCCATCTCTCAGTACAGGAGCCACGCCTTCACCTAAGACCTAGTCTTAACTGTATGGAGGCTTCATATTCAAATTCTTTGGCATAAATTCAGAGGCCTATTTAACTCTTTATTTTTTCTTTTCCATCTGCTAGTCCACTCAACAAGTACTGGTCCAGGTGCTGGGAACAGAGCATGAATAACACCGAGTTCAGGCCTCATGGAGGTTGTAGCATTCCTTTATTGACATTCATTGGGCACCTACTACATGCCCAGGGATTTTCTACATGGCAGATTTCAAACAGGACCATGCTCTTGTGGAGTATACATTTTCAAGACCTTTTCCTTGTTCTCTCCTTAAAGTACCTTAGAATTTTTCCTCCACATTTCGCCGTTTTTATAACCCCTTCTTAGGATCCTAGTTGTTATGGACTGAATGTCTGTGTCCCCTCAAAATTCATATGTTGAAATACTACCTCCCAATGCCATGATATTTGTCGGTAGCACCTTTGGGAAGTGAACAGGATTAGATGAGATCGTGAGGGCAGAGCCCTCGTAAATGGATTAGCGCCCTTGTAAGAATCGCGAGAGAGCTCGCTCCCTCCGCTGTATGTGACAGGATATTGGCCCTCTGCAGCCCTGCTGGCGCCCTGCTCTTGGACTTCCAGCTTCCAGAACTGTGAGAAGCACCAGGTCTATGGTATGTTGCTACGGCAGCCTGAACTGACTGAGAACCAGTCTTATCTTCAGGATTTTTGATGTGTGATCATCAGGGAGCCATGCTCCTACTGCCTCTTAGAAAGCCCCAGACTCACAGAAGTTCCCGTTACGGGATGGCAGCGTGGACCATAGGAAGAGCCCCAGCCTAAGAACCTGAGTCACAGGACCTCCAGCTCACAGCAGCTAACTGTGACCGGGGTCCTCACCCGAGCCTTCACTGGGACTTGGTTTCCTCCTTTTAAAGCTGGAAAAACTACTGTCTGGGGCAAGCCACCTGGAAGTTAGAGAGAGATCCGATTTGTCCTTGCTCAGTTGTTTACCAGCTGATTTGTAACTTAATTTATTTGATTCTTAAAAATTATGCAGAGGGGTAGGTGCTTCATAGGCTGAGAGGCAAACGAAGAAAAACGAAGTTCAAGTAAAGCGTCTGTAAAGTGTGGTTGCTCTACTCATGCTGGCTATGATTATTCCCATTTGCCTTAAAGTGAGGAAAACAATTTTGGTTTTCTTCTCCTCCTTCTTAGAAAAGAGAAAATTAGGAAGAGAATGAAAGAGAGGTTAAAAGTCCTATTCCTGCCTCAGAGCCAGAGATCCAGTTCCATTCTGGGTTCAGCTTGGCTTCCTCCCCCTCATCTTCTACTCTGAGTCCTGCCTTGTCCCACCATCTCCCCCCCAGACTGCTTATCACATGTGCTAAGCAAAGCCTACCAAGATTCTTCAATGGTGTTTGTGCTCTTTTCTTGATCCAATTCTCGCTTCGAGACCTAAATTCCACCAGTGCGAGGACAGATGGTGTGGGGCCCTTTGCCCTGCCAATTCAGCGACCCTGGCAGTGAGTCAGCCCCTGGGAGGAGAGGGAGTGATTTTGCCCACATAGTTTAAAAATACTACAGTTGTTTTAACCTCAGGGAAAAGTATTTGGCAAACAACCCAGAAAGGATCTGTGTGTGTGTGTGCGATGTCACATTCCAACCAGATTTATCTAAACAAGACTGCCCAAGATACATTGCTATCTATGGCTTCCATTTATTTAAAAGCAGAATTAAGAGACACAGCTATGCTGGTCTGGAAGGAGATTCGGCTGAGAGTCTGGAACTTGGGCCGCTGACTTGGTTCTTCCTCCACCTCATTGCGGTAGCTGGTCACTTTATCTCGGTAGGACTCCACTGTCTCACTGGAAGATAAGAGGTTTAGTCTACAGCCAATGCAGTACAGCTATTACTGGGTGACACATGGTAGGTTCTCAGAATGGCAGTGATTCCAAGATGAGCAACAACTACAGTCGCCCGAGTGGAATTTATAATTGTATCAAGACAGATATACCCCCAGCGCACACCCCTTCCTCAGACACCTCTCCCAAGATTACCTCTACTCAGAAATCTCTTCTTCCCTAACCTATACCTGGCTGGTCTTTCTCACCTCTCAGACCTCAGCTCAAATGCCACCTCTGCAGAGATGCAACCTCAGACCACCCTATGTAAAGAAACTCCCACCCCATACATCCCAGCTCACTCTCTGTCCTGGCATCCTAGATCATTCCTTCATTGCACTGTATACTCTCTTATGTATTTCCTTCTCACTAGCACTTTATCAGGTACAGTAGCCTCTGCCACTGCCTGTCCCCATGGCCTTGGTAGAACACAGCCACTAGTGTTCTGGAGCTCATAGTGCCAACACTGGGAGGGGCCTTACAGAAACAGTGGGGGTGAATGAATCTATCACCAGCATGGTGAGAACTTGATGACCCCGAGACGCAGCATTTTCAAATGGGTAATAGAATAATGATGCTGACATGGAGGCTTATTGTGACGATTAAGTCATGCATTTATGCAAAGTGCCTACAATGTCTAGCATATACAGAGGTCTTAGTTAACGTTAACCCCATAAACGTTGTGTGAGCTGAGCAATGATTCATATTTAATAGATAAACCACCTATCATGTCTGAATAAAGAATTAGAGGAGTCCAGGGACCCCGAGCAAAGATTTTAGGGAAAAGCTCTTTCTGCATTTACTTACCACCTCTACCTCTGTGATTTCCCAAGAACTCAAGCATGAAGGCAACAAGTCTCAGCTGGGAGATAAATCCAAAGGTCAGGAATATTGCTGTGCTCAGAATGGCTCTTGGCCTCTGACCCATGTGAGTTCTTACACTGGGCCCTGGGTCTACCTACGTTGGGGTCTGCCTTCCTGTGGGATATTAGGGTGGTTGGCCCAGAAAGTGGGGGTCACCTGAAGATCCTTTCTGGAGAGAATAGACTTCTACAAGAACAGCACCCCCATTATAGTTTCCCAGACATGACCAGGTGGGTCTGAACATCAGTTGTATTCATATATTGAGATTTTTCACAGGAAGTTACCTCTTTGTAGCAATGGAAATTGTTCAACTGGCGGCATAGACCTGGCTGACACTCAGCATGTCTGAAATCAAGCAAAGGACACAACTTAAGCTCTTGTTCAGCTTCCCCTTTCAAAAGTGCTGGTGTGATGTGAAGGAGAGCACACGGTGCACTGGGGGAGGCTCAGAGGCTCATAACAGGCGAGGATCTCAGATGAGGAGGGGAAGGCAACTAGCCGGAGGTGAGCCCCTCTCAGGGGCCAGGAGTCAAACTGCCTGAGGCACCGCTATAAACAGGTGCTAAACTGCAATAAATCAGAAGTGCTGGTGCTAATTAACCCAAGTTTCCACACAGGAGTTCTCATATAATTTGTAAAAATGCATGGGTTTTGATCCATCTCAGGAAATGGTACCCTCAACTGGGAATTTATAAAACAAACAACACGCCTACCGTGACAGTGTTGACCTGTCTCTCTTGTGTTTGGGGGGTGCATGTGTAAGTTGCACAGTACACCCCAGGCCTTGGCACCATCTGGAGACCAGTTGTGCGACAGGAGCCTGAACGTGGCAGTGAGTACCCTCCAAAAGAACCAGACTGAACACCACACAGTATCTGGATGCTTACGCAGGACCAGCAATATTTTTTATCATCTAGATTTGCTTTGTTCAAAAAATTGCAAAACAAAACAGAGCAGAATAGCAGGAAAGTGGAAAGAACAGCAGGTTAGGTCAGGCTCTGCCATCTTTTTTTTCCCCTTCAACACATTGTCCCAGTTTGAGAGAGAGGAAGTGAATCAAGAATTAAATCCGTTTCTGAACAGAATGTTTATTCATAAGAAATAAGTTTCTCTTGGAAAAGCTTAGTGATGTTTCCTCCATGTGACCTTTCTGTACTATCTTTGCAATTTCTTGTGAGTCTGTAATTATTCCAAAATAAGGAGAAAATAGTGAAATAAGAAACTAGTGTTTAAAGTACAGATAAAAATATCAGTGTCTCTTCATGTGTATTGAATTCATAGAAGTTGAAAAAAATATATTTAAAGATCTGTTGGAACAGGATCCAGCTTGTTGACATGTGGTTATACCCCTATCTTCTTATCTACCTATATTTGCAAGATAATTTTATCATTTCATGGACTGAAAAATGCTCTGAGGTTGATAGTGTCACACGCTCCTCTTTAAAGGTGAGAAATGAGAGAATCAGGTTAGATTAAGTTGCTGGAATTCATTCAGTGAGTGGAATAGGAGGGATTTGAACTATGCCAATGTACCTCCAAAGCTTGTTAGGCAGTTCTGCTTCCCAGCTGGGCCTGCAGGGGACAGTGAAAGCTTGTTTCCCTCCATCCCAGGGACCACAGTCTTACTTGAATACAATTAAGCCTTAAAAGTCCTGATTTTTGTGTGTTGGTTTTTCCCGTAATTCTTCCACATGGTCTACCCAACGACTTCATACTGCAGGGAAGACCCAGGAAGTGAAACCTTGACAAACTCGCTCTGTCAAGTGTTGGTGACAGAATGCCCCGTTTCCCCCCGTGGGCAGCTCTGCACACGTCTGCATCCCTTATTCCCAGATGTGGTGGGTCACTTCTCCCTCTGCCAGTATTTCTGGTGGCCTCATCTTATGCTGAGTGGCACTCCCAGAGGGTCCCAGGGTCACCAAGGGAGCTGATGTTAAGTGCCAGGCACAGTGCTACATACTTGGCAGAGGAAAGTGATGCAATCCCCACAGTAAGTATTATCACCCCCATTTTCATGAGACTCAAGGAGATCAAGTCCTTTGCCCAAGGCTAGGTAGCCTTTCTGTGATACATCTGGGTAATCTAGACTAAGCTGTCAAAACTTAAACTGCTCTGGATTTTCCCCATACCCTCTAGCATGTCCCAGGGTCCATGGACCCGATCACCCATATAGGTGGGGGATGGAGCATGATGGGCAAGAGATAGGAATTCATGAAGCGATTCACACAAAATGAATCACCCCCCACATGGAAGAAGATGAAAGTGAGGGATTCCCCTGACTGTGGACAACTAGCAAGAAAGAGGGAGACGCAGGCTGGAGCTGGTGGGTGGCTGGGCTCCGACTATGAGGGAAGGTGGCCTGTCTCCCTAGGGACTTCTGGGTCATGCTCTCCCTGTTCTCTCTGTGGTCCGGTCACCTTTGGCTTTCTCAGGCTCCTCCAGTGAGCCACACTGCCTCTCTCCCGGGGGCGGTTTAGACGTGCGATCCCTTTGGCCTTGGACATGCTCCCTCCCTGTCCTTCCTTCTTTTATTTTTGTTGTTCCCTGCCTTCCTCCCGTGCTCTCCCTTCAGAGGGAGTACAGAGTATCGTCCTCCGAGTTCGCATCCCCCGAGTGCCATGCGAAGATGAAGGCCGCCAGCTAAAGCCCAGGACAGAGGTCCCGAGCGGATCTTTCCCTCGGAAGGAGCCAACCTGCCAACACTTCGGTTCAGGCCTCTGGCCTCTGGGACTATGAGACGATGCGTTTCTGTCATCTTGGCCACCCACCCTGTGGGACTTCGTGTGGCAGCCCTAGGAAACCGACACGGGTCCGGAGCAAAAGAACTGACCGGGTGACCCGCACACCAGCGAACTAAATAAAATGGCAGTTGTCTGAAGCTTCTGCGGGGTCCAAGGTGAAATGGCAAAGTGTGTCAATTACTTGAATCTCTCTAGGCTTCAGTTTTCCCAATTACAAAATAGATTTAAACATATTCTCCTCACATGATTATCGGTCAGATCTAGTTGGATAATGTCTCCAAATTGCTTGGCACCATATGCGGCACATAATTAACGTTCAGTGCGTGTTTAACTGAAGTGTGACCTTTAGGCTGTATGGTAAGTTAGAACTGGTTATTTACCCCAGAAAATATCTACTTCTACCTTTGAGTTTATTTTAAATGATGTCAGGGTTTATTATGGAATTCCATAATTTGTGTAAGACTAGGGCGGCATGTGGCATAGAGTAGAGCAGGCACTTGTAGGGACTTGCTGGCTGCTGACTGAACCAGGGTTAAGGCAGAGACTAATTAAAATATCCTGGGTGCCTAATATGTCTCCCAGGCCTCACTACATGTCTTTATTTATGTTATTTTATTCATTTCTTGGAATATCTCTAAAATACAAAGAGTATAGTCCTCGATCGTAGACATCCAAACTAGCTGAGAAATAAACTGCAATTTGCCCAAGGTCACACAATGAACACGGCAAGGGCAAAGGCCGTGTATTTCTCCTCCCAGACCCCGTGTTCTCTCTGTAACACAGGAGGGAGCTGGTCCACGTGTCTACAGTACTCTCAAGAAGTCACGGGCAACACCAAGTCACAAGCTAATGTGTATTCAGTGTTCATGTTTCACAAGGCTAGCAGAACCCCCCTTTCATGCTTGCATGCAGCTCAGCAGCCCATTCTAGCGCGTTCTGGCAATTGCGAAGTGTGCGTACAGGCGCCGTGTGTCTTTAAGGACTCTCTTCAGGGTGGGAGACCTCAGCCTCTGACAGCCTCGTGTGCTACATTTCAACTCAAGAAGAGGAAGTCCTACCCATCCACAGGTCACACCACCCTAGGTCTGTGGCTTCATTGCACAGGAAACCAAACCTGAAGCAGACCTAGGAGACTGCTTAGCATTGAGAATAATTCAGACCACTGCCTTACGGACTACTGGCTCCTGGAGTTCTCCGCCATGCCTGCCCAGGGCTCCATGCAGGAGATCGACGCCTCAGCACGGATGCCCACATTGTTCAGGTAAACTGAGTGGACACGCTCCATCTGAGTGGCCATCTCATGTCAAATCCATCATTAGGAAGGAGCTGACACCAAGCAAAAAGGGTTTTTCTAACATGGATTGCTGGGCCTTCTACAAAGCTTTAAATGGCATAAGGAAAGCCAGCTCCCTTAACTCAGAGTTTAAAGATCCTTCATTCTGGTGGAAGAAAGATTCAAGATACCTACTCCTAGAAAATTAAGGGACTAAATGTTTCCAATCTTTTCTTCCTGGAGTTGGCACTTACTGACTGTTTGCTACTAAAATACAAAGGCCAGGTCGGTCTCAGGTTTTCCCGGCTGACCTTCATTAGGACAGCCCCCTAGAAAGGCAGCCTCACTTTGAAGTAGGTCATTGAAAGTAGATATTAACTCCTGGAGCCCGTGTGGATATATATTTTTTTTCTCTCATTTTCTAAACTGAAATGGTTTTCTTTCTGCTTTGCTGTGACTGGGATCCTGCGGGCCACCCTTCCGCCACAGGGGTGGGGAGCCCAGTAAAATGCTCACCTTCTGAGGGTGCCAGGGGCATCTCTGTCAGGTTTGTCTTTGAGAGAACAAACAAAAAATAAACTGAAGTGAGACAGAAGGAGAATACGTGTTATCAAAATATCTAGACTTTAAAAGGCACTGATATGGCTGCGTTTGGTCAGTACTGATGTTATGATTTCCTGCCAGTGTTCCTTATCTGATTACCGTCTCTGCACTGTGGCACAGTCTCTCCATGATGTTGTTCCTTTGGATGCCCAGGGTCCCCTCAAACCACAGTGAATAGTTATTTCAAAAATCAGAAAGACCACGGTAGGTCCAGCTAAGTGGCGGTCTACCAGGGAAATGACAAAGCTTCAGAAATACTTGGAGAAACTTAAGGTAAAATATGCCCAGAGAAGCAGGAAGGGCAACTGGCATTAATTTAATTCTTGGTTTCGTGCTGGCCAGTCGATACACATTAACTCACTCAATTCTTACACCCAACCTTGAGACTGAATCATTATTTTCCCTGGTTTAGAGATGAAGGACTTGGGTGGTGCAAATAAATGTTCAAGGTTTTGTCCAGTCACTAATGTCATAACAGAATTCAAGCTGCACTGATGTATACCTGAGTTAAGGGACAAGAACAGTGGCCAGTGTCCCTGTGCAAGCTTCATAGAATTTATCCTCTAATCCATTCCTGGAGTGGTCTTTGATACCAGCCACCCTAATGGTGATATTTCTCATCTTCTGTCCAATGAGCCCTCACAGATGACTCAATGAACAAGATCATTCTAAAATCAAGGGTTATAGTTTTCTGTACCATCTGGCCTTAACTTCAGGGGATCCCATTGCTAGCTCACTTCGCTATGAATTAGGGGCTAGCCTGGAAAGATTTAACTTCTGACCAAGCTGGTCAGGATCTGAACTGCCACTTGGATTATATGTACTACTTTATCCCCTCCAATTCTTAGTTCCTGCTTCTTTATCATGGAGCGACATCACATAATACTTGCACTGACAACCATTTAGCCTCAATAATATAATATTTATATCAAATGAAATACAGCACATACTCCACACTTGGTATGCACTCAGTAAATGTTGGCTTGTTCTCTATGACTTTCTTTTCCTCTCCCTAAATCAGCTCTAGCCTTATTATTAAAACATGCCCATAATCATCATGGAATGCATCAATACAGATAAATGTATGAATACTTAATTTTCTTATTAGAGAATAGTAATACACCACAGCTGCATAGCCTGGTGCAGTCCACAGAGCTTTGGACACATGTTCTTATTTAATTATTCAACTCACTGATGTAGGCAACCAATGGTGGGTCATTCAAAAGATAATTGAAACTGAGGTTCAGAGTTGATGAGGATGGGGGGCATGATGAGATGGAAAGACAGGGGCTCTCAGGTCAGTCAAAAATGTACATGAATTTAGTGTGACTTCATGATGTGTCGTTGGGTAAGAGGCTTACCTCCCTGAGCTCCAGTTCGCTGCTTTTGCGCTCTGTAATTGGAAACTGGGTAAAATAATGCCTTTTGTGAGTTGCTATGAGGATGAGAATGACAGTAAAACAGTGTCTGATATAGAACTTATGCTCAGGAAATGGATAGATGGCGGCTGCCCCGTGATGTTGTCAAGGCCACACGATGAACAGCAGAGCTAGCTCAAGAAGTGTCCTTTTATCAGTACCCCTCCATGACACAGTTGTATCTACATCACAGGCATTCCCCAAGGCGCAAGAACTGAGTTCTAGAGACATCCTCCAGGCTTTGCTGACTTCTCCTAGCGTAAGAAAGACACAATGTTCAAAGGGTTTAAATTATTAAACAGAAATAAGTACTTGAATCAGATTATGTTTAAGATTTTTAACAGATTGATCCAAAATTTCTAGGGATTTTGCCAAGTAAATTGTCAATAAGATGAGAAACATCAGGTCAGATAGGTTAGGTATTAGCAACAATAAAGAAAAATTACCATGAAAAACAGAATTGTGGGGAAAATCTATCATGGGAAAGTTCTTTGTGGCTTGATCTCATTTGTTATTTTGGGGAACAGAAAACAGTGGGAATCATTGTCATGATTATTCAGCTTAATTTTAATCATGTCCTCTAAATAGTAATGACTTTTAAATGACATTTGAGTGCCTGCTATGTGCTGGACAACAAATGCTCATTGGTTCTTTCATTTTTTTAGTAGATATTCTTACTCCATAGAAGAGGATAATGAGGTTCAGAGAGACTCCCTACATTGTCCACTTCACACAGTGAATAAGGAGAGCCAGAAATGGGACCCACTTATGTCTAAATCCAAAGCTCTTGCTCTGGGCAGGGCACTTCATTAGTACCCTGCTGGATGTGTTCAGGGTCACGATCACAGCATCACATTCCTTTCAAAATCACCAACAGCATTTCAGGACTCCCACATATACCACGAGCAAGAGAAAAAGATGTATATCAGTTTGATTATTTTATTTCATCAGTGATGCTAACTGAAACACTGTTTCCCAAACACCTGAGCATGACAAATGGAAATCCATCCGGTTTAAATGGCACTGCGCATAGCTGTTTGCCCTGTGAACTAAGAGACAGAAGCTCTGGACACTACGTGGAAATCCAATATCCACATGTTTGAGGACACTCTTTCATCATGCTGAGTTCCCTGTTGAATTAAGTGTGGGGTAAAGATAAGGGGTGGCTAATAGTCCAGGTACCTCTGAGACAGATGAAATTTTTTGGAGCCCCTAAGGACCCACACTTAGTCATCAGCTTTGCAGATCCAGAAGGCTAATTTCATCCAAGGCATTCAGGGTTGCAGGGACTCAGGGGTGTGGTCTCCCTCTGGCATTCTGGCCTATACATCCTTCTTTATGACTTTGTTCAAGCATTAAAAGTGCCCTCAGGTTGTAAGGTCCCTCCCAGTAGGCAAGTCTACACAGGAAACCAAATTACTATCGCAAGGGTAGCTTTGTGAGCGCAAAATCTAAGCTGTATCATTGCAATAGCATGGTTCACCAAGCTATTCATGGTCTTGTATCTTGACAGGCACCTGGGAGGTAATCAGCCCCATGACTGCTTATGGATATTTGTAGATCAGGTCACCCTTACCCCAGGCAAGTCTAGGGACCTGCTGACCAGCTCCATCTCTCTGGGCATTCCCCATCAGAACACCACCACAACTTACCCCAAATTCCTGTTTCTAAGAGCTTTCTATTACATCACTCCATCTACTCTTTGAGATATAGGTGGCCTGGGTTTGAATTCAGAACTGTTACTTCCTAGCAGAATTATTTTCGGCAAGTTATTTACCCTTTCAGAGCCTTAGGTTCCATGTTATAAAACAGAATTTTAGTATCTACTCTACCTTCTGGATTTGTGGTGAGAAATGAAATGCACTATGTGAAAATTATGTATTATAGTGCCTAGCAATTATTAAGTGCAAAGTAAATGACAATGGCTATATTATCATTTTTTAGGGCAACTATATTTTTAGTGCAAATAAATTTAGTGAATTTATTTTACATTCAGACACACCTTCTTTAAATTTTTTGCCCTTTTTTCCCTTTTTAAGAATTTTGACCTAAAGAAATACTTTTTTAAGGTGATTGCTACAGAAAGTTAATCTCATTTTCTTACTTATTTTAATTCTAATTTATTTTAATCACGCAAATCATTCAGATCATTGTATCAAAGCCTTGGCAGTATCTTATAACTCCCCAAATGTACTGATCCTCTTGAAATACTAAGGATTTAATGAAAAATAATATAAATTCCTTTAGAATACTTTCCTTGCCAATTTCAAATCCTCAGTGCCCTTCATGGGACTGAAACATAGAAATTGCTCAGTAATTACCTGTTGGTCTACACTTGCATGACAGTTCATAGTTTACAAAATGCTTTCACTTCCGCGCTCTCATTTGGTTTTCAAAGCCATCCTATGAGCCTAGGAGGGTAAGTGCTTATATCCCCATTTTTCAGGCTAGAGAAACTGAAAGTCAAGGTGTACTATTCACTGTACAGCTGAGCATACCTGGGCTGAAAATTTGCCTGGCATCTGCTAGGTGAATGATCCCGAATAAAGAAGGCACAAGGAAAGAGTTAATTATACGGAGGGAGCTGAGTTCAGTTTAATTCTAAAGGCACGTGAAGTGACAAACGAAGTGGTGATCTCATCTGAGGCCACACTGTGCATTTGTTCCCAGGACAGCTTTGGCTCAAGACGATGCGCATGGAATGAAATGACAGAATCGTACAATACTGAAAAGTCTGGGTCATCTGGATGGTTGCCGTTCCGTAGAAGCTAAATTAAACAGGATGTCCTACATAGGGTTCTGGCATTCCATAAATAGTGTTACTGTTCTTATTATTTTTATAAAGTACATTTCTCTTAGTTCAGTCTTGAGTATATTACGTGGCTTTTCATGCGCCTTCCTTAGATATTAAGTTTTTCTCCAACTTCTTGCAGGCCCATCTTATTGTGAAATAGCTCCTCAGAAAATGATCAGCGTACAGCAAACAGTTATATTAATAAATAACTATTGGAGGGAGGACGGTGCTCCCATTGGCGTTTAGATGTCACGGGGGAGGCGGGGCTGCCCAGACCTATCTTCACCCCAGAGCTAGCCTGGAAATTGTGGCAGAAAGATAGATGACAGATAGGTAGAAACAGTAGACAGATATAGGAGAGAGATAGAGGTGTATGTATATATAGAGAGAGATATATAGCAATCCCTGATTCTCACTTTATTTTCTTATGCCTTTCTTTTTCTCTAAAATGTGCCTCCAGGGCCACCTCAGTGAGTTACAAAGGCGAATCCACCACAGCTGGGAGAGTTCTGATCAATCTAGGCCAGGCAGGACCCTCCCCTAACCAGTGCGATTCTGCCATCATTTATGAGGGGCGAGGCAAACATGTAAACCTTCAACAAAAATAACAAAGAAACTTTTAGTTAAGCTCTTGAAAATCTACATTTTATTACTGATACAATCTAATTTGATCTGAACAGTAAATGAAATAACTTTAATGACATGAGACCAAAAAGAGGGATGGACTCCAGGGAAGAGAAGGAGTAAGACGAGGGGAGAGAGGAGGGGGAAAGTTAAGGGAGAACGAAGGGCAGGTGGGAGGAAGGAACTAGTATCAGAGACCAAAGTAAGTGACTGAGGAAAAGAGAGCATAGAGAAAGGGGCTATTTACTACAAATAGAAAAAAAGGGGAAAGAAAAAAATGTATCGGCACAGGAAGGAAGGGAACCCTTTCTGCAGAAGAGACAAGAAGCTGGCTTTTGAAAACAAAAAGCACCAGGAGTAATAAATCCTCAAAACTATAGATTGCATCAGTTCATTAAGGCTGTTTTCAAAATCATTTAAGATGAAAAATGGATGCACTTGCACATTGCCTTGAGATACTTAAGGGAAGTTACTTGTTACCAAGACAGTTGCAAAATCTTTGTGAAAAATACGCCCATACGTAATAGCAGAAAAACTAGGAGAGCAGTAGCCCATATTCCTCAAAATAAATCTATAATAACAATCCATCTGACTTCAAATGCCTCCATTCATTGGAAATCCAATAAAATTAAATGTTGTATTTAATTAAGTTTAGCTGATTGTCCTGACCAGGGTATAGAAATAGAAATCCAAGGAGCATCTATCTTTCTCTAAGTATGAGCATCTCTGAAATGTAAATTTCTCATTTTTTGATAGAGGATTACATACAGTTGTGACCAAATTAATACATATCTGCATCTAAGAAATTTTGGTTTTAACATGTTTGCTCAGAGTCCATGTATGTGTACACACACACACACACACACTCCCAGGCCCTCTTCCCCAAATGTGCACACATTACCCCCTCCCTCCCTCAACTCCAAATAACACCTATCATTTGGGAGCTGTTGGATATGACTGTGTAGAGAATCAGGTGTGTGTTGTACGCATTTTGTGTTCAATGCTTTTCTGTTTTCCCATCTTAATGAGAAAAAACGCGAAGCCTTAATTTAGACCTTTCCTCCAGCCTTGACCCAGTTTTTTGCTCCACAGCTACATCTTACCTTCCTGACAGATTCTAACATTCTCTTCAGCACCTCTTCCTTTGCTTTGGGTCATTTCCTTTATATATTTAGGTACCTGGTCATTATTAAAATGACATTTCTTAAACTTTGAGATAAACAGAGGCTAGTGTTTTTATAAGCCTTATCTTTGAGGAGTAAGTAAGAAATATTTGAGAACAAAAAAATGTCTTTACTGTGAAAGCATTATTTTTCTCTCATGAAATATTAATTTCAAATCAGGTAAAAAGCAGCAGAAATATTTATGATAACATGTCTCTTTGCAAGCTCAGTTTGGTAGCATTGGTGAATTCCCACTGGAGTACAGAGTTCTACAGGAGAACAAGGAAATGTGATTTGTTGTTTTACATATTTCCAATTTGTTGCTTTACATATTTCCAATTGCTTAAACTGCTTATGATACCACAAGGGTGCTAATTATTTCCGGATTAAGATCAACACTAAAATCCAATCTATTTATAAAATAAGTCTTCCCTTCCCAAGAAGACGTCACTGAGACCCCAGATGGGTTACATGCTCAGAAGCAGTCACCCTGATTTTAATGCCCAAATGTAATGTATGTTCTTTGGAAATAAGCACACTCCTGTCTATAGGAACTTGTTTCCTTTACTTGACTTTTCCAAAATATTTCTCTGCTTTAACTATCCATTACACACAAATCCATCACAAAATGCTTTTCAACCTGCAAAATACTTAGTGAACTAATCAAATATAATAATTGGGACCAGCATTCCCAAACCGTAAGATTATTGGCCTAAAGGAATGGTTAGAGCAGGGATGCCTTCAGGCCCAGGACCCCAGCCCAGCTGTGCACCTCTCTTTGACACGGCCCTCTTTAAAACTAAAGGGCAGTGACACGAGCCTTACTGGGGGACAGGACAGAGCAGTGTTCCTCAGAGATTCATTTCGGATGCCCCAAGGAGCTCCAGATCCTTAAGAGTCTGTTAATCCCATGAGGGCTCTATTATTGAAATGAAAGCATAGATTTCTAAGCCAAAATAAATAAATTAAGGAACATATTCTGGCTCTGCTGCATAGGCTTGGAGGCTGGTATACACATAAGGCAATTCTAGTGCCCAGATTGGCATTTATTATTAGATTTGCATTTGCGTCTAACGTCTAATGCACTTGCTACTTCTCTTGTGGGAGAGAGAAACAGGCAGTGTGGAAAGAGCTGGCCTCTCCCTGCGGACTCTCTGAAGACCCAGGGGCTTGTCCTGCCTGGCCCCCTCCCCTGGCCTTGGGTAGCGTGTGCTCTCCCCCTGAGACTCTGGGTCCTTCTGCCAGCATCCCTCTGGGCATCTTTGTACCATTTACACCAAGTGCCCTGCTGTGACTGACAGGTGGCCCCTGAGAGTCCCTTCCCTTTAGCAGTAAAAGCCATGCTTAGGCTTTATTTCTGTGGCTAACTAGGAAGAGAAACTGAAATAAATGCCCTGCTTCCTCTCAAAAGTGAATGTACAAAACACACTGAGATTTTTTCCCTCATGGCTGGTGCTCAGCAGCCTCCCGGGGGCCCTGAGTAAAGCTAGGAAGAGCACGCTTCTCACTAGGCTCTCTAATCTTGGACAGTCTCTAGATTCAGAAGCCCCGTGG
Source organism: Phataginus tricuspis (assembly GCA_029783875.1). Taxonomy (NCBI): domain Eukaryota; kingdom Metazoa; phylum Chordata; class Mammalia; order Pholidota; family Manidae; genus Phataginus; species Phataginus tricuspis. The sequence continues at coordinate 85,348,124 of JAQQAC010002594.1, forward strand.
AGAAAACACTGCCAGTCTCGGGCTTCCTCAGGTTGGCAGTCGGCCCCCTTCCATTATCATGTCCCAAATCAGGGTCAAGGTTACTTCTAAGGAGAGTTGGAGAGTTGCTAGCAGGGAACTCTTCTGCAGACCCCATATAGGGAGTGGTGTGGATCCCATCCTGGCATTCCTTCTTCTGCATTCCCAAAATACCTTGTGTTCCTCTATTATTTATAGACACATATTTTATCTTAGTCTGTTATAATCATTTATGGCAACACAGAGAAAATAAACAGGTCCTGTGCGGATGGGTCCTAGCCCTGGGGCCTCTAATTACTAATATCTGGACGGTGCCCAGCACATGGTAGATCCTGAGTAGACATTTGCAGGATACGGGAACAGCTTCGGCCTTGCACAACAGTGGGGTAAGCCTGGGCGTTCCTCCCTCGTTGCCTTAGACAACATCTGCCAGAGAAGCCGCTGGTTGGTGAGATTAGGTGAGATTACTCTCATCCATGTCATAAACACTTGGATGTGCAGATTATCTTGGAACAGTCATTGAAAATGAACTCAGAAATAGCTCTACACATATGGGGGATGCTTTATGAGCAGTGGCACTTCCTGAACTCCCGTGGAAGAGCGAGCTGGGGCAGCAAGGCAGATGAACGTGTGGTTGCTTGGTGCCTGACCTGGGCAGGAGAAAATGTCAGGGGTGGCGCTGGGCCAACGGCATGAGAAACAGCAGTTGTCTTCCATCCACTGCCTTCTGCTTCACCACCCAGTAGAACACTGGGGCATTTAAATAATAACACCCACGCTGCCCTTCGTCCCCCCAGAACAACGGAATCAAACTCTGGGCCATCAGCCTCCTTTAAAGCCCCAGGCGATTGTGAAGGGCAGACGGTAGGAGAGTCCACTCTTGCCGCCCCCGTGGTCACGAACAACAGGAAATTGTCCTCATTTCTGGAAACTAACCTCAAAATGATATAGGGCATTTAGTCAATCTTCAGGTTCAAGTTGATACAGGTCGCTATTCCTCCATGTCTTGGATATCTTGTGGGGTCATGCAATCCTCACGAGAGCCTTTGGATAGCTGTCCTGTGACTCCATTTTACAGATGAGCACCCTGAGGCTCAGCACAGACAGTTGTCACGACACAGCTCAGAAGGGTCAAGGCCAAGGTCTGCAGTACCGGCTTATTCTACAAGCAATGTGGAGCCCGTTACTTAATGTCTGTGAATGTCAGTCTGGTTTTGTATAAAATTAGCATGAGACAATGAATCCCATCGTGTTGGGGGCAGGGGACACATAACGGGCGTTTGGTGTTCGTTCCATTCTTCTCGAAAATGCACGCATCTGGAAGTTAAGAGCCTGCTCTTCTCTATAATATATTACCTTCGTAAAACCTACGGACATGACATTCTTTCTGTCTGACTCACCACCTCTCATTCTCGCCACATCCCTTACAAGATGACTAAAACAGATAACACTGCGGACTGAAGGGGCTGAGGCTTTCTGAATAGAGCAAGCGCTCCTTGCCATGCAGAGTGCCATCCGCTCCACCGTGCTGATGACGCCGCTTGGCTGACTCGTACTCAGATCTGGGTCACGGAGACCTGCAAATTTTGCCTTTTAAATGCCAGACAAGTTTGGGTTCCTCGTGACACTTTAAAATTCTTTTTATGAGACAGACAGCTCGCATCTCCCAAAACCTGTCAGTAAATTACCTTTTCCGAATTCTGATTAATATTTTAAAATACAAGCCTAATGAGCATGGATGTTAGAGATCAAATAATTTGCAAAGGCTTCAGAAAAAGGCAAACGTTAAGGATTTGCTCCCCAGGTCCCTCCTGTCCATTCCTGGTGGCTTATGTGGCCGCAGCACCTGGGCGGAGCCTTCTGCACCTCTGCTCTGTGAGGAGCTCTGTCAGAGAAGACAGTAAGTGAGAGAAATGTGGTGACTCATTTCCAACTTTCTTAAAATCTTTTTTTTTTGCCATCAAATATGGATGGATTGTCACTTTTTAAATGGATCTTAAGGACTGTATGAGCTGGAAGACATCTTTTCAGCCCAACATGCTTATTTTTCAGGTGAAAAATTGGAGCCCAGAGCGTTCCAATGCCTTGTCCGGGGCTGCACAGCAGCTGCCCTGGCCACCCAGGCCCCTGATCCAAGGCCGTAAGCCATGCAGGGGATTGCCTGCAGCTTGTGAGTCCTTCACTCTGTACACAAAAGCTGCGGAGACCCAGGCGTACAGGGAGCCCTCCATAAAGATGGGATCATCCAATTTCCACACTTCCACGCTGCTCGTTAATGCACTCAAAGGAACAACATGACTGTACAAACAAGACATATAAATGGTAGGTGCTCCTAAAGTGAGGAAGGGGGGTGCACATTGTCCCATATGATGGTAATAAAGCACTTGAATCCCTCTGTTAATATCCAAAAATCCATGTCAATAAACCTAGATGCCCAAATACAACATGACTGATGTTAAAGTAACTTGCAAACTTTACTTTGTTATACAAGTGATTGTATACCTATTTCTATCATTTCCATAGTTTGTAAAACATTTTCAGGTGTGTCAGTTTAGTTCACACTTAAAGCAATACTGTAAAAGAAAGACAAGGTCCTTGCCATTTATAAATGAGGAAAGACCAAGTGGTCCTACGAGGTTATACAGCCAGTTAATGACAGCACTGGACCTGAACAGAGTTCCTCAACTTCCAGTCCAGGACACCCAGGATCTGCTGTGCATCATCTGCAGTATACTGACAATGGTTCAAGTGTTCTCCCCAATGACCATGGAGGAGACAATGTCCAAAGAAGAAGTACTAGATACTCCACTCACTTCAGAGAGGACTGCCGATGAGGGAAAGCCTAACAGCTGCCTCCTCTTTCCCTGCTGTCATTCACTGGCCCAGAAATATTAGATAGGAGGATGTGGCTGTGAAACAATACCCAAGGTGTCCAAGAACCTGGAGCTGAGCCCTAGTTCTTTAGTGACTTTCCTACAGTTACTGGGCTAAGATCACATAGCTCCAGCCCACATCTCATCCTTCGTCATGCGTGGTCCTCAACCATCAAAACCCAGTGGATCTGCTCAAGTTCTTTTCCATGTACTACCAACATCCAAGCTGCTGACAGCTGTGGCCTCACCACACTGTGCAAAGCCTCTCTGGCACGTGATGCATCCTAACGTCTTCACACCTTTGTACATGGCACTCCGTTTACCCAGATCACAACCCCCCTCCAATTCTGAGTCTAAAGAATGCAGACTGATTCCACAAGACACGACTTACGTATCATCTCCTTTGTGACGGTTCCCCTGGCTCTCCAAGGCGGAGTGAGGATTTCGTTTGTTTTATCTGTATCTGTTTTTGCAAAGCACTTTGATAATAGCCGTCATAGAGGGATGCAGAATCTACATTACACTGAATTTTAGGGATTCTCTGAGGGCAGGGGCTGCTTCTTATTGGGCACTATATTTGCACAAAGTAAGTTTTCAGTCAATGGTAATTGGATAGATGGACGGCAGAATGATCCAGACAGGCCTAAAGCTCAGTGGAGCGCAACATGGTGACTGGCTAGAAAATGGAATTTTGAGTCCTGTGGATCTGGGCTCTTATTACAGATGGGTGATCTTGGGCACATCATTTAACATCCCTGAGCCTCATTCTCTTTAACAGTGAAATCCATTCCCAACCCTGCTGCCTCAGCTGGGGGGCCCAGGTGGCTGATGGATAGAAACCACGTCAGCGGCTTCTCCCCCTCGGCTCTCTGTTGAGTTTGGCCAATGGGACGCAGGAGCAGGAGATTCAAGATAGAAGGAGCCTGAGAGTTTTATTTTTATTTCACCCACCACAGCACTCTCCCTGTAGCTCCCTCAACTGGAAGCCAGTTCTCTTTCCACCAGCCCTGTCTCTGGGTCCCAGTGACCACTGGACCCCCTGACCCGTCGAGGCCCAGGCATGCTAACAGCACCCCCAAGTCCTTTGCTGTCCTTTGTGGATTCCATACATTCTGTCCACACCTTTTAAACTGTCTCTTTATCGAAGTGTTCTCAAATTACCCAATCTGAAGGTGCCATCTGTTTTTTGCTGGAACCCCAACTGATAGTATGGGCGATACCCCTTATACCTCCTAGGGCCTTTCTGTAGATTAAATGCAGTCATTGACGTAAAGCTCTTATTGAATACTCCCAGGGTCTCTGCTGCTAATTTATGTGGTAAATGGGGTAATAACCCCTCCTATGTGGGTGAGTATAAGCCACAGATAAAATGCTGCATCCTGTGGAAAGCAGTACAGAAATGTAACCTCCTATAAATATTTTATGGTAGAGTTGCACATTGAAAGAAGAGGCATCCCTTCTCCCACACACGCCTGGACTCCGCCCAGCAGAGGCAGCCCAGCCTTGGGCCAATGTGCCTGGGAGCCCAGGGGAAGAACACAATTGCACACCAGGGAAAACCAGGCTCAGGGTGTTCGCTCAGCTCCTGGGGGCAGATGGGATGACACTGACAGAAAGAGGACAGCGTGTCACAGAAAAATCCCCTCCACCCCGTTCCAGGAAGAAACCAATTACCATCCTGGATGGATTCTCTTTCTGCCTTTTCCTCTAAGCTGGCGCCTGTATCCCATTTTAACAAGAAGCGACAGTGGCATGTTCACCAGCATTCAACTATGATGTGTAAGGCGCAGTAATGAGTTTACTTTTGTTTCCACAGGCTGAATTGAAGATCCCTCTTATTTGCCGGGTGCCGAGAGCTATGAACAAGCAGTAAGTACCATTGTGTCACTGTGAGTCCCAGTCCCCTGTCTCCTAGTGGGAACAGGAGTCAGAGCCTAGAATACGAACAAAGGAATGATACCAGTGGGGCTGCATGGGAAGGGGATTTCCAGGGTCAAGGCCAAGCCTGAGAGGCCGGGGTTGACAATGTGCGTTGGGTGCTGTTGGGTGGACCCCTTTCCCGTAGTATTATTTTGCAGGCGGGCCACTTGTTCTGCCCAGCACAGGTGTGTGCCTGGGACAGGGACAGATCCCCCAGCAGCAGAGTGCTGGAAGGGCACCCAGAAATGCCAGCCCTCACTTCACACCCCAGTGTGTGGAGGTAGAGCTAAAAGAAGAGCAGAGCCGGAGTCCAGCTCCCTCTTAGCAGAAGCCCCGGAGTGGGTGGTGGGGTCCATTTAGGATATCCACAGGTGTATCTGATTCAGCAAAAGGGCCATCCTGGTCCTGATGTACATGAATACAGTGAAATAATAGCAGGCTTCCAAGATGTAAGAAATATTTATAGTGAAAAGAAGACCTTCAAATGGAGAAAATTTGTTGTGCTGATTTTAAAATGGATCTACTCATTCACTTATTTGCTTTGTTTTGCCAAAGGGAGGGGGGGCACTGCTATTCACGGTGACCGCCATGCTACTGTGCAGGAGGAGCCTGGTCACAGAGTCAGGCAGACCTAGCGTAAGCCCCTTGCCCTGCCCTCCCATTTCCTAGCTGAGTGATATTCAGGAAGTTGCCCACCCTTTCTCCAGAAAGCAGGATGCAGCCTCAGGGAAGAAGACCGCCTGGTTGGGTGGGTCTCTAGTCCTAGAAGGAGCCCGGGGGATGACCCAGGTTAACCAGCTGATGCCTGGGTTGCAGAGGTGGGCACAAGGCACAGGGTTGGTGCCCAAAGGGTCATGCAAGCAGCAGCCCCAGCATCAGAACTGCCCAGATGCCCACCGGGGGCCAGATGGGGTGACCTGACTCGCAGTCATGGGATGCAGAAGCTGAGCCCAGCTGCCACTTGTCCTCTTGCCATGGAAGCATAGCAGGAGTTCTGTGGTAGGCAGTCCACTGATGGGCTCCTCATCTGGCGCAGAACCTGACTCATGGAGTTTCTCCTCCACCCCCTCCTCCTCTCTGATCCTACAGCAGGGCTAACTGCAGCACCTCTCTGAGCACCAGCTTCCCTGTCTCAGTGACTTGTCTGTGATGGCCCAGAAACTGGTGACAGAGCTGCAGCTGGAATCCTCATCTGACTCCAAATCCAGTGCCCCTCTTTGTTATCCCACTTCTGCTGAAATCTGGGAAGGGCGGGGACTGGGGAGCCGAGGCCTATGTCAGCCAGAGAGCTGGCTGAGCTGGGCTGCACCATGCAGACAGTGAGTTCTCAGACCCACGGTCAGAGTGGGTGGTGAGCGTGGCGGACAGCAGCTTCCTTGTAAGATTAAACAGATACATGGTTGCCAGTGGGGTCACTGTCATACCGGATAAAGAGGAAGGCAGCCGCATCTGTTTCCCAGGGCTGCCATAGCAAATCCTTACCACAATCACAGATGCTTTCTCTCACGGTCCTGGGACTCGTAGCCCAAATTCCCGGGGTGGGCAGGCCCCTGCTCAGTTCAAAGCCTCGAAAGGAGGATATTTCCTCACCTCCTCCAGCCTCCGGGGGCCCCAGGCAGTCCTTGGCTTGTGCCTACATCACCCGCATCCCTGCCTCCAGCTTCTGTGGACTTCTCTTCCGTGTCCGTGCCTTCTTCTCTTCTGCTGGTCTCCAGTTGCCCTGTCCTTTCTCATATAAGGACATTTGTCTTTGGAAGGCCCACCTGGATAATCCAGGATGATTTCCTCTAAAGATCATTAACTTAATTACATCTGCAAAGACCCTTTTTCCAAAGGTCACATGCACAAGTATCAAGGATTTGGACATGGATGTGTTTTAGGGCCACCCCTCAACCCACTACAGCCAGCTTGTTTTTCAGACCCAACGTGGGGGCCACATGGGGTCACTTGACAATCTCAGCAGTACCTGCTAGGAGTTTCCATCTGGCTTGTGGTCAAGAGTGCCTGTTGTTGAGTGCCTGCCCCTTTTCCACCCTGTGCGAACAGTCTCCTCCATAAAGAGCACAGGGCTCTCCCTGCAGGAGGACTGCAGGGAGCTTTGGTTTTAACCAGACAGTTGGCCTCTTGGCAATTGCTTCTCCCCAAGCTTTCCAAAAGGGTAGCTTTATGAATTCAGCTTTTGGGTCACATCAGACAGGAAGCTGCCACTACAAAGCCCAGAGGACAGGCCAAATCAAACTCCATAAAGGCCTGTTTCTGCTCTCAGGATGCTGGATCAGAAGCTGTGCTTTCACAGGACCACAGCTGATTTCTAGCCACACTGAAGTTTGAAAAGCACCTCTCGAGAAGGGTGGCTCCCAGAGCTGTCTCCTTCCTGGCTCACTCAAGAAGCACCTACAATATCTGCCAAGATACGACTTGGAAAAGGCAGTCACGTATCAGAGTGCAGTTTGGAAGTTGGCCCTCCCCCTACACACACTCTCTAGCACACACACACACACACAGGTCCTCATTCAGCTGTGCCCTGATGGGGAGCACCCCTTCCTCTATGAAAATCATTATCCCAGTTAATTCAAGACAGTAATTTTAAACCTGACCAAACATTAGAATCATCAAGGAAGCTCTAAACAGAAAGCAATTTCAGTGTCCTTCCCTAGGCCAAAGAAATCAGAATACCTGGGGGACGGTCTTTTCTTTCAACACTCCACTCAGTCTAATCTGCAGCTAAGGTTGCAAAATGCTGGCCTAATTGGTCTTTCAAGTCTATAACCTGGAATTTCTTACAATTTTATACCCTGGAACTCTAAATGGCCTTTGTAACTACAGCTGCCTCCTTAGTGTCTCCCACTGAGCACTTTTACAGTGAATGAATGTAGACATACAAATGCAAGGATGATACAGAGATAGATTACATGCTGAAACACACATGTATCCGATGTATACATACACATCTGCATGTGTCTGCATATCTACACTGCACACACGGGACAAGTACAGGCACACCTATTTCCCTATAAATGTATCGGTTCAGTCAAAAGAATTTACCAAGTATACCTTATGCTGGGTACTGAGCTAGGTGCCTCCATTATAAAGATGAATAAGATCTAGCTCCCATCCACAAAGAGCATTAGCCACATGTTAAACAAATCACTTCAGTATCACGTAGAAAGTGATGGGAAAGTGGTATGAATGTTAAGGAGTCCCGATGTCATGTTCTAAATTGCTTCTGAAATTAGCAGGCTATTTCACAATAACTCTCCCTGCAATAAAACTTTCAGCATCCCTAACAATCATTAACTACATAAAGCCCCAGTCCTTGGAGCACAAGGGTGCCTTAGGCCAGAGGAGGCACCCTGCCTGCTGCCTCATTACACCCACAGGGCTGCATAAAGGAGTCTCGGGGCTTGGTTTCCAGTATCTCTTCATCATTCTGGACAGAACTGATAAGAACCTTGGTGCTGTGGCTCTGAGTGTTTTGAAAAAGACAGAGGTCACTAGACTGATTGCTTCTAGGCCTTTCCAGTAAGCAGACACCCTCAACTGGCCACACTGCTTTAGGAATTCAAGGGAAGACGCTTTCATAAATCACAGATCAAGGACTGATGCGAGAGCAAGTGCCCCCAAAGTGTCCACTTTGAAATGTGCAGGAAAGGTATGACAGCAAACCAGTTCTGTTTACTATTAAAATTATTCCTAGTCCTCATGGAAATTTTAGAAAATATACACAGGTACAAAGAAAACAAAAATCACCTATTATCCTAACACCCAGAAATGACCACTATTTTGCTGCAGGCATTTAAAGTCATTTTTCTATCTTTGTGTAGCATTTTAAAATTTCAGGACACCTACTTTTAAAACCCATACTGTTTGCAGTCATTCATTCAATAATACTATTGTATATTATGAGCATTGTCCCACATCGTCTTCTTGAAAATCACAGTGTTTTAAGACTAGTGCTTCAGTAAATTTCAGAAGCCCTAATCCATAATTCCAAAGTCAAAAGGCTTCAAAAATACAGAAAATTTTACTGGAGATATTGCATAATATTAGTACATGCACAATGTTACTTTTCTAAAATCGGAAATATTCTGAGTCCCTAGCCCTAAGGAATTTGGATAAAGAATAGTGGACCTGTACTTTATCCAGCAGTTTATTTTATCTTGACCTTGGTAATGGACATTTCAGTTGTTAACTATAAAGTTTTATGAGGCAGTTTTATTGCCAAGATTAAACCTAATACTTTTTTACTCTAGGAGTATTGGAATAGGCTGTGTAACTATGGTCTCTAGCATGCAATGCTGTGTGTCCTGTGACATGTAACGCAATTATACTGTGATAGTCTGTTATTGTATAGGGACACAGTTTCAGTCAAACTATCTGACAGAAACCTGGTATTTTTCTTGCTTCAAGAAACTCATCTTTCATAGTCATTTGTTTTGGAAAGAGTTTTGTTAGTAACCAAACAAAAAACAATAAAATAGAGTTTGAGAGGCAGAGTCTGAGAGGTATGGGATTCAATTTTCCACACACTTTTGTAACACCATTAGCAATAGCTCCAAGAGATAGAATTGAGACCTTCTTGAATATCCTTAGGATAAAGCACTCATTACCTTATGAGACAGTGAGTTTAAAAGTGTAAGAAAATTCTTCTTTGCATGGACATGAACTAAATTCAAGTCAATGTTACTCCGTGACCCCATACATTTTCCGAAGCAAAATAACAGTATTCCCAGCAATACTTTTCTCACTTGAGTTCAGCATCTAATTATGACAACGATAAAGAATAAAAAATTCTACAGGCCAGAAATGCCGACAGTCCAGGCACCCTGCTAGTCATTTTGTGTAAGGGTCTCTGTCATGCTGTCTAGCTACTCAGCACTAACATGTCCTTCCCATGTCGCCACATAAGACCACTTCCCCAAACCTTGGGATAACAGCTTTCCCCATCCACAGCCAGTTAGAGCCACATCTCTTTGACTCCAAAATCCATGATCTTTGTGCCATAGTGAACTACTTCACAATGATCATCTTATGTATTTCTCACCAGAGGCACATCCCCAAACTGAATGACTGTTTTGCTTATGAGAGGCATATTTTCTCTTTGAAACTGTGCATGATAAAATTCACTCAATTACTAGGTGGGGACGGATATCAGCTCCTCTCACAAGGACCCAGCTGAATGTCTGGTACACAGGAGATGCTCCATAAATGGTATTTCCCTCTATATGTATGCATGATAAAACTCGTAAAGCCCAGGTCACTGTTTTCTTCATGATACATGTGGACGACGCCTGCCTTCGACCTCAGGGAGCAACTTCATTTTGATTTGCAGGAATTAATAAGTGTAAATCCCACTGAATCTTGGGGAAATGAGAAGCAGCTGATTTTGACATCCTGAGATCAGAGTCCTGCACCCAGCAGAGTGGTCAGTGTGGCCACCTTCCTAGTTACCCAGAAGTAATTACAAGCCAACTCTCGGGCCAGCCAGGCCCCTCTGCTGGTGCTATCAGAGTCACAGAGCTAGGATTCAGCTTCGCGGTTGGCTGGTAATTAAAAAGCTCCAAGCTGTGAGAACATAGCTGAGACAGAGGGTGAGCACCTGCTAGAAGCTGCAGACGCGGCCAGCGATACCCCTGCAGGAGCGCAGGTACGGTCAGCCTTGAGACTCATGAAGATCGGTGGTGAGGTGGGCATGGAGGCTTTTAAGATAGCCTCCCTTTTCTCTTAGCGGCAAAACTGCCAGCTGGTGATGGAACTAGCTGACTTAACTAACCTACTACCATTGGGAAACTTCCTGCTGAACAAGCTTATCCATGAGATTGGACTTTTCATGGTTATGGCTCTTAAAAACATCACAGAGAATCAAGAAGGCTGTGACTTATTTTAATATTTGAGTTTATCGTTGTCATACAGGTAATGTATACTCAAGTAATGTATATTCATTGTAGAAAATTAAAAAATACAAACACATATGTATAAAAAAAATACTAGTAATAGAACCACTGAAAAATGGCCAGCATTGTTGGGTATTTCCTTTTTAGTTTTCATATAAACGTCGGCATCCTATTTTGTTTTTCCACTTTGATATATCATCAGTATTTTCCAATGTTATTAAAGTCATTTTTATAGCTATGCAATCTTGCATCACTTAGGCATCTCATATTTTATATTCTTCCACCACTGGAAAGCAATACAACTCATGAACTAATTTGACCAACTATTAATATAACCATGTCTAAATGTTAAGATGCTACATTTTATTACCTACTGATGAGCAAAACCAACCACCCCAGGGACTCTCCTGAGCCAGGCCAGGGTTGGAGAACCTGACCCACCATGAGTTTATAATGGTCGTGTAGTCTTTGATTATGTAAATGTGCAGAGAAATGGGAAGTAAGGTCCAGCCTTTCTGGTTGGGTGGGTTTGGCTTTAATACCAACATCCCCCCACATAAGATATAGAAGAGAGGAAAGTTAATTTCATGAAAACTTCTGGTCATTTCCAAATGCCCTAGATACCAAAAAGGTGAAAAGATCTTCAAAGGGTTTGGACGGGTATGATTTGGAGTCAGTATCAGGAAGTCCTGGAAAAATTATCCTTTGGAAAGGAAAAAAGGGATTTCTGGGAGGCCTGGAAGCTGGAATATCAGAATTCCTGGTGAAGAGAGACCAGGTCACAGACAAGAGCAAGGGAGTTATATCAAAAGCTAAATATCAAAAATAAAGAATGAGTGTCTCCTGCTTGGTTCTCCATTCTTCTCCTTCATTCTTCTCTATTATTTGGCAGGGGCAGGTATGTTTTTAAGATACATATTTTAAGAGCTTAAAAATAATTCTGTTGAGTCAATCCAAGAAAGGAGATATTAAAGTTGAACATGTATTCAGCTCCCTTGATGAAGAGGCCTAATACTTCAGGGATTGAGGGGGTTTACTCTGGAGTGATCTAATGGGAATGTCTGCAGGACTACTTACCAGCTGTGACATTTTAGGCAACTACTTAGCCTCTCTGGGCCTCATTTTCTTTTGCCTATTAAATAGAAATGGTAATGGTAACTATGTCAAAGGGTTGTAGACAAGATTAAGGAATTCATGTGTGCAGTGTGTGTATCAGTGTTGGGCACATAGGGAGCAGTGCATAGAGTTGTAGCTGGTTGTAGTTTCTGAAAACGGTCACCACAGTATCTCCCCTCCCACATGCTGTAGTGCAATGTGACCTGGGCACCCCCTGTTCAGACCCGAATCTATTTCTTCACCTCTGTCAGCTTGCGTGGGGCTGTGATAGGGTTGACAGAAGGGACACCGTGCCGAGTCTGGGGAATGACGTGAACAGCTGGGCACTCTGCTTCCTGCTTCTGGAAGCCTGCTTCCACCAGTCCTATGCTGTGAGGAATCCAAGCCGTGTAGAGAAACCCTGGGAAGACAGCTCCAGTGGAGAGAGGGGGACGCTGAGGGGGCACCAGGGCCACATGTGAGAGTCCAGAAGCCGTCTTGGGCAGTCAGCCTGGTCTGGCTTTGAGGTGACCATCTGAACCCCACAACATGACAGCCTAAGACGAACCCATCCAGTGAGAATCAGGAGAGATAAAAATAAACCATTGTCTGAGAGCCACTGCTCCAGAGTGGTGAGGCACGCAGCAACAAGACGACTAGAACAGATGTTGTCTGCTATTTTTATCATCCCTACAATTATTACTTCATGGGAGGCCCTTTGCTGTTAGATATTCAGGATACAATTCAGAAATTCACATAACTTGATAACCCACCTTGAAGAACATCTATTGCAGATGAGAAAGATGGTAAAGGAACAACTAATAGTGGGTGAGTGGAGTCTTTGTTCCAAGTGTGTGCAAAGCGCTAAAGGGCACAGAAGTCTATTCTGTTTGGAAGCAAAGCTTGGCGAAGGGTGTGGTGGCATTAGAAGGGACATCCTCACAGAGGGATGCCTGAGCTGAGCATGTTACCAAGCAGCAAACAGAAGAGAAAGGGATAGGCTTTCCTAAGTAATTACCTCAGCTGGCAAAACTCTAGCAGGATTCAATGTTAAGTTAAAGTTAAGTTGAGTTGGCTGATAATTTGAATTTCGTGGCTTAAAAACGGAATCTGGGTCATTAGAGTGATAATTTCTTGGCGATGGATGATGGAGGGTGGAATTCTGTGTCCCATTATCCTTTTCCTGGCGGGGAGAAGATGGAGCTGCAATCCTGAATCAGAAGGATGAAGGCCCGAATTTGGGCTGCAGTGATGAGAAATCCCGCATTGGCAGGATGGGCTGTGCTGCCCTGAAGTATCGCCTTTCGGATTGGCTGCAATCCGAGGCATCGGTGTGGCCATTTATTGCCATTGCTGTTGGTTTGAACAAAAATTCTTTGAACAGTGAAAACTCTGCATCCAGATCAGCTCCTGCAGCCTCTTCTAAGGATTCTTTCAGCAAAGATCCAAGAACGTTTATCAGGAAGAAACATGAAGTCTTTCTCTGCCATCCGCAACGAGGTTTCATTTTCTTCCTTTATTTTTTTTCAATGGCTTTAAATATTGATTAGAAACTAAAGAAGGGTCCTAAAATATTCATAATGTATAAAGCCAATAAAACAGGTCAGATATGTGCACTCGTTTTCAGATTTTAAAAATTACCACTTTTCGTCAAGTTTCCGTTCGCTGTTCTGTGGTCACTGCTCCTCGCTCCCCACTTGAACTTCACGGTAATCATTCACTTGCTTGTATTTTTTATTTCACCACCTATGTCCGTAGCCTTAAAAACAGTTTGTTCGCTTTTGCTCATTTTTGAACTTTAGTCCAAAAACATCATACTACCAGGTCCTGTTTGCACCCAGACAACCTGGTTTTTGACAACTGGTTCTACCAGTTATGAGCAATGAGATCTTGAACAAGTTAGTGGACTTGGTGCCCATTCTCTCAACTGCAAAAGGGAAATTACTTCATAGTGTTCTTATGAACATTAAATGAGCTATTTGTGGAAGACATTTAAAGCCTGGAGCGGACACTGTGGTGAGCTCTGTATTAGCTGTTATCATCCTACAGTCTATTTTATGATTGCCCCAGTTTACCTTCCAAAGATAATCCATGCCATTGTGGAAGTGCTAATTCCTTCAATTCCGTGCCTATATACTATTTCTCCATGACCAGAGAATACTATTTATTTACTCACTGTCCTGTCAATAGGCATTTGGGTTGTTTTCCAGATTTGTCTTACACCAGTGCTGCTAAGAACATGCTAGTTTGTGTCTCGGAGGGTATATTAAAGAATATCTGTACATAGGCGTATGTTCCCAGGACTGATGTTTCTAGGCCACAGAGTATGCAGACCTACAACTTGACTAGACAATGTCACAGTTACCAGTCACGAGGCCGTTTTACACTCCCACTCGTGTGCGTTAAGTGACCCCTTTGCTTCACGACCTCATCAACACTCCATACTGGCAGCTTTAATTTTTTACTAAACTGGTGAGTGGTTTTAATTTACCTTTGCTGACTATGGGTGTGGTTAAGCATCTTTTATATCTTTATCACCCATTACATTTTTCTCATCTGCCCACAGTGACTGTTCAAATCTTCTGCCTCCTTTTCTGTCAGGTTTCAGGTCTTTTTCATTTTAATTTGTATGAGTTATTCTGTATATTTTTCATTCTCTTTGGATGTTTTCTTTCGGTGGCCATAATTTTGAGGCAGTTGAACATATCAAACTTTTCTTTACAATTTGCTGATGTTGTGTATTGTTTAACAACACTTTCTTTACCCTGAGATCATTAAGATAGCTTCCTACATTCCAAACATCATAAAATTGGTCTTTCACCTTCAGCCTGGAGGTGATTAATTTGTGTGCGGTATGAAGTAGAAGGAACAGCCTTTTTCATATGGATAAACAGTTTGCTCAGCACCGTGTATTAAAAAGCCTACCCTTTCTATACTTACCTGCGATGCCAGCTCTGTCATAAACCAAGTTTTCTTAAACAGGTAGATCTTTTTCTGGGCTTTCTTTTCTGTGCTGCGATTGCAGTTTCTACTCCATGTCAATCTGACAAGTCCTAACTAGTGTAAGTTTATAGTAATTCATGACGTCCTGGAATTTACACCCCCCGGCTTGTACTTCATCAGTGAATTGGTTCTTCAGTGTTTACTCTTTTAACACAAATATTAGAATTAGCTTGCCAGTATGCACACATACACACATCTCTTTTGGGATTTTGATTGGAATTACTTTGAATCTATAAATAACTTTGAAGAGAAATTATCTTTATGACATGAAGTTTTCTAGTTCATGAACATTATCTCTAGAGAGAGAGAGAGAAAATTTTTTTCAACATAATTCCATAATATTGTATACTTTTCTTCCCCAAAGACTGGACCTTAATATCTTCCGAGAAATTTGTTTACAGGCACTTTACATATTTTAATATTATTATAAGTGTTCAGATTTCAAAGTTTCATGTTTCCATGTTTGTGTTGACTCATACATTTTCATGGATGATATATATAGCAGGCTTGCTAAATGTCTTAACAGTTCGAATACTTGTCAGTTTATTATTTTGAGTTTGCTATGCACCTGACAATATCATCTGTAAATAATTGAATTATTTCTTCCTTTCCATTTTTTAATACTTATTTTTCTTGCCTGATGTTACAGGTTACGACCTTTAAAAGAATGCTAAATTAAAGTGGTGATAGGGAGCACCTTTGTGCTTCATCTTAAAGGGAACGCTTTCCATGCTTTAGCACACAGCACCAGCCTTGTTGGTATATTTTGGTGGCCTCAAATATCAGATCAAAGACTCCAGGTTGCCAGGAGTCTCTTCTTTTTCCTAATGACAAATAAGTATTCAATTTAACCATTTTTTTAAAAACTCTGTTGAGACGATTAGAGCTCCTTCTGGTAATGTAACAATTTATAACCATGGATTGTCTAATGTTAAGCGAAACTTGAATTTCTGGGGTAGGTACAGCGTGGTCATGACATACTATTACTCGTCAGTATACTGCTGCAATGAGTCATTAATGAACATTAGTGAGAATGGCCTATAATTTTCTTTTCTCCTACTCTCCTTGCTGGTTACTTGGCATCAGGTCTGTGCTAGCCTCATCAAAGGAGTTAGAGTATTTCCCAATTTTCTACTTGCAACAAGAGAATTGTGTTGGGGAATAATTTGTTCCTTTACCAATAAAACTATCTTGGGCTGGTATTTCCTTGGAGGAAGATTTTCCACTATTGATTCAATATTATTGTTGGTTATAGAAAGATACTCAGTTTTACTATTCCTTCATAAGAATTTTCCACTGTTACACATTTTTTCTAAATATTTGTTTATTCACTAATAGTCTCTTACCATTTTAACCTCTGTTACGCCCATAGTTATCCTTTTTCACTTCTATTATTATCTGTGGTGCCTTCCCTTTTATTTTTGATCAAGCTTCCCAGTGGATATAAATTTCATTCATCCTCACTATTGTAATTTTATGTTCTATTTTAATAACTTCTGCTTTTATATTCATTAATTCCTTCTATGTTCTTGGCATTATGCTTTTGTTATTTCAGTCATCTACTGAGTTAGTGCTTTACTAGTTAAATTTTAGCTTTTCTCCTTTCCTAATATAATACTCCAGCTATATATTTCTACATTACTGCTCAGTTTTAAAGATTTTTATTCCCATTATCATTTATTCTTTGACTCAGAACTTTCTAATTTCCAAATAAATTTGGATTTCCTTATTACCTTTTGTCACTGATTTCTGACCTAATTGTATGGTGGTCATAGAGGAGTCTACATGATGTTATTTTGTGAAATTTTTGAGAATTTGCTTTATGTTCAAATATAGGACAACTTTTTGCAATGTTCCATGTGTGCTTGAAAAGAAGGTGTATACCACCATAATTGAAAGCATTGTTTTAAAAATACCCATAAAACAATTTTGTTTATTATTTTGTTTAAATCTTCTTTATTCTAATGAATCTTTTGTATTTCTATCTTACCAGTTACAAGACTGAATGTTAAAGTATTTCATATGATAGCGAATTTGTCTTTTTCCTAATAGTTATAGCAAATACATATGTTATTAGGAACATAGAATTTTCAAAAAACTATACTTCCTGGTGAACTAATTATTTGATGCAGTGTCCCTCTTAGGAAAAATGCTTTTCCCTAAAGTTTGTTTTGTCTGGTATTACTATAGCCAAGACAGTTTTCTTTTAGTTAGTATTCTAGTGGCATATCTTTTACACTCTTTTATGTTCAAACTTTCATGTCCTTATGTTTTAGGCATATCTCTTGTAAAAAATGTATAGCTGGATTGTGAATTGTTCAATCCAGTAAAATTGCCTTTTGACTAAAAAAACTGACTCCATTTATAACTGTGGTAATAACTGAAATACTTAAATTTACCTCTATGCTTTATTTCATGTTTTCTATTTGCCTGAACCTTTCTGTTTCTTTCTTTCTCGATTTTCTGTTTTTCTTCTTTTGGTCTGATGTACACACATGTGTATATATTCTTTCTCACTCCATTACACTTCTACTAGTTTATTATGCCTTCTCATTCTATTTTTATAATTTCCTTAAATAGTTTTAAGACATAATTAAATTATCAACATCTAAGATTATTTACCCTCTTTTAGAACAGTACATGGACCCTTCAATACTTTATTTCTGATCACCCACTCACAATTTATATGCTACTGCAGTCATGTATGTTAATTCTATGTTATTTATTAACCCCTTTAGACTTTATTTTCATTGTTTTAAACAGTCAATGCTTTTGACTATTTACCCAAATATTTAACATAATCTTCAGTTATCTTTTCTTTTTATACCATAAATCTTCTATTGAAGATCACTTCTTTTCAGTATGAAAAGCACATCTTGGAATTTTCTTTAGTGTTGAAGCTTATTATAAGAAAACACTTTTTAGTGCCCCCAAAAATATTTATTTTGGCTTCATTCTTAAAGTGATATTTTACTTGGACATATAACTTCAGGTTGATATTTATATTCTCTCCAAACCATACAGTTATTTTTCTAGACTCTTTGGCCAACCACCGATGTTACTGAAAAATCAATTATCAGTATCATTTCCATTCTTTGGAAAGTACTATTTCTTTTACCTCTGGATGCTTTTAGGGTCTTCTCTTTGCCTTTGGTTTTCTGTGGTTTCACTATGATGTGCCTAGGTATGAATTTCTTTGTGATTCTGCTGTGGATACATTGGACAGTTTAATTGTCTATTTTGATGTTTTCACCATTTCTGAAAAAAATTGTTTTTCATATTAAAGCCTCTTCCTTTTTATTTAAACATAATATACATAGTTTATATACTTTGATAACTTTAACTTCTAAAGTCTGAACAGCTGATTCTGTTGCCTATTGTTTCTTCCATCTTACATCGGTGCTTTTTTATTTTGAAGGGTTTTCTGATTTTTGTCTGTATGCTCATTTTTCTTAGGAATTAATCTGTGAGAATTCTTTGAGTTCTGGGTAGAAGGTGAGCTCTTCAGAGAGATTTGTGTCTGCTTTTGTCAAGTGCTTGAAGGAACTACAAAAATAGGACTTCTTTACTCCAAGTTCTCAGGATGAAGGTTTTTTGACAATCTAAGCTAAAAACCGCTATGTTTTCATAATTTCTCAGGTGAAAAAAATTGTTCCCTTGACTCTGCACCAATGTTTGAGAAGGGAAGGTCTGTTTATCTCTAGTTCACTCATACCCTGAGACTATAGCCCTTTGGAATCCAGTTGGATCAGGGGGCGGAGTCTCCTAGTAGGCCTCCAAAGCACAGAGTATCTAAACTCTACTTCAAGTCCACTGTGTTCTGTGAGACCATGAAAGTCAAAGACCATTTCTCCTGTGTTAGCAATGCCACCAAGGAAAGAGCTGGCTTTGGGGCTCTGTCTTTTGTGTTCTCACCTTCATTTAAATTGTGGGCTCTCTCCAACCAGCCCTTCCTTTGGCCAGCAATTGATTGCAAAATTAGTTGCATTTTTAAACTATTTTCTATGAAAGGTTCAGTCAGAGTATCTAGTTCATTATACTACCAGAAATAAAAGATATTCTCCCTATGGAATTCACTTTTTTTAAATCACACTTTGATAAAAATTTTAATTAAAAAAAGAGTAAAAGAGAACTTGCATATTTTCAGTTTCATCAATGATGTTCTTATTTTTATGTAAAGAAAAAGTAGCACATCCCTGGGGATCAGTGTGTTCTTTGCGTAATGTAATTCATCAAAGTTTTGCAAATGCTCATTCAGGAACATGAGCTAAGCTCTTACTTCATGCCAAAGTGGTGCTATCTATATTTGTATACATTGTCTCATTAGATTCGATCTTCAGAGATAAAGGAGTAAAGGGATACTCTGTATGTTAAAATGGGAAAACAGTGTCAGACAGCAGTGTATGCAAAGCTATTTTGCTTGCCATATGCCTCACAGTATTAATAGGTCCATATATATACTACCAATTAATATTTATAGGCATGAATGAGCAAATAAACACATCAATAAATAGATCTAAAATACAGGAACAGCCTTACATGCTGTCATGGAATGATCACAGAGTTGATCTCTAAAATGGGCTATGCCAGTCATCAGCCATAGAGACTAGAAATCTGAATTACTAATTTCATCTCTCTGTACTACAATTTCCTGGATTACTAGAAGATAACAATACTTTGCCTCATGCAATAAAAAGAGGGATTAAATGACATGTATGTAAAAAGAAGTCAAAGTGAGAAATCAGTTCATCTCTCCCCACTCTTAATCAGTCAAGTTATATGTGACCTTGAGCAAGCTTTGAACCTATGGGTGCCTCTGTTCATCTACACAATGTAGGCAATAATACTACTCTTATTTAATTGCTAAATGACTGAGTGTGTGCGTAATTCTTAGAATATTAGCTTGAATTTAGTAATCCTTCATAGATTTAGCTATTCTCAGCAGTTATTATCCAATTTAAGAGACAACCTGAAAAGTACTAGCCTTTTTAATATAAGAAATATTTTATTTAAAGAAAAACTTTTTCTTCTCTGATTGTAAAATTACATTCATATAAAAAGCAAGATAAATCAAAAAGGTACAGAAAAAAATGTAAAAGCAGCCAAAAATGGTACTCATGTCAAAGATCACTATATCGTTTTGGGTATAGAAAAGTCTAGAAGGTACACACTGAAATCTTAACTGTGATCTCTGCTTGTGGGAGTGGGATCAGGGTGATTTTTTACTTTATGTGGGGACATAATGTTGATATCAGTAAATGTAGATATATTCAATATAGGTATATTTAGGCTAATATGCATATGTAGATATATCCAGTTGTCTGTCTATTTATAATTCAGTTACTGACATAGGTGCAGTTAGCAGTGTCTAAATTAAGATTTTAGTTGATTCAATCTTTTATTCTCTTCTGTAGTCATCCATATGTTAATTCAATCCAACTTCAATTCATTTGTCCATCCATTCATCCATTTGTTTCCTTTGTGAAAAGCCCTGTGCTGGCTGCTATGGATAAATATACGGAAATATCTCAGCCCCAAGTGTAACAGTCCAGCGAGGCCAGTAGACCAATGGACCAGTAAGCAAGCAGTTTCTAAGCAATGGTATACATTAAATGCCCGAGGACAGCGAAGGGTAATGAGGACCTCAGAAGTAAGGGCACCTACATCTACCCAAGTAGGAAGGGCAGGTAGAAGGTGGGGAGACATAGGTGAGAACCACAAAACATTTCTTCAGAGCTTGAATTCAAAACAAATAGGAGGGGACTTCTGGGAAGATGGCGGCATGAGCAGGGCAATGGAAATCTCCTCCGAAAACCATATATATTTATGAAAATACAACAAATACAACTATTCCTAAAAGAGAGACCAGAAAATATAGGACAACAGCCGGGCTACAGCTACACCTGTGAGAACTCAGCACCTCACGAAGTGGGTAAGATACAAAGCCACGACCCTGCAGGACCCGAGCACTCCCCCACCCCAGTGCACCGGCAGGAGGAAAAGATTCAGAGCGGGGAGGGAGTGGAAGCACAGACCGGCTAAATAACTAGCCCTGGTGATCTGCGCCAGGAGCACTGACACGCATCGCATGGTGTATCGGAGATTAGAGAAATAGAAGTACAGGATCTGAGATGGAGAACACAAGCGGGTCCTCTCAGCTGGCTCCACTGGACAAAGGAAAAGTGGGCGCTTTTTTAAAAGTCTTAAAGAGACAAGGGCCCAACAGCAGAACAAAATCATCCCAGCACATGCAGTGCAGCAGGCTCAGACTTGGGACATTGTGGATCCCCTGGCCAGCAGTCGGGCAAAGCAAGTATATTGCAATCCAGACCTATTTAAAGAAGGAAAAAGACTCCCAAATGAATAGTCTAAAGACACAATTACTGAAATTGGAAAAAGAAGAATAAATGAGGCCCAAGTGACCAGAAGAAGGGACATAATAAAGATCAGAGAAGAAATAAATAAAATTGAGAAGAATAAAACAATAGAAAAAAATCAATGAAACCAAGAGCTGGTTCTTTGAAAAAATAAACAAAATAGATAAACGCCTAGTCAGACTTATTAAGAGAAAAAGAGAATCTACACTCATAAACAGAATCAGAAATGAGAAAGGAAAAATAACGATGGACCCCACAGAAACACAAAGAATTATAAGAGAATACTATGAGAATCTATATGCTAACAAGCTGGAAAACCTAGAAGAAATGGACAACTTCTTAGAAAAGTAAAACCCTCCAAGACCGACCAAGCAAGAAACAGAAAACCTAAACAGACTGATCACCAGGAACAAAATTGAATTGGTAATCAAAAATCACACCCAAGAACAAAACCCCCGGACCTGATGGATTCACCTCTGAATTCTACCAGACATATAGAGAAGAAATAATACCCATTCTCCTTAAAGTTTTCCAAAAAATAGAAGAGGAGGGAATACTTCCAAACTCATTCTATAAAGCCAGCATCACTCTAATACCAAAACCTGGCAAAGACCTCACCAAAAAAGATAATTATAGACCAATATCCCTGATGAACGTAGATGCAAAAATACTCAACAAAATATTAGCAAACAGAATTCAAAATACATCAAGAGGATCATACACCATGATCAAGTGGGATTCATCCCAGGGATGCAAGGATGGTACAACATTCGATAATCCATCAACATCATCCACCACATCAACAAAAACAAGAACAAAAACCACATGATCATCTCCATAGATGCTGAAAAAGCATTTGACAAAATTCAACATCCATTCATGATTAAAACTCTCAACAAAATGGGTATAAAGGGCAAGTACATCAACATCATAAAGGCCATATATGACAAACCCACAGCTAACATCATACTTAACAGCGAGAAGCTGAAAGCTTTTCATCTAAGATCAGGAGCAAGACAGGGATGCCCACTCTCTCCACTGTTATTCAACATAGTACTGGAGGTCCTAGCCATGGCAATCAGACAAAACAAAGACATACAAGGCATCCAGATTGGTAAAGAAGAAGTCAAATTGTCATTATTTGCAGATGACATGATACTGTACATAAAAAACCCTAAAGACTCCACTCCAAAACTACTAGAACTAATATCTGAATTCAGCAAAGTTGCAGGATGCAAAATTAACACACAGAAATCTGTTGCTTTCCTATACACTAACGATGAACTAACAGAAAGAGAAATCAGTAAAACAATTCCATTCACAATTGCATCAAAAAGAATAAAATACCTAGGAATAAACCTAGCGAAGGAAGTGAAAGACCTATACCCTGAAAACTATAAAACACTCCTAAGAGAAGTTAAAGAGGACACTAACAAATGGAAATTCATCCCGTGCTCTTAGCTAGGAAGAATAAATATTGTCAAAATGGCTATACTACCTAAAGCAATCTACAGATTCAACGCAATCCCTATGAAAATACCAACAGCATTCTTCAATGAACTGGAACAAATAGTTCTAAAATTCATATGGAACCACAAAAGACCCTGAATAGCCAAAGCAATCCTGAGAATGAAGAATAAAACAGGGGGAATTATGCTCCCAGACTTCAAGCTCTACTACAAAGCCACAGTAATCAAGACAATTTGGTATTGGCACAAAATCAGACCCACAGAGCAGTGGAACAGAATAGAAAATCCAAACATTAACCCAAACATATATGGTCAATTAATATATGATAAAGGAGCCTTAGATATACAAGGGGAGATGACAGCCTCTTCAGCAGCTGGTGTTGGAAAAACTGGACAGCTATATGTAAGAGAATGAAACTGGACTACTCTCTAACCTCATATGCAAAAGTAAACTCAAAATGGATCTAAGACCTGAATGTAAGTCATGAAACCATAAAACTCTTAGAAAAAAACATAGACAAAAATCTCTTGGACATAAACATGAGCGACTTCTTCATGAACATATCTCCCTGGGCAAGGGAAACAAAAACAAAAATGAACAAGTGGGACTATATCAAGCTGAATAGCTTCTGTACAGCAAAGGACACCATCAGTAAAACAAAAAGACATCCTACAGTATGGGAAAATATATTCATAAATGATATATCCGATAAGGGGTTGACATCCAAAATATATAAAGAACTCATGCACCTCAACAAACAAAAAGCAAATAATCCAATTAAGAAATGGGCAGAGGACATGAATAGACACTTCTCCAAAGAAGAAATTCAGATGGCCAACAGGCACATGAAAAGATGCTCCATATCGCTAATCATCAGAGAAATGCAGATTAAAACCACAATGAGATATCACCTCACACCAGTAAGGATGGCCAACATCCAAAACACAAACAACAACAAATATTGGCAAGGATATGGAAAAAAGGGAACTCTCCTACACTGCTGGTGGGAATACAAATTAGTTCAACCATTGTGGAGAGCAGTATGGAGGTTCCTCAAAAAACTCAAAATAGAAATACCATTTGACCCAGGAATCCCACTACTAGGAATTTACCCTAAGACTGCAGCAGCCCAGTTTGAAAAAGACAGATGCACCCCTATGTTTATCGCAGCACTATTTACAATAGCCAAGAAATGGAAGCAACCTAAGTGTCCATCAGTAGATGAATGGATAAAGAAGAGGTGGTACATATACACAATGGAATATTATTCAGCCATAAGAAGAAACCAAATCCTACCATTTGCAACAACACAGACAGAGCTAGAGGGTATTATGCTCAGTGAAATAAGCGAAGCCAAAAAAGACAATATCAAATGATTTCACTCGTATGTGGAGTATAAGAACAAAGAAAAAAACTGACGGACCAAAACTGCAGCAGACTCACAGAACCCACGAATGGACTAATAGTTACCAAAGGGAAAGGGACTGGGGAAGATGGGGGGGAAGGGAGGGATAAGGGGAAAAAGGGGCATTATGAGTAGCAGACATAATGTTGTGGGGGCATAGGGAGGGCTGTACAACTTAAAGAAGACAAGTAGTGATTCTATAGCATCTCAGTACGCTGATGGACTGTAAGTGTAATGGGGTTGTGGGGGGGACCTGATGAAGGGGGTAGTTTAATAACCATAATATTGCACATGTAATTGTAGATTAATGATACCAAAATAAATTTTTTTTAAAAACTAATAGGAATTTTGCACATACACATGGAAGGAAAATTCATTCCTAGCTTGAGAATCCTTAGTGTGGTCTGGATAAGATGTTTCCTTCCTATGCAAGGGAAAGCCACTGGCTCTGTCTTCCCAGGGAAACCAGACCTCCCTCTTTGAGGGACGAAAGCAAAGGCACTAGCTGGCTTATTAAGTGGGTTGTTAGGAAATAAAACTGGGCTTCTTTGTTTTCTCAAGCTCTGGGCACTAAGGTCTTGGGAAGCAGAACAATGAGGCTGTCACGGACTCAGAATTTGAAAGCCTGAGCCCTCATCCTCTCTCTGCTGCTCACAAGCTCTTTAAACCCAGGCAAAATCTTTACTCTGTGAGTCTTGGGCTCCCTTAACCAAAAAAAAAGAACATAGTAGCACCAATGTTCCCCACCATCTTTCATAAGCTGGATGCTTGAAATGGCAGCATGTCTGATCATGAAGTTAGACGACGTGGCTGCTTTGTAAAAGGGATTTATGTGGAACGAGATTAAGCCTTGAAATCAACCAGACTAAAGTCCCAATCTTTCCTCCATCACTTGCTATATAAGGGTTACGTGAAACAATATTTGCAAAGTACGTGGAAAATGCCTAGCATCAAGTCCCTCTTAATTGTTAGTTCTTTGAACTTGAGTTCA
Organism: Phataginus tricuspis; assembly: GCA_029783875.1. Lineage (NCBI taxonomy): Eukaryota > Metazoa > Chordata > Mammalia > Pholidota > Manidae > Phataginus > Phataginus tricuspis. The sequence goes on from JAQQAC010002594.1 coordinate 85,373,170, forward strand.
TAAGACAGTAACAGCTCTAACATTTAGTGACATTTGAGACTCAGATAAATTGCCCAGTTACCTCATCTATAAAGCAGAAATGTCTCACGAGATCACAGTCCCGTGATGTCAGTTGAGAGAATATGTGGGAAAGCCTTTATCAGTTCAATGGGACCAAACGGATGTGACATCTCATTACATGGCAATTTGTAATCGGATGCACGGCTGAGAAGATCAGTAGCAAGGTGAGGAGCCTGTCCTATTGCACCAGGATATCAATGAGATAAAACATGATGACTTTTCTCACCTACACAGAAGGTGAACTGCCAGAAGCGAGTGTCCAGGGAGAAGTCACACAACAGAGCTAGTGAAGTCAGCACCACTGGATGTAGTGAAGTGAGTACTGACTTAGAATCCAGAAACCCAGGCTTCTGCTCAGAATCTGGCCTTTTGAGAATCAGAACAAAAGTGTCTATGGGCTTCAGGGCAGCTCACATGTCTGCACTCGTCATTCTCACATCACTGTCCCCTAGAATAGTTTCTCAAGTGGGTCAGTTCAATGCATAAATGGCACGTTTTTTTACAGTTAACGTCCCCCTTTTGTGAAATGGTGATAATAATACCTATCTCTCAGACCTACTGGGATAGACAGACAGGGCTTCATGTACATTATAAAGGTGCTGTGTATGGAGTACTTCTTTCCCCTCACTGCTGGTGAGAGGCTCACCCCTTTATTGTAGGTGGATTTGATGTGACCTTTTTCTGTGAGTCCCACCAGAAAGCTCAGTCCATAAACTAAGTGCCTGCCAACTTCTAAAAGGTTCTGCCTTAAACTGCCTTCTTCTCTTTCTTCACTATAATTAAAAATAACAGACAAAAGAAAACAAACAGCTTCTGCTAACGACACTCAAGATCCACAGGGGACAGATGTCTAGCTATTTCCCAGCCCTAAAAACTTTCAAGTTCATAATCCACCAGCTCAAATGCCTCATATAAAATAATCAGCTATGAGAAAGGAGTGAGAGAAGTTGAAGCTCCCCCAACAAGCCTGAGATTGTAACTATGGTTGCTAAGTCCTCACTTTTCGCCAGAGTCACAAGAAGGAAACAGTTGAGAAAAGAAACAATCTGTTGATGGACTGCAAGCTTTGGGCCATAAACTCAAGGCCAGCCTAGGAAAAGCCGTATCTCCTGCATATCATGCAGAATCTAGACCCACCTGTAAGTGTGATGAAAGAAGACCCAGCCCCTGCCCCAGGGAGCTGGCCATCAGTGGCAAGCCCTGGACGTGCATGAATGGCAATACTACACAGGCAATTCTGGGTCCAACCTACATACAATGTTCAGTGGCGGCAACAAAAAGACTATGGAAAAATCTGCCTAAAGATAGGGAGCAAGTTCCAGAAAGGCTGATTTGAGAATATTTTCTTTAGTGTAGTAGTCTTAACAACAAGAACCGTAGTTCAGCAATTTCTTCATGTTGCCAAATCCATGGCCTTGAAAATAATGCTGGGATCAATCCAGTTCTAATAGAAACATCTGCATCAAGTCAATCCTAGCGGGCAATAGATAGGGATACCGGTCTGAAGGCTGGGTCCTTCAGCCCCCATGAGTCACGGAGCGTTTCATCTCCCCATGAAAACACAAAGTTTTACATAAAGAGCAAGGAAGAAGCAGCTAGGAGGAGACAGCCCTCCTCTGTTACATGGGCACGGCTCAGAAGAGACAGGCCTTCTCAACCTTGGTCCCAGTAGTGTGGCTGGGAAGTCATACTCACTGCCAAGAAGCACACAGCGTGGTAGCTCACTTCTGTCTCCTCGTAGGCCAGGCTCGCCAGCAGTGAGGAGCTTCTCCTTGACAAAATAGATTTGTATGGACACATATACTCCAAAGCCAATAACACATCCCAGAAACCCATTATTGGACCATTTCACTTTACACTTCAAGTCTTGGGTTTATTTCCTGAGCTGACACATAAGTGGATAGAGACATAAGTGTCTCTTCTTCTAAAGTTCTCTGGGTTTAAAAATAAACCTTAATCTTGTAATGTTCATCCTCTAATTCACTTCGGGTTCTGTTTAAAACTAGCATTACCATTAGCAAAATGCAACTAAAATTTGAAATTTTCAGACCAGATATCTATACATACCACTGTTATACGTGTGTGTGGCAGATGTGCCTATGTGTGTGCCACTTTCAAAGCACCTAATATGTACTTGGTACACACACTGTACATAGGATCATCCTAAGGGTTAAATGAAAATCAAATCTATTGTCTCCAAAGATAGACAGCTAAGTATGTAAAGTGTTATTTCAAGAGACATATGGAATCTTAGAACAGTGGGGCTGAACGTCCCCTTGAAGCACACCCATTCACCGTGCAGGCATTTAGTAAACTCTCTCCTATAGGCAGGGCACTGGCGAGGCACGAGGCACAGTGACATGAATACACTGTCAATCATCTTTACAGTGTGTCTTCACACCACATCATTAGCTGTTAGAAGCAACAAGAGCTGCAATAGAGGACAGCCCAGCATGCTTGGCATTGTGGACAGGCCACTCAAGTCAAGCTGGAGCAGAAGCCCAGGGACATGGGGAACTGGGAAGGCCTTTTGAAGGTAGCTTGCTTTTTCATCATCCATCCCTCTCCATCTTATGGCTGAGATCTTGCAGCATTAATCACAATAGCCAGAAGGTGCAAACAACCCAAATATCCATCAGCAGATGAATGGATAAAGAAAATGATATATATACCTACAATGGAATATTATTCACCTTAAAAAGATATGCTGCCATATGCAACAACAGGGATGAATTTTGGGGACATTATGCTGAGTGAAATAAACCAGTTACAGCAAGACACAGGACATGACTCCACTTAGATGAGGTATCTTAAGTAGCCAGGTTCATGGACTAGCAATTCACAGAGTCAAATTGGGGCTGGAGGGAAGAGAAAATGGGGAGTTAATAATCAAAGGGCATAAAGTTAAGCAAGATGACTAAATTCCAGGGACGTGCTGTGTAACACTGTACCTGTAGTCAACAATATTGTATTGTGCATTTAAAAGTGCATTAGGAGTGTAGATATCACTCATGCTCTTACCACAAAAAAATATTTTTTTAGTGGTTAACTCAGGTATTACAGGCAGAGCAAACAGTAGGTGCAAATGCAGGGAGACATGCCAGTTACCTAGCTACCAACCCTTGAGATCTAGCAAGGACAGGCATGAACATCTTTTCATGGTTTGCAGAAATTTAAAGCCCTAAAATTTTTACAAATCCCAGAACAGGTATCTTCTCCAAGCTATCTCTGGTTCAGGGTGGAGGATGAGAATTAAGAGGCAGTAGGAAAATCTGACTCCACTTAGTATTGTTCCACTAATATTGGAACCAGTGGGAAAAGGAAAATCAGTAATACAGATACTGGCTTTATTCTGAAATATATTTTTTTCAAAGTGGGTTTTTTGTTTTAATTTTGATTTTTTTAAATATTGCATTAAAATTCATATTCACCTTGATTACTGAGGTTTTTGATGTCCCCTTGAATTTTGTTCCCAAGGTAAATGCCCCACTGCCTCACGCTGGTCTCCACTACATTCTGGGTTGCAGGGTACAGACCACCTGAGATCAGACCTGGGCTCTGCCTCCTACTAGCAGAGAGACCTCATACAAATGATTACACCTCCCTGTGCCACAGTTTCCTCATCTGTAAAATAGGGCTAATCAGAGCACCATATCAGTGAGTTGTGAGGTCCAGTGAGCTAATGCATGGTAGAGAAGGACCTGACACCTAGTAGACACAATATTAAGGGATGACGAGAACATAGAAATAAATGTGAGCACACATCATCCTGAGTCTCCCAGCTGCTCTTTTTGTCCCCACTTCTCACCATAGCAATGACCAGGATAAGCCTGGTTCTTGAAGCAAAGCAATGTGCCTACATATTTAAAAGTAAAAGGGAATAGAAACAAAGACTCTACATAACCCCAACGGAGCACCCATAACAGACATCCATGCCTGGGGCTGCTCAGCCTCCACCCAGCTTCTAATGCCCCAGGCTCCCCCCTGCCCCTCACTGTGTATTCTGCTCTCCCTCTTGCTCCTGGGTTGCCCAGCTTCATCTCTATATTGGCAGAACACTTTGACCTTCTCCAGTCCCTTCTTCCAAATGGTGCCGGAATTCCTGGGGCTGGCGTGTTCAATTAAGAATGGGCAGCCTATGACCTACTGGGCGGGGAGGCAGCTCCCTTGGCATCCAAGCTTCCACTTTGGGGAAGTGAAGACCCCAAGGCTATTTTGATTGAAGCAGTTTTGATACACTCAGAAAAAGGAAGTAAAATCACCAGAGTAATTACTTCTACATCTCAGAAAGGGGTGCAACGAGCTGGGGGGGGGGTGGAGGAAACAGCCCTCCGTCCCTAGTGACAAGTGGGCTGGACAGAACAGGATCCAAGCCCCTCTTCCCAATAAGCTGGTTAGGGCACAGGTCACTGATTTAGGTTTCAAGGGCTCAACTCTAAGTGGTTATTTTAAAAGGTGCCCCTACAAAGCAAAGTGAGAAACTTGCAGCAGACATCCAAGATGCGAGAGCTATCTAGACATCAGTCTGGGTGTGAGCAGGTGACCGTGCTGTAAAATGCGAGGACAGCAACTCAAATAGCAGTTGTCTCCTCACACAAACTCTGCACGTATTCCAACTCACTGAGGTTTAAAAAAAAAAAAGGGATTCCCATGTACAACAATCTAGGGAACCAGGGCTGTAAACAATACAAAAGATCCAAGAACTGTGTGGTGATGCCCAGAAATATCAGAGTGGACTTTCGCGCTGGGACATTTGGACATTCTTTCAGGACGCTGAGGATTTACAATTGAGTTGTTACTGTGCAATGCTATGACCTCATTTTGAATGCTGGTTGGGGGCATATTAGAAAGTGGAGGGATTTTGAGCTTGTGGGGATACTGATGTAGCCCCTCACCCCTGTGCCTGTGACTGTCCTCTATTATCACATGCCTGCATGTGGCTCTGTATCTTTTCCTATCGTGATCTCTTTTGTCACTTCAGCACCTATTGTGCCTGGCAGCAGAAAACTGAAGTGGGAGCAACAGGTAAAAGAGAAGAAATCAGTCACTATAGACAACCACATGGGCTATTTTCTTGCTTCAGATGGTGCACACCCCTGGAGTAGAGACTGTCTCTCTGGGCCACTGCTGTGTTCCCAATACAGAGCACAGACCCCAGCAGCAAGTAGATATTCAGTAGGCATTTGCTGATGGACTTTCTGCTAAAGTGACTGATCCAAAGGTGAAGGGAATCTACAGATGGAACCTCATGACTGTGACGTCACGTGAGCCCCTCCCTCTGCAGCCATCCCATAGGGAAGGAAGTAAAGAGGTGTTTGCCTCTGTCGGGAAGATTCAATCTTCCCCGGGCGATGTGAGTTAAAAGTAAAATCAGCAAAGAAACATGTGAGGCAAGGATCACGTAGGAGCCAAGATCCAGAAAATGTACATCCTCAAGTTGGGCCAGCCACTTTGAAGCATCATGTCTGTCTGTCTGTCTGTACATATACACTGCTTTGTGCTATACAGATTCATCAGTCATCCACAGATATGGATTTACCAGATATTTAATAAACTAAAAAATTTTTAATTATGACTTACAGCTTTGCAGCCCTTAACATTTTAATGTCCTTCGGGATCCACTGTTTTTACTTAGCCTTGCCGGGAACCCTATAAGAATATCAGGACAAATATAATTATCACCATTTTAGAGTTGAGGCAACTGAGAATTAAAGAAAGTGACTTTCCCAGAGACACCTAGATGTGAAATGATGGTGCAGCCCAGTGAGATAAGTTGGGTCACTGTTTTTTACTTTGTTCTATTTCTTCTTTCCCTTTCTGTTAAATAAATGGAAGCTCAGAGATTCCAGTGACTTACCCAAGTTCCTACAAGTCCCATCGGTGGCAATGCCAGGGCTCACACTAGAAAGCCAGATGACCTGGTTTTGCTTTCTAATAATATCCATTCTGCCTTTCCCCTCCCTCCTCATTCTCGCCTCCCTGCCTCTGTCCAGGAAGTCTGCTCTGCCTGGAGGGTCCTCCCCTCCCCAACTGGTCTACCTTTACGATGTAAAGCAGATGACTTTCCAGCAAAAATGTGTCCCTTATCCGTTCAGCCTCGCGGAACATCCACACTGTACCTGTTCGCTCTCACTCTGCATTTTTTCTTTTTGCCTCTGCATCTCACCTCGATCAGAAGTCCCCCAAGGGCAAGTGCAATGTGTTGGCAATCTCTGAACATTGCAGAGCGACTCTGGGACCTGTGTCAGGTCCACGGCAAGAGGCCCTGGGCATGGCATCAGAATGCATATGACAGTGTATGCCAAAAATGGTAAAGGGCTGTGCCTATGTCAGATTTGTTTGTTTTAACTCTTATTTACACCTTGGCTCTTTTTCCAAAATTGACTTAAAAGTATTCATTTCTCATGTCTTACTGACCACAGCCATGTCCTTGAGAATGCCACATTAACAGATGATGCATCTGAAGGATGCACTTTGGCCATTCACTCCTTCCTCTGCTCATGCATGCATTCAGAGGAAGAGGTCTGACAGTCGCCTACAAGCAGCATGCCCAGCAGCTGGGGAGTTAACCCCTCAGGCCAAAGGGGCATGGGTGGAACATTGCTCCCCCACTACTGAGTCTTGGCATAGTTTGGGCTTCATCCCAAGGGTAATGGGGGATCCACTGGGATGAAAATGGTATCTGCAGCTTATCTTCTACTCCATGCAAACTCTGGTTTTCAGCTGAAGTCATGCTGAGCACTTTGCACACACCCAGATCTGTTCAGCGACCCAGATTTTGGAAGCACCTGCTTCTCTCTGCCTCCCCTAAGTCTTCTGGTCCAATCAGCATAGCTTCAGTATTGCATGCAGCTACTCATGGCATGCCAGTCCTTCACCCCAGGGGCCCTGTGAGGGGCTCCACTCAGTGAGCCCTGCCACACATGCCCAGCAAAGCTCCCAGATTCCCACTCCAGCTATCCCTCAAGAGGCCAACTCCTCTTGACTTAAGGATCTAAATCAGGCTTGAAAGTACAATCCCCCAAGCTTTCAGACACCAAAGGCAAAAATCATACATTCTGATCTAACACTTGATTATTTTTCACATGAAAAATAGCCCTGACATGCCCAGAGATTGGCGGGGTAGGCAAGCTTCCAGAGGCAGCTGCCATGTGCCCCTCTTAGCTGTGGCTTCACTTCCCTCTGTAGCAAAGGTCTGCCTCTGAAGTTTGACACCAGTGTCCCAGGCGAGCCCTTCCTGCTGGCCTCAAGCATCTGCTTTTCATCTGCCTGTAAGTAGGTTTCACGTTGCTGTTTATAGTTCTTGCCACAAGGACAGTTCTTGGGTGGGGAAGCAGAGCCTGCAGTGCCTGGGAGAAGGCAGAAGTATGGGGATAGGAGAGTAAAAACAATAGTAACAGCTCACACCTGTACCACCCTGCTTAGTCTACACCTAAAGTCCCCTGACATGGACTGATAGCCCAGCAATAGGATCCCTATTTTATTAAGAGAGCAGAAGTGAAGAATGTTTATGCAGCTTGTTTAAGGTTGCACAGCCATTAATAGAGGAAGAATTATGATACACGAGGGATGTGTGTGTGACAGAAATAAAGAGAGACAAAACTTCTAGTCCAGCCCCTGCGCTCTGCAGCAACACCCTGGATGACCCCCTTGGCAAAGGTTCCAGGAGCCCAAAGCTTACTTTTGCCTTGCAAGTTACATTACAGCATTGTTGACACCAATGATTAATGAATAGCATCCCTTTAAGCTGAAAACAGAAGGAAATGTGGTACGTTTTCAGAATTGGACAGTTCTGGAGGTGAGTCTCCAATATCCCTTTTTATATGGGACATGGAAAGAGGACTTTTTTTATTAAAGTAGCATTGATATACAATCTTATGATGGTTTCAAATACACAACACAGTGGTTCAACATTCACCCATGTTATCAAGGCCTCATCCCTCCACTGCAGTCACTGCCTATCAATATAGTAAGATTCATAGTAAGATTAATTGTATTCTCTGTGCTCCACCACCATCTGCGTGACCTACCTATATTGTAATTTTTACTTTTTAATTTAAATTTCAGTGAATGTGTGGCTGCTATCTTGGGCAGTGCCAATCTAGAAGCTACAAGCATGGTCTTGTGTTCTCCATGACAGCTCTGTGAGGCACACGATGCAGAATGACTCTTCTCGTTTTCCTGATAAGGAAACTTAGTCTCAGAGGAGGTCCTGCTAAGATCCCCATGAGCACCTCATGCCATCAGCTGGCTCCTAAGCTGGGGAGCCACAGGCAGCCCCCACACACCCAGCCCAGCAAGGCACATGCGAGCCTTAAGGCCAGTGAGGCACCACCTGAGCAGAGAAAGGGCTCCGCACAAGAAGCCGAAGCCACAGGCTGAGTATTACTCATGTGTCAGCGCTAAGGCACCCTGTCTGCACATCCCAGCAGGAGAGGGCTGGTGGGGTGAAAGGCCCAGAGCCATTCAGTCAGTCCCATGCAGCCTCTCTGCACAGCGTACAGAGAGGCCTGAAATCTGCTGTCACTATGCCATTGGATTGGCCAGAAATGTCTCTGAATCACCAGATCAAGAGTCTTCCTGAAATTCCTTCAATACAATAGGATTTGGTCTTGAAATATACCAACATTTCTGAAGATAGGGGGAAGGTATCTATTATGGGCTAAATTATGTCCCCCTTAAATTTATATGAAGAAATCCTAACCCCTGCTACCTCAGAAGGTGACTGCTTCAGAGAGGAAGTCTTTAAAGATGTAATTAATGTAAAATGAGGTCATAAAGTGAGCCCTAATCCAGTATGGCTGATGTCCCTATAAAAAGGGAAAATGTGGCTGTGATGCAGAGGGAAGACCAGTCTAAGCAAACTTACACAGCATTTAGTTGATAAATCTTTCCAGATTCTAGGGAGCAGCACAGGTAGAGAACTTTAATTCACCAAGAAACATCATTAACAACGTCAGTGCCAACAGCAAAGATGATAATAATAAATGAAAGCACACAGCTTTTCACAAGGAACAGGCCACTTTCACTACATTTTCACAACGTTGTGAGGATTAATCATAATCACTAATCATGGTGAGCCCCTAGAGCTTCAGGAAGAGGAATTTGTTCAAGTACACAACGTCCATAATTAATAGATCTATAATTAATAAAGCCAGATCACACACTCATGAATGCCTGAACTCCTCAATCCTGGACAAATTCTATTTCATTGTCTTACCTGCTTCTCACCAAAACCACCTCTGAGCAGGATGACCATGTGTCTCAGTTGCCCAAGACACCCTATGTTTACACTGTTTCCCCAGAGTAATTACCTTTCTGTTCTCAAAAGCCTCTAGGTTTATGCAACTTACTACATGGTCACCCTACAGATAAGCCACATTTCACAGTAGAAGTTTTCCTGGGGTAGTCACAAATTCTTAGGAGACAGGAGCTGCTGTCAGTATGGAAGGGAAAGTCTTCGTGCATTGCACAGTCTCAGAGGCAAATCCAGCGGATACAAACAGGCTGGGCTATGGGCCACAGTGTAGACAAGGTGCCTTCACACGCTCAGTTCAGGAGCCCGGCGCCCTGATTTGAACCTGCCGCTGGCTTGCAGTGAGGGTTTAGGTAGGATGAGGGAACTGCTAACCAGCCCTGAGCTCATCCCGGCTCCAACTCTCTGGTTAATTTGATAAATGCTTTGTATGTTTAAGGGACTTGGATGGGATCGGACAAGAAAAGAGGAATGATTGACATGCTCCTAGGACCACTGCACCAAATTATCACAAATTTGGATAGCTTAAAGCAATGGGAAATGTCCTTTCTCACAGTTCTGGAGGCCAGAAATCTGAAATCAAAGTTGATTATCAGCAGGGCCGTGCTCTCTCTCCAGGTCCGGTGGTGGCTGGCAATTCTTGGCATTCCTTGGCCTATAGCTGCATCGCTCTTCTGCCTCCACCATCCCACAGCCAACTTCCCTGTGTGTCTGTGTCTTCACCAGGTTCTCCTCTGAGTGTGTGTGTCTGTCTCAGTGTCTCCTTTTCTCTTCTCATAAAACCAGTCATACTGGATTAAGGGCCCACCCTACTCCCATACAAACTCAATTTACAGCTTATCACGTCTGCAAAGGCCCTATTTCCAAACAAGGTCACATTCACAGGGGTTATAATGTCAACACATTTTTGAAGGACACAATTCAACCCCTTGAGCAGGCTCCCCAGATGCCCGTAAGCAGAATTACTCCCTCTCACCTGTGAACCCTCATGGATCACATGCCATATATGGTGAGTATGGCATTTGTTCTCGTGTGGGAGTGGGTGGTTTGCACACCTCTTTGTCCCACTTTGTGTGCAGAGCATGCCTTCTGGCCCCTCTGCTTCTCCCTGGCAGCTTCTCGCAATGCCTAACACTGTCCAGAGCAGCCTATTCTAGAAGAAAGAGCACGGGCTTTGGAGAGAGGTACTACTTTGGACGTCATTCCTGCCACTTCCTTGTCATGGGATTTTGGGCGAGGTAGTTATCCTATAAGATTTTCAATTTCTCCACCTGGAAGATGGGAACAATAACCCAACCACACTGGCTCAAGCCACAAAAGGAATATGTTCTTCCCTGAAGAATTCCCAGTCCAGCTGCACATTTGACCAAATTCCTTCCAGCGACTGGGTTCTCAGACCCTTCCTTGTCTCTGATGACTTTCAGCAGTCTCACTGAACCTGCAGGGGAAAGTCAAACTGTTCTTCAGAGCTCTGCATGGGAAGGAGGCAAAAATAATCTTCAGTGACAGGTATTTCAAAAAACTAAAGTTTGTTGGAAAGCCGGAGACCCAGAGATGCCTCTGAGAAGCGGCAGGATAACTGGAAGAGCTTAAAGTAATTAGGGCTAAAAATGCACAGTCTTTGGGAGGGCCCAGAAGCCCAGCAGGCAGAACTGTGGCAGGAGCATTGTTTTCTCTTCCGTGAGATCAAATGTGGAGAGGTAGACCACATGAAGCTTGGGGAGCTGACAGGCACATGCAGTAAATAGAACTAATTAACTTCAGCTTCAATCCCCAGGTTACAAAGGGCTAAGTGCCCACAGCAAGCTGGCAGGGGGAACAGCGGAGGGTCCGGGGTCTGCCTACAGACCCCAGGATAACTTGTAAAATGCCTCCCAGCCAGAGGACCATGTGCCTCCTTTTATAGCTGAAGCGTCCTGTGAGCCACTTTTTCAGGACAAATATCCAGCATTTCTTAGTTTCTCCTCGCAGTCCTCTTTCCTCAGAGGCCTTCCCTGAAGGCCCTAGTGGCTCTCTTTCCCTATTCTGAGCTCTGACACCTTCAGGAAGGAACTGCTGGCCAAGGAGAGGGGTGGCCACATGGGCAGGGCTCAGGATGAGACCATCCATGTGAGCCCAGCTCTACCTCTGTGATCTTGGAAGGTGACTTAGCCACTCTAGGTCTCATTTTCCTTGCCTGTAAAATAGGAGTCCTAATTCTGACCTCACTGGTTGTGCTAAGTATTAAGGGGAATATGTAAACATAACATGGAGCTATCATCTTTATGTGACAGAGCACTTAACGTTGTTTAACCTGCCCCATTATAACCAGCTGCAAGGGGCCCACACAGGGGCCCAGTGAAATCTTGAAGAGATATAACAGTGTCTAGCCGTGATATTGTGACCACCAATCCTGCTACCAGTATGGGATGGATTCTGTCTGCTTTTTGTGTGTGCATCTTTCAGCCCAGCTGCATTCCTACCTTCAGAGTAGCTTGGAGCAGTTATAAACCACAGGCTGGAAAGATGGCAGAATCTTTGGTCTTTGGAGAACCTGCAGACATCCAAGAGAGCATCATGGTCCACGGCAAAGAGCACTAGTTCCAGAACCAGATATTCCTGGGTTGGGCATCTCATCCTATCAAATTGTTTATCTCTTTTCCCTCCACTGCATGCTGTGATCACAATCAAATTTCCCACACAGGGCATGAGAACTGCATGAGGGAATGTGGATGAAGTGTTAGCATATCATCTGGCACAAAGTAAACACTCAATAAATGCTGGCTTTCATCAGACCCTCCGAGAAAACCACACCAACTAAGTGATGATGGGGACAGTAGCCATAATGAAAAGCCCAAAGATGCATGTTTCACCAGAGAGAATGTGTGTGCTTTCACTTCAGAACTTTTAACTTAGCTTTAATTCTATAAATGCAGTGAAGTTCCAGATTTAAAATGCTTCTGTGTGGGTGGCCTAGCCATACATGCTTATTTGCACCTAAGCTTGAAGTATTTAAAAATATTATTGAGTTTATGATATGCAGTAAATGCAAAAGTAGTGAGGGCATTGAAAGTGGTAAAAATGAACATGCAGGATCTTTATGTGAAAAGCGAATAAAAATGATGACTGTCACATAGTTTATGTGACATGACTCTTTGAATAGTAGGAACATTCTGGAAGACAGTGAAACGAATGGGTTTGAAAAGTGTGACCAAGGTGCGTCAACATTTATCGAGAAGAGGTGAATGATTGTCAGACACTGGGCTAGACCCAGGGGTACATGGTATAGAGAGCCACTCCCTGTCCTTGTGGTGTTATGATGTGGTGGAGGGAACTGACTCTACAAATAGTCACACAAAGGTCAGATGTGCTGCGTGAAATTCACGTTTGTGGTGCATGAAATGCTATGCAGGTTGCAGGACAGAGTCGAAGTCCCCCATCCTCTTGCATGCCTTCATACAGAGCCCTGATGAGGACTGGGGTTCGTGTCTGCACCCCTCATGGACTGGGAGACAGGCTAAGGTGATGGTGAGTGTGGAAGCAGAGAAGTGAGCAGCTCCACAGGGTGTTCTGGAGGGGAGGTCACCAAGATTGGCGATGCCTCCATCTGGGGTAGTGGGGGGGAAAGGAGGATACCCTGGACTCCTTTATTAAACAGCTGGATGAAGGAAGCCAGAGATTTGAACAAAGAAAGTTTCATTTTGGATATTTTAATTTTTAGATGCTTGTCAGGCATCCACCTGGAGATGTCCAATGGTCACCTCTACAAGGGCTCACGGTGCCTCCAACCACAATCTGACATTGCCCCTCAACCTGGGGACCAGGTGACATATGTAATAAGCCCTCTGTTCAGAGAAAAGAGGCTAGGGGTTCAGACAAACAGGCCTTAGGAGCAGACACGTCTGAGTCCTTACTCCATTGTTCATTAGCTGTACGACACAGGACAATTGGGAAAATCCTTCTGCTGTTGGAGCTGCGCTCAAAAAGTAGAGATAATTCCTGTCTCACAGAGTGGCTTCAAGAATGGAAAGAGATAGAAAACTTCGTAATTGCTGGGCCGTACAGTTGAACTAATTTCCCTTTCATTTTTCCATTTCCTTTTTTCTCCTCTATCTATCCTTTTTTCTGTGACTTTGTGATGACGCTGAAGTGAATTCATTATTAGACATGTAATTAAAGATCATTAAATTGTTATGCAATGTTAATTTTTTTTTTTTTGCTTTACACCTGTTTCATATAAATAGATAGATTAGATAGAGATAGGTGGTGATAGATAAATAGATAGGGGACAGGTAGGTAGGAAGAGATGATAGACAGGTGATAGATAGCTATAGGTTTGTCTATATAGATCTTTCCAGGTACAGACATATAAATAATATAGATGAGATAGACATTTAAATTTAGATATAGATATAGACCAGTATTCTCATCCTATTTTCAGACAAAATGATGATCTGGAAAATCTCTAGCTCCCTGTGATGGTGATCTTTCCTCTTTGGCCATTTCATTTTCTTTTTCTTCATGTGAGCCTCTGGGCAGAGGCAATATCTATCAGCTTTCCCATCTGTCTCTGGTTTCCAGCCTTCTGCTCTACCCCTGCTGCCCATCCTACCACCCAACGCAATTCAGTGACTTCCTATGGAAGGCAGCTGGAGCCCTGGGCCTTTATGAGAGAGGCTGCACATACCTTAGGCAGCTTGGAAAGGCTTTTCAATCAATATGCTCCAGGCAGGGATCACTCAGACAGTCCTCATATCCTGTAGAGTTCTTCGGCAGCTGACCTCTCGTGTTGCCCGAAAGATGACTAGACACGGAGAGGAGCAGGAGGGAAGCGGCCTGCCGGAAGACAGGCTTCCATGATGCTACGACGGGAAGTGAGAGTGCCTGCGGAAGGCCATGGCACATGGTGCACCGCTGTGATATGAAGGCCGGTAGAGGGCATCTTGTTTGGGGTGTCTCCTCCATACCTTCTGTGACACCTTCATTACAGCCCTGACTCATTTGCCCATCCATTCATTCATGCATTCAGCAAATACGCATGGCAATAAACATACCTTCAACTCTGTTTGCCCCATTTAAAGGGGCTGCCCACCACAGCAGATGTAGGACAATGGTGTCTGCCTGGCTTGCAATTGGCACGCCATAAATAATGGTCTATTTGTATAATTACTAAAGAAATGTATGAATTTATGATTGAATGAGCAGATGGGTAGAAGAGTGAATGAGTGAGAAGGAAGGATGCTCGCGCCTCTGAAACTGTGTGGGTAGAGAACTGGAATGAGGCGTGCTGGGGGAGGGAAGATAGACCTTCCCACTCCCTCCGTGTTTCCATTATTAATTTCTTTGGTTCCGTTCCTCCCCAGAGTTTACAGTCTATTTGGTGAAAAAGTGTCTCCATCATTTCTGAATCCACAGCCCCTACCTCAGGGCACAGCCTAGAGTGAGAAAAAAGCAGGGAAATAACTGGCTAGCAGACTCGGGCTGGGATGCGAGATATGCTCCAGCTGCTGGGGAGACCTTGAGCCGTCCCTGGAGCTCTGCCGCCTCTGCTTTCTCCTCCGTATAATGAGGGTCATGGGATCCTCTCTGCTTGTCTCACAGAGTGGTCACAGTCCAAAAGGGACAAATACGTGTCACAATAAGTTCTCAACCATCAAACGTTATATAAAGGCAAACTTGTGCAAAAGGCATCAGCAGACTTAGGGGAAAAATAAATGGGAAAAAACAAATTCAACAACATTTCACCAGTGTCCCTAAGGCCCAGGGACTTTCATAGGAAATAGTCCGACCCCTGGAGGGGGAGCATGGTGAGACTATTCCCAGTGTATCGCTTAAGTATTGTCCACCTTTCACCACGTCTGGCTCCCCAGCCTGCGGAGGTCTGGTCATGCAGTGGTTCCCAAATACTATCCATGGACTGAGGTTGGCTGGCAGCATCGGAAGAAAAAGTAGGGCTTTTAGTTTCAATATTTCTTGAAATATTTCTGTAGCTTTGAGAAAACATGGGCTCCTGGTTCACCCTCACGGAGGATCTATTCTGGAGACTTGAGAGAGACTGTGACGGTCCATTTACAAAAAGCCTTCCCAATGAGCAGCGGGCTGCGAGAGCCGCTGACCCACCCACCACCATGGGGCCCTCAGAGCTCTACAGTGTGGAAACTGCTGCCTCAAAACCTGCTTTGGCTTGAGAGACTGGCCAGGAATGGTCTTCTCGCTGGTGAAGGGGAAACCTCCCTGAGTTTGGCTGAAACTCTAACCCCTGAGTTGAGGTTTTTTAGGTCTGGGAGTCCCCTCTCACAGCCTAACCACACAACGATGTTAGCACCTGCTCAGACCTGCTGCCTCTGTGTCCACATCCAGTTTCCGGGACATGGGAAACATCAGGGGCCTCCTGGGTGAAAACTCTAAGGCCTTGGATCTCAGGTGGGCTGCGGGTCTTACCCTCTTCGGTAAAGCCCAGCCCAGATTAGCTCTAATAATAACCACTAGTTATTGAGCCAGGCCTTGCCACAAGCGGGCAGGGGAGGCAGGCGCTGCTCTCTTCACTGTAGAGGCCAAAGCCATCCAGCCTTTCCCAGAGACCTAGGAGCTGAGTCCAACCCCACCTGCCCCCAAACTCCCTCTGCCCCTCCGGCTCCTTTCTACAAGGTCCTGGGAATGATGGCAGGGGCTGTCATAGCCTGGCGAGCAATGGACAGACAGACCCTGCCTTTAAGAAACTCAGCATTCGTTCAGAGAGGAAAGAAGTAAATAATCTCACAAATATTTGCAACCACAGAAAGTTCAGGGATGACCTATGAGAGAGAGTGTTGATGTCACCTGAGTTAGAATGTAACCTTGAGTTGAAATCTGAAGGACAATTGGAAAGCTCAGCAAAGAATGAAAAATAAATGAATAAACTTCCCATATGAGGGAACCACGTGGAGAAGGACTTGGAATTTGACAGGATAATGGCCGTTTTGAGGAAATGAAAGGTCAGAATGGGCAGTCGGAGTTAAGGAGGAAGATCGGGGTGAACCTGTGAAGGGCCATCAGAAACCATGTAGGTCTATGTGATCTTCACTCTGAGAACAAGGTTTTCAGGCACTGGATTAACATAAATAGATATGCATTTGAAAAGCTTCCACAGGCTGCTTTCTGGAAACAGATTAGAAGGGGACAAAAAAAAAGGAGGTGTGGGAATGCCAGCCAGGAGGCTGTTAGCCAAGTGAGAGGCAGTGGGCTGCTCGCAGCCACCTCATGGTCTGCTCAACCTCGTGCGTCGTGTCACTTTCTCTAGAAGCAGAGGCAGAGATGGGGATTCTCCTCGAGGTGGCTGAGGGAGGGGCAGGAGCGCCCTGCAGAGGAGAAAGGAAGCCAGAAGACGGTAAAGAGGTTTTGGGAAGGTCTGGCTTGATCGCCAGGCAAACTCCAGAGCATGAGCTGCATCACAGAGGTCAACCCGGAGGCAAGGGGCCAACTCAGTCAGTGGCTCAGGGTGTCCGTGGGGATAGGAGGAGGGAACCCAACCTCTCTAGCATCCCCAGGCCAGGTGGCTTCTGTCCGTCAAAGGCAGTCCTCCTGAGGAGGGTGCAGATGTGAGTCATTAGCAATCAGAAGTGGCAGGAAGAGGCAATGAAGCGGACACACCGAAGGCACCATTAGCATCTGCCACAGCTCCAACTGTGGACCCAAGTGATAGTGTTGTTTGAATAAATTAATCAAGCTCAACAGGTATCCAAAGGGTTAAACAAAGCCAGTCAACACCAGGTTGCTTGTCTTCATACAATGTCTATTATTTAACAAGTCTTGATATTAAGGTCCAGCATAGCCTATAACAATGTGCTTATCTGTTCCAGCATTTACTGGTGGCCCTCCAACTCTGTTGTACTGAATTGTCTGAATGATGTAAACCTAATCTACTGTAAATACTGTATGTCACCAAATAGCAAACTACGTCAGTTATTATTAAACAGGTAATGTACACATGTGTGCATAGCTAATGACTTTTCCTCCAAAAGCTAGAGCAGAGGGAGAAAGGGCAAGATGAGAAGAGGATTCTCATTTCCCCGAGGCTCTGATGTCCCACAACACCAGACACTTACAGGGGCTTTGCTGCAAGGCCATGCTTGGGGGGGGGTGTTCTGTGCTTCCTCTTCTGCATAAAGAGTGTGATTATGCTCAGGTGCCTTGGGCTGCATCCAGCAACATGATACTGTGGCTGGTCCCGGCCTCTCTAAAAGTCACCATTTCACCAGTGAAACAAACCCACTTTCTGTGGATATCAACCTTCCAGTCAACAACTTGGAGGGAAAAAAGTTTAACCTTTTAGAGAGGAAGACAAAGCTCTCCATGAACATGGCTTTGATTTCTCTGCTTATGCAATTGTGCATTAGGTAAAGTTTACCCAGCCAGGAGTAAATAGGAAATCATGAGAGCTATATTCCAGTGCTAACTTTCTGTAAGTAATATTGGTACAGAGCTCTCCCTGTGGTGTAGGTGAGGAAATGGAGGTTCAGAGAGATCAAGGAGCCTGTTCAGAAAACAGATGAATAGTGGGTAGCAGAACACAGGCATGTCATTAAAGCAAAACCTATAACCATGAATTTGGGTAAGTGTTGAAACATAGTATAAGAGCCACATTATAAAATGTCATGCAGCTATCAAATGTGATTTCATGGAGCTATATTTAATTACGTGCATTTTTTTAACAAAAAAAATCATTACTTGAATTGCATGTGTGTTATAAACTAGAATATGTCAAGATTTGTATTTATGGCTTTTTTTCTTGTTATTCCCCATATTTATCTTCTCAATTTTCTACACTGTCCACATATTAGTTTTGTAATTAAAATGTTACATAACTAAAAACTTAAAAAGAAATTTTTAAAAAAAGGGGGGGAAGGCGAAGGGAAGAGGGAAGAGCTGACTCTCCAGTGTCAGGAAAGGAAGAGAAGGAGGAAAAAAAGAAATCCGTGTGAAGCAATTTGAGGCCGTTCAAGACAATCAGAGGAAGATGGGCTGCCGCAGGTCAATGAAGTAAAAATAAGAAGAGCAGGAAAGAGAAAATGGATGAGAAACCGGAAGGTGGAGGAAGGAACTTTCTGTCCAAAATCTATGCCTCTTGGAGACAAATAATAATAACCAGACCATTGTCCTCAGAGAAATTTCATAGATGTAGACATTTTATAGATATAGAGTTCATAGATGAGAGCTGGGTTCTCATGGTAGCTCTACAGAGGAAACATAACCCAAAACCCTCCTTGTGGTGCATTTTATTGATGCAGAAATTGAGATCTGGTCTCTGACGCAACTTCCCCAAGACTCTGAAGGGAATGAACCAGAGCAGGCCGAAGGGGACCTGTGACTGCACAGAGAAATGAGTTCAGGGGTTCTAGGAATGAAGCCACTGCCGCCACCTGCCGGCCAGAATGGACAGACAAGTCACAGAGCGACCCCCTCCACCAAATTCAGCGCCTATAGTTGAAAGATAAGAATAATAATTCCCATGCTGTGGGAATCAAATCAGGGTTAAATTACATGAACAAAAAGGGATATAAAGTGTCTTTGAAGAAATAATTGCTGAAAACTTCCCCACACTGGGGAAGGAAAACGTCTCACAGTCCACGGAAGCCCACAGATCTCCCAACACAAGGGACCCAAGGAAGACAACACCAAGACACATAATAATTGAGATGGCAAAGGTCAAAGATAAAGACAGAGTATTAAAGGCAGCTAGAGAGAGAAAAAACATCACCTACAAAGGAAAACCCATCAGACTATCATCAGACTTCTCAACAGAAACCTTACAGGCCAGAAGAGAATGGCATGATATATTTAACGTAATGAAACAGAAGGGCCTCGAACCAAGAATATTGTATCCAGCATGATTAACATTTAAATATTATGGAGGGATTAAACAATTTCAAGACAAACGAAAGTTGAGAGAGTTTGCTTCTCATAAACCACCACTACAGGATATCTTAAATGGACTGCTCTAGAGGCAAGTACCCCTAAGGCTAAAAAGATGTCACCAGAGAAAATAAAATCATAGCAAAGAAAGCAGACCATCCAAATACTAACTAAAGGCAAAGAATAAAACACCTAATATATAAAGAATGGAGGAGGAAGAATAAGGAAGAGAAATAAAGAAATATCAGACAATCAGACAGTGTTTACAATAACTTAACAAGAAAGTTAAGTTAGATTGTTAGATAGTAAAGAAGCAACCCTTGAACCTTTGGTAACCATGAATCTAAAGCTGGCAATGGCAATAAGTAGATATCTATCGATAATCGCCCTAAATGTAAATGGACTGAATGCACCAATCAAAAGACACAGAGTAACAGAATGGATAAAAAGCAAGACCCATCTATATGCTGCTTACAAGAGACTCACCTCAAACCCAAAGATATACACAGACTAAAAGTGAAGGGATGGAAAAAGATATTTCATGCAAACAACAAAGAGAAAAAAGCAGGTGTTGCAGTACTTGTATCAGACAAAATAGACTTCAAAACGAAGAAAGTACCAAGAGATAAAGAAGGACATTACATAATGATAAAGGGGTCAGTCCAACAAGAAGATATAACCATTATAAATATATATGCACCCAACACAGGAGCGCCAGCATATGTGAAACAAATACTAACAGAATTAAAGGAGGAAATAGAAAGCAATGCATTCATTTTAGGAGACTTCAACACACCACTCACTCCAAAGGACAGATCAACCAGACAGAGAATAAGTAAAGACACAGAGGCACTGAACAACACACTAGAACAGATGGACCTAACAGACATCTACAGAACTCTGCACCCAAAATCAGCAGGATACACATTCTTTTCAAGTGCACATGGAACATTTTCCAGAATAGACCACATACCAGGCCACAAAAAAACCTCAGTAAGGTCAAAAACATTGAAATCCTACCAACCAACTTCTCAGATCACAAAGGTATAAAACTAGAAATAAATTTTAGAAAGAAATCAAAAAGGCTCACAAATACATGGAGACTTAACAACATTCTCCTAATTCATGAATGGGTTAACGACCAAATCAAAACAGAAATCAAAGAATATATGGAGACTAATGACAACAACAACACAAAGCCACAACTTCTGTGGAACACAGCAAAGGCAGTTCTAAGAGGAAAGTATATTGCAATCCAGGCCTATGTAAAGAAGGAAGAATGTTCCCAAATAAATAGTCTAAAGACACAATTACTGAAATTGGAAAAAGAAGAACATATGAGGCCCAAAGTCACCAGAAGGAGGGACATAATAAAGATCAGAGAATAAATAAATAAAATTGAGAAGAATAAAACAATAGAAAAAATCAATGAAACCAAAGCTGGTTCTTTGAAAAAATAAACAAAATAGATAAACCCCTAGCCAGACTCATTAAGAGAAAAAGAGAATCTACACACATAAACAGAATCAGAAATGAGAAAGGAAAAATAACGATGGACCCCACAGAAATACAAATAATTATAAGAGAATATTATGAGAATCTATATGTTAACAAGCTGGAAAACCTAGAAGAAATGGACAACTTCTTAGAAAAATACAACCTGCCAAGACTGACCAAGCAAGAAACAGAAAAATTAAACAGACCAATCACCAGCAATGAAATTGAATCTTTAATCAAAAAACTACCCAAGAAAAAAAACCCCGGACCTGATGGATTCACCTCTGAATTCTACCAGACATACAGAGAAGAAATAACACCCATTCTCCTTAAAGTCTTTCAAAAAATAGAAGAGGAGGGAATACTTCCAAAACCGGGTAAAGACCTCACTAAAAAAGAAAATTACAGACCAATATCCCTGGTGAATGTAGATGCAAAAATACTGAACAAAATATTAGCAAACCAAATTCAAAAATACATCAAGAGGATCATACACCATGATCAAGTGGGATTCATCCCAGGGATGCAAGGATGGTACAACATTTGAAAATCCATCAACATCATCCACCACATCAACAAAAACAAGAACAAAAACTACATAATCATCTCCATAGATGCTGAAAAAGCATTTGAAAAAATTCAGCATCCATTCATGATTAAAACTCTCAACAAAATGGGTATAGACGGCAAGTACCTCAACATCATAAAGGCTATATATGACAAGCCCACAGATAACATCATACTTAACAGTGAGAAGCTGAAAGCTTTTCATCTAAGATCGAGAACAAGACAGGGATGCCCACTCTGTCCACTGTTATTCAACATAGTACTGGAGGTCCTAGCCACGGCAATCAGACAAAACAAAGACATACAAGGCATCCAGATTGGTAAAGAAGAAGTCAAATTGTCACTATTTGCAGATGACATGATACTGTACATAAAAAACCCTAAAGACTCCACTCCAAAACTACTAGCACTAATATCTGAATTCAGCAAAGTTGCAAGATACAAAATTAACACACAGAAATCTGTTGCTTTTCTATACACTAACGATGAACTAACAGAAAGAGAAATCAGAAAAACAATTCCATTCACAATTGCATCAAAAAGAATAAAATACCTAGGAATAAACTTAACGAAGGAAGTGAAAGACCTGTACTCTGAAAACTACAAGACACTCCTAGGAGAAATTAAAGAGGACACTAACAAATGGAAATGCATCCCATACTCTTGGCTAGGAAGAATAAATATTGTCAAAATGACTATACTACCTAAAGCAATCTACAGATTCAACACAATCCCTATCAAAATACCAACAGCATTCTTCTATGAACTGGAACAAATAGTTCTAAAATTCATATGGAACCACAAAAGACCCCAAATAGCCAAAGCAATCCTGAGAAGGAAGAATAAAACAGGGGGATTTCTGCTCCCTGACTTCAAGCTCTACTACAAAGTCACAGTAATCAAGACAATTTGGTATTGGCACAAAAACAGACCCCCAGACCAGTGGAACAGAATAGAAAATCCAAACATTAACCCAAACACCTACAGTCAATTAATATTTGATAAAGGAGCCTTGGATATACAATGGGGAGATGACAGCCTCTTCAGCAGCTGGTGTTGGATAAACTGGACAGATACATGTAAGAGAATCGAACTGGACTACTGTCTAGCTCCATACACAAAGGTAAACTCAAGGTGGATCAAAGACCTGAATGTAAATCATGAAACCATAAAACTCTTAGAAAAAAAATAGGCAAAAATCTCTTGGACATAAACATGAGCGACTTCTGCATGAACATATCTCCCCAGGCAAGGGAAAAAAAAGCAAAAATGAAGAAGTGGGACTACATAAAGCTGTAAAGCTTCTGTATAGCAAAGGACACCATCAGTAGAACAAAAAGACATCCTACAGTATGGGAGAATATATTCATAAATGACGTATCTGATAAGGGGTTGACATCCAAAATATATAAAGAACTCGCGCACATCAACAAACAAAAAGCAAATAATCCAATTAAGAAATGGGCAGAGGACATGAATAGACACTTCTCCAAAGAAGAAATTCAGATGGCCAACAGGCACATGAAAAGATGCTCCACATCATTAATCATCAGAGAAATGCATATTAAAACCACAATGAGATATCACCTCACACCAGTGAGGATGGCCAACATCCAAAACACAAAGAACAACAAATGTTGGTGAGGATGTGCAGAAAAGGGAACCCTCCTACACTGCTGGTGGGAATGCAAATTAGTTCAACCATTGTGGAAAGCAGTATGGAGGTTCCTCAAAAAACTCAAAATAGAAATACCATTTGACCCAGGAATCCCACTCCTAGGAATTTTCCCTAAGAATGCAGCAGCCCAGTTTGAGAAAGACAGATGCACCCCTATGTTTATCGCAGCACTATTTACAATAGCCAAGAAATGGAAGCAACCTAAGTGTCCATCAGTAGATGAATGGATAAACAAGAACTCGTACATATACACAATGGAATATTATGCAGCCATAAGAAGAAAACAAATCCTACCATTTGCAGCAACATGGATGGAGCTAATGGGTATTATGCTCAGTGAAATAAGCCAAGCTGAAAAAGACAAATATCAAATGATTTCCCTCATATGTGGAGTATAAGAACAAAGAAAAAAACTGAAGGAACAAAACAGCAGCAGACTCACAGAACCCAAGAACGAACTAATAGTTACCAAAGGGAAAGGGACTGGAGAAGATAGGTGGGAATGGGGGGATAAGAGGGAAAAAGGGGCATTATGATTAGCAGATGTAATGTTGGGGGGGCACGGGGAGGGTCGTACAACTCAGAGAAGACAAGTAATGATTCTATAGCATCTCACTACGCTGATGGACAGTGACTGTAATGGGGTTGGTGGGGGGGACCTGATGAAGGGGGTAGTTTAATCACTATAATATTGCACATGTAATTGTAGATTAATGATACCAAAATAAATTATATAAAAAAAATTACATGAACAGCTGAAATGCAAGTGCTGGTGCCTAATAGGTCACCAGTTTGGCTTCCTTTCCTAATCTAGGTGACCTCTTCTCCCCTCCACATGAGAAACCTGTCCCCCACCCCACATCAGCCCTCAGATATGTCAGTGGGGGCTGAAGGGCATCACACCTGGCACAGTCAGCGAGAGGAGAAGGCTTGTTTTCAGTGCCCCCTTGGCTCTGCCTGTCTCTGTATGTCTCTCTGGTGCCCCTGTCTCTGCCCCTCCCTGTCACACAGCACAAACACACATACACACACAGCCTTTAGTACAATAAGTGCCTGGCACTCTTCATTTTCAAGTTCATAAAAGATCTCACTGGGTTTGAAGGGAACAGTCCATTGGAGAGAGATGAGCCCAGAAAAGCCAAGCTCAGTGTCGAAGCAGCGAGAAAAGCAAAATACAAATTGTTAAAATAACCTTCTGATGGTGTCAGCCTGTCATGTCTGCCTCCACACTCTCCCTTTAAGTGCAGAATCCCTGCCTCCACAGAGTGGAGGACCGTTCTGCTTTCATTTACAGTGGTTAATGTTTCCCTGTAATATCGACCCTCAAATCCTATCTGACATCCCCAGGGTCTGGTTGGTTAGTCTTTTAAAAGTCCTGGGTCGTTTTACGGCTCCATATGCAGGAGATCTTCATGTCACAAGCATTTTGGAGCTGTGTTCTCAGTGTGCCTGGGGCTTTGGGGACTAAAGTCTCATCCACATTCACAATATTATGATGATTATTATTTTAGTGCCCAGGAAAACTACTGCTATTCCTTCTCCTTGGAACCTGCTGAGAAAGACGCTGTGGACTCTCTGCCCTGTAAGCAGTGAATTAGAACCGAAGAAGATTGAGGCCAGCCTGGTTTTACCACCAGCTGGACCGGAAATGTTGATCCAGTCACTTCCCCTCTTCAGGGCAGTTCCCTCAGCCCAAACACAAGGAGCTGAATGGAGTCACCATTTCCCAATGTGGGTCCCTCCAGATACCAATGACCAAGATTCTTTAGAAGAATAAAATGGGTTGTTTCATAACCAAATAAAATTGGAAGCAGACAGGACAAACTCTCTCTCTTGAATTTCATGATGCTTATTAGCACATGAAAGTCCCTGAGAAGTCGTGTAGGAAGTATGTCTGCAGTTTTTAATATCCAGCGGGTTAAGCGAAACCACTTGACATGAGGTTGCTTCTGTTCCTGCAACATCTATTATCCAACATGTCTTGAGAGTAGGGTCCAGCATAGCCCATTAGCACTTACCAGTTCCAGCACTTACTCATGTCCCACGAGCACAAATTGTTCAAATGATGTAAACTGAAACTACCCAAGCTATTTACTTTCCCACCTGTGGATGGGGAAGAAAGCAACCCCTCCAAAAGTCTGGGCTGCTGCAATCGCTGGGACATTCACATTTCACCAGAATTCCTGTCTCAGGAACGCATCAGAGTTTCAAGTTAAACATATACCTTGCTGAATGTAACAATCCATCATTCCCTTTCCTCTTCACTGTCTACCCT
The DNA here is from genome assembly GCA_029783875.1 of Phataginus tricuspis. Taxonomy (NCBI): domain Eukaryota; kingdom Metazoa; phylum Chordata; class Mammalia; order Pholidota; family Manidae; genus Phataginus; species Phataginus tricuspis. The sequence continues at coordinate 85,398,373 of JAQQAC010002594.1, forward strand.
CTTATCTTTGAAGTCTAGACACCACCGTTTGACTTGGGGTCCACAGGTTTTCTAGGATTGGGGTCCCCTTCTGAAGCAGCTATGGTTTCCACACCATGGCACTTCCACCCTGAATCAGCACAGTCTGTGCCTTTGCCTATTTCCCCCTCTACACTGAGCACCCCCAGAGGTGAGGGCACAGTCTCATTAAATATCGTATCACTGTGTGCCGGACACAAAATCGTAAGATCTAAATCATTGAGTGCTTAGTCCGTGTGAGGCGCTCTCAGCTTTCGAGTATGCAGTGAAGTAGATAGTGGCACTACGTGAATTTACAGACAAGGCTTAGGAACGTGTACTGGCCTAAGTTCTCAGTCCTAAGTCCAACCAGAGGTTAGAGGGCTGAAATTTGAATGCAGAAAGTGAGATCCCAGAACTCTTACTCCAACTACCATATTATATGACCCAGAGACACTGATGAGATGCTGAACAAATATTGCTGGAAGGAGAAATGAGCAAAGCTTTACTGAAGGGACTTTCTGTAAGGAGGTTTTGTACTTTCGGGATCTTGGTGCTAATGGTCCGTTAACCCTCTCCAAGCCAGACATCTATCTCTAAAAACCCATAGAGGGATTTGTGAAGTCAGGAGCTCATTAAACCAGTCAGTGAGCTGCTTAAGGAGGAGCCATTCTCTAGAAGGAGAGACTGTATATAGTATACATTTTAAAATAATATTTTAAGCTTCATTATGAAGGTATAGCATAATAAAAATCATTGAGTTGTATGCTTAAAATAGATGAATTTCATGGTATCATATTTTTATGCATTTGTACCCTCTACCAAACCATGAAAAGGGGCTTTGATGCCAAAGTCATGCTCTTCCTCAGTAAAGAACCAGCCGGTGTGGTAAAGCTATCTTTGCTGTGGCAAGAAAGCCCCTTTCATCTCCACAACATCTCAGCCAAGGGTTGTTCAAAGACCTTTCTCATGGGACCAGGGCCCTCCGGCCTGAGCTGTAGGTAGTTGTAGCCAATGACATCTCCTCGTGAAGCATGAGCTCTCAGAGGAGGAGAGGATGGCAAGAATGAACAAAGTCACATAAATGTCTGGGAAGAACGTGAGGCCTGAAATCTGGTGACCCAAATGTGCTTTCCAGCTTCACCCCTTTTAATTTGGGTGACTGCGAGCCTCAACTTCCCCAACTGTAAAATGGGCATAATGCCTGTTACGAGCCTGGGTTCCAGGCTGACTACGGCCCTAACACTCTACGTGGCATTTACCAAACAAAGAGGTAGTGCTCAAAGACCCTTAAGTATTTTCTACTCCTTGAAATCTTTCAATAGCTAGAATTTAAGGACTCAAATTTCCAAGCAAAAACTTTTTTTTCCTAGTCTCTCAGCAGCTATTGTTCCCAAACCACTTGCTTTTATGACCTAGATTGCAAATACTAAACCCTGTTTGGCCCAGACGGAAGAGTGATTTGAGAACCATTTAATGGTGTACATTTTCTCAGCATCTCAATCACAGAAATACCTGGGCGAAATGGTTCAGTGCTGATCCGCTGTGAAAATTTGCAGTGTTCAATTACCCTTACAATCATTCATCTCTTACCTGGGGAGCCCCCGCTTCGCGTCACGGGACAATAGGCTGCAGTTGGGTAATTCTTTTGCTGCACACAAAAGACGTTCACTGAGAAGCCATGGGACCCAGCTCCCAAGTGAAAAGTGAGTTGTCCTTCGCGTTTCAACCTGCACGTCATCCTTGTCTTGACATTTTATTCCTCACATCCTCCTAGAGAGGATAGAAGAGGACAACGCATCTGACATTGGTTTGCAGAATCCAAGGATAGAATAAATTCCCAGGCCAGAGATTCCAGGGGTCAACATTTGTGATTCTTAGCTGGGTGTGGTTCACTTCAGACACGTGGTACATTTCTGGCAGCAACTCTTATCTAACAAAGCTTATGACCTTGACTCAAAGGACCCCAAAATGGAAAGGCTCCAGAGACACTTAGTTTTCTCATAATTAGTTATAGATTTCTTCATCCACTCCTTATTCCACAAATGTTTCCTAGATATCAATTATCTATCCATAACTGTGCTTGAGGCCAGGAATTAGCAGCCAAGTGAGATAGTCCCCATCCTCAAGAATCTCCCTGACATGTCGCTATGTCCTGCCCTCTCCAGGAAGATGTGCTTCTACTCTGTCTCAAGGGATAGACAGGCAAGTAAGCTGGGAATTACAGTCGATATGGTAAACAGTGTGAAAGGAGTAAACGTGGAGCACCGAGAAAGCCGGGAGATGGGCCGCCTAACAGGGAGGGCAGGGCAGCAGGGCATGCTCAAGGAGGCACAGCTGGATCTCAGTTTTGAAGGATGAACCAGAGTTGACTGGCTGAGGAAGCGTCGGGGAGCCCCACAGCCAGGGCAGGAGAAACCCGGTGTGGGATGCTACCTGCCCTGGGTGGGGTGCGTGGCATCTTTATGGGAAAATGAAGTGGATGGCATCAGAGTTAGAGAGATCCCGGCTAAGGAGCTGCAGATAAAATCAGCGATCCTTTGGTGGGGGAGGGAGTGCCTGGGTGAGGAGGCTCTATGATAAGTGGGTTTCCGGAATCTGCATCAACATATATTCTGCATACAGAAAACTTACTGAAAAGGATAAAGCAATTGATCCACCCAAGAAAGGCACAGAGTCCTAGTGAAGTGGTCCCTCTCCGGAACAGAGGTATCGCTGGCTATTGCCTAGTTGTGTGGCTCAGGTATACAAGCTTTCTATTCCTGAACTTCAAACGTCTCCTTCTCACAGTGAGGACTTGTGAGCTCTAAGGCTCTAAGAGAGGGCGGGCAGGGATAAGAAGGTCGAATGCATGTTCAGCTCACCCCCCTTCATCTTGATACACAGACTTTCCCACTTGGCTGTGAAGACCAAGGAGAAAGGAGGAGGTTCCAGGCTTCACGTTTCTCACATTTTTGTGTGAAAAGAAAACCAGGGCTTAGTTATCTAGGGTCTCTCTTTTTGTACCCGCTGAGATCCATTAGTGAATATTAAGATAGGGCAGTGTGGAAAGAATCCTGGGCTTGGAGCCAAACAGGAATCGTTCTGGCTTGCAGTCTCCACTTGTCACGTGGAGCAGGGTATTTCAGGTGCTTTGGCCTCAGTTTCTCCACCTGCAAAATGGGGATAAGAACCCTGGGAAGATTACCTTAGACTCTAAGTGCAAAGCACACAGCACAGTGCTGTGTTAACACCTTACTATTCGTGTTTTAATTTTTGGTTTTTATATTTTTATTTTTTGAGGATCATAGAAATCTATTTCAATCCATTCTTAATGCCAAACATCCTCTATCTTGCCATTTCTTGTCATTAGCCACAGAAGTGAAACTCATTGTAATAACCAATTAGTGAGGTCATTGTCACACAGAGAACAACCAAGGTGCTCTGAGAAGGGTGGGGAGCTCATGACACTTACGTCCAGCAAGGTGCTGACCACATTCTTGTTACCCAAACACAGTCTCAAAGGCTCCATCTGTCTCACACTGACGTCAGTCCTGGGGTGCTGGCAGCAGCTCAGGGGTCTGACTGGTTTGAAAACACAAAGTTCCTAAAACCAGAGCGAGTTTACTTCCCTAACAGGTCATTGCTTTGCTTAATCCCAAGTTAGCATGAAACAGCTCAGGCGACTGCCCTCGGACATGGCTGGGTGTCGTTAGAGTGAATGACAGCGAGTCCACGGGGGTTCGCCTCCCTGCAGGTCCCGCCCCAGAAGGCCTAACGTGCGGCTCCCAGCGAGGTGAGGGGTGCTGCCAAGCACAGCGCTGCTCACGGCTCCTCTGTGGGCAAGGACAGCGCCTGGGACATTCCCCAGCGACGGGCCAGAGCTCAGGGATTCTGCCACTGTGTAGTGTCCTCCTGAACCTTCTTGGAAATGTAAATTTATTGACGCATACTTTTCATGCTCGTATAATTCACCATTTCAAATACACAATTCAATATTTGTTGAAGTAAATTTACCAATCTGGGTGCCGACCACCGTAAATCAGTTTTAGAACCCTGCCATTCTTCCACTAAGATACCTCACAAACCACTTCCTGCTAATGCTGGTGCCCAGCTCCCAACCCCAGCCCCAGGCAACCGCTAACCTACTTCCTCTCCCTCTAGACTTGCCTCTTCTGGAAAGTTCACACATACAGAATCATAAAGTATGGACTCCCTCGTGTCTGGCTTCTTCCTTTCAAGGTGTGTCCAGTTGTAGCATGGGGAAGAGTTCACTGCTTTCTATCCCTAATGGAATCCCACTGCATGAGTACGCCCCATACTGTCTATCCATTCACCAACCGGTAGACATTTATAGGCGTTTTCCTTGTTTGCCTCTTATGAATAAGACCACTAAGAACATTTGTGTGCAAGAATTTGGGTGTATATGTGTCTTCTTTCCTCTGGGGTAGATACCTAAGTGTGGAATCACTAGCTTGTGTGGTAAATTTTGTACTTAAATTTTTAAGAAACTGTCTCCAGAATCTTAATTTTTTTTTTTACAATTTATTTTGGTATCATTAACCTACAATTACATGTACAATATTATGGTGATTAAACTACCCCCTTCATCAGGTCCCCCCCACCAACCCCATTACAGTCACTGTCCATCAGCGTAGTGAGATGCTATAGAATCACTACTTGTCTTCTCTGAGTTGTACAGCCCTCCCCGTGCCCCCCCTACTTTATGTCTGCTAATCGTAATGCTACTTTTACCCTCTTATCCCTTCCTTCCCACCCATCTTCCCCAGTCCCTTTCCCTTTGGTAACTATTAGTCCATTCTTGGATTCTGTGAGTCTGCTACTGTTTTGTTCCTTCAGTTTTTTTCTTTGTTCTTATACTCCAGAGATGAGTGAAATCACTTGATACTTGTCTTTTTTGGATTGGCTTATTTCACTGAGCATAATACCCTCTAGCTCCATCCATGTTGCTGCAAATGGTAGGATTTGTTTTCTTCTTATGGCTGAATAATATTCCATTGTGTATATGTACCACATCTTCTTAATCCATTCATCTACTGATGGACACTAAGGTGGCTTCCTTTTCTTGGCTATTGTAAATACTGCTGCGATAAACATAGGGGTGCATATGTCTTTTTGAAACTGGGCTGCTGCATTCTTAGGGTAAATTCCTAGGAGTAGGATTCCTGGGTCAAATGGTATTTCTATTTTGAGTTTTTTGAGGAATATCCATATTGCTTTCCACGATGGTTGAACTAATTTGCATTCCCACCAGCAGTGTAGAAGGGTTCCCCTTTTTCCACATCCTCGCCAACATTTGTTCTTGTTTGTGTTTTGGATGTTGGGCATCCTCACTGGTGTGAGGTGATATCTCATTGTGGTTTTAATCTGCATTTCTCTGATGATTAGTGATGTGGAGCATCTTTTCATGTGCCTGTTGGCCATCTGAATTTCTTCTTTAGAGAAGTGTCCATTCATGTCCTCTGCCCATTTCTTAATTGGATTATTTGCTTTTTGTTTGTTAAGGTGCGTGAGTTCTTTATATATTTTGGATGTCAAACCCTTATCAGATACATCATTTATGAATATATTTTCCCATACTGTAGGATATCTTTTTGTTCTACTGATGGTGTCCTTTGCTGTACAGAAGCTTTTCAACTGTATATAGTCCCACTTGTTCATTTTTGCTTTTGAATCCCTTGCCCAGGGGGATATGTTCATGAAGAAGTCGCTCATGTTTATGTCCAAGAGATTTACGCCTATGTTTTTTTCTAAGAGTTTTATGGTTTCATGACTTACATTCAGGTCTTTGATCCACCTTGAGTTTACCTTTGTGTATGGGGCTAGACAGTAGTCCAGTTTCATTCTCTTACATGTAGTTGTCCAGTTTTTCCAACACCAGCTGCTGAAGAGACTGTCATCTTCCCATTGTATATCCAAGGCTCCTTTATCAAATACTAATTGACTATAGATGTTTGGATTTTCTATTCTGTTCCACTGGTCTGTGGGTCTGTTTTTGTGCCAGTACCACATTGTCTTGATTACTATGGCTTTGTAGTAGAGCTTGAAGTCTGGGAGCATAATTCCCCCTGTTTGATTCCTCCTTCTCAGGATTGCTTTGGCTATTCGGGGTCTTTTCTGGTTCCATATGAATTTTAGAATTATTTGTTCCAGTTCATTGAAGAAAGCTGTTGGTAGTTTGATAGGGATTGCATTGAATCTGTAGATTGCTTTAGGTAGTATAGTCATTTTGACAATATTTATTCTTCCTAGCCAAGAGCATGGGATCCATTTCCATTTGTTAGTGTCCTCTTTAATTTCTCTTAGGAGTGTCTTGTAGTTTTCAGAGTACAGGTCTTTCACTTCCTTCGTTAGGTTTATTCCTAAGTATTTTATTCTTTTTGATGCAAATGTGAATGGAATTGTTTTTCTGATTTCTCTTTCTGTTAGTTCATCGTTAGTGTATAGGAAAACAACAGATTTCTGTGTGTTAATTTTGTATCTTGCAACTTTGCTGAATTCAGATATTAGTTCTAGTAGTTTTGGAGTGGAGTCTTTAGGGTTTTTTATGTACAGAATCATGTCATCTGCAAATAGTGACAATTTGACTTCTTCTTTACCAATCTGGATGCCTTGTATGTCTTTGTTTTGTCTGATTGCCATGGCTAGGACCTCCAGTACTATGTTGAATAACAGTGGAGAGAGTGGGTATCCCTGTCTTGTTCCCGATCTTAGATGAAAAGCTTTCAGCTTCTCACTGTTAAGTATGATGT
>JAQQAC010002594.1:85405621-85525612 GCA_029783875.1 Phataginus tricuspis
TTTCTTGGCTATTGTAAATACTGCTGCGATAAACATAGGGGTGCATATGTCTTTTTGAAACTGGGCTGCTGCATTCTTAGGGTAAATTCCTAGGAGTAGGATTCCTGGGTCAAATGGTATTTCTATTTTGAGTTTTTTGAGGAATATCCATATTGCTTTCCACGATGGTTGAACTAATTTGCATTCCCACCAGCAGTGTAGAAGGGTTCCCCTTTTTCCACATCCTCGCCAACATTTGTTCTTGTTTGTGTTTTGGATGTTGGGCATCCTCACTGGTGTGAGGTGATATCTCATTGTGGTTTTAATCTGCATTTCTCTGATGATTAGTGATGTGGAGCATCTTTTCATGTGCCTGTTGGCCATCTGAATTTCTTCTTTAGAGAAGTGTCCATTCATGTCCTCTGCCCATTTCTTAATTGGATTATTTGCTTTTTGTTTGTTAAGGTGCGTGAGTTCTTTATATATTTTGGATGTCAAACCCTTATCAGATACATCATTTATGAATATATTTTCCCATACTGTAGGATATCTTTTTGTTCTACTGATGGTGTCCTTTGCTGTACAGAAGCTTTTCAACTGTATATAGTCCCACTTGTTCATTTTTGCTTTTGAATCCCTTGCCCAGGGGGATATGTTCATGAAGAAGTCGCTCATGTTTATGTCCAAGAGATTTACGCCTATGTTTTTTTCTAAGAGTTTTATGGTTTCATGACTTACATTCAGGTCTTTGATCCACCTTGAGTTTACCTTTGTGTATGGGGCTAGACAGTAGTCCAGTTTCATTCTCTTACATGTAGTTGTCCAGTTTTTCCAACACCAGCTGCTGAAGAGACTGTCATCTTCCCATTGTATATCCAAGGCTCCTTTATCAAATACTAATTGACTATAGATGTTTGGATTTTCTATTCTGTTCCACTGGTCTGTGGGTCTGTTTTTGTGCCAGTACCACATTGTCTTGATTACTATGGCTTTGTAGTAGAGCTTGAAGTCTGGGAGCATAATTCCCCCTGTTTGATTCCTCCTTCTCAGGATTGCTTTGGCTATTCGGGGTCTTTTCTGGTTCCATATGAATTTTAGAATTATTTGTTCCAGTTCATTGAAGAAAGCTGTTGGTAGTTTGATAGGGATTGCATTGAATCTGTAGATTGCTTTAGGTAGTATAGTCATTTTGACAATATTTATTCTTCCTAGCCAAGAGCATGGGATCCATTTCCATTTGTTAGTGTCCTCTTTAATTTCTCTTAGGAGTGTCTTGTAGTTTTCAGAGTACAGGTCTTTCACTTCCTTCGTTAGGTTTATTCCTAAGTATTTTATTCTTTTTGATGCAAATGTGAATGGAATTGTTTTTCTGATTTCTCTTTCTGTTAGTTCATCGTTAGTGTATAGGAAAACAACAGATTTCTGTGTGTTAATTTTGTATCTTGCAACTTTGCTGAATTCAGATATTAGTTCTAGTAGTTTTGGAGTGGAGTCTTTAGGGTTTTTTATGTACAGAATCATGTCATCTGCAAATAGTGACAATTTGACTTCTTCTTTACCAATCTGGATGCCTTGTATGTCTTTGTTTTGTCTGATTGCCATGGCTAGGACCTCCAGTACTATGTTGAATAACAGTGGAGAGAGTGGGTATCCCTGTCTTGTTCCCGATCTTAGATGAAAAGCTTTCAGCTTCTCACTGTTAAGTATGATGTTATCTGTGGGCTTGTCATATATAGCCTTTATGATATTGAGGTACTTGCCATCTATACCCATTTTGTTGAGAGTTTTAATCATGAATGGATGCTGAATTTTGTCAAATGCTTTTTCAGCATCTATGGAGATGATCATGTGGTTTTTGTTCTTCTTTTTGTTGATGTGGTGGATGATGTTGATGGATTTTCGAATGTTGTACCATCCTTGCATCCCTGGGATGAATCCCACTTGATCATGGTGTATGATCCTCTTGATGTATTTTTGAATTTGGTTTGCTAATATTTTGTTCAGTATTTTTGCAACTACATTCATCAGGGATATTGGTCTGTAATTTTCTTTTTTGGTGAGGTCTTTGCCCGGTTTTGGTATTAGAGTGATGCTGGCTTTATAGAAAGAGTTTGGAAGTATTCCCACCACTTCTATTTTTTGGAAAACTTTAAGGAGAATGGGTGTTATTTCTTCTCTATATGTCTGATAGAATTCAGAGGTGAATCCATCAGGTCTGGGCGTTTTGTTCTTGGGTAGTTTTTTGATTACCGATTCAATTTCATTGCTGGTGATCGGCGTGTTTAGTTTTTCTGTTTCTTGCTCGGTCAGTCTTGGAAGGTTGTATTTTTCTAAGAAGTTGTCCATTTCTTCTATGTTTTGCAGCTTCTTAGCATATAGATTCTCATAATATTCTCTTATAATTCTTTGTATTTCTGCGGGGTCCGTCGTTATTTTTCCTTTCTCATTTCTGATTCTGTTTATGTGTGTAGATTCTCTTTTTCTCTTAATGAGTCTGGCTGGGGTTTATCTATTTTGTTTATTTTTTCAAAGAACCTGCTCTTGGTTTCATTGATTTTTTTCTATTGTTTTATTCTTTTCAATTTCATTTATTTATTCTCTGGTCTTTATTATGTCCCTCCTTCTGGTGACTTTGGGCGTCATTTGTTCTTCTTTTTCCAATTTCAACAATTGTGTCTTTAGACTATTCATTTGGGAATGTTCTTCCTTCTTTAAATAGGCCTCGATTGCAATATACTTTCCTCTTAGAACTGCCTTTGCTGGGTCCCACAGAAGTTGTGGCTTTGTGTTGTTGTTGTCATTAGTCTCCACATATTCTTTGATTTCTGTTTTGATTTGGTCGTTAACCCATTGATTAATTAGGAGAATGTTGTTATGTCTCCATGTATTTATGAGCCTTTCTGATTGCTTTCCGAAATTTATTTCTTGTTTTATACCTTTGTGATCTGAGAAGTTGGTTGGTAGAATTTCAGTCTTTTTGATTTTACTGAGGTTCTTTTTGTGGCCTAGTATGTGGTCTATTCTGGAAAACGTTCCATGTGCACTTGAGAAGAATGTGTATCCTGCTGCTTTTGGGTGCAGAGTTTGGAGATATCTGTTAGGTCCATCTGTTCTAGTGTGTTGTTCAGTGCCTCTGTGTCTACTTATTCTCTGTCTGGTTGATCTGTCCTTTGGAGTGAGTGGTGTGTTGAAGTCTCCTAAAATGAATGCATTGCTTTCTATTTCCTTCTTCAATTCTGTTAGTATTTGTTTCACATATGCTAGTACTCCTGTGTTGGGTGCATATATATTTATAATGGTTATATCTTCTTGTTGGACTGACCCCTTTATCATTATGTAATGTCCTCCTTTATCCCTTGGTATTTTCTTCGTTTTGAAGTCTATTTTGTCTGATACAAGTACTGCAACACCTGCTTTTTTCTCTTTGTTGTTTGCATGAAATATCTTTTTCCATCCCTTCACTTTTAGTCTGTGTATATCTTTGGGTTTGAGGTGAGTCTCTTGTAAGCAGCATATAGATGGGTCTTGCTTTTTATCCATTCTGTTACTCTGTGTCTTTTGATTGGTGCATTCAGTCCATTTACATTTAGGGTGATTATTGATAGATATGTACTTATTGCCATTGCTGGCTTTAGATTCATGGTTACCAAAGGTTCAAGGGTTGCTTCTTTACTATCTAAGAATCCACCCTAACTTTCTTATTAAGTTATTGTGAATGCCGTCTGATGTTTCTTTATCTCTCCCTTCCTAGTCTTCCTCCTCCATTCTTTATATATTAGGTGTTTTATTCTTTGCCTTTAGTTAGTATTTGGATGGTCTGCTTTCTTTGCTATGATTTTATTTTCTCTGGTGACATCTTTTTAGCCTTAGGGGTACTTCCCTCTAGAGCAATCCATTTAAGATATCCTGTAGTGGTGGTTTATGAGAGGCAAACTCTCTCAACTTTCGTTTGTCTGGAAATTGTTTAATCCCTCCATCATATTTAAATGATAATCGTGCTGGATACAGTATTCTTGGTTCGAGGCCCTTCTGTTTCATTACGTTAAATATATGATGCCATTCTCTTCTGGCCTGTAAGGTTTCTGTTGAGAAGTCTGATGACAGTCTGAAGGATTTTCCTTTGTAGGTGATCTTTTTTCTCTCTCTAGCTGCCTTTAATACTCTGTCTTTATCTGTGACCTTTGCCATCTCAATTATTATGTGTCTTGGTGTTGTCTTCCTTGGGTCCATTGTGTTATGAGTTCTCTGGTCTTCCGTGGACTGCGAGACTATTTCCTTCCCCAGCATGGGAAAGTTTTCAGCTATTATTTCTTCAAAGACACTTTCTATCCCTTTTTCTCTCTCTTCTTCCTCTGGTACCCCTATAATGTGAATATTTTTCCGTTTGGATTGGTCACACAGTTCTCTTAATATTCTTTCATTTTTAGAGATCCTTCATCTCTCTCTGCCTTTATTTTCTATTTCATTAACAGTCTCTTGCACCTCATCCAGTCTGCCATTAAGCCCGTCGATGACTTGTCTCATTTCTGCATAGTCTTTCCTCACTTCCCTCACTTCCTCCCTCAGCTCTTGCACATTTCTCTGTAGATCCGTCAGCATGGCTATGACTTTTATTCTGAATTCTTTTTCAGGAAGACTGTGCATGTCCATCCCTTCAGGTTCCCTCTCTGGGGTTATCTGGTTCTGAAGCTTTGTCTGTGCCATATTCCTCTGTGTTTTCATGCCTATAGAATTGGTTGCTGGTAGTTGGCACGTATGTTAGCTGGGCTCTTTATGACTTTAAAAAGGAAAAAAAAATAATAATATAAAAAAAAGATAAGGAAAGAAAGAAAAGAAAGAGAAGAGAAAACGACAACTAAAAAAAAAAAAAGGAAAAAAAAACCGCCACCGGGAGTGGATTCTGTGTGAATGCTGTAGGTGGCGCTGTTGCTCCACTATTCCAGAGCCATGGCCGTGCTGCTCCACAAGGCCTTTTATAGCTCTGGCCGGGGTGGGAATGAGTGGGAAGCTGTTGAGCTCTGTGGGAATCCTAAGTGCGACCACCCTTTCCCAGTCGCCAGCTAAGGGTTCCGAAGCTCCATAGGACTCCCAGCCTGCTGGGCTGAGTGTGCCGGGGTGATGTGGTCCTCTGCTGGGCTCCTGTCTCTTTAAGACCACTGAAGAAAGCACGCACTTTTCTTCTTTTTTTTTTTTTTCCTTCCTGGAGCCGGCTGCAAGCAACCTGGCACTTTCCCCGCTGAGACCCTAAGCCTTCTGTCTTTCCAATCTCCGCTACACTGCGCACTGTGTGTCGGCGCTCCCAGTGCAGATCACCGGGGTGGTTATTTCCCGGGCCTGTACTTCCACTCCCTCCCGGCTCTGAATCCTCTCCTCCCGCTGGTGAGCTGGGGTGGGGGAGCGCTCAGGTCCCGCCGGGTCGCAGCTCCGTATCTTACCCACATCACCAGGTGCCGGGTCCTCTCAGGTGTAAGTGCCCGCCGGTGCACTGGGGTGGGGGAGCTCTCGTGTCCCCCTGGGTTGTGGTTCCGTATCTTACCCACCTCGCCAGGTGCCGAGTCCTCTCAGGGTAGCTGCCCACCACTGGGGTGGGGGAGCGCTTGGGTCCTGCCCGGTCGCGGCTCCATATCTTACCCGCCTTGCCAGGTGCTGAGTCCTCTCAGGTGTAGCGGCACACTGTGCGCTTTCCTGTGTATTCTGGTCTCTCTTTTAGGAATATTTGCTGTGTTTACGTGGATAAATATAATGTTGGGAGGAAGTTTCTGCCGCTTCGTTCACGTCGCCATCTTCCCAGAAGTCTGAGAACCTTATTTCTTTTGCACAAGCTCGCTTACTCTTTCCTTCACAACAGAAAGGCTAGTGATTCTAACACTAGGAACATACCCTGCTCTCTCTCCCTGCTCACGCCTCTCCTTACACCCAGGATTAAAAACAAACACAGACGCTACTCTTTCTCTCCCCGTTCACACACTGTAGAAGAGACGTGAAGAGTTCAAGCCATAAAGAGAGCCTGTCAGAGGAGCAGCGAAGCCTTTGGCTTCTCTTTCTGCCTTTCCTGCCTTTCCATGGTACAGAGCAAAACAAAATAACCCTTTAGAAGTTACTGGGAAATCAAACCTTATGCTTCAGACAGGTGGCTTGGCTCATGAATTACTAAGGTCTTTATTTTTAATGCTCTGAGCAAACGTTAACTATTTTCCAATTAGACTTTAATTTACTGGAGAGTTTTGCATACCTACTGCCTGACACAGAAGATGAAAGTAGGAAAGTATTTTCAAATGAGTGATCTCTGTCCTTCCGCAGCTTACAGCCCCACTGACGCGAAGCCCATGCCTTATAATTACTCATCACGTTGGAATTCATTAGGTGATTATGGATCTTTTCTCCCCTTTTGCTCACATTAATCCTGTGGACAAAGATTTTTTTTTTTAGGGGGAATAGAAATTGATATTTGAACTTAAATCTGCCCTGGGTTTACAGCTCCTACAGCTATAAACAATTTTTCGCTAGGGAGTTGATCATGGAGAACAGCTAAGCAAGTGTTGAGATCATTAGCATATTAGGGAAGGGAGCCGGAGGCCCACTGATTTACATATACTTAGGGACAGGGGAGGGGAGGAAGGCAGCATAATTCTATGGGATTGTCTTCCTTTTGGCTTCCTTCACTTGAAAGGAAAATAAAATTAACTTTCCCTGGGCACCTAGCCTTACATCACAACTACTAAGACATTATTATTGTTGCACTTTAGAGATGAGAAACGTGTGGTTCAGAGCAGTAAAACGATTGCCCAGAGTCCGAAACCCAGTATCTAATCACAGATGTGCCACAGGCCAGCTATCTCTGGTGCCTAAGCTGAGCTCATCATGCCACAGTGGGGGGCACTGTAAACGGTTAAAGTTCTAAGTGAGGAGCTAGTAGTGTTCTAGTAACTTTTTAAATGTTTAAAAAACAGCTCCCTGGAGGGGAGAATGTGTGCATATATACATACAAGCTTGTTACAAATTTTACCCTGATGTATAGAATGTATTGTATACAATTTTAAAATAATAATGAAATATACAGTACTGTCTATTGTGAATTTCCTATAGCCAGTGGATTCTCACAAAATGATCTCATTGATTTCTGCTGAACTCTGTAACCCTAGCCGGCCTATGGTTGCAGCTGATGAATGAGTACAGTTCTGACATGAATATTGATTGATATTTTCCTTTACATGAAAGAGTGAGACAGAAGTGAAACAGCAGAGAAGTCTGCCAGGACCTCACTTGTCAGTGATGGGAACAACTTCTTTACTGAATCAGAAAATAGTTTTGAATACTGGAAAAATAGTCCCTCAGCTTTTGTGTCATTGACAATGTTTCAGCTACAGACATGATATCCTTTTAAATTAAATCTGTTTTATTAATGTTTCCTCCACCATTCTCTTAAGTTAGTCCATCAGCAAAGGAATAAATCAAACCCTGATTCGTAGCATGCCAATCCCAATGGTATAAATCAGGACTGATGGGATGTTACTAAATGCAGAGTGCGGAGGAATGCAGAATGGCATATTCCTACCACGCAGATGCAATGGAGGTCAACAGTATCAAGACTCTACGTAAGAGCAAAATGCAGTAAAGTAATTAGGAAGTGGTGTGCTTTGAGTATTTATTACTTTTTTTCAATATAATTTTTCCAATTGTAATTTTATATAGTTTAATTTTTAACGATGGCTTATTTATCAACCAGCCCTCAAAATTCCCGACATATTATGGGTCAGCTCCGCTATGCAATGTGAGCTGGCCCCGGCACACTGCCAGTAACCCAGGCAGCCCCACTTGCCTTCTCCCTCCCCATGTAGGTCTGATGTTGAAGGCCTCCTTCATCACTGACTTTCTGTAAAAGATGTGCGGCCTTCCCTGAGCACTGCCATTGCCTGCTGACCATAGGAAAGTTATTTGATTTCAAGACTCATTTCCATCTTTGCAAAGTGGAGATGGCCAATACCTACCTTCCCAGCGTCACTGTGGGGATTGCTAAGGGGACCAGCATTGTGACTGGATACTGTACCTGCTCAGCATCTATGTGCTTGCCCCACAGCCGGCCCCATCACACACCCTGGGGCCCTATGACTGGGACAGGTGCATGGAGAATGGCACTGGCCCCTATTCTCTTCTAGTTTCTGTTGTTACTGCGCCCAAACTAACGATGACCAGATGGCCTTTCTGATTAGGAGAGTGAGTACTGGACCCAGCAGAAGTAAGGAACAAGGCTGTTCATGATGAACTCATTGGATTCTCACAACAGTTCAGAGAAGCAGGTGTTATTGGCTTCATTTTGAAGATGGAGAAAATGAAGTACAGAGGGATCAAGTCACTTACCCAAAGTCACATGAAACCAACCCCACCTGAGGTGCACACAGAACCCATGGCCTCTTGCTACCATGCAGACTCCGGTTCTGTGGGGCTGGGGTAGCACCTGGGATTCCGCATTTCCAACAAGCTCTCGGGTCCTGCTGCAGGTCCAAGGACCACCTGTGACCAGTGAGGAGCTGGTCCACCCAGGCTGAAACTCAGAATCTGCCATTGAGCTGATTCCAAAGCTCACGCCCTTAATCCCCGTGATAGTCAACCTTCTGGAAAATAAGATCTGTGCCAAGCAGGGGTCTACAGAAGGGGTTGGGGCTCCCAGGGACACAAGGGCATCAGAAATGTCTGCAGAACAGAGGACACTTCAGCTCCAGGACCCTCTGTGGATGAACCTCCTGGCTTCTCTATAACATCACCAGGCTTCTCTGTAATGATACCATTTTTCATTATTTGAACCACTCATCATGTGCTAGCGGAACCATACACCAGGAAGTCGAATAGTCTATGAAAATTCCCCCCACCACCAGGCCCTTGCAGACATCTCACTTAGGCATCTTCAGGGGAGAAAAGTTAATCACTGAATCCACAGAAGTCGGAGCCAGAAGAACCTCAGTGCTCAACTAACCTGAAAGCTTGTTTCACAGCTGGAGAAGTTCAAGTCTGCCAATAGCAAGTACACCGCGAGGAGGAGTTTGAGTGAGAGCCACCAGCCTTGCCCTCTTATTCTCCAGCCAATGAGGCGGTCACCGCTGGGAGTGCCCAGGTGTTCAGAGCATGTGGTCAGCCCCCAGGCTCTCGCTTCCTCTGCAATCCTGAGCACAACTTGCTCCGGGCCCCAGGTGGGACAGACTCTCTCTAGCACGCCGTCAAAGATGAAGCCAAATAGTTAAACAGAGCAAAATGGAACAGGCAAAAACTTGCAATGTTGGGAAACATGCTTTCTTAATGTTTTCCAGGGGAACCAACATTAAGGAGCGATTAATTCTGAGATAACCAGAATCTCAGTCATTGTTAGCAGGGTAAGGACACCTCCCCTGCTCCCTAACCTCTGGTCATCCCCACAGTCCCAGGCCCCAGCTGACATCAACTCCTGCCCCGTTACCACAACAGCTTCCCAAAAGGTCTCCCTGCTTCTACTGCACCCCAAGAGGGCCACCTCCCCTCCACAGAGCACTCAAAAACATCCTATGGACAC
The DNA here is from genome assembly GCA_029783875.1 of Phataginus tricuspis. Taxonomy (NCBI): domain Eukaryota; kingdom Metazoa; phylum Chordata; class Mammalia; order Pholidota; family Manidae; genus Phataginus; species Phataginus tricuspis. The sequence goes on from JAQQAC010002594.1 coordinate 85,415,142, forward strand.
ATAATTGATATCTTTGATATCCCTCTGCCCAAGAGCCAGGCATGGCTTCATATTGATGTGGAGGCTCTGTCCGAGGCCCCTCAATGACAGCAGAGCCCCCGCCCCCTGCCCTCCGTCCCCGAGAAGCCCTTGGCTCGTCCTCCCAGTGCATCCCTGCTCTCCTCCTCTGCAGCCACGAGGCCTCCTCGCTTTGCCCCAGCTATCTGGCCTGCTGCTGCCTTCGGGCTTCCACCCCAGCTGTCCCCGGATGCTCTGCAGGTCCCTGTGGCTGACTCCCCACAGAGCCTTCTCGCCCTGGCAGCGGGTCCCTTGACCACCCGTGACCTGCCCACATCTCTGCACTAACTGTATTGTAGCCTTCCTTTCCCCAAGGACAGAGTTCCTCTTGTGTCTTGTTCCCTGGGAGGTAGGAATTCTAGTTTTGTTCACTGATGTATCCCAAGCACTGGGAAAAATTCCTGGCCCATACTTTGCACTAAGAGGAAGAAAAACGTATTATTGAATTAATTTTGATAAAGATTTCCAGCCCAAATATTTATTGAGGAAGTATTATTTTCCAAGCCCTGTTCTAAGCATTTCACGTGCATCATCTCATTTAATTCTCACAATGTTCTCAAATACAGCAAAATCCAAACACCCCCCACTGCCAGGTGATGCTATTAAAGAGTCCCCAGGAAGTATAGCCGAGAGGATGTGTTTCAGTGATCAGCCCCAGCCAGCCTCTGCTGCGGCTCAGAGCTCAACAGAGCAGGAAAGCAACTGGGTACAAAAGACAGCATGTAAGCCCTGGGATCCTGGCCACTCCCCATTTCTATGAAACCCAGCATGATGCCATAGAAAGAAATGGTCTTTGAGAGACTGAGCCCCAGCTCAGGCTCCTACTACCTTCATGGCCACAGGCAATGTATTTGGCCTCTCTGGGCTTCTTTTCCCCAGCTGTAAAGTATAATGCATCAACAGGAAAAAATTTTTTAACGTGATTGACACATAGTAGTATCTTAGGTCATTTGTCCATTATGCCCGGTTGTAGGGACTGATTTTAAACTCATGCTTCTTCCTAAGGACCATGATGTTGGGCAGATCTGATAGGAGAGCTCAGCTCTCTCAGTTCACCCCAGTCTGTGCTGAAACTCCCCTGCAGGAGGGGTGCTGTCCTAAGAGCTGGGAATGCAGATTTAACAGTAAACGTCCTTTTGTCACTGAGAGATGTGGGTGGGCAACTTGAGTTCTTTCACCATTAGTTGCCCAGAAGATTAAATGAGGTGTGTCTGCAAAGAAAGCTGGAGACTGCTGTTCGTCTGTAGACCTTGTCCTCTTAGACATCTGGGGAGTGTGGAATGTTATTTATGCCGCTTTCTCTGTTTACAGAGATCTGAGGAAGCAGGTGCATTCAGGGACAGCATGACTGCTCGTGATGCTGCCATTCGGGCCAAAGTGGCGGCTGTAGCAAGAGCAGGGGACAGTGTCAGGGGCCAGACCTCAGGAGGCCAGTGCACCAGGGTCAGGATGTGGACTCTGACCATGGGCAGGAAACACCAGGTTTTCAGATGAGGACTCAGGCCACAACTTGGTGGGCAGATGGGAGAAAGTGAGAAATGGTCTGAACATGGAGAGATTACCGCAGAGGGTGCTATAGATCCCACAGGAGAGAAGGTAGAGCTGAGCCCAGGAGCTGGCATGTTCTAGAGCTTTCCCCTGTCTCTTATGTCCCTTCCTACCTTCCTTCCTTTGGAGTCAGTGTTGGGCTGGGAGGTAGAGAAAAGTATGTTGCCTTGCAGCCTCATTCTCTGGGAGCACCCCCGCCTTTAAGCATGGGGTCCCTCCCAGGCCTGCCTGCAGACCACAGAGGAAGGTCATCTGTGTCATCTCTGCCCTCGAGTTTTTATTAGATATGTACTAACCAGGCACGAATCAATATTTTGTTTCAAGGGATTTTTTTTTTAAATACGCATATTGCTTTTTTCATGTCATTTTCTATCACCATCCAGAATCCTTCAGGCATGACCATCTATAAATTAAATTCCACTATGAACACATCTACAGACCTCTAAAAAGGGTAATTCACTGTTGTTATTGTATTTGCTCATTACATACACTGATGGTCTATTAGAAGCTACATCCCCTGACAGTCTAGACAGAAAAAAGGGAGAAAGCATTTGAAAAGATGATAGGTAAGGCTTCTGTTTTCCCTGGTTCATCTGTTTCCTTTGGCTGAATTGAAATTTAAACAAAAAAAAAGCAAAGGGGAAAAAGGTTTTATGGGGTTTCTTGAAACCTGGACATAAAGGATTGAAGATTACACTCTTGTTTTCTAAATTAGATCATCTTTCTTTTGTCTTTCTTTCCTCAAGAAGATTAAAAAGAAAAAGAGGGGGATTTACTCAGAAGTTGCACACAGAGGCTTAATCAGAACACGAGCCAGGGGAAGCCCAGGCTGGATAGAAGGGCCCCCCTGCACCACACGTGCGGCCCTGAGCCGTCGTTGGTGTCCAGTGAGCTCGGGCACGTCATACCACTTCTCTGGACCCAAGTTTTCTCATGTGTAAAATTAACAGGTTCAAGCAGATGATGTCTGTCTTTCTGTCGAGCCCCATGCTCTGAGAAGCTTTGATGCTAAAACTCTGGGGAAAGAAGGAGCTCAATTCAGACGCCACCCTCTGCTCCACGCCTGCAGCCTGTAAGCAGAGCCGGTCTCTTCTACAGTACTCCAGGTCCACTTTCTGCCTTAATAAACAAGAATTAGTAATTCCCTCAAGAAAGGCCTGGCTCCATCTCTGGATCTTCTCATGCGCAACTATTTCCCCTGCTGCTCCTCTGTGTGAGGGGAACGACGGGAACCCAGTTTCCGGGGGAGACGTGTGCACCGCTGAAGACCGTGCGGCTGCCAGTCCCTGAGAGCCGAAGCTGGATCCCTTTCGAGAGAGAACACAGAGCCTCCAGAATCAGGGGAAGCTGGAGGAGGCAGCACAGCCCAAGTGGATCCCAGCAACCCGCAGGAGGCCCCGAAAGGGGGCTACTCCCTGGCCAGGCATAAATCCAGATGTCAGAGCTGTGCACAAAGGGAAAGTCAGGTCAGAGCCAGATGGGCTGTCCTGAATCTGGGCAGCCACTCAAATCAGGAGTAACCAAAGGTAGGACGCCATGGAGACAAGAAAGGCAGAGGCGATCGCTCCTGGCTCACTAGCTTTGTTCTCACTCATGTGACTGGCAGCCTCATGAGGGTAGGGCCTTTCTGTCTTGTTCCCCTGTGTCCCCAGGCCGACCACAATACCCAGCACCTAGTAACTACTCAGCAAATATTTGACTTGAGGATGGCACAAGGGTCTGTATCCCAACTGCAATTTGGCTCAGTAAAGGACTTGAGTCTGGGAGGATTGTATTCGCACGACCATGAGACGGAGCCTTTAAGGAGCTGTCAAGAGGTTGCAGGAGAGGGCTCAGGTCCAGGATGGGGCTGGGGCCTAGCAGACATGGCTGTCAACCATGAAGGTAGAGACAAGCACCATTCTAGCCCACAGAGGGCCATGCACATTTTGGAAAGACAATTGGAAAAGATGGCATCTGTGCTGGGCCAAGAAAAACAAGAAGAGTTTAAGATGTGGAGATGCAGAAGGAGAAGAGGAAGAGAGAGAGATTCATCACAGGTAGAGGAGACGGCAGGAACATAGAACTGTGTGCTGTGTTTCAGCCCAGCAAGAAGTTCAGTTTGCCTAGAATGTAGGTTTGTAAAACAAAACTGAAGAGTTGAAATGAAGGCTGAGACTTTGTAGAGGATCTCTGAGTACAAAGGGGTTGATATCAAGGACATCAGTTAAGGGATCCAGGTGAAAGATCGAGGGGGCCCCAGTGAGCACAGGACCCTGGAGTTAATTCATCCGGCGGCCCAGTTCCCAAAGCGTGGTGACTAGGCACACCCCTCTTATGACATGGTTTTTAGGACTTTGCCACTAGACTTTCGGCAGCTTAGGAGTGGGGACTCTAAATCCCCTCTGTTTGATGCAGGACAGAAAAGCGGTCAGGATGCATTTGACAATGATGCTTATGGAACAAAGCAACCATTCCTAACCTCTCGTTTTACATATGACCTGACCATAATAGGGGTTCAGGATGGTTAAGGGATGTAGTTGAGGAAAAAAATAAGTCTAGGCTTAAACTATTAACTTAAACTAACTTACCTCTAACCCTACACACAACCAGGCTCTCCCTCCATACCAGCTGGCTGTCCCCAGAATCATTATCCAGGACTGTAGCTATAAACACAACAAAAGGGGAACATTGGACAAGACAAACAATGCCCACTGACCCAGTCCTCCAAAGTGGAAGCTGCTGCAAAATATAAGCCTGGCTTTTCGCTGGGACATTTCCCTCCCTTTCTGCCATACGTGTAGTGTCAGACAAGATAGGAACAGCCTCCCAGTTCAGTAAAGTGTGAGTTCCTGGTGTGCAGGACACAGGAGATACAGTATCTTCTGGCATTCCCCTCTCTGAGCAGGATTTGAGGTCCTGCTTTATCATCACCATCTGCTTCCCATCAAACGCAGCTCCCTGTGAGATATCTAGACATGGATTTTTTACAACAACTCAGATTGGTGAGGAGACCAGGTCCTGTGGACAAGTGCACACACTGCATCTTCACTAGCAGCTCAGACTCCACTACATCTCGGGCATGGGAGAAAGAACAATCCATGGTGGGGGCCACGGCACCCTGACAGGACATTCTCCCTCATCCTCGTATCTGAGTCCCCTCAGCAGAAACTGGCTCAAAGCCTCACTCCACTCCAGTAGGGTCCTTCTGGGCAAGAAGTGTTCTGTGTGCACCTTCCCCATTCCTCAGACGCTTCCTGTGATGAATATCTATCACCTAGGGTGTGTGTCGGGGAAGGAACAGGTTTACCCCAAGGCTGACCTAACTGTGGAACCCCCCCCGATGACTAGAGCACTCAGTCTTTGTTTCCTTCTCTGTAAAATGAGGACAACATGTGTATCTCCTTTGAAGCATCATTGTGAGGAGGAAACTAGATTACCTAGGACCCTCTCTGGCACACGGTGGGAGACCTGCTGTTTCCTTTCTTACCTGTCTGTAGCAAAGCAGTTTCCAATGACTAAATCTTTAAGTACATTAGTCAGGGTTCTCTCCAGAGGACAGAACCAAAGGAATACCTAAATAGATGTTGAAAAACAGATTGATTTCAAGGTTTGACCCACATATTTATGGGAGCTGGCAAATCTGAAATCTATAGGGCAAGCCAGAAGGCTGGAGACTCATTAAGATTGTCTAGCAATGTTGAATCAGAATTCCACAGGGCAGCAGGCTGGAAGCTCAGGCAGGGTTTCTATGTTGCAGTCTTAAGGAGACTTCCTTCTTCTTCGGGGAAACTAAGTATCTGCTCTTCACCTGACTGGACAAGGCCCACCCATGCTAGGGAAGGTCATTCAGTGCACCCAGTGTCTACTGATTTAAATGTTAATCACATCCAAAGAATAACTCCTCCACCACTTTGAGACTGGGCACCAGAAGGCTGGGCCCAATAACCTAGCCAAGTTGACGCATAAAATTAGACATCACAAAGGTGTAAATAGGTGAGGCATAGCAGTTAAAACATCACATTGTGGTCAGCTCGGTATTGAGTGGACTTTCCTCTCAAGTTCTTCTAGAAAGGGTCCCTATGTCAAACCTTCAAGGGCCAGTCGGCTAATATAAAAATGTAAGATTGTAGGGAATGGATGGTGAGGCTTCATGAGGTTGAGAGACTAGGCTGTATGTATTCAAGTTCAAACTTAAAATAAAAAAGCTTTGGGGCTGGAAGGATGTATATGTCCTTCAGTTTTTCTGGGAGAATACTGGGCAGTTAACTAGCTGCCAGTGAAGAGGTTGCTGCACTTAGAGGAGGTAGGATCGTCGTGGACTGATCACCGGCGTACCCAACACCTGAAAGGAAGGGCTGGGGGGAGACCGACATGACTGAACAGCTGGGCTTGACTCTGGGTCAGGTTCCACAGCAGCAGCTGGTCTCCGGTTTCTCAAGCTGATGTTTCTCATCTCAAGTTAAGAAGTACTTTGTATTGGTGTCCTCAGCGCTATGAAATAATACTCACGTGTGGCTGTTCCCAAATTAAATATCAGAAAACAAAAAAAGAAATAATTTCGCAGTCAAATGAACAAATGAGAGAATACTTAATTCCAGGACTGTAGATGTGCATCTCTATAATCGAGTAACCCACACTTTTGACCTGGGTGAAATAATTTAATTATCAACCACCGTTAGTGCTACTGGCATTCCACCTCTGGTATTCTTTAGTCATCTTGAGTAAGAATCAGGACCTAGGTAATAAAAATGACCACTAATAATAGATAGATATGTGAGGGAAGTACTACGACTCTGCCTTTCCTTGTGAGTAACATGGGGATGATGAGACAAATGAGTGATTTATTCAGTTGGCAGAACCGGGTTGAAATACAGATTGGGGATACGTGTATGCTCTTAACCTTTGTGTCCACACCACATCAGCTTCGTGGACACCAGCATCTCCCTACCATGCTAGCCACCACTTCCCAGGGGCAACCTGTCCTGTGGATCATTCTGCCTCCGGCCCCATTCTTCTGTCTTCTTTCCATTCTCTCTCATTCTCTGAATTAAATATATCCAAGGCTCATTTTGACTGTGGGACCTCAGACCTGCTAAAAAGTCAGAATCCAGTGTGACCCTGTACTAGACTTGGTGAGCCCCCCACCCAGGCCCCCCTCAGCCTCCTTTAGGAATTGCATTGGTCGAAGGGAGCTGCCTCACCTGGGACAGCCCACTTCCACTGACTGGCTCGCCAGGGGTGCAAAGGTTCAGGCCTCCCACCACAACTTGGAACAGCTCTGAAAAGGCCACCACACCAGCCTCAGAGCATCACCCAACTTCTCCCTCTGCCCAGGGCAGTGGGAGCCTTAGCTGAACACAAGATGAAGAAATCCAACAGGACTTCCAACAAGGCTGGGGATAGACTAGAGCCAGCCTCATACACTTATTGTGAGGATTTGATGGATTCATATGTGTGAAATGGCAAACAGTGCCCAGTAAGTTGTAAATCTTACATAAGTTTCAAGCTGTTTCTATTATCACTACAATTACAGTGTTCCACATTATTATTCATGATATTGGAGTCACCAATCCTGCTGTACAAGCCCTGAAAAAAGAATTATGGCTTAAGAGCCATTTGTGTGATTTCTCAGTAGTCCATAAGTTCACTCTGAGTGTACAGAATGAGAAGCTTCTGGAAAAAGCTGAACTGGATCTGAAAGTTCATTAAAGACAGTGTAGTTTCACAACAAAAGAAATAGCAATACCTGTTCTGTGCTGGTCAGATGGCGCCAGCCATGTTGAGTGTAGTTGGGAGTACAGTAAAGGTGAGAAATTTGAGATGAATGACTAGGATAGACCGGAGCAGGTGTCTTTAGGTCTCAAAATAGGTTGCCCTGCTTTCCTCTCCACCTCCCAACTCACCTTGTCATCTGTCTCTTTCCTTCTCTTCTAAGAGGGCCTCTGGTTGGCTTTAAGGCCCACCCTCATCAAGGAAGAAGATCCTTAGCATAATTGCATTCCAAAGAACCTTCCCCCAAATAAAGTCACACTCACAGGTTCCAGACGGACTGAACTTTGACAGACACCCTTCAACCCACTATAGTTAGTATATATTGATTCAGGTACAGACCGACTTCTTCTGTTAGCTGTTCGTGTAAAGTAACGGGGATTGGGAGGAGGCAGATCCAAAGGGCACATGGAAACAGGAGGAAGCACGCAAATGGGTGAAGGAGGGGAGGGCGAGACGGGTTTTGTTAACTGCTCAGGAAGGAGGGAGGTGCAGAGGAGGAGAGGGAAACCAAAGATGGCCAAAAGGGGTTGAACCTGAAGTTCTGGGAGGACAGTAAAGAGAGAAGCTGGATCGTGCGGGGTGATGTGCCCTGCACGTTTTTGGCAGAATGTCACATGATTGCAAGAACAATTAACTGGCTCACCCATGACCCTCGTGCTTCAGTTCCCCACAAGCCTTTAACACCTCCCACTTTCCCGGGATGTGCTGAGCTCTCCGTGGAATAAATTAGCCTGAGTTGCTTCCCTGGCAAGCGCTGGACCAGGGTCAGTGACAAGTCATAGAACAGCAATTTAAGAATGTTGCTTTGATTTATCTTACTGCATGGGTGGGACAGGCAGAGTGTCCTACAAGAAGGACAGCTGATCCCAGATGTTTGAGGCCTTATAAAGGTGACGCGTACCTATTTACACTACTGTGGCAAACAGGGCTATCATCCCCAGGATCACAGATGCAACGGCCATCTTGGGAACATTGCACATCTCCTCCCAAAGTCAGACCTCAATGTAATGCAAAGCAAACAAGTTTGAACTATTATATTAACATTCTTTAATAATATTTTCTGCCATAGTGAGACTTTCTAATTCTTTCGACATTGTACATTCTTTTTTAAATGTATCTCTAAAAGTTGGAAACCCAAGGAAAGATTTAAAGCAGAGGGACCTGGTGAGGAGGAAAATTGTGGGGCTGGACATTTTGGTTTTCCTTGTGGTCAGCAAACAGAACTCACAGCTAAATAACTGGGGAGGGAGCGGGAAGCCAAGGGAGAGCCTCTTCAATTTCTAATCCTTCTAATGTTCGCTCTTTTTATGTATTTTAAAAACAAATTGACTTGAACTACTTACTGTCCAAGTAAATGGCTATTTATTTGCCAGCTTTGTTAATGTTTTCCCTAAATAATCTGTTGTGGGAAGAACAGCTCCTCCCCCATTCTCCATTCTCCCTCCCCTCACCATTCTCTCTGCTGTTCCTTCCTCAGCTGCTTTTGGGTTTGGGGAGAGCCTGGCCTGAGCTTCTGGCAGTCACGTGTTCTGGCTGCCCGTGCAGTACATTTGATATACACTCGGCAGAGGCTGGGAGACCTGGCTGGGGTGCTGGCTCGGCTGTTCACCACCCTGGTCACTCTAACCAGATCGCCTCTGCTTTCAGCCTGTTTCCTCATCTGTAGCTTGGAGCTCAGAACAATGCCTGCCCATTTACTACTGGGGATGCCGTAAACATGACACAGAAAGAGAGCCTGAGTCCAACTCTTCTTAAAGTCAAAAAGGCCAAAGCAGATTCTCTGGAAAAAGTCAGAGGCCACTGGAGGATGTAGGGCTCCTAAGCCACCTGGAATGCAGCTGAAGAAATTCCCAGAATCCTTCCCATTCTCCTAAAACTGACTGGTTAAAGTCATTTAGCCAAACGATACATGGGCTGTGAGCATAGAAATTCTCCCATATCCCGGAGGAATGAGGAAACCGAGACCTCCTTCTCAGTGCAGGGACAGATCAGAATTGCCATCACATCAGAGCGACCCAAAGGGCTCTACTTAATTAAATGCATGGTTCATTATTGTGTGTAAGTGGGCAGGCCACTTATCTATTTATCATCAGTGAATCTATTTGTATCTCACAGACATTCCTGAGGTCACGCCTGGGGTCAGTTAGCCAGTGTGCTGGGAGAGAAAAAAAAATCCCAAGATATGTCCCTGTTCCTGAGAGGCCCCTACTCCAGGAGAACATGATTCATGAACAGCACATGCATGGCAGTATGGGAAAATAAGACTGTTTATTCCCTTCTTTATGGTCTGTGTCTCCAATGACAACAGGGATTCCTGAGGCAGGCTTCCTCTGTCTTCTTTAACTACTGTATCCCGTTGCCCACCATCCAGCCTGGTGTGCAATAGACCTGATACCTATTTGTTGAGTTAATGAATGAATGGATTCAGAGGTAAAGCAGATATACCAAAAGTCTTAAGGGGACTCAAAGAGCAGCACAGAAGAATTCATGGGGAGCAAATACTCAAACCAGATCTTAAAGAATGGAAAGTATTTTGCCAGAGCCAGAGGTCTGATAAGCTAATCATAATCATAGAATAAGCTAATCAATGATCTGGGGACACATAAATATAGGACCCAGAGAGGGCACAGGGTGGGGGCCGGGCAGAGGGAGAGCGTGGCAGGAAGTGAGGAGCAGGAACAGAAATGGCATTCATGGCCACAGGGCAGGAATTCAGGCTGTCGTGGTAAAGAGTTGGGATTTCGTCTGACAGAAATGGAGAAATGGTGAAGACTGGCAAGCAGGTAGGAGATTGAGAATATTTTACTAACTAGGAAGTTGTTTTTTGCTGCAGTTGGGTGGATTGAAGCCCAGAAGTCCAGGAAAGCAGTTAGGGGCTGAAGCTTGCCAGCCTGAAGAGAGAAAGAGCAGAATTAGGACTGAGCAGAGCTTATAGGAGTGAAGGGAAAGGAGCAGCATGAGAGGCCTTCAGGGGCTGGACTGATAGGACCTGGGAACCCATTCGCCAATGACAGCGATGAGGGTGAGAAAAGATGAGACTCCCGGGTAGAGCCTGGGCTGCTGGTTTGGAAACTAAGTAAACAGTGGAGCCTCTTGCTAGGAAAAAGCCCTGGGCTACAGAGGAAGAATAATTAGGAAGGTCCAGAAAATAGATGTTCGTGTCTAGAACTTAGAAGTCAGAGTGCAGACAGAGATTTATGAATTAAGTTTACCTGAATAAACAAAGAACAAGGAACTAATGCTACATATGAAATAATACAATCATTAAGTCTTAAAATCACAAAATAATGAAAACTAATGAAATAATAAAGTAACACCATTAACTTTCCACATGATCTAGTTAACACGGTGACAAAATACATCCAAACAACTCATTGAATTCTGCATTTATCCCTTTGCAGTCTAGAGGCTCACACACAGCCCTGGAGGGAGAGAGTCTTAAGTGATTATCAGTCACCTGCTGGAGGGCGTCATTCATGTGTACAGTCACACACATCCACCGAGGCCCGACTCCGGGCCAGGCACTGACCTGGGCCCTGGGGGTACAGAGCCCTGCCAGTCTCTGCCCTCATGGAGGTGGTAGTTTAGCTGGCTCATTGCACGTGAATAAACGCTCCAGGTGAAGACGAAACAGCTTGCACAAGGGCTAGAAGAAGCCGGTGCCAGGGGTGGGGGAAGGCTCCCCTGAGGAAGTGACTCCAGAGCGGAGCTCAAAAGCTTGAGCTGGAGTAACAGAGAAGGATGACAGTGGGTGCTGGGGAAAGAGGGACCCATTCCTGGAGGAGCCCTGGGGGAGGGAGTAGAGAAAGTCCAAGGACCAAGACGAAGTGAGTTTGCCTCAAGTGCAGAGAGCCGGGAAGACAATGAGGTCAGACCAGCTAACAAGGCAGCTGTCAGGGAACACTGGCAGAGCACCCGTCAATGTCTGATAAAGGTTCCAAAGCACCTGCAGAAGAAAAGGGAGCATATCGAACTCGGCTAGTTAAATGAACTAGGGAAGCATAAGAGTGAGGGTTTATGATGGCAAATGCCTTACTGAATTTGAACAAATCGACTCAATTTAAAAGAATTTAATCTCTTCATTGAAAATCCCATGCCAAGTGTCAAAATTATATAGGAGTTCAATAAATATCATTTGAATCCAAGTTGAGATTGCCAAATAATCAGCCTTCCTATACCTGGTGATATCTGCTAGTTTGGGGGTCAAATTCAATGAACATAGAAAGCATCTAGAACCTTCCTTGGCCCATACACACTGTCCTTGTTTGACAGTCTCCCATCAGTCATGTGGCAAAGGCATGAAGCCCTTTATTTCACAGGAGTGACCTCGGGGAGACCCATGGTGCTTGAGGAGGACCCCACAGTGACCCTACTGATGAGGGAAAAGCCCTCATGCTCCACCCGACCAGGGTGCTTCTTGTACCCAACGCTACCGCCCCTTGTAAAACAAAACGCTTTTATTTAAAAAAATGTTTAAAGTAACTGAATTAATTTAAACACAGATTTTTTTTAAACCCCAAAGGAAATGCAAAGAGAGATTTGGAATTATGTGTGAGATGTTAACTACTTAAATCTGGATGGTTGTTTCTATGAATGAATGCACTTAATTAATTTTTTTCCCCTAGCTTCTTGCTATTTCCTGACTATAACTATTTTCTTTCATCCCAGGGGCAATACAAGAACGACAAAAGATGGATCCAGTGATTTAAAATTCCGGAACTTTACTCTGCCGAAAAATAGGTCAGAATATTTACTTGTTTATTAATAGAGGAGTGAAAATTTTGATTCTGTGGCAAATAAGCTGACCACCACACATATACCCCCACTCCCAAAATCCACACACACATACTAATGTGATAGAACTATATTGCTGTCAGGGACCATCGAGTTCACATAAGAAGCCCTTGGGTGTTCCCAGCATTTCAGACCAAGGTGGTTTCTCCCAGCCTCCAAGGTCTCTAAATAGCCCAAGACACAGCCAACGAGAAGGAAGCTTCCAGACTTCAGCTGGCGACTGGTGAGTGATGTAAATGGTGCATTGTGGATGCATCAGGTCACAAGTCCATCACCAGGTCTCACAGCAAGGAGACCAGAGGAGCCACATGCCTATACGGTTTCTTTCCCTCACCCTTCAATTGAGCAAAACGTTTATGGAGCAGTTATGGCAGTAAGACTTGCACAGACTACTGAAAAGCGTCTTATCTTTAAGGGGCTCACAGCCAAGGGCTAAAACTCAGAAGCGTAGCCGACTTGATGCAAAGGTGGCAAGACCCCAATGGTGAAGTCAATTCCAGCTCTGCCCTTGACCAGCAGTCCGATTCTGGGCAACACTCAGAGAGCTCAGAGGGGTTGGGGGTTCCCGTGAGCCCAGCCAGAACTCCCTGCTGGAGCAGTCCCGTGTCTAGGGGCATCCGAGGGTCTCTGTGTGTTACACCGATCCTTGGATCCCAATGTACTTCAACTCTAGTCGATCACCAAACGTTTGTTCAGATCCTACTATGTGTCAGCACTCTTGGGCCCCTAAGATTTGCTTGAAGAAATATTTCCCCTAAGCAGAGTGAATGAATGCCTGTAAAACAGGATACTTGAAATATTTTCAAGACCACATTAAGCAAAGGAAAATTTGTGGCTGTTCTCAAACTTCCTCAATGTTTACATTAAATATATTTGAATAATGCATTTTAAGTCAGTTTTTCTTATTTCTTGACAATAGCAAGAAATGGGAGATGGAAGAGTTAGAAGCCTTCCTTCCAATGGAGATGGCTGCAGCAATTACATACATCAAAGTAATATTTACAGTTACATTTGGAAAAAAAAAAGAGAGAGTAGTGCTTTCATCCAAAGCAAATTATTTCAGGATGTGTCATAGCATGCTCAAGATATATTAAAAAGAGCAACAGATGATGTTTCTGCAACCTGTTCCAAACCATTTATAAACCCAAATTTAAAAAAATCCCATATACATACAAATTTCTGTACCACTGCATTTTTTATGATGAAAGTATGTGAATATAAATTAGTATTTGAGATATATAAATCAAATTCAAATGTCTAAAAACAACATATTTGGGTCTCCTATCTTATTTTAATAACTATTAAACCAATGTATTCATTCTCCATGCAAATTATAATTATCAGTGTTTGATGATAATGGAGGCAGGGAGGGCACTACAGAGGGGCAGCACCCCTTTGGGTCTGGATTTACATCTCCGCTCACCCGCATACCAGGGGAGCGACCTCCCTTGGACCAGCCCATTTCCATTTCAGCACCTCACGTGTTATGGAAATGGCATTGGAAAATAATGAGTAGGCTGTCTTGTCCGCCCCTGGTCTCCTGAACCTAAAGCAGTCCTGTGTCTGGGGGATAAATGAGTGACCACTGCAGCGTGCCTGGAACATGGCAGGTTCTTAATAAACAGCAAAGCCCACAGTTGCTGAGCGCTCACCATGTGCTAGGTGCTATTTTAGGAGTTAGTAGGTAGTATCTCACTAGATCCTAACAATCACACTCTTAGTCTCCCTTTTCTAGGAGAGAAGAAGGTGGGTGGAGAGGATAAATCATTTCCCCAAGGCTGAAGAGCTGGTTATGGTATGGACAGCGGGAGACATTTAGATACTGTCACAAGCATCTGTAAAATCTGGCACCCGGCGCCACTGCCCTCCCTACGGCCATCCCTGAGTTAGGTGATGGAGTCAGCTCTCCTGACAGGTGCAGTCCACGCCCACCTGCCCCAAACTCAGCCGTGCGTGCTACCTCCTGGTAATGTACAAAGTCAAACGTGAGGCTCTGTGCCCCTCACCAACCCCCAGATGATGTGGCCCAGGAGACTGTGCAAGACAAAGCCAGAATCACACCCACACCCACAACCCATCTACATTGATCTGAATGTTGTCCAGAACTTTCCCTGGAATTTATCTGGCTAAATCCCCAGTTCCCAATTTTATTCTGCACCGTTTCCCCATATGTGTAGAAACAGAATCACACTGATGGATTTTTCCCAATCAAGTTCAAACTCAAATCAATAGTTAAATGCCTAAAATGCACCAGACACCACAGAAGCGACATTTAATTCAATCTCCACAACGATGCCACCGAGTATGTGTTAGCGTCCTCACTGTACAGGTGAGGAGAGCCTGAGAGGTTACGTGTTTTAGTCCCATTCCCAGAGGTGGCAACTGGTAGCAGCTGGATTCAGAGGCTAATCTCACATCGAGTGCCATGGCTGGGCTCTATGTTATCGCAGGCTCCCTCTACATCAGTATGTTCACGGGGAGTTCATTTCCTATTCCTGTGAGCCGCCAGTCTGTTTGCATAGAAACTCTCCATGAGAAAGAAGGGGCAGGCGGTCACGCTCCTGAGAAGAGCATCCAGGCGCACAGTCACAAAGCCACTAGCAGCAGTCCTCACCCTGGGCCCGCGGCATGGCGTCACCTGGGAACTGCTTAGAAATGCAGATCTCAGGCCCCGGCTGACACTGCCAGATACTCAGGCATTGGGACCCAGGCCCCTGTGTTCAAACAAGTCCTCCTGGTGATTCTGGGGCCCATCCAGTCTGAGAACCTCAGCTTTGAGCATCCTTACCGAGAGTGCACGTTTTGGAGCTGGAGGAAGAGGCCACTGGGCCCAGCACTGGCTCTGCCCTGCCCACAGCATCTGAGCACATGGGGTGGAAGGAAGAAGATACAAGACACGGACCCAGTGCGAGGGGGTAGGAGGGAGGTGGGAGAGAATGTTGTCACCACCTGGGAAAGGTCGCTTCATCAAAGAGGAAGAAGATGCAGCCCCTGCTGTGAAGAGTTCAGTCCATGGTGCGGGGAAACACAGAAAGACATCTGCAAACGTTGTTAAGACACTGTGCTATGGACAGTGACAGAAACAGAAGCAGGCCCCCTGGGCACACGGGGAGACAAAGGCTCAGGAGGCTGACAGCTTGCCCACGTCCAGTCTAATGAGTGGCAGCGCCAGGTCCTGAGCCACTCACTCCAAGCAAAGGCCTCTCCTTTCCCATTCTGAGCAGTTGTGTTACCAACAATGTCGCTCACCCTCTCCACCTTCTGACCCTTCCCAGTCATCACCTTATGGACTCTCAGCTTTCTCTTCTGCTGCTAGCACCTGCGGCAATAGTCAGCTCCAGGGGGACAGGGTGCAGGTGGCTGTGATTCCTCAAGGCCCACGAGAGCCAGTCCTCATCCCTTGGGAGCCGGCAGCCTCTTCCATTCCATGTGCTAGGAGGCCCCCTGCCTGGCCTCCCCGCCTGGCATGCCCAGGACACAAGACAGGGGGGAAAGCTTCTGCTGCTGGTCTGCTCTGACCTCTATGGTTTTGCCTCACCTATCCTCCAGCTGCCCTGATCCATGAGAACCCTTCTGCTCCCTCTGGTCCACCTCACGGTGCAGAAGTGGAGGGTCTCTGAAAGATCTGGCAAGCCGAGAGCTCCGCAGAGGATCCCAAGTGCTGTTGAGGATGCATGGAATATAGCGTGCTGTCCCACCGGCTTTCTGGGGTGGCCCACAGGAGCCCCTACATAGGAAATAAATGTTCAGTAAACACTGCTGAAGGGAGGGAGGAGAAGAGAGAATGAAGTCAGGACCCACTAGGCTGTGTTGGCTCATGCTGTTCCCAGGACCCAGCACCCACGCTAGATGCTTAAATAGCTGATAAAAAGAACTTTTAGTGAGGGAGAAGGATGGAGGAAAGAAGAGAGAGGAGACAGAACAAGTGGGGATTGTGGGCTCAGGCGCTGCTCTGCCCACTGGAGCAACGTCAGAGCTGAACCAGACGCAACAGATCACGCTACACTGCTGCGCCCACCGCCTGCGGGGGGACCCACTGAAATGCCGGACGGTTTTGTTTTCATCTTTCAGTATTGGTCAGGAATGGGGATAGCTTATATGATAGGGATCATAGCTTTCAAGACATGCTTTCTGCCCTCAAAGAACTTGAAATTTAGTCAAGAAAAGGTAAACGAAAAACTTCACAAGTAAGGTTTAACAATATGAGATTTAAATAAGAAATTAATAATTCTACACTACCTTTTAACTATTCTAAGTGTGTTATTACAGCAAGAAGTGACTTAGGAGCTCAGGAAGGGAATCAGGGTCCCTGGAGGGCAGAACCTGAGAAGGTGAGGGGGGTTGGGCCACTTCCTATCAAGAGGGTCTTGAGAGGCGAGAGCATCTTACAGTTCAGGATGGGACCAAACTTTTAGGTTTTCCCCAGGCTCCCTCCAGGGACTCACATGCCCCCAAATGTTTTTTTGTTAGAATAAAATAGAAAAGAGGACTTAAAAAAAAGAGAATTCTGAAAACTAATCAAGGATTCCTTTAACAAAGAGTGAACCCATTTATTCACTTATTAAATATGAGCCTTGACCTGATCCCACTTTGGTGTGAGTTTCACCTGCTTCAGAGTAACATGGGGTCCGGAGATGTTTTCCAGTCTCATCTTGGATCCCTAACAAAACCTATAGCCTGTTCTGTGAGGATTTACACGGGATGTATATGTACTCATGGTGCAGTTCCTACTGCATACCGGACACTCTGCCAGGCTTTGCTGGGATGGAGCAGGTCCGTGCGTAGACCCAGACTTGGTCTGCAAGGCATCTCTAAGCTGCCTCACTTCTGCACTCTTATCTATGCTCCCCGTGCATGAGAGTGTGGCATCCATTCACTCATTCATGCTCATTCAACATCTTTCTATCTCCAGGCCATAGTCCAGGCACTGTATTAGGGAGCTGGGGCCTGTGTAGGAAGTTTGAGAAATTGAGTTGTACTCAGTTCTGGCTCCAGAAGTTGAGTTCTGTTGGAGAGGTGCCAGGTGAGCAGAGGATGGCCACACAGCAGATGAGGAAAATGCTCATTGTGGAGACTGTTGCTACCTCTCACCAAGACGGCTACCTCCACCCAATCCTTCTCTCTCCAGCAGAGCTTATGTGCTCCTGCACTGCCATTTTGAGAGGCAGCTCTGCGCATCCTGCATCAGTGCCTTGCAAAGCTCCACACTGCCTCCAGGAAGCCGCAGGCCTTCTAGCTTACCTCTACAGGCTCCAGACCGTCTGAGCACACTACCCAGGCTTTTCTAAACCTTTGCTCCCACAGCTCCCTGATGGTGGTGGTGCAAAAGGAGAGGGTCCTGCCATCAGAGGGGCTGGGTGGGAAACATGGCACCACTGACTCCTCCATGAGGCTTACCTGGGTCTCAGTCAGTCCATCTGCAAAGGGAAAGGCCTAGTTCATGGTCCATTCAATGCTGACAGTTCACAGTAGCCCCCAAATTGAGATAAAGATACTGTCCAGCAAGAATTGCTGGGAAGTTGGGTGAAATGATTTACGTAAAGTGCACACTTACCAACACCATGCAGACATTCAAACAGAGGGAAAAAGGGAATGAATTTAGAAACTTCAGATGCATCTGCATTTCTCTCTAGACTATATTAAAAATGAGTTCAGTACCTCTTAAAAATATCAATTGTCTCCTAAAAATTAGAGAATTTTAATTTAATTTAAAAGTAGTCTTTTAATTTCAGGGGCAGAACTTAAAGTGAGATGTGGAGCTAAGCCACTTAATCTTGGAGTTTGGGAGGAGATGGCTGGCAGGGAGAAAGCCCCCTGACCATTTCCCAAGGGTCCTGCTGCTGGGTTCTGGACCAGCAGTGGGTGTCTGGGGAGACCCCGAGGGGACCACACGCACCACACTCCAGGGGCGATGAGGAATTAGTCTCCACGCCAGGAGCTTGACCCTGGAGACAGGATCAAGTCCCGTCTCTATGGGGCTGGAATAACACACCATCCAAACTTTGTTCCCATGGATAAGGAGAATGCAAGTGCGCCCTGACTACCCTGTCAGATCCAGCTCTCCCAGGCAGGGAGAGGGAGGGGCAGTTTAAGTCAGTAGCCTTTAAAAATTAAAGCTTATTAAGCGTATTAAATTATTATAATGTATTAAAAATTAAAAATAATCCACAAATTAAAAATCTTTATTTGTAATGAGCTTTAAATATTGAAAACCGCAAACCTCGGGAGGTCAGCCTTGTTCATTTCCTATTCCATGATCTCCCCACGATGACATGGACACCTGCCTAGACAGGCCAGAAATACAGAGGATGACTTGCTGCCGTCAGGCCCAGATTTGGAAGGGAGCAGGGTGGGAGTGGGGAACTGGGAAGAGAGGAGGGGTGACTGCCAGCCTATAACACCATCCAGCTGCGGCCCATTCAGATGAAGCCATGTTACTGATGCTGTTGACGAAAGGAAGCCGAGCACCATCCTTGTAATGCCCTGGCAAGAGGCGGCTTGCTAACACATGGGCCTTGCTAGAGCACAGAGAGTCCACATCAGATGTCAATGCAGTGTGCTAGCAGCATCTTTCACTAATCACCCTGGACTGTCAGGCTGCAAAGAGTGTTAACACAGGAGGCTTTTCAGATAGACTGTCAGCTGCTCATGTCAAGGAACATCCACACCTCAGCCAGACATCACAGTGAAGTCTGGGACGTGTTCCTGGGCCCCTCCTTCCCAGGCCCACTGCTTCAGCAGGATCCAAGCCTGCCTCATCTCCCTCCCCACTTTGCAGGCTCAGCTGGAATAACAACACCATTCCTGCTTTGCTGAGGCTTCCTCTGCTAATTCGTTGGGCTTGCATTGACGCACAGAGAGCCCTGGGGTGCACAGTCTCGGAGGATATGACATATGAATGAGCACCATCACTTGGGGACCCCACTGAGAGGCAGGGCAGATTAGATAAGCCACTTTCAGCAGCCCTGACAATTGGGAGAAAGCTCCCAGACACAGGGACCTCAGAGGTCTAAGTTGCTGCTCTAGGCTTGTAAATAATAAAGGATTTGAAGTCAGACAAACCCCAGTTCCACCAACAGCTTGCTGTGCCACTTTAGGCAAGTCACTTAACTCTTCAAGCTTTAGCTACATCTGCAAAGTAGGAAAGCCCACCGCCCATACTGGACAGGCATTTTTCCCTTACGCTCCAATCTTTTTAGGTGTCAAAAGACCTCAGTTCTGCCTCCAAGAGTCTGAAACTTGGAACAAGTTGGACAACATTATCTCCAAAGTACTTTTAGATGTTGACGGTTTTTAAGTCTAATAACCAGGTGAGGCAGAGGCCAGAAGAGGGATGGAATCCTAACTTAAAAGCTAAAGTTCCTTCTAGGACCCCAGAAAGAGTGCGCCTCCTCTTCAGAATCCCCAGGCTCAGGCCCGCAGGCTGCTGCTCCGGCTGTGCTTGCTCCTAGCAGCCACGTGACTTGCCACACACTCACCACGCTCACTGGGCACCGTGGCGAAAACACATCATTTCCATTTCACTTGTCATGAGTTGCAAGTCTGGGGAGCCTGTTGAGGCCTTCATCAAAGACCTAGATGCCAGGGAAGAGGCCGAGTGCTGCCAGTGCCAAGAGAGAGCGCTCAAGCCCCAGATAAATGATCTACTCCTTACTGGATGATTTACTGTTAATTTCTGCAGAATCTCAGGCAACCTGAATGGGTGTCAAGAGCTAACCCTGAGGTTTGGAGGCCATGGCACAAAGCTTCCAAACCAGGATTCCCACCACCTACAGGAGAGGACCAGGGAAGCGACAAGCACTTGGGGATCCGGCAGGCTGGTGTCAGATCCCTCACTCTTTGTGGGCCTGGCAAGTTGTGAAGCCTTCTGGACCCCATTTCCTTGTAAATTTAGGACAATAATAGCTATACCACAGGTCCTTTGAATATTAAAATGATAAGCATAGGACAACAGGGTGAGCTGGAAGTTGGACTCGTGGGCAGTGGTCTCCTGGTTACTAACATCTCGCAGCTTAACTATTGTGTGCCCAATGTCCCAGCCACCAACTAGGCCTCATAAATATTTACAGGCAGCGTGTGTTGCGATGTTCAATTAATTGCTCCTGTGACGCACTTTGAGAGCCTCAGAGGATAGGTGAGGAGCAAGGACCAGGGATTGTTAAAGGCACAAACAAGTCAGCTCAGAGAAGCAGTGTCCTTCAGAGCCTTCCATTGCCACAGAGGTTTCCAGGCCTTTGCCCGAATTCTAGGGAAAAGGTGCTTCCAACACTCTGCAGCACTGTCCAAGGGTCCAAGCACCACATGGTGAAAGGCCTCACTGGAAAAAGGAAAAAGACACACACAGTTAACTTGCCACAGAAGAAATGCAAATGGCCCAAAATTATTTGAAAAAAAAAATTCAATCTTACCAGTCCTTAAGGGAATAAAACAGGTGAAATAAGGAATCAAGTGCCGAGCAGGCAAAGTTGTTTTGAAGGATAGATTTCATGGTGGTGAGATACAGTGAGATGCTCCCTTCTCACTCTGTGGATTAGAATATCAATTGATGCAATTCCTCCAGAAGCAACTGAGGGGTGGGCAGCAAGAAGACCCCCATTAACTGTCCCCTTCATTGCACTCGCTGGAGTCTCTCCATGGAAACACTCAGTGATTAGATTAAAAATGCAAGCAGGATGCAGTCACAACAGTATTTGCAGCCGTAAATAGCAAGAACTTAAATGTACCCTCCAAAAATCATACACCCAATAAATATTACGTTGTAGAATATCAAAGATATACAATGTATTTTTAACACTAGGATCCTTATACATTCCTTTCTGTTATTTCTACCCATCTACATATTTAAATGTATGCATATAGCCTCATAAACGCAAGTATGTATAGGAGCTTTGCCAAAATATTTCCTGTGGCGTTGATTGCTGTTTTATTCCACATGCATTTTTCTATTTTCTCTGTTCTCTGCAATGAGATGTCACTGTAGGTCTAGAACACTACAGACATCAAGAAACCACTCTTCTATAGGTGGGTCCATGAAATGCCTCGGCTGGGGGCCCACTACTCTGGGGAGGTCTTAAGCTGCATGCAGCCAACACTTACCTTGGTTCTCTTTTCTGCCCTAGGTCATGGCCACGAATCAACAGTGCCACAGGTGAGCCAGGGGGAATGTCCTCGTGGGCCCGTTAGACTCTTCTTTCCCTCCTGTTTTTCCTTCGATACAATCATTGGCTTGTTCAAAATGGCATCAGCTACTTACAGGCTTTCCCTCTGGCGGATCCCAGGGTGCTGCCTGGCCCGTGACCCCCACAGGCTTTGGGAGCTGGCAGAGCGGGTCAGAACTGCGGCATTCCACTTAAGGGCTGTGTAGTCCGAGATGAAGCCAGGTCCATCTGGGCCTGAGTCCTCTCCTCTGTAAACGGGTATGAGTCTGCCTAAGCGCCAGCCTTGAGGCCCCTCACCAGTGTTGTTCATTCAACTGAATTCCACATAAAGGGTTCTCTCCAAAGTGTGTGTTGAGTGGATGAAAGAATCAGAAACCACATCTTAGGCTTCTCTTGCATCTCTTTTCAGAGCCTAGTTCCAGGTACAAGGCATTTAATAGGATCCCGTTAAAGTCTAAGAGAAAGTACACGCTATTCATCATGAAGCATTATTTCAGGGAATGCCCCACACAACTTCCCTAGAAAGCTGGCGGCTAGAAATGATGACTGCAACGAGGCAGAAAAAATGAGAAATAAGACCAGAGGCAGTGTGCCCAGCGGTGATAAGACTCACAGGAAGTGATGTAATCAGCCGATGAATTAAAAAGGCTCGTTAGGGTCAGCGTCCGCGCATACAACCAGCATTGAGCCGTGCCCCACACAGCAGTGAGAACTGGGAAAGCGTAAAATCTAAATAGCAAGTATGAATATAGATAAGAAATAAGCAAGTCAAGTGCTAACAAAGGTTGCATTTCTCTCAGGGTAGATGCTTCCAAATTGTACCAGAGTCATTTGTCTCAAATACACTTCCCTCCACCTGCCTACCCCCCTCTCATCCCTGGTCCCACCATCCACGTAGAGCCCTGGAGGGACTGTAGAACACTCTAAAGCGGATGGTGCTGGGAAGCGAAGCTGCTAATCTGAGGCGGTGGTTGGGGGAATTCTAAGCCACGTGACCTGCACCCTCTCCTGTTGACCTTGCTCCTCACCTTCATTAAGATAGAGAAAATCTGAGAGGTGTGGGTTCCGTTTCATTGACAACCCTCCGGGGACACAAGCAGAAAAAAAGAAAACAAAATCAAAACTCCAAAAGAGCTGACTGAGATAAAGCTGCCCAGGCCTGCCCAAACGCACTGGAATCTATACCCTGCCAAGAGTACTTAGCATCAAATCGCACCACCCGGCCTACGCTTATGAATCACTGCTAGTGCCCATGAAATATAACAGAACTGACATGATTAAGAATGTCCATGATGATTTACATGAAGCTGATCGTCTCAGTGATATTTACCACATTCCTAGATATTTTTTAATTGTTTGCAATTTTTACCATGAGATTAGTTGAAAATATGGTGAGGCAACCCTATGGGAGAATACTATGAAGCTATTAAAAATGATGATGTTGAAAAATATTCACGGACGTGGATATGTTATAATATGCTATTATGTGAACAAGTAAGCAAGAAACAGTGTGCACTTTGTGTGGTCATATATACATAACTGTATCGCGTGTGCATGTGTATATGTGTGTGAGCGATCTATCACCATATGGATAGCAGTTGTCTTGATATGAGGACTTTTGAGCAAATTTTAGTCCCTTCTTTTTTTACTTATCTAAATCTTACAACTTTTCTACAGTAGCATGTATTTTTGTATGCTAAAAATAATTTTTCAAAAAATACTCCAGGCCTGGAGAAGACACACACATATCCAAACTTGAATGATCTCCCAATACCGATACCTTCAAAACTAACATATAGAGAACAATGCCATGTTTTTACATAAAAGAAACTGAGGAGTTTTTCTTCTTCCACTAATTAATGAAACGAAAGAAGATAGCCCTACGTGGAAAATGGTGCTTCTGTCTTAGTCAACATACACAATAAAACCCATATGTATTGGCTTTTCCAATTAAATAGACAAGAAATTTCATTTTGTCCAGAAACACTTGTTTTGATGTCGGTTTTTTTATTTTGTTAAGGAAAATGGCCTTGAAGTTTCGTTTTTTTCACTTTTAAAAGAAAAATTAGTAAGGATTTTAGGACTAGACGGAGAAAGGCAGGTGGGGAATGTGTGAACATCCAATGCCCCCTGCTGGCCCTTTCTAGATATTGCTCTCTGTGTATTAATTGGGCAGAGAACGGTCTTCTCAAGATGTTGGGGAAATTGGTGTACGGAAGCAAATTGAAAAGTTGACAGTGGAATTGCTGGGGAAAGGTGTTCACCCAGTTACCATAAACGAAAGTCAGGAAAAGCCAAAAACCATTCAAGATTGTTAAGCCCAATGATTCACAATTGCCTTCAAAATTCAGTGTGTATCAGAATCACGAGAGTTAAAAATGCATATTCTCACTCCAAGGTTTATTCTTTGCTAGGCCTATACTGAGACCAGGGCATCCCCACCATTAACAAGCTAATTCCATTCAGGTAGTTCTGGGATGGTCTTTTGAGAATCACTGGCTGACGCACAGAAGGGAACTGTTAAGATTGTCCCCACCAAGAAGCTGCTGCCAATTCTCTGGACACCTGTGTCAGAATATCTCATTTGACTTTCTGCAGATCACCCAGGCAATGGGATGGGAGAGAGCTGCCTTACTTATTACCGTGCATTCACCCTTCCATCCATCCATTCAACCAATCTGTGGTGGTTCTTAGTGTAGCAGATACTATAATCAGCTTTGGGTGCAGGGTTGTTTCTTTTTTTTAATGCAAATGAAAGGTCTCAGAGACTCAGCTAGACTCAATTCTAATACCATGCTTTACAGATAAGGAAATTGAGAAAGAGAAGGAAAGTGAATTTCCAAGGGCCACCTAGTGAGAACATTAAGCCTGTTCTCCAAACTCCAAACCTAGTGAATGTTTCCCATGTAGCTATTTCTGTGAGTTTGGACTATTCATGACTTGGAATTTCAGCTCATAATCTTCAAATTCATTGACTGTAGTTTAGGGAATACAACTGAAATGACCAGTAGAGCTAGATGTCTGAGCTGGTAGACAGATGGATGATGGATATGATGTAGGTATTCATATATAACATACATATATTAATGGGCAGAGACAAGCTCTCGTTCTCTCTACTTCTGCTGTCTCCTGCCTTCCTATTCCTTTCCTTTCCTCCCTCTTCCTTCTCTTCCTCCCAAGTATAAATCATCATCAAAGCTCACTGAACATCATAATCCTTTCCTCAGAGAAGTGGAAATAAAGGGAAGGCAGTTCATTCCTGCCTTTCCCTACATGGATGGATACCAAACTGAAGATGTTCTGAAGTCTGAAACTTGCCAAGGGAAAGGGTGTAGAGTATTCTCTTTCTCATCATACTGAGATGAAGGTGAGATGGATACCCTCTGACCCCAAAGACCGTAAAGTCCCTAAAAGATAAAAATTGAGAAAGACAGCACAGAGCAAAGGAAAGAAACCTAGACACTAAGCCCAGGATTTGAATACAGTTCCCTAACTACATCAGTGAATCCTCAGACCTGAGAATGAGAGAAAATGGAAAGAAATTCACATACATGGAGTCCCTCATTCATGCCAGGCATTTTGTTAGCTTCTCTAATTCAGCTGTAGGGAGCTGGTTTTGTTATATTCCCTGTACAAATTAGGTAAACCGAGACCAAGAGAAGCTAGTTGCCTTGGAAAGAAATCAGTAGAGTAGAACTCAAACATTTTTGGCCTCAGTTTCTTCATCTTTAAAATAAGGGGTCCACTATATGATGGGGGTCACTGATCCTTCAGCCTCACAGCTGGGAGGGACTCCAGCTGTGGACAACCTTGTGAAAAATCAACAAGTGCACGTCAACAGAGTTGAATGTTAAAAAGGCACATGTTTTGTTTTAAGATGAACGCTAAATAATGAACAAGTTCCTAATACAGATCCGAAAACAGAATGCCAAGGATCTGCATCGCGTGAGAAAGATTTGGTCATGAAATTGGACGTGAAAAGACACGAAACAGAACACAGCGATTCATGTGCGGCACTCAACCAGGGAGTTGTTTATTTTAACTTCTCAACAGCTCTTTGGGATAAATATTCTTCTCATTCTACAAGCAAATACTGGTTAACTGAGGCTGATAAGCTTGCCTGAAGTCACATGGCCAGAAAGTGACAAAGTCAGGATTGGACCTAGAACCTCCCTCTCCCACTTCCCTGAAACACGTGTTCATGCCTTTCATCAGAGGCTCTGCTGTTACTGGAGAACTCCAAAGCTGACCTCTGCAAGGAGATAAAACATTTAAGGCCGAAAGACTTAAAAAGAAATGGGGACTTCCACATGACAGATGTTTCTTTTCTGCTTATGTAAGTCAAGTCCGGAGGTAAGCAGTCCAAAGCTGTTTGGCAGCTCTGCTCCTCGAAGTCCTCAGAGACCCTGCTCCCTCCCTTGTACTGGCCTCAATCCCACTGCCTAACATAGTTAAAACTGTGCTCCATGCAGGAGGAGGGAGAAAAGAAGAAACAAATGGGACACCAGGATTTCTCTTCAGAAAGTTTCCTGGAAACTGTGAGCTCATTTTCCATCTCTTCCATTTATCAAGACTAGGAGTCATGGCCACGTGCAGCTGCCACGTGGAAGATTAGGTGGGGAGAAGCACTTACTTGAGGTGGCCACGGAGCCTACCAACCATCAGGGGCTCTAACACTGAGAAGAATGGGAAATGGAAAAGGAGGGACACATGGCTGTGCTAAGTGTACTCAGCGAGCTGCCGTTGCGATCCACGGCCCCCTTGGGTCTCATTAAGTCTTGGTGGGTAAGTCCAGCTGGCAGCCTCTGGAGCTGGAGCCACCGAAACCCTCACCAAACCTCTCCGCCTCCCCACTCCCCTGAATTCTTGTGGCTGAAATGCAAACCAGCTGGTTTTGCCTGGTGAACCTGTCTGGCTTGGGAATACAATCACCGGAGAAGCCTGTTGACTGACTTCACTTCCTAGAGAAACAGGAGGTTGCCAGACTCCGCAGGCTTCCTACTGTAACTTCTCTTCTCACACCAGATAAGCATATTCCCTTTATGGGACCGGCTGGGAATGGTTAGAGCCGGTGATTTCCTTTGAATGTGATTATCCCCTGGCAACAGCCCTTGAGGGTTCAGCTACCCTGTCCTTGTAAGGGGAGATAAGACACCAGCCTTGCACCTCCCCGTGTTGACATTCATGGAAGTGTTTGAAGTGAAAATGGTCTGACAGTCTCTCTAACTTATATAGCCTACCTCCCATGGGAAGAGAATTGGAGTTTCTTAGTCAGTGGCTTTCAGACTTCAGTGTGAATAAATGTCACCGTAAAAGCTTGTGTAGAAAGTCAAGGGGTTGTACTGTGACCCAGGTCTTGCTTTCTTTCCTTTTGCGTGTGTGTGTGTGTGGTTTACTTTAAGCACCCAAGGTGCAAAGGGCCAGAAGATTTGATGGGCATTAGCCACATGCTTCCATCATACCTCTGCAGGCATGAAAAGGGATGTCCTAACTGAGAGCCAAAGGCTGGGGCGATTTCCTCTGCCAGACTGGAAGCCCCCTGAGCTTTTCATGATACAGTCATCTTTGCTACTCCCTTAACAGTAACTTCCAAGGGAATGTTGTCTTTTATAAAAACATGTTTCCTTGAGGGGCATGAGAAGCCATTTGTTCTCTGGAGCTGTTTGTGATCAGTGACCCCTGACCGCCTACAGATATAACACGGGCACCACACTTCCAGGATGGTGACGGGAGGAGCTGCTAGCCGCTTCCTTCATCTTTTTAGAAGACAGCTCTCTGAAAATCCAGTCTATCCTTGAATTCCAGGAGGACTTAAAGACCCGGAAGAGTTTGGGGTACCACTTTGGTGGAGATCTAGGGCCCAGCAAGAGAGAATGCAAAGCTCAAGTTCCCTCAGCAGGGGAGGAGAGCAGCTCCTATGCGAAGTCCTGTCCCTTGTTCCTGTCCTGGGGTGGTTTCCACGGTACCACGGCCATATTTCACAGCCGACCATTCATGGTGCCTTTACCATACACTGGGTCACAGGGGCGATCAAGAGCCTGCAGTCTCACCACTGCCTTGGGGAAAACAGGCGCCATGCTCTGCGACCCTGTAATATACTTACTGGTTTGCTTTGTTCCTACATGCCACAGAGAAACTAAAACGGGGGCGTTCATCAGAGAAGGCTAACATCTACAATGCATAAACTACAAATGTTAGTGGTTTAATAGAAGATCTATTTCGTGCTGACATCACAATCCAATGGGAATCGAAGGAGGTCTTTTTTCAAGCACTCACTCGAGATTCATTTTCCTGTCACCCAGTGGCTTCCGTGACCCCTAAGGGCCTTGGGGGTCCTCTGTCTCTGGCCAGCCACTGAGGCAAGAGCAAGGAGGGTCAGGCAGGCCGGCCTGGAGCGGCACCCACACACCCCTCGTCCTGGGCCATAGTGCCATGCCACAGTCGCCCAGTGCAAGAAACACTGGGAAAGGTATGCCTGCAAGCCCCATAGGAAGAGGAAGGGGGCGTTACTGAGCACACAGCAGGCTCACTGCCACGCCAGATGCTTGAGGTAGTGAGGGTGGAGACCAGAGAGATACTCATCAGTTTTTATCTGAGACTGGTGGTTAGGAACAGTCCCCTGGGGAAGATGACATTTAAGATACAATCTGATAGACAAAAAGGATCCAGTCATGGGCAGAGCCAAGGAAAGAATGTTCTGGACTGATGATACCATAAGCAAAGCCTCTGAGGTAAGAGGAGCTTGGTGTACCAGAGAGACTTGGAAAGAAGCTGACATGACTGGAGTTCAGAGGGAGGAAGGGACAGGACAGAGATAAGACTAGAAAGGAGCAGAAGCCAGGCTGTGTAGGGAGTCTGGACTGTATTTCATGGGCCATAAGTGACATGAACTGATATACATTCTTAAAATCATGCTCTTAAAATTACATTTCCAAAACTGCATTGTAAACAACACAGATGGGTACTGTGGGAGCCAGACAACTCCCTCCCTGAAAAAGGGCCCTATGTGCACACAACAAAGAAGCAATCAGATGTTGCCTATTTTTATTTCAGTGTCATGGTGAGTGACACAGAAAATAAGTGCTGTCACAGCTGAGTGAGAATAGAGTAGCCTGGAGTGGTCGGAGACAGAAGCCCCAGGAGGCCCTCACAGGCCACGGAGCATCTTGGAAAGCAAACTAGAAAAGGTCTGGACTCCAAGTGGAGCGACACAAAGACCCAGAAGTGGCGTGAAGCACATTTGGGGAATCCCGGAGAACCTCAGGCTGCAAAGCTGGGGAACGAAGAGACCCCCCCACAGCTCTCCATGGGGGTGCTGGTATAATAAGCATGTCCAATGAGGCCAATTTTCCTAAAATGAAATTATTTGAACCCAGAATTAAGGAGTGGAGCTATTTTCCTAGATCACAAGGGTCACAGCAGATCCAAAAGAAATTTCTGTGCTCATTTGCTCCTTCCAGGCCAGCTGGTCTTTATGGGATAACCTTATTAATTTAGCTCAACTCATGAGAGAGTACAAATTTCTACTCTGAAGGGCTGGAAAACCTGTGGGTTTCTCTGCCAGGTATCTCAGTAGGGGGTGTGGTTGTGCTGTGACAGGAAGGCGTCATTAGTGTCCTAGGACATGGTGGACTAGGACCGGTAGCAGATACAGTGTTTTGCTCCTGCCCGCTCATTATCTCAAGATGCGCTTTGGCTAGTTAACACTTCCCCCATGCACTGGTCAGAGGCAAATTCCAGAGAGTTGTGTTTCCACTGAGCCAAGCATTCATTAATTTACACATTATCCCCTACAAAAGGCTTGGGCACGCTGAACCAAACTCACCACTATTCATTTCATATTCTGGTTTGGAAAGAGAATTCAGAGAGAGAAAACAAAAGTTTAAGAACATGATGAAGCCAGACCAAGAGGCAGAAATACATATGATGCCATGGTGCTCCAGACTTAGACACAGGCCAGAATTTGCTCTGAGATCTTAGTAGCCAAAGGAAGAAGGGACATAAGATCTCTTACAGGATTGGTGTTTTCTATGAAATCAAAACAAACCAATTGCTAAAAAAGCACACAGCTTCTGGTCCTGAGACCAGCTAGAAACTTCTCACATATGTGCTAATAAAGAGAATGTGATAAGAACATTTTCTGCTTATAATGTTCCTCAGTGCAGACTAACAGCGGGAAATTATAATGCAATTTAGGAAAATTAAGTTTACAAGGAAACAAAAAACCAGCACATTGTGGGAGCAGTTCTTTGGTGGTTTTGCAAAATCTGGGGGTAAAATTTAAAACACAGAACACTGAATGCCCTTGATGATCTTCACCCAGTCTTTTTCATAAAACAAGTCCAAACAAGGGAGCTGAGGGTTAAAAACTGCAGCTGAACAACATTTATTCAACAAATGCCCATCAAGAACTCTTTTGGTCAATACAGGGTCCTATGCCTGGAGCTACAGGGAGGTGAATGGACATATAGTCCCCTGCTCTCCTACTACCTACAGTCTGTTCAAGTAGAAAGATGTATGGGCAGATTACTGCATATGCAACATGTTTGCCATAAGGGGGAGGAAAGGGAGAGGAAGACAAACCTCACTGACTGAGATCTGCTGCGTGATGGTTTGCGCCGACGTGGTGGGGACTGGCCTCCCAGCACTACGATTCTCCTTCAGTGAGAATGCCAACCTGCTGAAGAAAGAGCAGTCTTCTTGGTTTGAGCTCACTTTTCTTTCCTCCACTTCCACTGCTCCTGTTTTGCAAGAGCCGCAGATAGAACAGGAAAGTGAAAATCAGCGTTTCATTTTGAGCAATTACAGTCAAGAAAAATTAATTGAAATGACCACAGGATTTCTGGAGAAAATGAGGGGCCCAGTCTTTGCAATGTTGTGCAATAACGTTTTTGTCTGCTTTTGTTGACAGGCCAGTACCGGACTATTAATGAGCCTCTTCTGGATTATGTAAGTCACCCAACGTCCCTCACCTATTTTGTCAGTCTTTGACATTTACAAAGTAAGTGGCTTTTTTAAAGGTACTTGGTGAATTTAAAAAACAAACAAAAAGCTTTTCCAAATGACATAATTTTCTAGCAGAGAAAATTGAATTTTAATTCTTGGGTATAAAGCTGTACTCCCACAATATACAATGCAAATCAAGCCATCATGCTATGGGGCTTCAACTCAGATAGTCAGGTATGTCAATTATTTCTCAGTAAAACAGGGAAAAAATAAGTAGTAAAGCAGTAATACAAGGAAAGGCAAAAAAAAAAAAAGAGATCTGTACCCCAATTCCTCAGCTATAAAATGTAGATAAAAATTAACTCATGGGGCCATTGTGACAATTGAAAAAGGTAGAAACATGAACACATGGGGCTGGCAAGTCAGCACTACACTCATGGTGAAATTTTAAATTGGAACAAACTTCCTCACAAACAATCTCATAATATTAATTAACCAATATAAAAATGCCTATTCTCTTTGGCTTGATCATTCTGTGGTAGGAAATTTAAACTAAGGAACGAACCTAAAATTTGAATTAATATTTATACACACTCATTTGTAATTTATAACAATGTATTTTAAATGGCAACACACTGGAATCATTCTAAATATTCAATAATAAAAAATAATTGTAGAATTCAAGATGGCAGTGTGAGAGGTGAGACGGAGAGCTCTTCCCAAAACCATAAACAGTACAAAAATATAGTTAATTAATACAACTAACCTTAAAACAGCAACAAGAAAGAAGGCTGAACCAGACTGCAAACAGACCTCACGAACAGAGCAGACCTCACGAAACAGGGTAACATAGGAAAGCCTTAATCTGGCGGGACCCAAGCCCTTTCCCCACCCCAGCTCACCAGCGGGAGGAAGAGAAACAGAGCAGGGGAGGGGGTGGAAGCCTGGGACTGCTGGACACCTAGCCCTGGAGATCTGCTTTGTGAGCAGAATCCTATAGTGTGTGGTGCTCTGGACATTGGGGAGCTCGGACAGGAGGAGTGCTTGAGAAATTGACATTCTGGCTATTTGTGTAGGAGGGGATCCACACCTGGCCGCTCTGT
This sequence comes from Phataginus tricuspis, assembly GCA_029783875.1. Classification (NCBI taxonomy): domain Eukaryota; kingdom Metazoa; phylum Chordata; class Mammalia; order Pholidota; family Manidae; genus Phataginus; species Phataginus tricuspis. Next base: position 85,446,502 of record JAQQAC010002594.1, read on the forward strand.
GTCAGAGGAAAGGCAGGGAGTCTGAGAGGCTTCCTAGCAGTGAGAGGGCTGCTGAAGGGGCAGGGTTTGCATGGAGCTTGCTGTGCCGGAGAAGGGAGAGCTGGACAGGGTTGCCTGGGTGCGCTCTGCTCAGCTGGTTGGGAGCTTTGAGGAGCTTCACGTCCTCCACCCTCCTGGTTCCCTACTCAGCTCCGAGGCCCCCCACTGTGACACACAGTCTGCCAAGCCTTCCTACTGGCCTGCAGGCACCTGCTCACAAACCAGCAGTCACTGCACAGGCATCAGGCCAGCCAGAGGGAGGCCCTGCCTACAACAGCTAGAGACACAAAGCACAGAGGTTTACTCACATGTGCTTGGCCCACTGGCTCTGACACTGGAGACAGGCACCACAGACGGGAATCAGGAAACAGATCTTTCCTCCCCCGAGGCACCAGCTCCACTCCCCTATGACCCTCAACCTCACTCTAGGGGCTGAGCAGCTCCAGAGATGGGAGTTTCTGCACAGTAGTGGGTACCACTCAGAAATATGAAATGACAAAAGAACATGGTTCAGACCAAAATCTCACAAACCCCAGAAAGAGGGCCAAATGAAACTGAACTCACCAATCTTCCTGAAAGAGAGTTCAAAATAAAAATTATAAACATGCTTATGGAGGTACAGAAAAATATTCAAGAACTCAGGAACGAATTTAAGTTGGAGATTCAATCATTAAGAAATTCCATATCTCTCCATTCAAAGTTGCATCAAAAAGAATAAAATACCTAGGAGTAAACCTAACCAAGGAAGTGAAAGACCTATACTCTGAAACTTACAAGACACTCATAAGAGAAATTAAAGAAGATACCAATAAATGGAAACACATCCTGTGCTCATGGATAGGAAGAATTAATATTGTCAAAATGGCCATCCTGCCTAAAGCAATCTACAGATTCAATGCAATTCCTATCAAAATACCAACAGCATTTTTCAACAAACTAGAGAAAATCATTCTAAAATTCATATGGAACCACAAAAGACCCCGAATAGCCAAAGCAATCCTAGGAAGGAAGAATAAAGCTAGGGGGATTATGCTCCCCACCTTCAATCTTTACTACAAAGCCACAGTACTCAAGACAATTTGGTACTGGCACAAGAACAGACCCATAGACCAATGGAACAGACTAGAGAGCCCTGATATAAACCCAACCATGTATGGTCAATTAATATATGATAAAGGAGCCATGGACATACAATGGGGAAATGACAGCCTCTTCAACAGCTGGTGTTTGCAAAACTAGACAGTTACATGCAAGAAAATGAAACTGGATTATTGTTTAACCCCATACACAAAAGTAAACTCGAAATGGATCAAGGATCTGAATATAAGTCATGAAACCATAAAATTCATAGAAGACATCATAGACAAAAACCTCCTGAATATAAGAATGAGCAACTTCTTCCTGAACGCATCTCCTCAAGCAAGGGAAACAAAAGCAAAAATGAACTCATGGGACTACATCAAACTAGAAAGTTTCTGTATGGCAAAGGACACCATCAACAGAACAAAAAGGCATCCTACAGTATGGGAGAATATATTTGTAAATGACATATCCAACAAGGGGTTAATATCCAAAATATATAAAGAACTTACATGCCTCTACACCCAAAAAGCAAATAACCCGATTAAAAAATGGGCAGAGGATATGAAGACATAGTTCCCCAAAGAAGAAATTCAGATGGCCAACAGACACATTAAAAGATGCCCCACGTCGCTAATCATCAGGGAAATGGAAATTAAAACCACACTGAGATATCACCTCACACCAGTAAGGATGGCCAGCATCCAAAAGACTAAGAACAACAAATGCTGGCGAGGATGCAGAGAAAGGGGAACCCTCCTATACTGCTGGTGGGAATGTAAGCTACTTCAACCATTGTAGAAAGTAATATGGAGGTTCCTCAAAAACTAAAAATACAAATACCTTTGACCCAGGAATCCCACTCCTTGGAATTTACCCAAAGAATACAACTTCTCAGATTCCAAAAGATATATGCACCCCTATGTTTATTGCAGTACTTTTTACAATAGCCAAGATATGGAAGCAACCTAAATGTCCATCAGTAGATGAATGGATAAAGAAGAGGTGGTACATATACACAATGGAATACTATTCACCAATAAGAAGGAAACAAATCCTGCCATTTGCAACAACATGGATGGAGCTGGAGGATATTATGCTCAGTGAAATAAGCCAGGTGGAGAAAGACAAGTGCCAAATGATTTCCCTCATTTATGGAGTATAACAATGAAGCAAAACTAAAGGAACATAATAGTAGACTCAGAGACTCCAAGAAGGAACTAGTGATTACCAAAGGGGAGGGTGGGTGGGGAGGGTGAGGGAAGGGGATAATGGGGTATTATGTTTAGTACACATGGTGTGGGGAATCACAGGGAAAACAGTGAAGCACAGAGAAAGCAAACAGTGAATGCACTGATGGACAGTGACTGAATTGGGGTATGAGTAGGGACTTGATAATATGGGTAAATATAGTCACCACATTGTTTTTTCATGTGAAACCTTCATAAGGTGTATATCAATAATGCCTTAATAAAAAAAATAAAAAACAAAAAATAAATAAAGAAATTCCATATCTGAAATGAAACATAAAATGGAGGGATTTAAAAGTAGATTAGAAGTAGTAGAAGAGACAGTAAATGGAATAGAAATTGGAGAAGAGGAATACAAAGAAGCTGAGGCACAGAAAGAAAAAAGGATTTCTAAGAATGAAAAAATATTGAGAGAACTGTGTGACCAATCCAAACGCAACAATATTCGCATTATAGGGGTACCAGAAGAAAAAGAGGAGAAAAAGGGATAGAAAGTGTCATTGAGGAGGTAATTACTGAAAACTTCCCCAATCTGGGGAAGGAGATAGTCTCTCAAGCCATGGAGGTGCACAGATCTCCCAACACAAGGGACCCAAGGAAGACAACATCAAGACATATAATAATTAAAATGGCCTTCTTACAGGCCAGAAGGGAGTGGCATGATATATTTAATGCAATGAAGCAGTGAAGCAGAAGGACCTTGAACCAAGAATACTTTACCCAGCATGGTTATCATTTAACTTTGAAGGAGGGATTAAACAATTTTCAGATAAGCAAAAGCTAATAGAATTTACCTCCCACAAACCACCTCTACAGTGCATTTTGGAGGGACTCCTATAGATGGAAATATTCCTAAGGCTAAATAGATGTCACCCAAGGGATAGACAAAGAGTACAGAATATGACTCATAACATACAAAGAATGGAGGAAGAAGAAGAAGGAGGGAAAAAAAGCACCTTTAGGTTGTATTTGTAATAGTATATGAAGTAAGGTAAATTAGACTATTAGATAGAAAGGGAATTGCGCTTGAACCTTTGGTAACCATGAATCTAAAGCCTGCAATGGCAATAAATACATACCTATCGATAATCACCCTAAATGTAAATGGTCTGAATGCACCAATAAAAAGACACTGAGTTACTGAATGGATAAAAAAACAAGACCCATCTATATGCTGCATACAAGAGACTCACTTCAAACCCAAAGATATACACAGACTAAAAGTAAAGGGATGAAAAAGACATTTGATGCAACTAACAGTGAGAAAAAAGCAGGAGTTGCAGTACTTGTATCAGACAAAATAGACTTCAAAACAAAGAAAGTCACAAGAGACAAAGAAGGATATTACATAATGATAAAAGGGTCAGTGCAACAAGAGGATATAACCATTATAAATATCTATGCACCCAACACAGGATCACCTACATATGTGAAACAAATACTAACACAATTAAAGGGGGAAATAGAATGTAATGCATTCATTTTAGGAGACTTCAACATGCCACTCACTCCAAAGGACAGACCAACCAGACAGAAAATAAGTAAAGAGATAGAGGTACTCAACAACATATTAGAACAGATGGACCTAATGGACATCTACAGAACACTCCATCCAAAAGCAACAGGATACACATTCTTCTCAATTGCACATGGAACATTTTCAAGAATAGATCATGTATTAGGCCACAAAAAGAACCTCAGTAAATTCAAAAAGATTGAAATTGTACCGACCAGCTTCTCAGATCACAAAGGTATGAAACTAGAAATAAATTACACAAAGAAAATTAAAAAGCCCACAAACACATGGAGGCTTAATAACATGCTCCTAAATAATCAATGGATCAATGACCAAATAAAAACAGAGATCAAGCAATATATGGAGACAAATGACAACAATAATTCAACACCACAAAATCTATGGGATGCAACGAAGGCCGTGCTAAGAGGGAAATATATTGCAATACAGGCCTACCTCAGGAAAGAAGAACAATCCAAAATGGAAAGTCTATAAACTCACAATTAATGAAACTAGAAAAGGAAGAACAAATGAGGCCCAAAGTCAGTAGAAGGAAGGACATAATAAAGATTAAAGCAGAAATAAATAAAATTGAGAAGAATAAAACAATAGAATCAATGAAAGCAGGAGCTGGTTCTTTGAGAAAATAAAAAATAATAGATAAACCCCTAGCCAGACTTACCAAGAAGAAAACAGAGTCTACACACATAAACAGAATCAGAAACGAGAAAGGAAAAATCTATGGACACCACCGAAATACAAAGAATTATTAGAGAATACTATGAAAAATTATATGCTAACAAACTGGATAACCTAGAAGAAATAGACAACTTTCTAGAAAAATACAACCTTCCAAGGCTGACCCAGAAAGAAACAGAAAATTCTGAATAGACAAATTACCTGCAATGAAATTGAACTGGTAACAAAAAACCTACCTAAGAAAAAAATCCCTGGACCAAAAGACTTCACTGCTGAATTTTATCAAACATTTAGTGAAGACGTAATACCCATACTCATTAAAGTTTTCCAAAAAGTAGAAGAGGAGGGAATACCCCCAAACTCATTCTACGAGGCCAACATCACTCTAATACCAAACCAGGCAAAGACACCACCAAAAAAGAAAATTACAGACCAATATCCCTGATGAATATAGATGCAAAAATACTCAAAAAATATTAGCAAACCAAATTCAAAAATACATCAAAAAGATCATCCATCATGATCAAGTGGGATTCATCCCTGGGATGCAAGGATGGTACAACATTCGAAAATCCATCAACATCATCCACTACACTAACAAAAAGAAGGACAAAAACCACATGATCATCTCTGTAGATGCTGAAAAAGCATTCAACAAAATACAACATTCATTCATGATAAAAACTCTCAACAAAATGGGTATAGAGGGCAAGTACCTCAACATAATAAAGGCCATATATGACAAACCCACAGCCAACATCATACTTAACAGTGAGAAGCTGAATGCTTTTCCTTTAAGGTTGGGAACAGGACCAGGATGCCCATTCTCCCCACTTTTATTCAACATAGTTCTGGAGGTCCTAGCCACAGCAATCAGATAACACAAAGAAATAAAAGGCATCCAGATTGGCAAGGAAGAACTCAAACTGGCCCTGTTTGCAGACATGATAGTGTACATAAAAAGACCTAAAGAATCCACTCCAAAACTATTGGATCTAATATCCGAATTCAGCAGAATTGTGGGATACAAAATTAATACACAGAAATCTGTTGCATTCCTATACACTAATGATGAACTAGCAGAAAGAGAAATCAGGAAAACAGTTTCATTCACAAAGGCATCCAAATGAATAAAATACCTAGTAATAAACCAAACCAAGGAAGTGAAAGACCTATACCCTGAAAACTACAAGACACTCTTAAGAGAAATTAAAGAGGACACTAATAAATGGAAATTCATCCCATGCTCTTGGCTAGGAAGAATTAATATTGCCAAAATGGCCAACCTGCCTCAAGCAATCTACAGATTCAATACAATCCCTATCAAAATACCTACAGCATTCTTCAATGAACTAGAGAAAATAGTTCTACAATTCATATGGAACCACAAAAGACCCCGAACAGCCAAAGCAATCATGAGAAGGAAGAATAAAGCAGGGAGGATCTTACTTCCCAACCTCAAGCTCTACTACAAAGCCACAGTAATCAAGACAATTTGGTACTGGCACAAGAACAGACCCACAGACCAGTGGAACATAAGAGAGAGCCCAGATATAAACCCAAGCGTATATGGTCAATTAATATACAATAAAGATATCCCCCATGGATATACAATGGGGAAATGACAGCCTTTTCAACAGCTGGTGGTGGCAAAACTGGACAGCTACATGTAAGAGAATGAAAGTGGATTACTATTTAACCCCATACAGAAAAGTAAACTCAAAATGGATCAAAGACCTGAATGTAAACCACGAAACCAGAAAACTCTTAGAAAAAAATATAAGCAAAAATCTCTTAGACATAAACATGAGCAGCTTCTTCATGAACATATATCTCCCCCGGCAAGGGAAACAAAAGCAAAAATGAACAAGTGGGACTATATCAAACTAGAAAGCTTCTGTACAGCAAAGGATGCCATCAAGTAGAACAAAAAGATATCCTACAGTATGGGATAATATATTCATAAATGACAAATCCCATAAGGGGTTGACATACAAATTATATAAAGAGCTCACGTACCTCAACAAACAAAAAGCAAATAAGCCAATTAAAAAATGGGCAGAGGAGCTGAACAGACACTTCTCCAAAGAAGAAATTCAGATGGCCAACAGGCACATGAAAAGATGCTCCACATTACTAGTCATCAGAGAAATGCAAATGAAAACCACAATGAGATATCACCTCACACCAGTGAGGATGCCCACCATCCAAAAGACAAACAACAACAAATGTTGGCAAGGATGTGGAGAAAGGGGAACCCTCCTACACTGCTGGTGTGAATGTAAATTAGTTCAACCATTGTGGAAAGCAGTATGGAGGTTCCTCAAAAAACTCAAAATAGAAATACCATTTGACTCAGGAATCCCACTCCTAGGAATTTACCCTAAGAATGCAGCAGCCCAGTTTCAAAAAGACATATACACCCCTATGTTTATCACAGCACTATTTATAATAGCCAAGAAATGGAAGCAACCTAAGTGTCCATCAGTAGGTGAATGGAAAAAGAAGATGTGGTATATATACAATGGAATATTATTCAGCCATAAGAAGAAAACAAATCCTACCATTTGCAACAACATGGATGGAGCTAGAGGGTATTATGCTCAGTGAAATAATCCAGGCGGAGAAAGACAAGTATCAAATGATCTCACTCATCTGTGGAGTGTAAGAACAAAGCAAAAACTGAAGGAACAAAACAGCAGCAGACTCACAGAACCCAAGAATGGACTAACAGTTACCAAAGGGATAGGGACTGGGGAAAATGGGTGGGAAGGGAGGGATAAGGGGGAAAAAGGGCTATTACAATTAGTACACATAATGCAGCTGGGGTGGGGTGGGGTGGGGGGATACGGAGAAGGCAGTATAACACAGAGAAGACAAGTAGTGATTCTATAACATCCTACTATGCTGATGGACAGTGACTGCAATGGGGTATGTGGTGGGGACTTGATAATAGGGGGAGTCTAGTAACCATAATGTTGCTCATGTAATTGTATATTAATAATGGCAAAAAAATAATAAATAAAAATAAAAATAAATAATAACTGCATATATTATGATATAGTCATATTATGAAGCCATTAATAATATTTATGAAGAACTTCAATAAAGAAAATTTAAAATTTATAACATGAATTCAGATATTTAATACTATAATTTTATTGTTAAATTGCATATGTATATAATTTAAACTTTTAACTAACATATCTATAAGTGGTAGATTGCATAGATAGGAAGAGATGATAGATAATATATAAACACACAGATATAGATAGATATCCTCTAAAAATCACTGGGTCTTTATAGTTTGAAAGACTTCCTTAAGAATCTAAGTAATGCTAGGGATCCTCACCTCAGGACACACACACACTCACTCAATCACAAAATACTTTATAAAGTAGGTTTATGTGTAAAGAATATTGAGCTTTTAGTTAAGAACCTCTGGTATTGACAGTAGATAGATAATAGATAAGTAGATGTGATTCATTACATTTAAAATAAAACTCTATCTCTCTTTCTGAAAAGAAAGAAAGCCAAATATGTATATTTGGTCCTGGGGGCAAGATTCTCAGGGTAGGTATAGATTCTCTTCAGACCTGGGCTGGTGTTTGCTGTTCCTCCTGGTGTCCCTCTGTGTCCTGCCCCCAAGAAGTCTAGCAAGGTGAGGGAACCACAGATGGGCTTCACCTCATGTTCCCAATCTAGCAACAGGTCCAAGACTTTTCCAAAGAGACTGTGCTCTGGGGAGTCTTGGTGGTTGCCATAACAGTATATAAATGGTGTCCTTACAATAAATGTCCATCTGATAAATTCCTAAAGGGGTCATACCCATACTCCAGCTCAGAACTCATTTCTGTGTGCAGTTCTGGAGAAGAGCCTGGTCACTGCCCCCACCTTTTTGCCAGGTCAGTTGTGAGCCCCTGGACTTCACCTCCCTGGTGTGCCCCAGACACTCAGCTCTACTGTACTGAGCTCCTATCACAAGCAGGTGCCACAGTGGAACCTTTATATACATTTTCCTCAGTTAATTAATTATAACCAAATAAGGCAGGTTTAGCCATCTCCAATTTACAGATTAAGCATCTGAGTCAGTTAAGTAACCTCCCTAAAATCATAAAGTGGACCCATAATTTAGGTTTGGGATGGTATGACTCCATCGCAGATCCATGCGACCTCCAAGCAGACCAATCTCACCTGGTGTTCCATCCAAGAACTCCCAGTCTGAGCCAAAAAACATATATTAAGAATCTACTATATGGAAAAAACAACTGTAGTTTAGGCTATAACCCAACAACTTTGACTTTACATGTTCAGCCATATAAAATATGTTGACTATAAAATAACTTGGAGACCAAGGAAAGAGTTCAGGTTCTCCCCAATCCATATGGTGTGGCTGCAGCTGGCGAGGAAGAAATGAAATGCTCCCTGCAGAGTAACAAAGGACCTTAAAAATTCAGGGACTGAGCCCAAGCTCACACTGTTGGCCATCGCAATATCTGGTGAAAAGTCAAAATCATGGGTACTGCAACACAAGGCGTGCCCTGGGTTCCCTGTCCTTCGTTTTCCGTGCCCAGAACAATTCCTGGTGTGGATGTGGTGGGAAGACCTGGTCTGACCATCTGTGGTACCTGGGATCTGTGTGGCTTTCAGAAGTTACCATTCTCAATTTCTGCCTTTGGAAAAGAAGATAAAAGCTCTTAATTTTAAGGGACTAATTGGGGAATGTGCATAAAAACGTCTTGTAACCGTACCTGTTATTCACAGCCATGGCCATGTGGAGTCTTAACAGAAGCTTTAAAATGTTAAAGATTCTCCCAGAATGTTCCACAACCTTCTCAGATTGTCAGCTCCTCTCCAGCACACATTGCCTACATCACTTTGTGGCATTTGGATTCTCTCTCTGGCTCTAGTGAAGACAAAAGCCATTTCTATAAACCAGTGAGCATTCTGAGACCCAGGGAAGGTACAGGGACACTCGGTGTCTCTCTGTGTGATGGATGAGAGATCTTTCTGTACAAAAGATCACTGAGATTAGTGTGCCTGCTTACGCATAGCACAGTGCCGGCTCCAGATCCCAATGCACGGATGCAGATTCCAGGATTCCAGTGATGACAGTTATATCTATGGTAGACTGGTACCCAATCCTATTATTTCTGGTGTTCAGACTCAGAGCGCATGACTGGTGTATAGAAATACAGCTAAAATTTGTATGTTGGTCATGTATCCCAATGTCTTGCTGAATTTTTTATTAGTTTTAAAAATTATTTAGTGGGTTCCTTGGGATTTTTCTATATGCGAAATCATATCCTCTGCAAATAGATCTCCTTTCTTCTCTGAAGGGTTCATGTGGTCACACGGGGCCCACTCAGGCAATACAGGATAATCTCCCTATTTCAAAGACAACTAATTAATCTTACTGACATCATCAATGTTCCTTCACAGCAGCACCTAGATTTTTATTTGACTGAATAACAAAAGATAGGCATGTTTAAGGACATCTTTAGGAGTCTGCCTTCCACAAGAATTTAACTAACCCAGACCCCCACCTCTTAAATCTTTAATTCCCAGCCAAGAGAATGAGTATCACTCCCCTGGCCAGCAGTGTAGCCTGTGATCTTTATCACTTGTTGTGCCTTCCCTTGACTCACTTGAATGTTTCCTTCTGCTTAGGAAAGGAACTTTACTACAGCCTTGGATGAAGCAAAAGGCCACAGGGATGATGACTATGAAAACCCCAAGCTTCCTGTGGATGAGGCATGGCAGTCCATGAAAATTTTGCCAGCCAGGCCAATTAAGGAATCAGAATATGCAGGTAATATTTAGGGCCTCAATTCTGAAAATGGTGCTACATTGCACGGCAATTAGAGTGGCAGATTCTGAATTAAACAGCTCTTGGTTAAAATACCATCTCCATGGCTTACTAGCTATGTAACCCTGAGCAAGCCCCTAAAAGTCATTTTCTCTCTCTGAAAATAGGGCTCATAGTGACAGAAATTGCCCCCAAAGAATTCTTCTCTAATGCTTGTTGAGTTCTCAACTAAGGACCTGGCATGAGTCAGAGCTCCATCACTATTATTTATTATTATCATGATGCTCTTCTAGAGTCCTAGGAACGACTGATGAGCATGGCAGAGGGTGAACAGGCAGGGATGTTAAGACAGAGTTTGCATCACAGGGAACAGAGTAAAAAGGAAAACTTAAACTTGGTTGATTTGTTCTAGAGGCGGACACGTAAGTAGCACTAGGGCATGGCAGCAGACCCAAGCTGCCTCAGAGTAAGGAAGACCTAATTTCACAGCCACCCTCACCTCTTTCTAACTGAGGCACACTGGGCAGCTTCAGCAAGTTCTCTGAATCTTAGGTAAAGCACACTGCCATGAGGGAAAAGAGGAAGCATTTGTGATTTCTCTGGGCCTGACCCACTGGAATAAATCTGTAAGAGATTGCAGAGAATCCCCTTGTAAATAATGGAGATATTCCTTTGTTTACTCAGCCAACAAGCATGTGCCAAGTGCCAGTCATCATGTTAGGATCCAATGAGAAAGCATGATCCATGTTCTCAGGAAGGTTACAGTCTAGCGTCAGAAACAGAAAGATCAACAAATGAATGTGATGCAATAAGTACATAACATAGAAAGTGCATGATATAGAAAGGAGTGGGTGTTGTGGGTGGGATCTAGGGAAATTCTCAAAGGCAGGACATGGCCTAAGCCTTGAAAGTCGAGTAGGATTTCCCAGGTGGACGACAGGATGAAGGCCACCCAAGTCCCGGCTTTGGCACTGACGCGTACGGGCCAAGGGGAGTAACTTCTCCTCTTCAAGCCTTGGTCTCCTCGTCTGCTCAGTGGAAGAGCAAATTCTTGCCTCATACCTATGTTGTGAGGATTCCATCAGTTTGTAGATGTGCAACTATTTCTTAAACTGTAGTGTGCTGAGTCCACATAAGGTATGACTTTAACTTTTACTCTTTTCACAGATACACGCTATTTCACGGGTCTGATGGACAGTCCCCTTTCCTCGGATGCCAGTGCCTCTGTCCCCACACAGGGCCAAACCCAGAGCACACGGATGAGGCTGGAGGAAGTGAGTAAAGGCTTGACCCTGTGAACCAGACTTGTGCAGGGCTCTTCAGGCAGCCAGGACCTTCCCCTCCTCTCATTCCCAAGGCACCTTGGTAGGTGATGAGCAGGCCAAGTTTGCGAAGAGGCAGGGGAGCTGACTCGGATGACTGGTGGGGTCATGGTCCCACGGGATAAGCACATGGAAGGCAGGAGAACTGACGCTGTTGAACATTTTCTGTGAGCCGGACAGCAGGTTAAGGACCCCACGTGCATTTCATCTAATGCTCTCATTCTCCAGGAGCAGAATTTGACCTCAAATCTCACTGATAACAACATATCATTTTGCCCAGATTCTAGGCCCAATACCACCAACCACTAACTGGGTGGTACTAAGTCGGTCTCACAACTGCTCTGAGCCTCTTTGTGATCTCATCTACAACCAGGAATAGAAGTCCCTACCATGATTACTTCAAAAGGCTCTTTAGAGACAGCAAAAGATGAACTTACAAAAATATCCTTTAATTGCAAAGGCTCTAAACACATATGTAGAATTTTGTTTTTAATTACACTGTTGCCAGTGCTTAATTTTTTAATACAGAAATACATAAAATACAAATTAATCACTTCTCAAGTTGCAGGGTTATAGGTCATGATGTTTTGGTGCATTTCATGTTAACATTTCCTATGTGACAAAGCATGATCCATGTTTTAATCTGTGATTAAACTTGGTTGACGTGTTTCATGCAAGGGATGCCTTGTATAGTATATACCTGGCTGTCTTCTCTTTCACATTAAATTCTGTTTATAAAATAATTTCCCAGGTGATAAAGAAGCATTAATAGCAACATCTTTATAGGTATACCCCCATTATGGAATTTTTAATTATTTTAACCACTAAGTGAAAACATTTTAAAGGCTTTTGATACACATTGTGAAATGTCTTTCCTGAAAAATCATTTCAACTTACCCTCTCAGAAGCCCTATATGGAACTGTTCACCTCATGCAATTCTCATCAAAACTGCTATTTCTTCATTAGCCATATTTTTAAAGGGAGTTCACTGTTCTTGTCTTAAATTTGTACCACATTTATTGCTGAATGTGAACAAGCTTTTGAGTATTTATAGCAGATTCTTCCTTGTGCATTATTTGTTCACATTGTTTATCTATTTAGCTTGAGGGCTTCTGTTAATATTGATAAGAAAAGGAAACTACACGTATTACCAAGCAGTGTCATTTACACAGAACACATCCAACAGAGAGGGGGAGGGCGAGACGAGGAATGAAATATTGAACACTTCCTCTTCCCACAGGCACCGAGCTAGACACTTTAATCATTCATTCAGCAAGTTCATTCAGGAAATATGCGTTAAGTGCTGCCAGGGACCAGATACAATGATCGGCTCCAGAATGCAAGCATTCTTGAACAACCCAAGCCCTGCGCTCATGAAACGTACATGCTGGTAGGAGGAGGCTAGTAGTAAATAAAAAAATAAGAGGTAGACAAATATGTCAAGTGGTAAGTGCTTTGAAAAAATAAAGCCAACTAAAGGCAGTCACAGAGGGACTTCCTGAGTACAGATGGGATTGAATGAATGAACGGCATTTAATCTGTAAAATAACCTTGCAAGAGGAACATTATAATCCCCATTTTAACAGCTCCAACTTTTATGAGCTCTGTTCCTCTGAGCCAGTTACTTATCCCCTCTCTGAGCCTGCATTGCCTTTCTACAAAACAAACTTATATATATATATATATATATAGCTATCATGACAGTACATACAGGCTGCAGCCCCCAGCACACAGCAGTCAGTCACTGAAGATGGGGACCACTGTAGCCACAGCAGCTAACACAGTGCCCTTATGTAAGAGGTTCTCAATCAGTATTGATTAAATGAATAAAAATCAACAAACTCAATCATTTGAACTCAATCTCAAAATATGAGTAACTGTTCAATAGGAAAAGAAACCCAGTCTTTCCCTTGCTCGCTTCTTTTCACATGGAACCCTTTCTGTCTGGGTTTCCAAGCTCTCATGTGAATATGTGCTACTTTGACCAAGAATTGTGACTGGGGCAGCCCACAGGGGGCTGTTTGACAAGGAGGACGACATTTCAGGGCGCATATCACCAGAGCATAACACGTGTTCAGGGAACATTAAGAGTTTCAGAGTGACTGAACCAGGGGCTGAAGACACACTTTCTGATCTGGTTATAAAGGAATAGACAATGTTCACCTAAAAAGTTGAGCTTTCTTTTCCCTAAAAATCACTGATTAATACCCCCTTACATGTAAGTAAGCCTTCATGAGAAGAATATTTTTAAAGATAATTCTTATTTGATTTTTTAAAACAGCTATGCCAGAATTTAAGCCTCCATTCTTATTACTTTATATTCCTTCATAATATCTTTGTAGCTTTCTGTTACAAAGCCAATCTCTTCCCTTTGCTAGAGCACTCACAAGTGGGACTATAATCTCACATATTAAGTCAAGTGAAATCACGTGAGAAAAAGGGCTACAGGCGGCATGAACACAATTTTGGCCAAGTGGGAAGTGATTTTATAAATTAAACAAGGACTTTGCCTCAATTCAGATAAAGAGGGAGTTTTACTCTTATAACCCATGTTTGAATAATGAAGTGTTTAAGGTAAGCAGATTATCTTTTTCTTTATAACCTGATTCTCAGGAGTTAATTCTGACTAGTTATGCACATTTATGTTGAAATTAAACTGCCTGTGAAAAGGATCTTCACTAATTCTTACAGAGGCCATTCTTATCTAGCCTCCTTTGGTTGATTACAGCTGTCTTAAGCCGCTAACCACGGCCCATATTTCCATTTATTAAGCACGTACTATGTACAAAGCATGTGCTCAACAATGGGGATAAAAAATGAGCCAGTGTCCACAGTCTAATGGAGGAGGCGGTGGCCCAAAGTGGCAGTTCCGATGTAATCCGAGTGCTAAGACAGAGGCGAGCACAGGGTGCAATGAGAGAACCAAGCTCTTCACTCAGCCCAGCAGGAGGCCTTGGAGAAGGCTTCTGCAAAAAGCAACGCAAAGCAGTCTTTAACATCAACAACACATTGCACTGTAATCAGTGGCTTTTGTAGGGGGCCATTTTGCACCCTGGGGATATTTGACAAAGTCTGGAGACATTTTTGGTTGTGAGCTCTAAGACAGTGCTACTGACATTTGCCGGTGGAGGAGAGGGCTGCTGCTAAGCACACCACAATCCCTGGAGCAGCCCCCATGGCAAAGAGTTCTCTGGCCCCAACTCTCAGTGGTGCTGAGGTTGGGTGATCTGTGTGCAAATCTGTTGTAAACTCAGATCTGTATGCAGGTCTAGGTCCTTTAACTCTCATTTCTCCTTGTTCCCTCATAATCTAGCACTGATGCAGGGATAAAGTAGGCCCCAATATTTACTTGGTAGAAAATGGGAGTAGCCTCAGGATCCTATACTAATACCATCACAGGGTGCCTACGGCCGGAGGGGATGCAATGGGAAGAAACTCTCTCATGCAAAAGGTCCAGTGGAGCCAAGTTTCCAAAGACAGAAACTGCAATTTGGCCACCAAAGGGGAAATGGCAGGAATACTAAGGAAGCCCCATCCCTAACACCCAAAGCCCACAGGACCCATCTAAGACAGAGACAACAGAGAGCATCTGCTCTGGTGACCAGGCTATGAGTGGGAGGTGGGCAAAAGCACTGAGAAAGACCCCTTCTGTGGGGCAAGTGCACAGGAAAGGCTGTAAGCTAAGCTACATCAAGAACATTGGAAAAGCCTTCCTGCACCCAAACCTCCACAGGGTAACCCTGGAGGAGTTCAAAGCCGATGGTACAATGAAGGAAGCCATAGCAGCAAAATCTAAGCCATGTTCAACTCCACTAGACTGACCAGCAGAAGGGCCAGTCCTCCCAGGCATAAATACTGTGGTTCAATATTTCACAGAGAAAAAAGGTGGACATTGTACATCAGAAGGTAAGAGGTAGCAGGGGCTTCAATGATCCTTCCCCCCATCCACCTGGGCCACCTCAACTTGGTATCAATAAGGAGCAAGGCTAAGACCCCATATTAGTTAGGGTTCTCTAGAAACATAGGAGATGTTAGAAAGAGATGACAGAGATAATAGAGACATACAGACATAGACAGACATAGGCATGAACATAACGTAAAATAGTGATTATGGAATCTCAATCCCATGATCTGCCACCTAAAAGCTGGAGACCCAGGAAAGCCCATGATGTGAGTTCCAATTTGAGTCCAAAGGCCTGAGGACCAAGAGAGCCAATGATGGAAATCTCAGTGGAGGGTGCAAGACCAACATCCCAGCCCAACAGTCAGGCAGAGAGATCAAATTCTCCTTTCCTGTGCCTTTTTTATTCCATTCAGGCCCTCAGTGGATTCCATGATGCCCTCCCACACTGGGAAGGCAATCCGCCTTACTCAGTCTGCTGATTCACATGCTCATCTTATCTGGCAGCATCTTCACAGACACACCCAGAAATAATGTTTGATCTGCGTATCTGGGCACCCTGTGGCCCTGTCAAGTTGACACATCACATTAGCCATCATGGGCCCCAATGTTGACTTAGGTTTGAATGCTTTCCAACACATTGGACATCGTTATGATGTCTTCGACATATTCTTCACCCTCAAGTCCAGGAATTGTACAGCCCTTCATAGTTCACCAATGCCTTTAGTAACATGAATAATGACAGCCAACAGTTATTGAGCTTGACTGGTGGCACTCACTGTCCCCGCATGTTGCTCAGTGTGTCTGGTGTGACCCTCCCACCGTCCTGCGATATCAGAACTTCTGTTGCCTCCACCTCACAAATGAGGATCCTGAGGCTAAGAAGGTTAAAAGGCTTGCCAGAGTCTCACCGCCAGCAGGTGAAGGAGGTGAAATCCCGCACAGGCATCCACACAGCACCGCACACTCTGTTCTGCTGCTTGATCGCGTTCATATACTTGATCACATATATTGACCTTCATAACTCAATGACATGAATTGACTATTTTCCCTATTAAAAGATGAAAAATCTAAGGCTCATAATATGCTAAACGTCCTTCTAAAGTTTCAGAGCAGTAAGAAGCAGGATTGGATCATATACCCAAGTATTTTTATGCCAAATGCCATGTGAGGCCACTACACACATCACTAGCACCACGATACATGTAATTATACTGACTTACACATACTAACTGACCCCCAACCACACAGAGGGGGCGACCTCTGAGAAGGACAAGTCCAGAGACTTATGTCTCTATCCTTAAGAATGTATCCATACGAAGGATTATTATTAGACATTATCATTGTCACAATTTAAGAGAAAATGGTGCCATGTTGTTTTCTACAGGTGGACAAGCCCATGTCCAAGGACATCAGAAGCCAGCATGTTAAAGGTAAAGTCAAGTCAGAAAGTTTGAAATACAAGCACATTTCTTTGCTCCCAAGATCCTCTTGCATTTTTGTTTGTGGTCACAAATTTTTCTTAAACAAGGCAATCTATTGAATTACCTTTCATGAAATAACTAATTTTGGAAAGACTCTTACACCTCTTATGTCTTTTTATTGCCTTACCTTATTGATGAGAAATTGGTCATGAAAATTCACCTTCCGTGTTGGGCAATTTCAGAAAGGAATTGTTTTGAAACATATCGATTGTGTTAAATATATAACTAAGTTATTTCTCTAAGCATAGCCCCAAGAAAATCACAAGATATAAATCTAATTTTAAAACGTTGATTAATTCATATGAAAACAGATTTTAAAGCTTTAGGCAAAGCAACTCAATTTGGAGACGAAGATACAGGTAGGAAGCTGGAAGGGAATAATCAATTTCAGTAGTGCTGAGAGCACAAATGGAGGATAACCCAAGAAATTTAATTGGATCATACACATTATAGCTTCTCTCATCATTGCTGTCTGTGCCCCATCTTCTCTTACCATGCCCAACTGGAAAAAATGACAATACCATGATTTACATTTCCCAATAACTGACACATACCAAATTCATCTTCTATGTGTCTAATGCTGTATTCCATATATTCTATAACATACCACCAATATCCCACTTTCTTTAATGGGAAAGTATAATTGTTAGGGTCCTAACAGGAAACACATGGCTCACCCAAATGAGGATAACCTGAGGAAGTTTATTAAGGAACTATTTACTGAGGCGTGTAGGTTATGGAGCAAAAACAAAAGATGGTGTGGGAACTGTGGGAACTGGGGCTAAGAGCAGTGCTGCTGTCACCACCCACAGGTCCAGTGTTGAGGGGACATACGGAAACTACAAGAAGCCCAGCACCTTGAAAGCAGCAGCGACCACTGGGTGAAGGACCCCACCGAACCACGTGGACCTCCCTCTGACCTCCGGCTGGGACTTCCCAGTGGCTGACCCCAGCCGGAACCCAGAGGACAGGGCAGCCCATCTGTGGTCCATGCTGGTTGATCCCCCAGATGGAGAGTGTGGCAGGACAGGGCGGGCCTGGATGGACAAAGAGAACAGACCCACCACAGGAAGCAGGTGGAAGGCTCAACGAGAGCAGCCAAACCCAGGCTCTGTCACTCCCAGGCTGGGACCTCATGCAAGACACCTAGCCTTTCTAAGTCCTACTTTCCTCCTCTTTGAAATGTGAAGCATTCAGGGCTTTTATGACTATTCGGTTCAGTTGTATTACCAAAAGCAAGAGACATTAACAATCTCCTAGCCCATCTCTGCACTCCATCCTGCACAGACAGATCCCTGCCTGTCTTCCTTCTATACCTCTCCTAAAATCCCCCACAATGGGAGTGTTCACATTTAGTCCTTAAAAATGGCAATACCTTCCATGTACATAACACTTGATTTAGAGCTCTTCGCCTTTAACTGATGTATTTTAGTCCTGAGAAACACCAGGTGAACTATGTAGACAAAGAATTGTCACACCTCTTGATGGAGAAAAGTACCAGACGTACAGTGGGCTCCCAGATCAGCCCACAATCATTTCATTCACAAATGTTCTAGGTCACAACAGAACCTCCATAGGCATTCATTGAGAAATGAGTCCTGGAGAGAAAGCAGACAAGAAACTGACTTCCCAATTCTCTCTTATTTTTATAGTTAACTGTAGACATCCACCTTCACTTCTTTGATTGCATTAGCTTCCATTATTCTACATATCAATATGTCTGTTTGACTATTAAGAAGGTTCTAATCCCAATTCCAATACTGGTGGGGGGGGGTTCCCCAACCACCACTAAACAATTCTTATTGTATCCTACAATTCATGCCAATTCTGACACTATCTACCCAGAGATACCACCAGATTCCACAAGTTAAGGGCTCAGTCCTACAAGACGGTCCCACCATCATTTCAGACACCAGTCACAAGCCCAGGCTGTCACCCATGCTTCTGACAGACCTGTAGATTGGAGGGTCCGATGACTGCCTCCTTAGGTTCAATTAATGTGCTAGACCAGCTCACAGAACTCAGAGAAACATTTTACTTAACTAGATTAACAATTTATTATAAAATGATAAAACTCAGGAACAACCAGGTGAAAGAAAAGTACAGGGCAAGCGATGGGGAAAGGGCATGGTGCTTTTCTGTTTCCTGAATCTCCATATGTTCACTGACCCAGAAGTTCTCCAAACCCCATCCTTTTGGGTTTTTAATGGAAGCTTCTTTACATAGGCATGGTTTATTAACTCCCTGACCATCGGTGCCTGAACTCAATCTCAAGCCTGTAACCCTTCCCTGGGTCAGGGGGAGGGGAGTGCCCCTCAAAGTTCCAACCTTCTAATCACGTGGTAGACTCCACTGGCAATCAACCCCCAGCCTTAGGTGTGACCCACAAGTCACCTCCTTGATATAACAAATGACACCTTTTTGGCTCTCCTCACTTAGGTAATTCCAAGGAGTAGGAGCTGTGTCAGAAATAGGGATAAAGACCAAATATATATTTCTTATTAAAAATTACAGTATCACAACTATCCATCCATACATTTATCTACACTTTGCCTCAACTCACAAAAATATAGTTAACAAAAATTTGCACAGTAAGATAGAAGAAAGTAAAAATAAAAATCATAAGGAAAACCTAGATGCAGTATATGACTAAGATAAAGGTAAAACTTCAGGGTCCTCTGGTACATATCACTACATCCTATTAAAATTAAACGACTAGTTCGCCTCTGAGCTTCCTGGTAGCATAAGCCAAAAAGGAGACCACACTGCTTTATGTGATATTAATTGTCCATAACAGAAAAAGCAAACCAGTTCCTCAAGAGCAGAACAAGGACATGCTCTTCAGACCTAAGTGAGTGCTGTCAATTGTGTAGGGGGTGTTGGCTGATATATAGGTTATGGGAGCTGCAAAAATATGACTGTTTTTTTAAAGTAGGCCCCAGTTTAAACTGAGGCATTAAGGGCAGAGAGGATCTCAGTGAAAGTGAGGCTCACAGAAGTTGAGGCTTGTAGGGAGTGGGGAGAAGTTGTGTGGAAAACTTATTTTGTAAGACTTACTTTCTTTATATCTTCTCTTCCTACACTTCCATAATTGATGGTTCCCCATTACCACCCAGAGCTCTAAGGTACTATGCCTAGGAGGAAGCTGGAAAGGGGGAAATTAATATGAATACCCCCATTTTTAGGATCAGGCATCTTGCTGGAAAATGCTTGGATGATTTATGTGTTTATTACAAAATTCTATATTTTTGATGCAAACACATTCTCAGATAATTTATTCATTCTCACAGAATGTCACAGAAAAAAACATAATGGTGGTTCAGTAATGGCAGAATTTTATGGTGATATTTTTCATCAAGTTGAGCATTATAGATTTATGTCAATGTACATTTCATGGCATTTTTCTTGCAATCATATTCTGAAAACTGTCAGATTTCAAGAACTTATCTTCCCTGAAGCCTGACTTTTTTTTCCATTCCCAAAAATGGGTAAAAGTTTACTTGAGGGCAAAGCATTTATATAGTATAAATTGTTTGTGATAAACCATTAGAATTAATCACAGATCCGGAAGAAATAGCTTTCTTTTCAGATGAGGACAGCTGTAATATTCAAACATGATACGGTTTAGTTGCTTAATGCTGAGAATAAGGGAGGCGGCAGTGAATTCCTCTTTGCCTTAGATGTGAACCAATCACAGACTCCGAACATTTTCCTTTGAGGTGACAAGCATTCCATACGCAAGAATGAATTTATAACGAAATACAATAAGCTATCCAAGAAAAGAAAGAAATTATGCATAGGTGACTGAGCGTGTATATCCAGAAACAGGAGCTTGGCTGAAAAGAAGCAAAATAGAATGCTACATAGTGCCATCAAAACACCTTGTACTAGTTTGCTTTTAGTTGAATTTAGATGCCCCAGAAATTAGAATCAGAGATGAACTTGGAGTTAATCTGGTGTACCGCCCTCATTTTATGCAAGGAGGCCTATCAAGAAGGCTTGTTCAAGGTCACAGGGCAAGTAGACAGGACCTAGACAAGAACCTCGTGTTCTTTCTACTGTGGCAGTGTTTCCAGAGTTTTATTGTATTTGCCAGGATCTAAAATTCATTCAACTAACGCCCCCTCTTGTTCCCTCACTGATGTCAGCGTCATCCACCTCTGGGAGGGTTAGTGCTGAAGATATGAATTGATGGATGACACTGTCCCCTAGTGGCAGAACTCGGCAACAGAAGACATCTTGAAAATGATGGTATTTGGCATCCTATAGATCATATCCTTAACCAAAACAACAAGTCTTAGGCCACATACATGATCAGAAATAAACTTAAGATTATTCTCCAACTATTTTAGATTTCACCTTCCCTCAGACACAACCCATAGACTTGATACAATATTCGGCTCAAAGTTAACGTCATAAACTTTATAAAATCACGCATTAGTGAGACTACAGGATAGTATTTTGTCTCCCCACCACGCAGAGAAAATAATAAGTCTCAGAGAAAAGGAAAGGCATCTGATAACTGCTCGATGTAACAAATGCTTTTTCCGATATGAAATATAACGTAGCCATAAATAGAGGAGTTAAAAACAAAGGAGTTAGCACTGCGTGATAACTGCCAGGGCGGAAGGTCACTTCGCTTAAAATTGCTTTGTGCCAGGGCATTGAGTCACAAAAGGCCTTAAGCCCTGAGGAGCCCACATTCTGGCTGGGTCTATACTGAGTGTTGTGGGAACTCAAAAAAGTAGGTACTTAATTCTGCCCTGGGGGGAAGAATTGTGTCTCCCAGGAAGGCTTCTCAGCGCAAGGACATTAGACTGAGGTGTGAGACAAGGGCCTTGGGGGAAGTTAAACATTACTTTTTTGATACTCAGAAGCAGCTAAAATGCAGTCGCATGAATGTTGAACGTGGGGACAAGGAGACCTGGCTTCAAATCCCAGGGCTAAAGCTTCCAAAACATGAAATCTACAGTGAGGAACTTAACCTCTCCAGGTGCGTTTCGATAGCTGTAAGGTGGAGGAAACAGCGCCAAATCTTAAGATACTTGTTTTAAAGGTGAAAACCACCGTGAGACCTACAGCACAGTCGTTGAACTCAGTGGACCCCCACAAAGGAATACTGAACTGAACTAATGATCCTGGATTCTTTCCTCCCTCCTTCCCCCGCCCCTTTCTCCCAGCACTGGAGGGTCTTCCGACCCTCTCTGTAGGTTGAAACCATCTCATCTCTGTGTAGCTTAGTGTTTAGCATATGAAATAAATCTGTTATAGATGAGTATAAGAATAAGCTAGACTCCTCAGTCACAAAGACCAAAGTTTATTTAAACTTTGTTTTCCCTAAATGAACATGCAGCACTGTGCTAGGCACATGGCAGATGCATAGTAAACATTTATTAGATAAACTCTAAAACATAGCCCATTTTAATAGTGCTCAATGTTCATTGCTGGGTGTCATAGGACAGCCTTGGGCCCCTCAGTCATGCATTCCCATTACGTGGGGGCTGACTCAGAAACAAGTCAAGGGTCCTGGGTGGTAGCCTCTGGCCTCATTTCTTCCTCTGCTTCTAAATTTAGGCACATGTTTTTCCCTTACTGGGGCCTCACTGTATAAATATAGTAGAACACAATGGTCTTTAGCATTTTGTGAATCCATGGAGCTCATTCATATATACAAATCCACCCACACGGCTGCCCATGTCAGAACTTTGAAGTCTTAGTCCTTCACTTCCCCCTGCCAGTCCCCCTTTCCTCCATCCCCTAAGACACCCAGGTCAGTGGAAAGACATCTCCCAGCCTTGTTGTGGACAGATGCTTCTATCCCCATCTACCACTAACCCCAACACAGCTACTGAAACATGTGTTCAAGTACTTGTTCAAGTACACATTCCTAAGAGAGTATACTTTCTGCCCTTATTTGAGGAGCTGTTAAAGCCAGCAGGTGCCTCCTACTCCGTTGGCTTTTCCTAATTTAATCCTTCCCCACTCAACCCAAAGAATGTATTCAGCAATTAATTGCTAGAATTAATTTCTGAAAAATTCAACAAACTTGGAGAGATTTCTCAAACAGACCTCTTCACACATACATTAGCCACTTGGACCCTAAGTTGCTTCCTTGAACTCTCCCATAATTAATCATGAGGACATGAAATCCTAATGGTTTACTTTCATATATCATAAGACTCTTAGTCATAATAAATACTATAACTAGAGCCAAGTTTTATCTAATTTTGTCCAGAGTCTATTACCCTGATTACAGGACATCACACTGATGGTCTATTTCTGAAAAGTGTTGATTTTCGGAATCATATTTCATTGATAAAGGGCAATGTGCATATTTAACACAAATTGGTAAATAAGTGAAAAACAAGTATTGTTTTATTTAATGCTAGCCATGCAAGGAATTACCCTTCATTATCTGAATTTTATAGACACGGAAATTAAAGCCCCGAATGTTTTATAATTTGCTGAAGGTTACTCAGTAAGTGATAGAGGTGGGATTAGAAGCCAACTTGAATGACTTCAAAGATCCCACTGTGACCACTCTATTGCATCATTGTCCCTTCTATCAAGAAACAAATTCCTGGATCCTACCTATGTACTTTTCTAATGTTTAAACCACAGATGAGTACATCAAAGCTCAGAGAGGACACTTTGTATTAAGTCACTCAGCTCAGTAGTAGGTCCAAAACCAGATCACAAGCAGTGGTAAATGTTTAATGATTAGATTTCTGGGAAAAAAACATATGAGAACAAAGTTGGAGGACTGATGATACTCAACTTCAAGTCTTACTACAAAACTACAGTGATCAAAACAGCGTGGTGTTGGTGAAAGAATAAATAGATCGATGCAACAGAACAGAGACCAGAAATAGACCCACAGATAGTCAGCTAATCTCTGATGAAGCAGCAGAGCTTATAATAAAATGGAGCAAAGATAGTCTTTTCAACAAATGGTGCCGAGACAACTGGACATTCACATGCAAAAAGTAAATCTAGACACAGACTTTACGGCCTTTATGAAAATTCACTGCAAATGGATCATAGACTTAAAAAGTGAAAAATCAAAATACTCCTAGAAGATAACATAGGACAAAACCTAGTTGACCTTGGGTATGGTGATGCCTTTTTAGATATAACATCAAAGATACAATCCATGAAAGAAATAACTGATAAGCTGGACTTCATCAAAATTAAAATCTTCTGCTCTGTGAAAGATAATATCAAGAGAATAAGATGACCAGCTACAGACTGGGAGAATATTTATAAAAGACACACCTGATAAAGGACTGTTTCCCAAAATATATAAAGAACTCTTAAAACTCAACAATAAGAAAACAGCCCAATTAAAAAATGAGTCCAAGACTTTGACAGACACCTCACCAAAGAAGCTAATATAGATGGCAAATAGGCATATGAAAAAATGTCCCACATTATATACATCAGGGAAATGCAAATTAAAACAATAATGAGATACCACTATGCACCATTAGAATAGCCAAGATCTAGAACACTGACAACACCAAATGCTGACGATGATGTGGAACAACAGGAACTCGCATATATTGCTGGTGGGAATGCAAAACAGTATAGTCAATTCGGAAGACAAGTTTCCAGTCTTTGATATAACTTCAGTATACATTTATGTAATTTATTTTTAATAATGGCTGTGTTTAACAACTGCACTGAAAAATTCCTGAAAATTTTATAAGCTGGTATACAAGCTTTTCCAACGCACCGCCCACAGGTCTCATGATGGTTCCTTCTCTGGGAGGTTTTGCTTTAAACGTCACAGGACCCTACAAGGTTGACAACTTCTTTGCCCTAATAACTCATGGAGGGAACAGTCAAACCAGGTCCACAGGTTCTACAGCCATGCCGTGCTCATTCGCTATGTTACCTCCCAAGAAGCAATACATTTTACAGCCAAAGTGAAACTATCTTGTCTCAGACTGAAGAGCAAATGAGGACGCTTGTCTGGACAGATGATGATAATTACACATATGGCCACCAGGTGGCAGGCAGGCTGGCTTCCTCCCTGTGAAAATGGCTTTTTTGAATTTCAAGGTGGAACAGCCTTGAAGAACAATTGGGTCTCTTCCTGTGACAGACAGGGAACTTTCCATAGTGTTTGGGAATATCTGGGCACTTCATCCGGAGGGTACATTGCATTTTCCCTCTGATTTCCCATAGTACAATAATCCTAGTAACACTGGGTATGCATTAAAAGCCGTGTTACTTGAGGTGCATTAACTCAATTATTCCACACACGAATTCCTATGACGTATGAGTAATTATTTCTCAGTTTCCCAGATGAGAAAACAGCCATTCTTCCATCCATGTATTTATTTCATCAATATTTAATGAGCACTGCTATGACCCTGCCAGTAGAAAGTAGCAGAATCAAGATTCAAACTCAAGAAACTTATCTCCAAACCTCATCTTCTTCCATTATCCCAAATACCAGTTTTTTTGCTGTTGCTTTAATAAACAAGCTCCCCTACACACACAAAAACACAAAGCTGCTTGGATTTTATCTGAATTAGCATCAAAGCCGGAGGATACTATGGCAAAGGACTTGGACTGTGTGATCCACTTTTCTCAGTTGCACAGGTCCTGAGCTTGACTCTTCCTGCTTAGTTTGCAGGACTCTGGTTATCTGAGCAATGACCAAGTGAAGCATAAATGATTACATAAATAATAGGTCTGTTTGATATAGCTGAGCCCCTCTTTGCCACAGCTGCTAATAATAACATACTCAAAATTTCTAAGTGAGGAGGAACATAAACCAATGCCAGAGAAAACCTTAAAATGAAGCACAGGACGCACGGTGCACCGAAAAGACACACTGTGATTAAGGCAAAGTTCTCACCACAGCCTATGAGATGCCAAGTGATCTGGGCACTTCCCAACCTCTACCACCACCTGTCAGGCCGTCCTGACCCCTTGAGTGTCCCCCCCACCTTTTGTGCTTGCTGCTCTGTCAGGAACAAGTCTTCCCAGATATCACCCAGGATACATGCATGGTGCATTCCCTCACTGTCCTCAGACCGCAGTTCTTATCAGCTGAACAGACAGGCCTTCAGGGATCTGCCTATGAAAGGGTAGCCCCATCCATTTCCCATGTGACATACGGGGAGCCCTTCATGCCCCTGCTAGCTCCGTCACCCTGCTTCACTTTTCTTTGTAGCACTTGCCATCATTGGTCATCATATAATTTTGTTTATTTGTTTTTCATCTCCTGCCCTTGAAATGTAAGTTATGTGGGAATGGCAACTTTTTTATATTGTATTCCCCCACACCTGTATCAATAAATATATTAAAAATGAATCCATGCCTGACACCTATTATGGGCTTAATAATGAGTCAATGAATTAAAGGAAGATAGTCACTGAAGCAGATAGGATAGATATCTCTGAAACAATAAACGGCACGTTCCTATTGAGTCCCACCTACTCAGTCTCTCTTGATTTCTCCCAGTGAATTGAATTGATCCCCAATAGACATAGTGGTAGTTATGAAAAAAGACCTCTTAGAGAGCCAACATCAGCTTCCCAGGGAATGTTATCAACATAAGCAGCAGGACAGTTCACCAGAGAGCTCCAAAGGAGAAGTCAATTCAAAATGAGGAGAAGTGAATTTTTAACCTTTTCTAACCTGGTTGTTTTAGGTAGCATCATGTGGTCAAACCTTTTTGGTAATATTGTTGAAACAGCCAAAGGTCTACCATCAACTAGACTGCTGCTGTTGTTGAAATACATCCCGGGTCATATATTGTGTTTTTATGATGCCAAGAATATCTATGATCCTAGAACACCTCTGATTCCTGCTTGCCATCAGTGTGTGAATTCATGCAGAGAAGTCTATCTTGTCCGTCTAGAAAGTGTTTTCCAAAAAGAGAGATAAAATAGGAAGGATGACCATTTTGTTCAGTGAAGTAATTGTTTTAGACCTGAAAGAGCCTTAAAATGATCCAGATCAGTATGTGTTGTGTTGGGTTGTTTCTGGCCAGCTGGACCTTTCCTCAAAAGAGAAGATCCGGTAGGAAGCAGATGGAAGTGGAGCCCTCAGTGACGTGGGGTGATGAGCCAGAAACCAGTGCCCCAACCCGCAGCCCCCGCAGCCCCCCGGAGTCCCCAGGGCACCCTGCAGAGCATGGACAAAAACACTTAGTCCCACCTTGTGTCTCATGAAGGAGGAAACCAAGCTCAGCATGTAGCCGTGCAGCCAGCTGTCCGTTGAAGCTTAAATCTGCTCTAATAGGAGCACGTGTCTTCTCGCTGACCCCTCCCATAGCCGTATAAAACAGCATTTATTACATCACATCCGTTTTTACAGAGAAGTATTGCTTTCTCAGGGAGGCTTTCACGGACACCCCAGACTAACTTAAGTCTCCCGGGTGTTCTTTTAATGCCATACTCTTCCCTCTTCGAAATTCTCTTCACATTTGTAATGTTTTCAACGCACATCTACCCTCTTAGGCATAAACCCCATGGCAGCAGGAACAGTGTCTCTCACCTGCCCCATTACGCTTCCAGAACCCAGACCTTGGCCTATAAGCTGAACTGTAAGCACCCCAGGGGAGGATCATGTTGGGTTTGGCTTTTTACCTGCAGTACTGGTACCATGCCTTACTCAGAGTAGCAGCTCAGTGACTGTTGGTGTTGAACTGAATTTGGGAAATAAAACTACCTACAAGTCTGGGAAACCCCCTCCAGGCCTCACTCAGGCTTTGCTAGGGCTGGTGGTCTTGGGAAATTGCCCCACTGAGTTGGTGCTTAGTTTTGTCATCCATAAAATAAAGCAGTTGGATTCTGGGGTCTTAGAAAACCCTGCTATCTGGAAAATTCTGTGATGCTATTTTCCTCTGCTTAGCAATGTCCAACTAAGGTATTAGGGAGAACATTTATTTATGAGATGACTATATATATAAAAGAATGTTAATTTTAACCAAGAATTAGTGGTTAAGACAGGACCTCAAGAGTCATACCACATGCAATGAAATCTTTATGCTATATTTTCTAAGGGGTGACAGGAGGTGAGATACTTAACTCCCGCATGCCTCAGTGTCTTTATTTCCAAAACAAAGGTGACGATTGAATGAGATCACATAATTAATATTTAGCATGGCACTGGGTACCTACTAAGAGCTCCACAAATATTATTTGGCATTATCATCAAGATTATTCAAATGGAAAAAAATTTCCATTTAGGCATATGTCAAGTAGCTGGATGACATTTTCCATATACTCATGAGTCTCCTTCCCTTTCTGTTTTAGGAGGCAAACCTCCAAAGGGAACCAAGGTAAGAGAAATCATTAAATTGCATTTGTAACCCATTCTTAATTTAGAAGCATAACAATGTGGACAAGGTGATGGCTTAGATATCACTTGAAAAATATCTGGGATCTTGGTTGAGACTTGTAATTTCTATTTGTAAACTGAAAAATTGTTAATCATTAGCTCTGCTCAAAGAACAGTAAATTTAATTTCTGACTCTCTTTCCTTCTACAGACTCCTTCACCACCTCCTCGGTAAGACACTAAAAACAGTATTTTACTTGGCTCTATACTTAAATAATAAGTTCCAGAATTTGAAAAGCTCCACAAATTTAAAAAGAGAAACACAAACATTTAGTGTTGAAAAACTAATAGGAGTTGGCCAATGAACAAGATTAAATGAGCCTTTCTTCATTTATCCCTGTGATCATTCATTCATTCACAATCATCTATTCAATAAACCTTCACTCATCATTTCTGGATAAGTACCTTGCTCACCTATCCTTTTCTGTCTCTCTACCTCCTCTGTATTTGCACCAAAGTACAGAATTCTGCCAAATAGCACTGTGCTGGGAAATGCCTTCAAGGGACTCACAATATTTAAGTACATATTTATATAAGTACATGTATTTTTATATATGGTAGATATGTAAACGTAAATACTACTCTATTTATACATATATATGGAGGTGAGAGTAACAGACTTGACTTCCCGGGCTCTGAGCCAGGGGGCCACTCTGTTGCTCTCCTTGGGCCCCGTGGGCACCTCCGCCCCAGAACTTGTTACCTCTCCTGATTATCTTCTCACCCCTCTTCTCTCTGCCCTTATAGAGGGAGCTATCTGGAGCCAAGGACTGTGTCTTTTTCCTCTCTGCATCTCCAGCAACTACCAATAGGGCCTGATAACACTTTATAAATGAGTGAGTGAGTCATTCATTGACTTGTGCACATTTTCTGACTTCTTTGGGGAGTCTAAAAACCTCAGGCCTTCCAGTCCTGGATAAAAGGAAGGCTGGTATCATATTTTCCCCAGGCCTCCCAAAACTCAAACAGGTTGCATATCGAGAAACCTATGGCACTCTGTAGAAAATTACATCACGCCCTTTAGCGAACAAAATGAGCCCAAAGAGCACATTGCAGGGGTAGCTTCAGGCTCATCAGGAGAATGACTGTTCTGACATTCAGAGCTACCTGAAACAGATGAGGCTGCCCTTTAGAGTAACAAGCACCTTGTAACTGACATTCCTGACCCAAAGCTGGGGACTCTAAGGGCAGGGCCGTGTGGTCCTGAGGAGCCACTTGTGCAGCAAACCTTCTCAGGTCCCCACTGTGACTCTTCACACAGGCCACCCATCACTCTTCCCAAGAAGTACCAGCCCTTGCCCCCCGAGCCGGAGAGCAGCCGCTCACCCTGCCCTCAGAGGGACATCTTCCCTGAAGTCCAGAGAGGGCCCAGGTGAGCCATGGGCTGTTGCTGGTGGTGAGATAACCAGGGACGTGGGTGGGCAGGGGAAGGCCAAGAGGGAACACCAAACAAGTCACTTCTCTGACTGGCTAATTGTACCTTGAAGGCAAACAGCCTTAGAAACCTGCAGGTTGATTCTTTAATGGAAAAATACACCTTCTTTATAGTAAAACAAGTTACTGAAAGAATAGCTCACTGGAGGCTTGAATTTGTTATTCAAGAAATTAAATGTCAGAACAGAATAAGGACTTTTTATGTAAAAACCAAAAGGGGTGGTTGGTGGGGGGAGGGGGGTCAGACTATTTAAGGACCCATATCGGCCCTCAGCTTCCCATCACCCAGGCTGGAGGAATATAACCACGCAAGAAAACTCATTTGTCAAAAACATTGCCTTTTTAACAAAAAATATATTAAAGAGCCAATCCTCTGGGTAGTAAGTGCTGAGGTGGAGTCCCACTCCCGAACCCGGGGGGCCTTGGGCAGCCAGCTCTATCGCGAAATGTGACAAACTCAAATGGGCGATTTTTTTTCCCAGGAGTGTTTGAATTTCCAAACTTGCCTTCTTTCAGACGTCTGAACAGAGATTAGCATTTCCCTCTTGTGACTGCACAGAATGGATGAGGCCTTCTTACTGTAAACTTGAATTAGCAGGCTGGGGCACAAGGCATTACTTAGTAAGCATTTCTCCGGGATACAGAAATTCAAAGCATCAGGCACATTTTTAGCTTCTATGGAAAACCCATCCATCACTGGTTCTGATGGAGGTGTTAAAGAGCCTAAAATATCATTTTCCCCTCTTAATTTTTGGATGAATGTCTCTTCATTTTCTCATCCTTTACAGCCCCTTGCAAACATACGTCTACCACACAGCAACCCTCCTCCCCTCTCCCATGCGATGTCCTCCCTTCTCTGTCCCCTTCTAAAACTAGCAGAGCAGTATGGGACCCTTCCCACACTTTAGCTTTCAAGTCTTGACTCAAACTGCCCAGGTTGAAACTTAGGATGGCAGAAAGAAAAGTGGCAGATTTGGGGCTGTGGTTCTCAGCTGGAGATGACTTTCTACCCAGGAGAGAAAGCAGTGTCTGGAGACAAATTTGTTGAGACAGCTTGGGTGGGGGGATGCTACTGGCGTCTAGTGGATAGACACCAATGGTGCCACTCAGTATCCTGCGATGCACAGAATAGCAGAGAATGATGAGACCTGAAAGGTCAGTGGTGCAGAGGCTGAGAGGTTCTGCTTTAGGGTAAATTACTAACCTCCCAGCCCAAAGTTTTTCTCTCTCAGTGAGAATAAAAATAATACCAACCACCCAAGTCACAGGCTAAAGTGAGAATTAAAAAGATGATTCCCATCAAGCACTTAGTGCGTGCCTGGCACATGTTTAGAACCAACATTTATTGCATGTGTTATCTTGAGCAATTTGCCACTGGCACCTTTGCCACCCAATGTATAGTTGACCCTTGAACAACACAGGTTTGAACTGCATGAGTCCACTTATATGTGGATTTTTTTCCAATAAGCATATTGGAAATTTTTCTGGAGATTTGAGACCATTCAAAAAAATGTTTTTGTTCCTCCAGCTTACTTTATTGTAAGAATACAGTATATAATACATATAGCATACAAAATATGTGTTGACTGTTTATATTATTGGTAAGGCTTCCAGTCAACAGTCGAATATTAGTAGTTAAGTTTTGGGGGAGTCAGAAGTTATACATGGATATTCCACTGCAAGCGGGCTGGTGCCCCGAACACTGTGTTGTTCAAGGTCAACTGTATTTGTATACAATTCTGTCTCTTCCACCCCAATAGGAGGGACTAACTAACTCATTTCAGCATGCATATCTCCTAGCACAATGCCTGGCACATAGTAGGTCTTGGGTAAATAGGTGTTTCCTTCGGCAGTTTCCAAAGGGTCCTAGCCAGACTAGAAGTCACCAAATTTGCTGTTTTGATTTCTATTTATAAAGAGTGTGAGGCTGAGAATCAACAACTATCGACCATCAGATCTACGAAGTGGTGCCATAGAAATGTAAAATGTATCATCCCTAAAACTCCTCATCAAATAATCTAATATATTAAGAACTGGTCAACAGAGAAGAGAGAAAATGGGATGAATAAAATATCAAAGGTGATGAGGTTATTGAGGTTGTTCAGTGTGGAGGAGAGAGGATTTTATCTTTTTTTTGTTCTTCATGCTGGGAAAAACAGGATGTTGGGATCCAGCAGACCAGGGTTTGGGTCCCAGCTGAGCCACTTCTAGCTGTGTGATTTCAGAAAGCTCTTACACAGTTCTCACTCCTGCCGTCCTTATTCATAAAAAGAAAATAACCATCCCCATATGACAAAACTATGGTGAAGAGATACACGATTTTTCTGAAGTGCCTAGGATAATAGCTGTCACAGAATAGGAAAGAAGACAGAAAAACATTTAACGAGCATCTCCCATCTGCACCAGATGGGAATCAGACACCCCTACCCCCAATTTTTTCTTGAAATTGAGGCTGTATATTCTTGTGCAATGTTTCTCTTCCTGGCTTTACATTAAAATAATTAAGAAAGCTTTTCAAAGAGTACTAGTCTGCAGGATCTAATTGCTCTGAGAGGTGGGCCCTAGACATCACTATTTTTTTAAATTCCAACATGAACCTGACAATCAGAGCTGAGCCCAGAGGGAACCCGGTGGTTCTAGGAATCAATCTGCCACTAAAGCTCTGAAGTCCTGAAGCCTTGCCTGTCTATGCCCAAGTGTCGAAAGTCTAAAATAATGCCCTCTCGATCTCTCAGTTCCTCTGCCATGTGGGCCGCACCATCTTCTGTGCGGCCATACTGTTCTGGTGGACTATTCCAAAGTGTGCATTGTGTATCTCTGAGGTTTCTGTATAGTTTATGTTTGTTTAATCATTTTTAGACATGACAAGAACTGTGCTGGATCTCTCCATCTCCAACACCTCAGAGTAATCACATTTCATCCCACTGAATCCTTCCAGCAACGCTACAGAGTATGGTTTTCCAAGGCTTGGCAGGGTGAAGTGCCCAGCCCAGCAGGTGCCTGGTAAAAATCACTTCCCTACCCCCTGGGTACATAAGGTTACTAAGACTCTGAGAAGTTAGGTGACTTGGTCGAAGTAATCAGACCTGTATAGGGGGCAAAACCAGGCAAAGCCCCATGCAGGAACCTGGAAGCCACCATGAATAAGAAAGGGTTTTGCTTTAAGAAGAGAGCTTTCAAATTCAGCTTGACTTGGGCCTCCTACAGGCCGATGGCCATTAC
The DNA here is from genome assembly GCA_029783875.1 of Phataginus tricuspis. Taxonomy (NCBI): domain Eukaryota; kingdom Metazoa; phylum Chordata; class Mammalia; order Pholidota; family Manidae; genus Phataginus; species Phataginus tricuspis. The sequence continues at coordinate 85,479,619 of JAQQAC010002594.1, forward strand.
TAAAGGCCCAAGTGCCCTGTGGTAAGCACAGGAGGCTGTCGCTCGGTTCACTTTCTCAGAACACAGAAGGCACCTGGGAGGGCTGACCCTCTTGGGCGGCTCCCTTCCTAAGAGGTGCTGTTGGGCACTGGGAGAGGAGCCTCCCGGGGGCTGGGAGAGGAGCCTCCCGGGGCTGGGAGGAGGCCAGGATTTACATCTGCCCATCAGCTGCACCAACTGCGGCTGCCCGGCAGCTGCGCCCTTCACGCTTGGTGTTGCTCAACCAGGATGGAGGCTGTGCTTCCAGCGGCTGTGTTTCAGCCCCACTTGTCTCCGCTGGCTCCGCCATTCTCTCTTTTAAGGCTAAGTCAGGACTTCGCAAAACAAAGGCTGAATGAAAGCCCTTCGGATAAGGAAAGTGCCATTTAGATCATTCATTGACAACTGAAAACTGGAATTTTGACAACTGGGGAATGTTAATTGGACATTCTCAAGCATTTATGTAGCAGTACTTTGATTTTTATAATATCCAGGTACTTCATATTTTTGGCTCAGCACATTCTTTTTCTTCTTTTTTTTTTTACTTAAGTCAATTTACTTAAAAGGGAAACATTTCCCCATATATAACTGCAAAACAGCCAGTTTCAGACTAAAACTTGGAGCCTGGGAATTTCCTCGCTGTTAAAAAAGAGAACTACACCTTGGAGCGATAATGTTTGGATGTACCACCTGCCACGCTGAGGCACTCCCCTTGACAAAAGTAAAAAGAGAAGAATGTTCTAACTATGTGCGCATTAGAAATTTAACACCAGGGCACATGCACCAAATAAAATCATTCTGAGGGATCCTAAGAGTGATGGACATTTGCTGAGCTCTAGCTATGCACTAGGCCCACGTTGGAGGCTTTTGAGCACATTAATGCATTTAATCCCCCACCAGCACTGTGAGAAAAGCATTTACCATCCCCAATTTACTGATGAGGACAAGAAAGCAGAGAGGTCATGAACCATGATGTCTCTGTTAAGCTGCAGCCAATTCAGTGGCCTAGGGTACAGGGTTCCCCAAAAATGTAATTTCAATTAAGGGTCTGCTATGAGACAAAGTCCCATTTGCATAACTGTGATTTTCCCTTTTCAACCAGCGATGCTGTTCAAGCCAGTCTTAGTGGCAAAAAAATATATATTCTGATGATTTGGGAAGTGGGAAAAAAATCTTTATAGATATCAAGAAACCATGGTCCTTTAAGAGAGAGCAAGTACGGATTATGAAGAAGATATACAAATTTGATTTGTGAATGGAAACTACTGATTTTGAAGTGTGAACTTTAGTATTACTATAGTTTTGCAAGGTGTTGGTATTGGGGAAAACTGGGTTAAAGATGCATGGCTCTCTCTGTATGATTTCTTACAACTACATTAAGAACCACATTGTTTCAGAACAAAAGAACATGTGAACGTTAGAAGTGTTCTACAGGTGTAAGGTGGTATTTTATTCCAAATAGCTCTTCCATATCTTATTTCCTTACAACCTTAACCTACCGTCTTCATTACTGTCTGGGTTTACCCATTTTACAGGTGGGAAGACTAAGCTTCAGAGAGGGGATTTCACTTGCCGAGGGGAGGGGACAGAGCTCATGGATAACAGAGCAGGATTCAAGTCCAATTCATTCAAAATGAAACCAAAAATTAAGGGAGGCTCCAGAAGGGCTATTTTTATACACACTGAGCACTTATTATGCACAAGAAAAGATGCAGGAAGACTTTGCTGACTGAGCAGGTTATCTGCTGAGTCATGACCATGCTTTATTGGCCATCTCCAGGACAGAACATGGGAAAATTTGCCAGCTGAATGAGGCAATGAGCTGCTGTGGGGAGGAGGCTGGAGCTCCCACCCTGCTCTGCCTGTTTGTGACTTTGTGCAGGTCTGTCTTCATAAATTTCATTTAAGAGACCCCAGCCCACCCCAGAAAGCCCGATGCCTTCATGTTGCAGGGGAGGGTTGCAACTAACTTGCTGGGTCTTGTCAACACGGGCATTTCAGTGCCCAAAGTCAGTCATCGTGCACAGAAAGTTGTTCTTAAAATTACTTGGGTTCTCACTTAAAAATCCAGTTTTTTTAAGTTATCAATTACACAAAGCCTAACTTTCCTAAAGTCTCAAATTTTCATCAAAAGTATTTGTAAATGGAGTGATTTTATCGAAACAGAAAGGCAGCCTCTCCTTGCCATGCTATCTAAGTTAAAGAATCTTAGACAACAAGACTTATTTACAAACTGAGTTAAATCTCCTTAAACACTTGAAATACCTTTGTACATTTAACTTACTTGATTTTTAAGTACTCCTAATGCTGACACGGCAGGTTTAAACCCTAACAAGAAGGCATTAGCAGTTTCTTTAAATCTAATAAGGAATGAATAGAGAAAATTTCAATTTCTCTTAAACAGTCCAAACTCTAGATAAATGGAGTCAAACACAGCTTGACTCTTGTAAGTTAACATCACAAGTCTAAAATCAATTGCACGTTTTAAATTGAAGCCACATGGCCAATCTGTCAGTATTCCTAAAACACCAGAGTCTCTTAAACATTACAAGCACTTGATATGAGCCTCAATTTACCCCCAAAATAATTAATACTATGAGTGTCTGTTCTACTTTATTCCTTCTAGCCATGTCCCTTTATCTTCTCACTTGCCCCATTACAAAGGCAAATGAAGACCATGTTCATATTCTCATAAAGCCAAAAAATAAATTTAAAAAAGGAAAGGAAGAAAAGGAACCAACCTCTGCAGCCTGAGTGTTAACAGTGTTGGTCCAATACTAGGACAAGAACCAAGTCCCTCAGGAAGCCAGGGGGCAGGAGGATGCAGGGAAGCAGGCTCCAATGGGCAATAAAACAGGTTACAAGATGTGGGACATCTGGACACGTGCCTGTTACCTGGAGACCTGAGACCAGGTCACAGCGTCTGACAAGCACTCCTGGACTCATCCTCCTGGAGACAGGCAGACCTTTATAACTCTAGGTTAACAGCTTTCAGCTGAGATGGGTGTCACAGCCTTAACATCTCTTCCATCCCAGTCCTTTTACCAACTAGCCCAGGTAACAGAATGTGCCTGTCACCCCACGTCCTTCCCGGTGTCCTCATCTGACTCTGACCACAGTCTAACAGCACCCCCAGGCACCCAGCCTTTTCATCTTCATCGCTGGCCATTCTCAGAAAAACCCTCTTTGTGGCCATTTTTCAGATTAGAAAAATGAGGTGTGGAGAGGTTAATTAACTTAATTGTCAGTAACCACGAACAGCTGTGTCTCCCCAGACCTGTCCGACCACCACATTATCCACTCCATGTTGAACTATTCCCTCTCACTGAGTTTTGTGCCTTTCCATCTCAGGTCTCCTTCTGTTATCAGCATCCTTTCTCTCATGGGTGCCTGATGTAGGTCCCACTATTCCTGACACCCTCATATTTAAAACTCTTCACGCTTCCTCAAAGCAAAGAACGAAGAGCTTTAACATCAAGGTAATAAAAGCAGGTCGACCAGGCTCATAAAACTTGACGCAGAAAACCAAATGTCAGGGGAAATGATCACGTCACTTAAATGCTCCTAAAATGAGAAGCAAGTTTATTCACGTCCTTGCTGCCACCCCCTTTCGGATTGGCTCATAACTTCTTCTTTTGCTTAGAAAATTATGAGAAAAATAACCTGGCTTTATTTTATAGGACAGTGATAAACATCACACTGAATTACGGGTTGTTAATTTGGCAATGAAAACGTAACCAAAGGTTTTTAAGGGCTCAGAATTATTTTATTTTGATCATTATGAACCGTACTGTATGTAACACCATATTTCCTTTCCTTGCAGACAGATAAGCTTAAAGGATTTAAACGAGGTAAGTAGCAATCTTTTTCTAGGAAACAAAGAAAAGATTTTTTGTGCCTTAATTTCTTCAATGGGCAAGATACTATTTGCTTCAGATACTTTATCACACTTAATTAGCATGCTAGCTAGGCACAAAATATATTATTATCCCTATTCTAAAGGTGAGGACACTAAAGAAAAATAAGTTAAGATTGAGATTTTAAACCAAGGTCCTATTTTTGCCACCCTATTCCACGCTTGCTGGCACAGTAAGAGAAGAGCATGCCCAGTTTCCATGGAAGACATGATATCTCCACCAATGGCTTCCAGTCTCCAGCATTCTAGAAATAAGATGCTGCAAGTTGTATTATACTTTGCTATTTGTCCTTCACAAGAAATACAGGACTGCAAAGTAGAAAAAAATAAGAGATACAGAGTCCCACAGAGCTGGGTGTGGATCCAGCTCGATTCCTTCTATTTTTGCAAACTTTGGCAAATCCCCAGCCCTGCCTCGTTTCTGTTTTCTTGGCCATACAGTAGAGATGGTATAGATCTTTGCAAAGTTGCGATAAACTACATCCAAATAGTTACATAAACGGCCATGTGAGCAAAGGAGGCCCAGTAAGTCCGGTCAGACAGAGTTAGTTCGGAGTCCTTCCAGGCATTTAGCTCCTTAAGCCCCCAAAGAGAAAGAGATGACGAAAGTGATGAAAAATCTCTGTCCAACCAGAGTGGTCTCACCTCATTCCCACGGGCTTCCTAAGGGACTTCTTTCATATCTGAGTATTTAACCACTGATCTTACATCTAGGCTAGAGGTTGATTGACTGCTTCTTCTGTTGACTCTATGAGAATGCTAAACTCAAAAGCCACATTTCTAGCTTGCCATTCAAACAAGGCATTTACTACTTCTAAAGCATAAGATAATCATGCAGAGGACAGCTTGTAACTGCTGAGTGAGAGGCCCACCCTGGCTCCATCCGGGACTGCACCTGGCTTGCCCTCTCCTGGGAGCCAGACTTCCCAAGTGCCAGCAGGAAGGAGACAGGTAGGGGTGGCACTCTGCTGCTGGGGGACCCCCACATCCAAGGGACTCCATCCCTTTCCTCCAATGGGTCACGTGTATGTGTCCCAAATAACAGATGGCTGCCACTCACAATGACCTACCGTCCTTCTCTTTGGCCAGTGTGAAAGGACATAGGCCCTTTCCACTAATAGGCAAGAAGGAAACAGGGAGGCCAGCCTTAGCAGGGACCCTGCGGGACTTTGTTTCCTTTGCAGCTCTGGTTGGCGCTCTGCTGGAAGTTGATCTCACCCAAAGAACTGCAAGACCTAGTGGAGAAACAGTCTTCCTCCTTATCTTTTGCCAAGACACTTCCCCATTGTTTGTCTGGGCTGAGAGTCGAGGCCATTTCTCCACCACAAAAGCCCATCTCATAGGGCAAATGCCATGCTTGTGTGGGTGGAAAGTTTTTGCTCAAAGTACACATTAGGGACCTGGATCCACTCCAGCAGAAATGATGGGGTCCTTGCCCCAACTCAAATTCACATAGCACTTTACAGTTTTCAAAGAAAGTAGAGCCTCATCATCTCACTTAATTCTCACAAACCCCTAAGAGAAAAAGAAGTCTCAGAGACGTGGCAAGACTTTCCAGACTTCCCACAGCTGGCTGGCCGAAGATAGGGCTGGTCCCCAAAAGCCCAAAGTCCAGGTCCCGCCCCACACCTATGACTCTCTGCCTTCAGAAATATGGACATCTCTGCCCTACAATAGTGAAAAAAAAAAAAGGAAGGAAGTGCAGTGGAGGAAGAAAAATAATAAAAGAGGCCATACTACTTAACTCGAATATATTTATTTTCTAACACAAAAAAGAGAGATTTCATTCCACTTTTCTAATTGCATTCGATTTTAAATTCAGAGCCCTCGAGCAAAAAGTTGGCTGGGTCTCAATCAAATAAAACACCTGTTCTCCCAGATGGATGGCTTCTTAGCCGTATTTACAGCTCTGCTCCCCTCACCTCCTTTGACAGGCCTGAGAACCATGGCTTCGTCTGACTGAGCACTTTGAACTACCAGGTTCAAAGTCCTGGGGAAGGCTCAGTGGGGAAACTTGCAAACCACTCGTTAGAGTGGATTTGTTACCCTTTTTTACTTAGCCTATAGATTTGCCTTGACTTGTTGTCCATGATGAAACGTATGTCCTCTTTCCAGAACCCTAGAGGACACCAAGCTCTTTGAAACAAAGGGATTTGTCTGTTGGCAGGCTTTAGACAAGACATACATTGCTTCTCTAAGCTATTTGTTGCTAAAAGTTTCTTGTTAATGAAACCAGCCTGAGTTGGGAGATAGGACTTCAGGGTCAGTTCAGCCATGAGATAACTGGGAATCTGGGTAAATGGTACTACTTCTAGGGACCTCAGCTGCCAACCAATGACTTTAAGTTGTCATGGACCTCAGACCCCTTTAAAATTTTGATTAAAAGTATAATAAACCTTTCTCAACCCAGGAAAAAAAAATATGCACATATTTACTGCAGAAAAAAAGGTTTAACTTTTCATCTCAGAAGGTTCATGGACTGTACAGGCCATCCAAGGACCTCCTCCACTCCCCAAGTTAAGAAGCTCTTGTCTGAATGATACAGGAGGTCTTCCCCAGCTAATGCAATGCATGAAATGCACTTTAGAAAATTATTTGCAGTTAAATAAGCACATCAGAAAATACTGTACCTCCTGTAAGGTGTTCTGCTTCTTCAAGAGTAGAGCAGGACCCAAGAATGCAAGTCCAGGAAACATAGATTTTCGTGATGAAGGATGACCAGGAATTCTACTGCTATTAAGGAAAGAAAGAGAAAGGAAATGTTTGGAACAATGAATGGCTACATTAAAAAAGTGATGACGTGAATATTTTCAAGCTCATTTTTTAAAACAAAAATGTCAGACAAGGTATTAGAAAATCAACCATAGCCTTTTCACTCAAACACACCTCCATTACTATTTGATCCCATCTCTTCAAATATTTTTTTTCTACACACACATAACTTGCATGTAAATATGTCATATGTCATGAGCCCAGTTTTTATCTTGAACATTTTATATAACATTGAGACATAGTATAATTTTATTTCATACTCTATGAATGCTTGCAATGTGTTTTTAATATTCCAACAAGTGAGTATAGCACCAAAATTAACAGTTCTCACTTAGATGGGCATGTAGATTGTTTCTGTGTTTTGACACTATAAATAGGAAGTACTGGCTGGATATATTTGTACATGGAACTTGGTCCAGATCTCAGGTTCTTTTCTTTTTTTTGGAAAGAGAATCTCATCAGTGGAATTTTTGTGATAAGAATAACAGTATTTCTAAGGCTTTGACAGCTATGGCTAAATTTCTTTACAAAAGAGTCAAGACAATGTATAGTCCCATCAGCAGACTGTATACTTGCCTGTTACTTCACACAGAGTATAAAATTTTGATTTTTGCTTGGTCTTTTGGAGAACTATTTATAGATTTATAAAACTGTTATCCTAACAAAAACGTTGTCCAAGTTCTACTAACCAATTGCCCCCAAAACACACATAATATAATGTAAAATTCTCTATCACCAAGAGTCACTAAACATTTTTTTTTAATTCAATACAGGTCCTTGGAACAGAGAAAGGTGAACTGTTTATATTTGTTTTCATACCCTAATACCATTAGGTTAAGTTCGGTTTCCAGATTATAGCATAGTCATTTTTTTTTTTAAAGGATTGTTTGAGAGTCTGGGAGGTATGGCCTCATGCATGTGTGCATGACGACATGTTCCAGATGGATCCAGGACTCTAGTCTATTCAAAAGTCCTTGGTCTAAATAGGCTGTTTTAAACTGAGGGCAGGCTAAGGTCTTTCTTCAGCCACAGAAGAAGGAGTCACACTGTCACCCCTCCTCTGAAAAGATGTTGCTGGCCTCCGACTCCAGAGAAGCTCTTCGTCTCTCCACCTTTGATGTCACCCAGGCAGACATATATCTACCCTCACTTGAGCGTGCATGCACACACACATACACACACACACATATATGAGCACACTGTTGGTGTTGTTGTGGAAGTATGCAATCCAATACTCACTCCCTAGCCGGCGAGATGCTAAGCAGGTAGGTGCTCCATGCCTATCCCTCCCAATGATGAATCATATCTGGTGCCGAAAGGCCTGAGCCATGGCCCAAAGATTCACACAGGCAGCACAGGACAAAACAACATCAGATTAGGATTTCAGAGGTCTGTGTGGTTTGGGTCACGTTGCATTGTCTCTGTAGGAGGCAAGCCTGCTTTCCATGAGGCTTGTTACACTTGACTGGGACCTTACCTGGGTTTGTCGATTCCCAAGGGTCCCTGAAGGAAGAGTGGGGATCTGTTGGCAATTCTAAATAATTTTAAAACCTAAAGGCAATTGTGCCCTTCTCCCCATTAAAGCTCAGGATCCTAACTGACATATTCAGATGTAGTTGCATTGAGCCGCAAAGATTATCAGCACAGCAATGTGACATTTTTCAGCTCATGAGGGCCAGATGCTCTGGGTGGCTGTTGACGGCATGAAATGATTTTATAGGATGTGTGATTAGTGGACCAGTCACTGGTTCCAAGCACATTTTAAGCAATCATAGTCCTTCAATGGTGTCCAGTTTGAACAGAGCTCAGAATAACAACAAAAATTAAGACACGTCAGTATCTAGATGCTTCCTTAATTTTATTACTTAGGATAGCAACCGAGAGAGTGTTTTATGGGATTTCATATCAGAGTATTATTATGTGCCCTTGTTGATTCTGGATGGCTGGTTAAAATCTATTCCTGATGAAAAGGAAATAAAAGTGGTAACACCAGTGGCATATGTAATTACTAAATAACTCCAGTCCATACGATCGGCAGAACTTTTCAAAATTTGAAGCTCAAAGGGGAAAAACAAAAAATGCATGCCTGGTGGGAACCAGGTGGGAACTGCTGATCTATGTCAGAACCCTGGCAGCTCTCCTGCTCCATCACAGGAGAGAAATGGGAAAGGAAAATTCACAGATGAGCACTGGGCATCCCCATATCCTACATTGCTCAGAATAGTTCTTAGGTTTAACTTTTTAATAAATGTTTCTATGTGATTTTTCACTTGAATGCAGAACTCAGCTTTAGTCCACATCCACCTCAAGCCCTTCCAATACCAAATACCTTTCCATGTGATGTTCTGTATTTTGGGAACTTCAATGATGAGTTCTAAAATCAATTTTCTTGACAATATTATTGAATATTCAATATCCAAAGCAACTTTTATAGCCTCAGGGAGAAGCCACTCCCAGGAGCCAGGGGAGTTGCAGAATGTGTGGGTTATATCTGCTGACCACGAAGTGCAGATAAGAACCTCTCCTAATAACCAGAGAATACTTAGATGAAGTTACAGACATTCCAGTAGGTCTCTAATGGTCCCATATCATTTTCTTTTTTGCAACTTGACCAAATTATTTGACTCCTGTATGCAGTTCCTCATTTCCAGATGAAGCCAGGATCACCTTGCCTGTCACAAAATCAAGGAAGTCAAGAGATTCCCCTTGCCACTGCCAGGTAAGAAGCCAGGAATCCCTTGTCGGGTCCCAGGTGGCCCTTTCTATTTATCTCAGTTGATGACCGCACTTTTGAATAGCACTTTAATTGATGGCCAGGGGCCAAAAATACCATTATCTGATTAAATACTTGCCTGATCAAATAACTGTGACAGCCACTGTCCCCACTGATGATCCCAGGAGTCTAAGGCTCAGGCCGGTGAGGCACTGACCAAGGGAGCTGACATCAGTGGTGGCTTCAAAAAAACTCAGGGCCTCCAACTTAGTGCTTACAAGGTGCTCATGACCCCAATCCGGCCGGTGTCTCCAGCCTCAGTTCATGCCCCCCTCTGTTGTCACTTAGCACGGGACATTCCTATGTGCCATTCCTCCACCTATACACTCACCCCCGTATTTCCCTGTCTCTATCCTCTCCCTGTGTGGAGAACTCCTCTTCATTCCCAGGCTTAAAGCCACACTGAATTCTGACCCAGTCCCCAGGGGACATAAATGAGGCCCAGAGAAGCTGAGTTTCTTACCACTAAGGTCAACTCCAACTACAAAATCTAAACCCTTTTCAGTTGCCCATGCTGCCTTTCATGGTTTGATCCTAAAAAAGCAGCCCATAAACCCTGACTTTTTCTGGTGCCGGCCCACAGTGAGGATGCTGTCTTCTATTTATTCAATAAGTATTCACAGGGAGCGCACCTGCGTGAGCTGGAGCAGAGTAGTGGTTAGGAGGACTCCTCTGGAATCACACTGCCTGGCTTCCTTCCTCGGCAAACCATGTGTCCCCAGGAAATGTCACTCATCTTAAATGGAAGCTGAGAGCAGAGCTGGCCCTGTCGCAACCGTCCACCGAATCTCAGCTCATTGCTACTGCCAGGCCCAGTACGTCAGGGCACACGAGCTCCATTCCCTGGCAACCCCCTCCTCTGCCTTCACTTGCATATTGTTTTTTATTATCTTTCATTGTATTTTTATCATCTTTTTTCCTTATGAATATTTCCTTACATAATCCAGTTGTCTCACTTAGTTCACATTTCAAGAGAGAATAAAATAATTTCTATACTCTTCTTCCTTATTAAGGCTAACTCTCATTCAATCAGAAAGAATTTCTGCAGACTATGAGCCCAGCCAACCACATATCATTTTCCATAGACACTGAAATTACAAGGCAAGTCTAAATTCATAGCTTCCAAAGGTACAGATTGATATGCACTCATTGAAATGATATAAAAAGAACTTACATGGGTCAATTTGTTCCATAGCTAATGTTTGCCTGTCTTGAGAAAGAAGAGAAAGAACCAGCTTCCTATTGCCTTACAAAACAGAAATTATTCGAGCTTATCCAGTAAAATATTAAGTTCTTTGTAAGTGTGACTTGAGCCATTATTATTAATCTTGCCTTTGAGTGGAATTTACCCACCGTGGGAAACAGTAACATTCTTTCAATTCTAACATTTCCTTTAGCTCTTCACTCATGATGAGGAACCACAGTGTGCAAAACAGAGGTAAGAAACACTTGCCACAGAGAAGACAAGTGGTGACTCTATAGCATCTCACTATGCTGATGGACAGTGACTGTAATGGGGTATGTGGTGGCGATTTGAAAATAGGGGGAATGTAGTAACCAAAATGTTGCTCATGTGAAACCTGGGCATAAGATTGTATAGTAAGGATACCTTAATAAAATAAATAAATAAAAATAAAATTAAAAAAAGAAACACTTGCCATAAGAATTACAAAATAAACAGGTAAGCCATCACATTATGATAGTCCTGCACTGTGACTTCGCTTCTGTGAAACTCAGAACTGCTAAGCTGATGTGGAAGATGTATTTAGCTCATTTTCCTGACAGATAGCATTCCATTGTGTTAACATTACAATTTTTATCCAAAACTAAATATGATCATTTAGGTGGTTTCCAGTTTTTTCCCCTATGAACACTACTATGTCATGAACAATATTGTAGATGTCTTCCCATGGACATAAATAGGATAATTTCTCTAAGTGTGAAATTGCTAGGTTATAGGATGTGTCACCCTTAAATTGTACCAGATGCATTTTCCAAAGCAGACGTATCAATTACTGTCACCCAGAGCTATGAGTTCCCCTTGCACCCCATCCTAATAGTTATTTTTGACAAACTTTTAGTTTTTGCCAATCCATTGGGTGTAAAGTAGATTTATCTTAGAAAAATTTGTGAAATGAAAACAAACTGACCTCTTACTGATTGTAAACATAAAAATCAGAAGGATACCATGTGTGCAGAGAGGTCTACAACAGCACATAAATATAGTGTTATATTATTATTGGTGGTGAGTTTTGGTATTATTAGTATTATTTTGTCCAATTAAACCTGTCACATTCTTGTGCAATTTTTTTTCTTCCTTCCATGTGCCATGGAGATTGTGTGTTCACATCTGACCCTGCAGTCTCTTTCTGTTGAGCCATATGAGAGGGCTTAGGGCTGGAGGAAGCAGACCCCATGGGATAGGGTGGAATGACGGACAGTTCTACTGACCTGGGTCCCAATTACACCTCTCTCCCTCTAACAGTCACCTTGGGCAAATTAATTCTTGGGTCCTCCCCTCCCCCACCATAAAATCCAAATAGTATTAGCTCACAGGGTTCACACCCACACATTTGAATATCTTTCCGTCTTTTCTGTATTCCCTATCCTTCTCCAGGGATTCCCAGCCCAACTGACACCACTAGACCTAAGAGCTTCCTCTCTTGCCACCATCATGTCCTCACTGTTCTGCGAATGTAAATACCATCATCCATATTTTACAAATAGGAAACTTTGGAAATGTTCAGTTATTCGTGATAGTTCAGTCTCTACGTGATTAACAGACTTGACCAATTTTCTGATAAATGAATTCAAACTAAGCCATTAGGAGCCTAATAATTCCGTACCCAACAATTCCACACCATGTTTGGGAGTGGAGGGGAGAAAGTTTCCACACCACCAAGCAATTCTTGACACCAGCTGGATAACCTACAATTCAACTCAGTTCTAACCCTCTCTACCCGGAGAGTGCCATTGGGTCCTGCAGGTGAAGGGGTCGGCGCCAAAGACTGTCCCCGCAACCCCTGCCAGTCAAATATAAATTCCAAGTCCAGGTTGTCAGCTGAGTTTCTGACCTACTAATATTTCAAAATTCTTATCTGTATACAAGGCAAAGATTCCAGACCCTCTCTTTGGGTTTGGCTGATTTGCTAGAGTGGCTCACAGAACTCAGAAACATTTTATTAGCTGCATTACTGGTGTATTACAAAAGGATATAACTCAGAACAGCCAAGTGGAGGAAATGCATAGGACAAGGTCCCAAAGGAGCTTCTGTCCTTGTGGAATTTGGGGCCCAACATGATGGCACACGGAAGTGCTCTCATTCACCACCTGAGGCTCTCTGAACCCCATTCTTTTGGGTTTTCACGGAGGCTTCATTACATAGACATGATTGATGAAATCAATGGCCACTGGCCATTGATTCAATAGTCCAGCCTCTCTCCCCTTCCTGAGGTCACGGGGGCGGGACTGAAAGTTCCAAATCTCAAACCACCTGATTGGTTCCATTGACAACCAGCCCACATCCCTAGCAGCTCTCGGAAAGTCTCCTCATTAATGTAAAGTCTGGTGTGGTTGAAAGGCGTTTTGTTTTGAATACTAAGGTACCTTTAGCGCTCCTATCATTTAGAAGATACCAAGGGTTTTAGGAGCTCTGTGCTAGCAAGAGGACAAAGATCAAATACGCACTTAATCACAACATCACAGAGCCTAGGCAAATGGATCACAGGACAAAAAATATATCCTGATCTATTGGAAGATTCTCCAGAAGAGTTCGGGTATACTCCAAAATTTTAACATTACTCTCTTAAATTTGGGATTATGGATGATTTAGTTTATTTTTTTGCTTGTTTTTTATTTTGTTTACTAATGCTTTCTTTCCCTACCTTTGACCTATAAATATTCTTTAAAGTATATGGCTCTTTTCTTGTACAATTTTTTTAATCGTATATAAGTGTAAATTAACATTTGCTAAAACATAGATATAGATACCTGCTTAAAATAAAACGCTTTTATTATAAGTTATGAAAGAAAGGTCTAGAGTTGTTTTTCTCTAATAATATTAACAACAATTAGCAGTAACTTTCATTGAGTGATTAATAGGGGTCAGGCACTGTGCTAAGAGCTTTATATAAGTAAGAATTTTGAAATATTAGTAATTATTGATATCTGTATGTTTTACAGTCCATGCCTTCTCTTACTAGGTTACTCTGCCTCAAATTTTATTGGCCACCTACACTGTGTCCTTAATGTTCTTTCACTGGCTCTGTGACAATCATCAAGGAGACCTTCCATTCTCTAAGGAGGAGAATGCTATTTCATGGGGTTCTAAAACTCAAATGCCATGTTTTATGTAAAGCAAACGTTCCAAAGATTAGCTGCCATTTTTTAGAACAAAATCAATTAAATACTTGTAGTAGATTACACAATCAAAATTTCATTTATTCATTAAACAAAGATCCAAGCAGGCCTTCAAGGGAAAAATTGCATGGCAAAGTTGGTTTTTTTAATTTGTTTCGTTGTATACAACTCATTCTCTGAATAGACTACAAATGCATATAGCCATTTCCAAATGCTATTTTTCAAGCAGAGCTTTTTCTAAATAATTAAGCAAGGCACTAAGAGTTGAAATACAATAAATTAGTTGCCACAATGTAGTGAAAAATTCATAATCACTGAACATTATTACATATACTACACAAAGTAATAGGAAGTGCTGGGTTATTTTCTTTTCTCTGTTTCTTATTGTCTCCATCCATGTTGAAAGATGGTTATGGTCATTTCAATACTAAGGCTCTACATATTGCTTCACTGTAATTTAAAATAAAGTTTTTCAAGTCTGTGTTTATATATTATGATGGCTTTTTTAGCTTTCTCTTGGTTAGGATTTGCCTTGTATACAGTTCTCCATCCACGCATTAGTGACATCTCTGTGTCATATTTAGATGTAGAATTAGCACATAACTGGAACTTTTAAGCCAATCTGCAACTAACTTTAATCGCTTAGTTTACACCTCTAACATTTAATGTGATCATATCTTGGGGTTCTTTTTTATATGATATTGTGCCTCTTATTTGACCTACTTTTCACTGACTTACTGTGTCTTTTCCTGCCAGATATTGGGTGTATCTCTTTATTCTCCTTTCTTTCTCATCTTGGAAGTTATGCATTCCAATTCTACTCTTCCATTGGTTATTTTTAACATTTTAAAATAAAACACACTTGAATTTTAAAAATCTGAAGTTCATCTCCTTTTCTCAAACAATATAAAACATTTAGAGTGCTCTAATTCTGACAGTATGGATTCTGCACTGTGTTTGAAAGTTAAGCTCCTTTACCTATAAAATAAAATTTGAAAAGCAGAGATATCTTTAGCATTATTCCTATTTTTAAGATCAGCAATTGGTAGGTGAAATTAACTTACCATGATGAATGTAATCTAAACTGTAAGTTAGCAAACAGTTTTCTACAACAAATATTTAGTACATCTAATTCCCTATATTCTTAGGCTCAACATTAAAAGCCAAAATCCATGGAACCATTAAGATAAAACTTACAATGTTTCAGGAACATTCTGTTCTTAGTAAACTTAGAAAGAAACTTAGCCAGCTCTTTGATGACAAGAAGCAGAATACACATTTAATCGAAATGCTCTAGTTACTGGCATGCAAATATTTGCTGTTTTATATAGTATTTTGTCTCAAAAATGTCCTGTATCAAAGGTATCACATTCTTTCCAAGTTCTTGTTCAGCTATTAACCAGGACTATGGCTTTAGCTATATTTCCTTGACTGAATTAAGACAATATGGCTTTTAATTCTGCCTTCACACCAATCACCTCCCGTCCATTTTATGTTGTTATTGTCCAGTATTCTACTTTCATATTGTTTTTATATGCTCAAGGCTTTATGAGTTTTAAACAGTTAATCCTTGCTTAAGATTACCAACATATTTACAAATATCCTTGCTAAACATTCCTTCTCACACCTCACTTCTTCCTTGTGGCCTCAATTTCATCTTTTATTAATGTTTACTGGAAAGATATGCAGTGTAAATATGTTATTTTCATTAAAGTATATGGAGAAAAAAAAACATCAAAACTTAACAAGTGTTATCTTAAAGTGTAGGCATCATGGGAAACCAAAACCCTCTCAATGAACTTTTTGCATTCTGTTACTTTAAAGTCCATTGGTCTATCTTGCTCTTTTAAAGAATCTTTTAGCCAGGCATGATTTTGTAACATAATGTATTGGTCATTTGGAAAATAATGATTCACAGACCTGAGCAGATCTTTCCAATGTTCATATATTATGTAATATGTTTTTAAAATCATATTTACAAGTAACACCACCAACCTCATCCGAAAAGCCTAACTGGCTGGTGTGCTGATACATCATGGAGGCAGAGACAAGTTTTTCCAAATTCCAGTTTGTACTTGAAAAGTCTAATTTTATAATTGGCAAAAAATACCACCAGTTGTTTTCCATTAAAAGACAGACTCACTCTGTTCATTTTTTATAAAATATCTGCCAGATGCCCAAGTCTGAATAACCATAGTTTGTCCATCATTGTTTCGGGTTTAAAAAAGTGGTGTTCCATTAAGATAAAAAGTTATTCTTTCAAGTTAAAAGAAAAAGTGTTCCCTAAATTGGGAATGAGCTTGACTTGTTTGTTTCTTATGGTCAGACTAGAGTGACCACAGAGGATGGATGATAGATGCAGAAAGATTATTCAAAGTGTCACTAAAAAGTAAAATATTTGGCTTTTCATCTAGTATAAAGGAAATCATGGAAGAATTTTCATTGGGGGGAGCAGCAAAGTCAGAATTACGTTTTTTCAAGATTACTCTGGCCACCCTAGAAAGAAAGGGGAAAAAACAAGCGAGAGAACAATGCACAGGAGGCAGCTGTCCAGAGTGAGATGCCGTTGGTGTGGACTGAGAAGGTCACCACAGGCACAGGAAGGAGCAGTCGCTTCCAGCTCCGTGTTGGAGGGAGGCAATCGGAGACAGTAATGAAATCTTACTCAAATGTGAATTTCCTTTCTGCAGATCATAAAGAAAGCATGCCGTTCCATCCTCCACAGAGAAGTCAGTCTCCCGCCAGCTACAGCCCTCGGGAAAATTCGCTACACTATAAAAACACGAGCTGGAGAAAACCTTTTCCCACAAGGTCTGATGAGAAGGTAAAATGGACCTGTCTCTACAACATGTTACTAGATGAATTTAGCATCTACAGAGGCCTTTATTGAACAATGCCTGAAAAGACATTATCATGATTGGCTTTAGTTTTCTCCTTCTGACCACATATTATTGGGTTTTAGTATTTATTAAGTATGTTGGTGTATAACATTTTATAGTGCTCTTTCACCAGAATCTTTGACTTGCACATTACCAGATTTTCAAAGCATTTTTTTTAATTAATCCAAAATATATAGAGACATTTAGAACTGTGTTTCATAGTTACTGGCTGTTCAAGAATCTTTTAAGATTAATAAGGATTTACATACTGCAATTATTTTTCCAACAACAGTCCCACATATCACATATTCAATTCATTTGAACAGTTCCAAAACCATTTATTGAGCATTTCCTATACAACATGCCACAGGTTATAGTACCTGCCCCAGAGTAGAGAAGGGAGAGATGCAAATGGTATTAGATGTTTTCTTGTTTGCCCTTCATCTATTTCCTGGTTTCTTTCTGGAATACTCTCCATCCCTACAATCAGTTCCTCCAGGACCATGCTGCACTTACATTTACCCCTGTGGAGGGACAAAACTTTCTTTGTAGCTTCTATGCATTTTCCTCCATCACCTTTGACTATAAAGCACAGAAGGACATGCTTCTGGGTCTCCATCCACATCCTATGTGTTCAGGGTCCTGCCCCAGAGCCTGCAAAGGGTTTTGAGCAGAAGCAGAGCATAGAGGGTATCTCTGGTCAAATCTCCAAAATCCCTGCGGTAGCCTAAAGGTCTTCTGTGGTCCTTATATTTAAGTTCTACCTTAATTCTAAAAGAGGTCTCATGCTTTTAAGTCAGACTTTGGGAAACCTTTGCACACACTTTGTTTATTGCCCCTTTTACATACCTAGCTTCCTTTCACTCTGTCATCTTCAGAAGCACTGGAATCCCTGTGTTCCAACTAGATGTCTATCCAAAATCACACCCTCCCAGAGCCTGGATTCTTCACAGGCATGGAAGAGGCTTGCCAAAGATCAGATTTCCCTGATTTCAACTCTTTAAATGCCTCTCTATAATTTGTGACCTATCCATGTACTATGAATAATGCTTTTTATTCATATTCTTTACGATGACTCTTTTTTCACTTTGTATCACTGCCCTAGATAGAAAATCAGTATTATATACCATGGAGAGAAAGCAAACTGAAAACTAATTACAGCATTCCATTTCTAGATATAAACCCAAAAGAACGGAAACAGGGCTTCGAACAGATATTTGCACACCCACGTTCAAAGCAGAATTATTTACAATAACCAAGAGGTGATAACAACCCAAGTGTCCATCAGTGGATAAATGGATAAACAGAATGTGGAGTGTGTGTGTATAAACATGATTCAGCTCTAAGAAAGGATGAAATATTTTTCTAAAAAAAAAGAAATGAATAATAGAGTTGAACCTTAAAAACATTACATTAAGTGAAATAAGCCAACCACAAGAGGACAGATATACAATTCTGCTTATGGCAAATTCACAGGGGCAGCAAGAACATGGTGGTTACCAGGGCTCGGGGAGGAGATGAAGGCATAGTTTCAGGTCGGGGTGATGGAAAGGTTTTAGAGATGAACAGTGGTGAATGGATGCCAAGCAATGCGAATGCCTTCAATGCCACTGTACTGCACACTTAAAAATGGTTTCAATGGTAAATATTATATCATCTGTGTTTCACCACATTCCTTTAAAGTCATTGTAGCTCAAACAAAACAAGGCCATTAAATTGTAGCAAGATCCCATCATTCCCTAATGCCTCCACCTAAGGACTTTTCTTCTTCTGATGAAGGAGAACTTAGAAATACCAGAGAGATATGGCCACATACTAGCACCAAAATGAGACATTCCTCTTGAATAATGCAGAGGGCTAGAAGAGAACTGAAGGGGGACATTTTCTCCCCCCTGGGAATGCAGAGTTGCTCAGTGCTGTATTTGAGCACCATCTACACCCACCGGCAGCACTTGTAACCACGCCCAAAGAAACAGATGTCTATAAAATCTCCAAGTGTCTTGCAGGTTGAACAAATAAATAAAACCAGAGTAGGTGAAATGCACCAAGGCTGAGCCCTGACAAACCCCAGACTGGCTGAGAGGTCCCCCCAGGAGCAGCAGACCCCTCCGAGCTCAGAGAGCCCACACCTCCACAGGGAAATGGGGCTCTGAGGCACCCTTTGTCTCTGAAGCCTGTTATGTGGCACTGCTGGACCTCCCCAGCACCAACTTGCTCCTGGGGGCAGGGACTAGGTAAAGGAATTATCCAAAGGATGCCTCAAATAAGAGGTGGCTTTGATCCCACACTTGATGGAAGAGAATGACAGAGCCGGGCGCAGGGGAAGGTGAGGAGCAGGGGGGATTCCAGGCAGTTGCAGCTAGGGGTTCTCACTCATGTCAAGCCCTGAAGCTGTGTGTGTCCAGAGAATAGCAAAACATTGGGTTGGCCAGACTCCTGTCCTCAGACTGGGGGGTGGCAGGAGGTGAGGCTGTGGAGTTCAGTTGGAGCTGGCTCATGCCTTTCCCAAAGGCGCTCACATATGCTTGGCGTGCCCATCACTGGAAGGATCAGTTTGTCCTGGGAGGACAGAGGCCCAGTTTGAGAGAATGAAGACCTGACGTCACATCCCTCACTCTTGGCAACCACATGACAGATGTTGACTTCCTGAGCCTCCACCCACCTCACAGGATTATTACAGGGTGGACCGGGATAATAAATAAGGAGGGGCCTTAGAGATACTGGACTCATGTAGGGAATTATTTAATATTATTATCCTTGGAACCCTGTAAAGGAATTGCAGATCTGTGGTGTATCTCTCTAACTGCTCTTCCTCTCTGATGGTGAATTTTATAATCAAAAGAAATCAATTGGTATAAATACGGTAGAATGGCACAGAGAGAAAGCCAAACAGATGAGGGTTCAAATCCTAGTTCCACCGTATGTGACTTCAGGTAAGTGGTACAAAGGTGCTCTCGATCTGTACCTGTCTTTCTCTTCCCTGCTGTTTTATGATGACTGGGGCCACATAGGCTTTACAAACAGTATGCATCCCACGGCAGTAAGCTTCAGCAGGGGCAGATTCTGAAAGCATTGATTGACAGAGGATTTATTATCCATTCTGAACATGATGCCAAAGGGCCTTTCTCAATAGATGGAGTGAAATGTCTGGTTACTCTCAATGACAGACAGATTCTTGTCATGCCTGTTACTTTTTCTGTGTCCATCTCCAGATCCAGAGACAGAATTTTTATGCTGTTTATAAGCTATAAATCAAACCATGAATTGGCACTGGTGGGACAAAACTGAATTTTAATTAATTGATAATTAGAATTTCCCATTGATCCTCAAATACTCATCATTTAACTTGTACTGCAGGATGTCCAGCACAATGAATGGTACATTGGAGAATACAGTCGCCAGGTTGTAGAAAAGGCATTAATGAAGGAGAACAAGGTAACACCTTCTATGGGACCCACCTCATTGTTTCTCAGAGCATCTGTGGCTTTCTGCCCATAGGTCACGGGACACGACAAGCAGGGTTTGGACGCAGGGGCTCCTGCATCACCTGTATTCTCACTGCAGCAGACGTTACTGAAAGGGGATCTCACATAGGTGTAGATTTGAGACTTGGCTGTCACTTATCAGCCATGTGACTTTCTCATGTGCCTAAATATCTTCAAGTGTAGTTTTCTTTATTCATGAAATGAAAATAGTAAAATCAACCCTCAGGAGCTCTTTTGGAGATCAAATGCGGGAGCTAGAGTAGGAATGGAGGTCACAATGGAAGGTGGCTTCCTTCTGCCTCTTCAAGTTTCCTCCCCTTACTAAAGGTATTTCCTCTCCTTATAGTTGGGTCTTTATGTCCCACTTCTCAGCAAAACGTCAGGGATCATGAATGGTGTAACAGTCAGGATATGATTGGTTATGCTGTAGTAACGACCCCAAAAGCTCAGCTGCTCAGCCTACCAAAACTCTATTTCTTGCTACACTCCACGTTTAAGACAGGTTTGGGTGGGCAGACCCAGGCTACTGGAGGCCCCATCTCAGTGCATGCTCCCACAACTCACACACTGGCTCCTGATGCATCTTCTCAGAAGCAACATACTTCATGCCTGCTCCTATTTCATTGGCCAAAGTCACAACTTCAAAAGGGATGGGAAGTTCAAACCTACCATTTGACCACAGAGAAAAACTAGAATATTTGTGATCAGATCAAATGACTACTGCACCCATCATCACAAGTAGCAAATCATCATCTGCAACTACTAAAAAGAACCACTCTATCATGTGCAGAGAGCCAAACTAGATCATTCATAAGTAATAGGCTTTCAAGATTGATGCAACATCAAAACCCATCCTTAACTAACCAGTACAGAGGTCATTATTGAGTGAGGAAGGACAAAACTGAATGAGTAAGCTAAATATTAGTAGATGGTCAAATACATGAGAGGTCCCCCATAAATTTTAATAAAACCTAGCTCTCAGTCTTGATATTATAAAATTAAATAAGATAAATTATATGTTAAGTTGCTAGGGTAAACAGAATAATGCCCCCCGCACACAAGATGTCCACAGTTTAATCCCCAGAACTTGTGACCATGTCACCTTACGTGGAAAAAAGTAATTTACAGATGAGATCAAACCAAGATTCTTGAGACAGGGAGATTATCCTAGATTATCTGGGTGGGTCAATGTAATCCCATGAATCCTCATGAGGGAGGCAGGAATGTCAGAGTCACACTTGGTGAGGTTGGGGCATAAATCAACACCAGCGGCAGCCCCTAGAAACTGGATGAGGCAAGGAGACAGACTCCTCCCTAAAGCCCCCACCCGCCCAAGAGAAGGAACACAGCCCTGGTGATGCCCTGACTTCCAGAATTATAGGAGAACAAACGCAGTTTTAGATCACTCGATTCATGGTGATTTGTTATGGCAGCAGAAGGAAACTAATATAGTGGCCAACAACATATCTTGAATATATTAAGAATAAATGAAATTACCTCATTTAAGGTCTCCACCACAAAGTGGAGAAAGTGGCAGCCCCGTACCCAAGGGCGGTGCTGTTTTCACAAAATCCCAGCTGCCTCTAGGAGCCATTGGAGTTCCTTGGGCGACGCTGTGCCTCTAGGGCTCTCTCTTCCCTCACCGCAGGGAATCCCGCCAGGGCTGACCTGTGCCGGGTAGAACAGTGGAGTGGCGGGGCCAGCTCCAAGCGGGCCTCTTCTTGGCTAACCAGCACCCAGTGAGCCACTGCACCCTCTGAACCTATTTCCCAACAAAACAACTGCTCTTCAGAGACCTGCTTCCAGGAGCCACTGTGGGGATGGTGCTGGAAGAGCAATGTACACGTCACATAAAGCCCTCCTGGCGGCATGTGGACGCTCAGCCAATGCTCCAGTCACTGCCCTTCCACACGCCTGCTTCTGCCTCCCCCAGAAAGCATTGGGAGAACCATCTCAGTTCAATGACTTCACATTTCCCTATTCTGTTTCCTACTCTGTCTCAGTTTTGTCAAAATGTGTTTCCCACTTATGAAAGATCATTTAATTTAGATCTTGCCCGGAGTCATTATGACAGACATGTTGCAGAGTTTCAGAGGATAAATCCAAAAATCAGTCCTGCCCCTTGGCCTCCTCTGCATTTCTGATCTTTGCAACATCCTGTGCTTGAGTTATGAGACTTCAATTACGGCTGAACTTAATTTTTTAGGCAGAACAAGTTTTAGAAAATTCCTCAATCCCACTCAGAAGCTGGTATATTTAAAAAGCAAGAACCTGACGTTTAGCTATTCCATTGACTAGTTGTGACACATTAGGGGAGTCACTTAAGCAATGAGGTCCGAGTAACTCCCTTACCTGTAAAATGGGGATAAGATAACTCCTCAAATTTTACATGAAGATCAAATGAAATAACATAGGTGAAGTGCTTGGCATCTTGAGGACAACTCTCAATCAACCTTGTTTATGACATCACTATAACTTCCTAGTATTATTTGTAAAGCTCATATATTTATAGTATTATTATATAGTATTATAACCATTATATATACCAATACCTGTAATATCTACAAATATTACAGACTATATACATACTAAATATAGGCGATAAAGAATTATATAACAGCTATAAATATACATTATTATATATAATATCTATATAAAAAATAAATAGCACTTCACACATCTAATTCGATCTCTTCTTTATAGATCCTACTATCTATTCTTTCCACATCACTTATAACCATCTATACAAGATTCTATACATTATAGTTACAGATTTTTCAGTATTATTCATCATATAAGTGACACGACATAGCTACAAAACTAAGCCTTGCCGGTGTGCCTATTGGCAGCAGTATTGCCCCAGTTCTCAGCCCTTTACACCCAGATCCTCACCCTAGTTATTCCCCGAGCCACGTCTGCTCCGTGTCATTTGCCTCCTCTCAGCCCTCAGACCGTTTCACACCTCTGACCTGGAAACCCTCCACTTCCTCTCTTGGCCTCAGGAACACTGAAGCTTCTGGGTTTTTCCTTCTCTCTCTGACCTCTTAATGCCTTTTCTGTCCCCTCTTCTTCACCTCACCCGTGGCTGTATTCTCTTCTCCCTCAGAGAGTCTCTCCACTTATTTTGGTATCAGTGACTTTGAAGCCCCATGTCTCTTTTGGGGACCCTAATCCCATGTTGACGTCTCTCCAAACAGAGGCTTGATCACACTAAAGCCTCTCCAGCTCCAGGCCTGCGGCAGCTCCCACTAGAATCATACCTGAGCGTCAGGCAGAATAGGAAGCATAT
Organism: Phataginus tricuspis; assembly: GCA_029783875.1. Lineage (NCBI taxonomy): Eukaryota > Metazoa > Chordata > Mammalia > Pholidota > Manidae > Phataginus > Phataginus tricuspis. The sequence goes on from JAQQAC010002594.1 coordinate 85,503,110, forward strand.
GAACACAGGGAGGTGAAGGCAGGCACACCTGGCAGGGGCAAGAGGGCTACTCCATGCAAAGGGGGGTGGCCTGGGCAAAAGCTGGGAGTGCCAAAGCAAGATTGGCCCGTGGTGAAATATGGCTTTGCCGGAGCCAGGACGCAGGGGTGGGAGACCACAGGAGAGGCGAGAGACAACCGCAAGATGGGCTGGTGCATTTACCCACGAACGTCATGCTAAGGTTGTAGGCATGACACTGAGGACAGTGGCGGATGACGGAAAGCTTGGAAGGAGGGAGTCCACAGGAATGGTACACTTCCCAGAAAATAGCAAGGACCCTTGCACATTCGCACACTCAGGAAATAGCTCTGAATTAAAGTGAATGAAGAACTGGGTTTCCAAAAACTAAAATCGATTGGGAATCCCACACCCATAAGCATTACTGTTGCCAACACGAGTAGGTGGGGCGCGGGCAAGCCTGAGAAGATGATCATTCTTCCTTTCGCTGCAGGATGGCACTTTCTTGGTTCGAGACTGTTCTGCTAAATCCAGGGCAGAACCCTATGTTTTGGTCGTGTTTTATGGGAACAAAGTTTACAACGTGAAAATCCGCTTTCTGGAGAAGAATCAGCAGTTTGCCCTGGGGACAGGACTCAGAGGAGATGAGGTGGGTATTATCTAACTGCTTCTCTTTTCCAGGCTAAAGACAGCAAATAAGGGGACAGCTGGGAGTATGCTGGCCAGGTCTCGGCCCATACCCCATGCCTGCAGGGTCGGAGAAAAGAGAGCCGCCCTGGAGGCGGAGAGTGTCACCTACTCCTTCCAGCTGTCTTCCACAGCACCACCGTGCTTGTCTTATACTCAGCTCACTGGGCCGGCAGCCAGTCCTGACTGTTCCATGCATCCTCTGTCCTGCTTTGCCCATTAAGGAAAACTCATTCTGCAAGACACATCTAAATTCTGCCTCCCAGAACCCATGTTAATGTTAATGTTAATGTCACAATCCTTGCCACCCCAGCGCTGAGCTCCCGTGGCAGGCATCTCGGGCAGTATCTATCAGCAGTAGCAGTCGGTAGGTTTGTGCAGCAAATCGAATGTGAGCTGAGTTACAGCATTCAGGGCTCGGTACCGATCTGGAGATGGGTGGCTGGGTGAAAGACCCAATCAACTCAAGCATTTACTAATAACCACATAAACAAATCAAAGAGAACGGGGAAAAGAGATTGATTGTCACTGTTTATACTAGGCCTGGTCTGTCTACATTATCTCATTTTAATCCTCAACTCCTCGATATAACGATTGCTCCTATTTTAGATGCAGGGAAACTGAGGCTCAGAAAATTAAGAAAATGGCTAGAGATGCACAGGTAGTAAATGAGAGGGCAAGGCGAGGCGATGCTGTGAACTCCTCTTGAAAGGAAGGAGGGAAGAAGGAAGGGAGGAAGGGCAGGGTTCAAGTTGTGCGCCACTGTTTGCTAAGTATGTGAGCTTGGGAGAGTCGCTTAACTTCTCTGAGATTTTGTTTCTTCAGAGGTAAATGTTCAAGTCTAGACCTTATAATTCAGTGATTCTCATTTAGCATCCCCAGACCTCAGTTTATCTGTTGGTATATATTATGGGCTGAACTGTGTCCCCAACCCAAATCCATTCATTAAAGCAGTAACCCCCAGTGAGGTCACACCTCAGAATGTGACGGTATTTGGAGATGGGTCTTTAAAGAGGGCCTTAAGGTAAAATGAGGTCATTAGGGTGGACCATAATCCAGATGGCTGGTGTCCTTATAAGAAGCAGAGATCGGGGCACATGCACAGAGAGAGAAGATCATGTGAGGATACAGGAAGGAGACACATCTACACGCTCGTCTACTCACAAAGGAGAGAGGCCTTTGGAGAAATCAACCCTGCCGATACCATGATCTTGGACTTCCAGCCTCCAGACCTATTACAAAATAAATTTCTGTCATTTAAGCTCTCCCCACCCCCACCCCCCACCCCAGTACTTTGTAAAGGAAGCGCAAGAAAACTAATACCATGTGAAGCCTGATCGGTCACACAAATATCTATTGTTCTTCAATAGATATCAAAATAGGGAATATTGCCAGGGCTGCCAGAATGGTCCAGGTAGGCCTCTATGTGAAACCCTTAACAACTGCTGAGTGTGGATTCCAGCGTAAACCCACTCTCTGACCCAGAGCCCTTTGCTAAGAATCACACATGGCTGGAGAGGGAGGGTCCACCCAGCACGGTGTCAATTCACCAGGCTTTGCTACAGCCTGGGAGAGTTTAGGGCCAAATGAGAGATGAGTGACTAAATAGATTAATACAAAAATCTGCTAAATACAGCCACAATAACAAAGTGTTGATTCAAAACTAAAATAGCCAATTTTTTCCCTTTGTGCTGAGGATTAGTGAATTAATGAATGTAAAAGCACTCAGAACACTGCCCAGAGTATATCAACCCCACGATAAACATTAGTCATTTGTATTTTCGTTATTACGACTGAGTCGTTGTGATAACTAGGATATTGTTCCTCTCATCTGAATACTTATGGTTAAAGGACTTCCAGATTTGTTTCCTTTTATCCTTCTGTATCTTCTTCAAGCTCACAGAATTTCTCTTTTTAAAAAAAAAAAAAAGGCTTTCTATGACTTAACTATTTGGGAGAAAGGATTCATTTTCTTTAAAGAATACAGAAAATGGAAATCAGGTGCCCTAACATGTGCCAAGCCCCCCTGGAGTTGCTGGTTAATTTGCTCTCTCCTTTGGTCCTTGCCAAAGCCCCAGGGAAGACGTGTTGTTCAACCCCTTTTACAAGTGAGAAAACAGACCCCAAGAGGTTATAGCTTCTTTTTTCCCCCACATGTCATACTTTGGGCTGCTAATAAAAATGAGGAAACAGCAGCTCTGTGATGCTCATAATGCTAATAATGTTTAATCAGATTGTCAGCCAGATCAGCGACAGCCTCAGCAGGTAAGCAGTTGTCATCTATGGCATCCCAAAGATTAAAGCATCAGCTTCCAAGGGAGATGCTCAAATTATTGTCACCAAGCACCCCTTGCAGATTCAAATGCCTATTTGAAGAAGACCTTTTTTGGTTATCGCAGAATTTTCTCCTCCCATGCATCTGCCAAGCAAGAGTTCTCTTTTTGTGTATTTATTTAACTTACCTACGTAAAAACAGGCACTATTCTGTGCAATTAACAATTACTCTATAACTTGATGTAATCCTCAGAGCAACCCTGTATTGGTAGGTGCTGCCGACATCTCTGTTTAATTGATGGTGAAACTCAGGCACAGTAATGTGAAGTGACTGGCCCATGGTCACGGCTAGTACATGGCAAACCTGAAGCTCAGTGTAGTCTATAAAATTATTGGCATCCTCATACAGTCTCAGAGAACATCGTGACCAAATGCAAACAATCCCCAGTCTGCTTGAAAATAGCTAACACTTACACGAAGCTTACTGTGTGCTAAGCACTGGGTGAGAAATGAAAATGTATGGGTGGTCCTTCCTGCCTTTCCTCTGAATGAGCCCAGCACTGGTCCAAGAGTGTGGCGTGTAGATGGCTTGGTTTCCTCCTGCCTATCACAGGCCAGCCTTTGTCCTGCTGAGGAAGAATTGCCCATCTTCTAAAAAAGGTGGAAGAATCTGGAATGGCAAGGCTCTGCTAAATGCAAGCCAACTGCTAGCGGCTCCATCTGATGCTTGAATAAAGAAATAGCATCTCAGTCTGGCTCCACGGGACAAACATACTGAGACGCAGGGTTTTCGAGGATAATTGGAATTTGTGTGGTTTCTTGGCTGCCTCGCAAACTTTGGAATTCAACCACACATGCAGTACAGCGACACCTGTCTCAAGTGAGGTAGTTTAAGTGTAAGACGAGATGGTGTAAATAGAGTGCTAGATACACAGAGCCAGCTGCTTAATAGGTATCGGTTTCCATCTTCAATGGTTCCTGAAAGTGCTTCCCTGAGGTGTTTCCCAGGCATGGGTAAGGACAAGCTCCCACCGGGCTGGGGGACCTGCAGAAGAAGGCTGGACAAGGCCCTGGGAAGGCAATGCCTGTCAACACTCCTCACAAGCACAGAAGGCGAACAAACCCACATATGCCTGCAAGGAATAAGCCTGGGAAAGTCCACTTTGCTGCATGTATTTAGGTCATTCTTTTAGCCACATGCCTAGAAACTTAGATTTAAGGAGAACCCAGTGTCTTAGTTTCTTGAGGCTGCTGTCACAAAGTGCTACAAACATGGTGGCTTACGACAAAAGAGACGCATTCTCTTGCAGCTCTGGACACCAAAAATCCAAAATCAAGCAAGGCAAAGAGGTCCTAGAGGTCCTGGAGAGGATCTTCCTCGGCTCTCCCAGTTTCTGGTGGTGGTCAGCAAACCTCGACTTCCTGCTCTGGCCACTTCACTCTAACCTCTGCCTCTGTGGCCACTCTTCCTCCTCCTCTTCTCTGAATGAATCTCCCTCTGCTTCTATCTTATAAGGATACAAGTGGTTGCTTTCAGGGATGACCTAGGATAAAGTCTTCCTTCCAAGACCCTTAACTTAATCCCATCTGTTGTCATGTCAAGGAATATTCACTCTTTTGATGTATAATATAATATTCACAGATTCCAAGGACTAGGTCATGACATATCTTTGGGGGACCACCATTCGGCCCCCTGCACCATTTGCTCGGTTATTGACAAAGCATTCATTTTATGCCTAGACTCAATACTCCATTCTAGGGACACAGAGTGGAGTAAGGTGGAATCCCTGACATCCAGGGGCTACCCTGCTAATCTGTATCTGTCTATACATGTACCTAAGCAGGAGTGAGACTGGGAATATTTAGCAGCTGACAGAACATCACCTCTGGCCAGCCAGTGAGGCACCTGCCATTAATAAACCTTCAGAGCTTTACCTGCTACCAAGCATCAACCTTGCATCTAAGTTTCAGAAGCCACGTTTGTCAACATTCTGTGAAAGCTCATAGAATGAAGGAATTTTCAGTCATCAGACTTTGCCTTGCCTTGCAAATGTTTATGATAAGCTGCTAAAAATTATGATAGATGTTTACTTGACAAATTAAACTTTGAAAACCAGGAGACAGAGACAAACCGCTAAGCCATGGCTTGTTTCTCATGTCCCTTGTCTGCTTCTCTCTCCTCTCTCTCTCTTTACATCTCTCACTTTCTTTTTCTCTCTTTTCTTCTTTCACTCCCCTGTGTGTGCCAACCAGATTGACTTACCTTTCCGGCAGTGAAACATTGGCCAGAGTTAGTATATAGGGTAAACACAGAAGGTTTTGACAAACTTTAAGATCTAATATTAGGATGACGTTTGCTGTTCTCCTAAAAAAAGTCATTCAATAAAAAAATAAGAGCTTAAATATAATCTTTTTTAGAAGTCTCTTTCAGGTAATACATCAGCTGCAGGCCTATCGTTACAAGTGCATAATAAGAAATGACAGTATGATTTATTGCTTCTGCCTTGCTTCCTACTACTTATTAAAATTACAATTTCATATAAAATAGCATCCATACAGTAGATTATTAAAACAATGAACATTGAACTCATTATTTCGAGGCCATCCTAAAGAAAGCAGGCATGAGAATACAAAGCAAGCACTTTCCCTCTGGAGATTAATACCAGAAAAGAGGATTTCTTTTGTGCTATGTGGGTTAACCAATTTTGTGGAAGAGTTCTGCATGAAAAGTTTCTTTTCATTAATCACTTAGTTTTGTCAAGTATGAAGAAAGAGAAAGAAAGGCCTGCCCTTCATTTATAACTGGAAATGAAATGCAAAAATGTCCTTTCTTCCCAAACACTTACAATGAGAGTCCATAAACTTCTCTGGTGAAGTCATTGCTGTTTCATCCAGTTCTCAGCAAGCCTAGAAAGAGGAGGTCACAGCATGATGGACACTTACTGAGCACTCCCTGCACCTGAGCTCTTCTAAATGCTGTATATGCACCACCTCGATCAGTCCTCACCATGGCCCTCAGAGGATGCCCTAGCATTACCATCAGTGTTTGGAGATAGACACCCTGAGACAGAGAGTGAAAGAACCTTGCCCAAGGTCACACAGCTAGTGGGTGGGAGGACCTAGCTTGAAACTCAAGCACAAGGCCTCCACAGGCCCTTCACTTATAATTCCTGTAGCAGAGCAATCCCCATTGGACAACTGGGAAACCACCTTCCTTCACAAGAAGTAGGAACAGATATTTATTGTATACATAGTAGGGCAGACAGATGGGTCATCTCATTGAAAACTCTGCCACAGATCGGTAACAGACAGGCTCAGAGGGGCAAGTCACTTACAGAGTTAATCAAGTCTCTTTAAGTGTGAAAAGACAAACCCAACTCACAGGAGCTTAGGTGGGAGGGAGGAGCTTGTTGACTCGCCAGGAAGGACAGGAAGGGAGTAGATCCGGGGACTGGTCGACGTCAGGAGAGTCACCATCCCGTGTGCCTTTCCTCATGGTCTGCCACCAACAGGATGCCTGCCACACGCTCCCCACGTGGTGGGAAGGAGGAGGCAGCCGGGACAGTCACGGGGCTGTAGGACTTCAATAAGGCGCTCCCCGAGGAAAATGGAGTGCCCTCCCAGCAGCCGTGCGCGGCCCTGAGGGAAGGCCCCTGGGTTCTAGCCCCAAGCTGACGATTCTCACAGCACAGCATCCCTCAGTGAAAGGACCTATCTGCCCAGGAAGCTCTTTTCCCCGCCTGAAGGCCATCCATGAGGTCAGGGACCTGACAATCCCCTTGCAGATGGCTGTCCCTAAGGCCTGCGAACACTCTGGGCTGGGCTGTCCTGCGGCGATGGACCAAAGCAGAGGCAGCCATCCCCAGTGGCTCCCTTTGTCTGGCTGGCCGTCCCTCTCCTGATCTGATGGAACGCCAGGGTCACAAGCCATAGACAAGGTTCCATGTGTCCAGAAAAGGCAGGCTCCCCTCCCGGTCCCGGCCCCGCGGCTGTGTGAGCTCTGAGTAAATCAGTGCCTGTCTCTGGGCTGCAGCTTCCCCAGCTCTTCAGGGAAGGTCATCCCACCTGCCGTGCCCGCCTCCCAGACGGCTGAGGAGAATCAGCCTTGTCTGAGGCCCACAGGCAGGCTGAGCCAGCTCTTCCTACTCTGCTCCCGAAAGTCCTTTCAAGAACTCATCCCAGCTCAGCTAACGGGAATCACTGGCTGCGCCCGCGGGTTCCCAACACCGCTTTGTATGCGTCTTCCTCCTCTTACCATTCTTATTAAACCCTCCTTGACCATTTATCTAGAATCACCCACAATGTACAGCCCATGTCAATTCTACATCTTCCACAAAGCACTTCCTGATCCCCCTAACCTCAAAATAATCTTACTTTCCTTACACAACCACCTCATTTTTTTCTATACCTCTCTGGAAACATAAAAGTCATCTCTTTATTTCACAAGCAGCCCAGGGAAGGAAGCTAAACCCGCTAAGAACTACCAGTGGCCCTGTGGTCGTCACTGGTCTTTCTAACTCAACTCAGATGCGCCTGGATAAGAAGGCTTTACGGGAGGAAGAGGTCACAGCAAGCCTTTCCCACCAAGTCACTAAGTGAAGACCGAGTCTCCATCTGCTCCCTTCCGGTCGCCTCGAGCATCTTTATTCTACCTCGTTGTCTTACCATTCTTATCCCTCATCCTTCAAAACCTTGTTGGCCACATCCTCTTTTATTTTCTTAAATCATTTTCTGATACACCTTTACAATCTAAAACATTTCAAATCACTTGACCTCCTCCCTAAGTAAAAGGCAATAGGCTGTACTTCAAGCTAGAGACCCAAAGGATCTTTAAATTCTAATTTTCTTCTCTGTGTTTCAGAAGTTCAATTCGGTAGAAGACATCATTGAGCACTACAAGTATTTTCCCATTACACTAGTTGACGGGAAAGATAAAACTGGAATCCGCAAGGAACAATGCTTCCTGACTCGGCCGCTCCCTTTCAGCGGGCGCCTCTTCCCTTGGTAGCCTGAGCTTGGTTCTGTCTTCGGTTCAGGGGATCCAGTGCTCCCATCACTATTCATTTATTTCACAAGGTTTTCTGTGGCTTTAAGGGATTACTTTGGCTTATAGTAAAGAAAAGCAAGAAAAGCATTCTGTATTGGAAAGTGGAAAATTAGTTACGGTTTTGAAAGTTCAAACTAGAGAAAAAATATTTATAAGATGCAAAAATAAAAACTACCTTTTAAAAAAAAATCTGCTAAAGAACAAACTATAAGCCTAGTCCTTATGCTCAGGTGACAGAATGAGCAAACAAAGGCTACAGGAAGCTAAGGCTCAAATGTTCGCCGCTAGTTCATGACAAACCTATGTAAGATTCCCAAACCTATGCTCTTTAGAGGACCTGGCCCTGCCTTTCTTTATTTCAGAAATGTTTGGACATGTGAATTGACAATGTTTTTGTAATTCCTTATGTTAAAGATATTGCTGAATGTTAGCTCGTCTATTCATAATCCTGGACATTCAATTATAGGGAAGGAACGTAGCAGAAAAACAAGAGCACTGGTGAATAACTCTGGAAAGACAGGACTCAAAAGGGCTTTAGTACGGTGTGAAGCGGCCATAGGACCAGTCTCCCGCATACTCTGTTTAGGAACCTTGCTCACTTCATGATATTGTCCCCTAAGAGGATCTCATTTTATTCCTGTTTTATAGTACAAATGAGGAAACAGACGCTCGAAGAGGTTTTTGATCTTACTCAATATGAGAGCCCAGATTTTTATCCATTTTGCCTGGCTCTATCCAAGTACATCTTCCCAGGTACACTCCCTAGGAGACTGTACAGTCAAGTTGAAAAGCTAAATTAAAGAGAGACACAAACACAATTTGAAAATAGAGATTAACCCACATCAAAATATATAAATAAACTCTTGTAGTGGGATAAGTTAAGCAAAAAAAAAAGAGTTTTGTTTGAAAGTAATATACATAATGACTTCAAGTGTTACCAAAGCCCACATCTGAAATTTATGGAGTATTTATCTAACTGTAGCTTTAATGCTGAAGTAAAACCAAAATAGAATTAGAAGGCAAGACATCAGTTAGAAGACATCAATGAAAACAATACAAATAATGTTCAGGATTATCACTTGTCTAAAAATCAGGTGACAAGTGCTCTGGGGTAGCTGTTAGTAGCTACAAACCAACCAGCCACTGAACAGGCTGCCTTTTCACCAAGTCACTGTGAAAGAATGATGCTAAGTCAGGTCAGGGGCAGTCTGAAGAAGCTCTCTGTACAGGGGGAACTCTTGATACCCAACTGAGCCTACCTTCCAGAAGGCCTGCACAGGATAACATATGAACCAGGAGACAAGAGTGTTGAAACTGGAGGTTGGCTGCTAAGGAGCAGACTTCTCAGAGCTGAAGGCAGTACAGTTGCTGGTCACTTTCAACTGGTCAAGCAAACCCAGGCCAGCCTGGAAACACTCTGCAGAGACCACAAGTTTGTGTGCAGGAAGAATCTGACCCTCACTCTAGGGGGCTGTTAGGAGATTACTGAGAACTCTGATTTACTTGTTCGCTGGGGCCATGCCATCCAATGCCATGTTCTCAGGAAATGTTTCTGAGTCTTCTCAAACATTGTTGTTGAAGTAGATGAACATCAGGTGGTGGTTAGCATTTTATGAGGCTTATATATTTTTAAATGCTTTATTTCCTCATATTCATAAATGCATGATATGCAGCTAAGAGGGGGAAAAGAAGTAGAAATCAACCATCGTAAAAGGCCCACAATAATTACACATATGAAAAATCTCTGAAAAGAAATATCAAATTCACAGTATTGACAGGGCTTGCTTTAGATGACTGGGGTTTGAGGGACCATGTTAGCTGGATCTTCTGGAACTCAGCTGCCAAGACAGGAGTTAGAAATGCAAACATCTACTGGAGGTAATGCCTGAGAAAGATAAGGGAGAAGGACCAGGACTGGAAAGGGAGCATCTGGGCCAGCCCATTGGTGAGATCCAGAGCCAAGACTGCCCCTAGAGGAAAGCCTTTGGGCAGAAATGCCAAGTCTTAGTACATACCCATGCCAAGTTACTGCCAAAGGCTACCCAGGAGAGATAAAGCTATTTAAATGGAGCTGGAGGCTGACACTTTTTGATGAGCAAGTTCCTTCAAGGGAGATCCAATGGCCTATACTCCATGCCAGCCACTGTGACAACTGGGTTTTCAGTGGAGATGGTAATTAGGATACCTTCCTTGTAATAGATTACTAAAGCATGAATATATATAAATTTTAATTGTACTTGATTCTTACAACAGTTCTGTAAAGAAGGCAGGGCAAGTATTCTTAATCCATTTTATAATTGAGGAAACTGCCTCCTTGGCCAGAATCTTAGTGACATAGTCCTGGCCAGAACCAAGGTCTTCATACACGGTCCTCCTATTCAGTTTCTAGCTGTCTATTATATCTGTAATGGAAAGTTCAATGATTTGGGCTTGGCTTGCCAAAATCCTAAAGGGCTTTAATCCTCTTTCAACTATTATTTCATTTTCAGTTGAAAAGTGTTACTTGATCCATAGCTTCAAAGAGCAGTGGAATTTTAGCTTTATCTGATTATAGCATCTATGCATTCAAGATTATTTCTTTTTGACTAAATAATTCCCACTCTCGGTCAATTTATATCTTCCTCATCTTTAATAATGTCTTGTTATATGCACTTGCTTGCATCCTGAATATGTATTCATTGCCAGGCGCTCTTGTAAATGTTGGAATTATCATGGTGAATTAGTGGGATAAGCAGACAACAAATAAGTATATAATAAATAAGATAACCTAAGTTGCTTTCCCATTACTTTGTTGTATTTCCATTTAAATAGCTATCCCTGAGTGTTAGTGAATGAGGCCAACATCAGATATTTTGATGAAGCTTACCTGGGATGGCCTTCTAAAGTGTCGAACCAGAAATTTTAAATTTTTCCAAGTTTACTTAATGGAAAATTCCCCTCTTAGAAAGATGTGAGTGTGTGGGTGTGTCTGAGTAACCACATCATAGCTGAAATCAATTAAGTCTTCTGTTGTGATTACCATAGAGGAAACAAATCTCACCCTTTTGTCAGATCTAATCCATACATATACACATTTTTATAAGATGGTCTATACTGTACATGATTCGCATTAAATTTGTGTATCAGTTTTTTTATCCTGAGTAATATTTGTTCTAGCTAAGCATATTTACTTTCTTCCAACATTCACAATTTATAGCTTCCAACGTATCACAATTTAAATGAAAGCAAATATGTAATTAAATGTCACACCATCTCTGTAGCTGAGTATTAAAGAAAGGAAATCAAAATGTAGTTTGATTTTGTTTGTTTTGTGCCCTGTTGGCCCTAAAACCCTTTGGAGTCATATTTGGGGTAAGTTTATGACAGAATTTCTAGAATAATTTTGACAGATGACCACTAGCACATGCTAGATTTGAAGGAACAAGATGAAAAAGACCTGATGCCTGTGAGTGAGCCCTGAGAACCTAGCAAGTAAGATGCGTGTGTGATTAAAATCATGCGAGGCAGAGTAATAGATTTGCTAGTTCTCTCCCTGTACACCATAGTATTGGTTGGTGGGCAGAAATGGACGTGGGGAGGGACGGTCAGTCACTGAAAGTTGCCCAAGGAGATGTTCAAACACAGAGCTGAAGGGTGTCCCTAGAAGGTAAGCTTTAGAAGTATAAATACTTAGTCTGTTTTTGAGCCCTCTTGTCTTCAGGGCACTATTCCAGGCCATTCTAGCCACTGGTCAAGCAGTGACTCTGTAGTGAATGAGCAAGCAAACACAATTTAGGCAGCATCTGCGGAGAAAGGCCAGGTGATTTACTAAATGCTCTGGGGGAACCTGGCTTATTATATGGGGAAAAATACCATCATATCTCTACTTTAAGTCATATACAAAAATAAATCCTCCATGGATCAAATAGCTAAAAGTGAAAAGCACACTTTAAATTGAGTCTTGCATTTTCTTCCAATAACTTTTATGACTGGGATGGAGAAAGAGTTCTTCAAATAGAAAACATGAATCATAAAGGGAAAGATGGACTCATTACAACAAAATTAAAATGTTTGTACAAGTTAAACAAAGTCAAAAGGCATTTAAACAACTTAATATAAGTATGACAAAGGATATAATCAAGCAATTCACAGAAGAACGCTTTTAGCCTGTAGGTTAGGACGTCCAGCCTTGCTATCACAACTAGACAGTGAGGACATTAAAATCAGGCAATGCAGAATACATAGATTTGGTAATTCTCTTCCTTGCACCACCATTACAAGGAGTCATAGACACTGTCCTAGAAGGGAGCTATCTTTAAGGGCAAATGACATGGGTCCTAACAGAGCAGAACAGGAGATGGAAGTATGGGTTCTCTTGTCCCCAGCCCCACAGTACTGGACAGTGGACCCACTTGGAGGAAGACTTTAGCCAGAATGCTTAAAGGGAGGCTGAGAGGCTGGAGAACCCCCATGAGAGTGGCAAGTGGGCTTCCTGTCTGTCCACTAGATGAAAGCAGAATGGACAAATGAACCCTAGGCCATTCCTCTGTGCTTACGGAGAGGCTTGTTGAAGCAAAGGGCAACTACCTCGGAGCCTCCCCGACCATCCCTAGGCTTCACACTTATCTGACAGCTACTTCTACTATAATAGCCAGAGAAATGCTGATTAAAGTAACAATTGCATAGCACTTTTCACCCATCAGACTGGTCAAAATTAAAGATTTCAGATGATCTCAAAAGCCGGTGAGGATGTAAATTCTCAACTACTAGTTGGAACGCGACTCAAGGCAGTACCTTGGAAAGCAATTAAACACTATTTAGTACAATATAAAATGTACATACCCATTGCAGTAAGAATACCAATGAAAACATGGCTAAATATGAACTTATTATTTTCTTTCTCTGGAAAATTCACTATAATGACAATAAAGGAGATGGAACATCAAGAACATAGAATAAAGGGATTGAAAGGAAATACGAAAGAAGAGAAATGTCAACAAGATTTTGGATGAGGAAAATTAAATGGATAAATAGTAACTGAGTTAACAAGCTAGAAAAAGCTAAACTGTAAGCCTGTAGGAGGAAATTCAACAAGAAACAAGCTGGTCCCTATTACAAAAATTGTACAGGCTCAGAGGTTGGAGTCACCATTACCCCGAAATGCTGGTATAGGGACTGAGGTGGAAGGGGATTCATTGATGGTCATTATAAGAATAAGTTACAATCAACAGCCCTCCCATAGGACCCTGAGGCTTACTCAGCCAGGCTACCATCCCTTCCTCACCCTGGGATATATAATATTTTTATCCAGAAAATATACCTCCAAAAAATATTTAGAATTAGGCATGGAAGATTCTGCTGAGAATAGGAAATGTATGTTATGCTGAAAAATCAGTTTTAAATAAAAGTGTTTAGAACTCCAGCCTTTCTTAAACATGTGAGTCCCAGGAGGACCAGAGAGAATCAACCCTAAACCAAGAAGGCAGAGTAATTCTGCTACAAATACTAGCTTGGGTTCGACCCCAGCAAAAGAGTGAGATCCCCACTGTATCACACTATACAGTAAGGTCCCACCCATGTACATACAGGTTACAACTAGCATTTTTTCCCCTCACTTTTAAATATAAACAGCCAAGACCTCTGAGAAAAACTTTTAAGATGAAAGCCATTAAACAAAATCTACAAGCCAGAAAAAGAAGGAGTGGGGGGGAAACTCCAGGGAAAGATATAATGGGGGATGCTTGCTGAAGGAAACCACAAAGAGAACTAAAGCTAATATGATCGGAGAGATAAGACACTGAAACCATGATATATGAATTGAATGCAATTTAAATATTCAGAACTAAAAGTTGAGAACACTAAATGGGAAAAAATACACAAAGCACAATGACAGTTACAAATTTTAATATATATCTCTCAGAAACTTTGATTAAGTAAGCAAGCAACTGTGAATAAGCCACAGAAAATTTTAACAATACCATTGACCCACTAAGACTATTTGACAATTTTCAGACTAGTTCACAAAACAAATACAGAACACATATTTTTTTTCTATTCCACATAGAACACTCACCAAGAAGGACCATCTTCTGGGATCTAAAACAAGTCTCAATTCATTTTAAATAACTAGAAAAATGCAATTTTATTTATATAATGTATAATTATAGAAAAATATAATTATAGAAAAATATAATTATATTCTCTTAGACAGAAAAAGGAATTAAATTAGAAATAAATAGCAGTAATATATCCAGGAAAACTTCCAAATATTTGGGAATTAAGCAACCAATTTCTAAATTACCTATGGTCAAAGAAAAACTAAAAAACTAAAATATTTCTAAAGGAATGATAATGAAGCACAACACACCAAAATCTGAGAGCTATAGCTACCCTTTAAATATAATCATTTAATATAAGCATTTATACCTTAAAAGTTTGAAATGTTTATATTAGTAAAGTCATAATCAAGTGTCTAAGTTTCCACTTTAAGCTATAAAGCATGAAGTAAGCCCAAAGTAAGTAGAAAGGAAATAATAAATATATGAGCAGAAATCAAAGAAACAAGTAATAAAACCAACAAAGCCAAAAGTTGGAGTTTTTATTAAGATTAAGAAAATTAGTAAACAGCTAGTTCAAGTAATCAATAATACAAGCAAAAGAAAACACAAGTTACAACAAGGAATAAAGACAGAGAAAAACCACAGATCCTACAGACATTGAGAGGATATTAAAGGAACATCAAAAAAACTTGTATTCTAGTAAAGATGAAAAATACAGCTCCACAAATATAAAACAATTGCATGAAGAGATAGAATATATGAAAGGCACTTCATCTTTATAAGAGATTAGAAACTTTCCCACAAAAAAAGCTCTGGGCCATGACGGATCCTATAAAAATTTTGAAAAATAATAATATGAAACTTACAAATTTTTTCAGCAAAAAGATAAAGAGGGAACACTTCCCAACTTTTTTCATAAATCTAGCATAAACCCAATCATAAATAAATAAACAAATAAGCAAATAAGTCTAACACGGATAATATAAAGAAAATTTCAGATTAATATGCCTCAGAAGCATAGATGCAAAAATCCTTAAGAAAATATTACCAAATAAGTGGGGAGAAAAGATGCTAACCTAAGTAACTGTGGGACTGAATAGGGACTAGAAGACTAAAGACAAAAAGAAATAGACATAGCATTGTACTCCAGTTGGTAAAGTTATTTTTCATGCAGGTACAGGTATTTGTACAATACAGGGATTGAACAAATAAGTAAATGGATGGTAGGTGGTAGGAACAAGGCTTCTCTCTGTTAAAATGGGAGGTTACAGGTAAGCAAGGGAATAAGGCTAGAATGAGCCATGCGATGCTGTATCAGAGTTAGAGACATCAGTGTGAGTTTATGTTTTCCTTAATAGAGATACATATATAAATAAACATAGAAATAATTACAGACACATGTGTATACACATATGAGTACACACAGTTTCGAGCTCTGTCCACTTAGAAGTCCTAGAAGCAATGACACTCCAGCAGTAATTATCACACCCAGTGCCCAGATCTTGATTTCTAATATCATTCTCCAATAAACTGAACTAGGGCTCTCTAGAGAAATGGCTATTTCAAGGGCTGGGACAGGGAACATATATAATGAGGCTGTAGCATGTAGCATCCTGTAGTTACAGAAAGAAAAGAAGTGCTCAAAAACAACTACACAGTGATGGGGGTTGGCAAAGGGACACAGAGGCCAACTGAAAGAGTTAGCCATGTAACAATCTGAGCAACAAAATAAACAGCATAGCATTGGATTGTAACCAAATGCATACAACAAATATCCAAGAGTCCACATTGATATAAATAAATGATGAATAGAAATTTTTCACATACAGAAGAATTCCAAATAATTTATGCAGATACTACACCTTCGAGGAGGTAGACCATAACTCACTCCTCCATAAGTGTGGCTATGTACAATCACTTCCTTCCAAAGAGTAAAAGGTATGGAAAAATGGGAAAAATGAGTAACTTTAGAGTGGAGAAATCTGACAAACACTACCTCTCCCTGATGATTAAGCTTAATATCATCAGTGATAAATACGGTTGGTAGAATGTATCCTGGATATAAAGAGAAGAGCTCTTTACCTCTTTTCTTCCTCTCAAAAACCTATCACCACAATGTAATCGTAAGACAAATATAAGACAAACCCAAAGGAAGGAACATTCCACAAACTGCCTGACCTGCACTCAAAACTGTCAAGGTCATCAAAAACCAGGAAAGTCTGGGAAACAGTCACAATCTAGAAAAACCATAACGAAGCATGACAAGTAAATGCAATGAGGAATCCTGGATGGGGTCTTGGGACAGAAAAATTCCAGTAAGTAAAAATGGAAGAAATCCAAATGAAGTATGGATTTTAGTTAATAATAATGTAGCAATACTGGCTCATCAATTGTAATAAATATATTTTTCAGGTGTAAATCTTATTAATGTAAGTTCTTACCAACAGTAGAAATTGGGAGTGGAGTATAGTGGAATTCTCTGCACTATGTTTACAACTTTTTGTAAGTCTAAAGCTGTTTAAAACAAAATTTTTAATTTTAAGAATGCAAATGGTACATACATTGGCTGAATGGGTTAAAAACAAGATCCAATTGTATGCTGTCTATAAGATACTCACTTTAGATCTAAGGACACACACAGGCTAATGAGTAAAAGGTTGGAGAAGATTTCATGTAAATGGGTCTCACGAGATCAGTGTTGTCCATATTTATATCAGACAAAAGAAACTTTAAGGTTAAAAACTGTCACAAAAGACAGGACATTATATAATAATGAGAAAAGGGTCAATTCACCAGAAAGGTCTAATAATTATAAATATGTATGCATATATCAGAGCTCCCAAATAAGTGAAGCAAACATTGACAGGAACAGACAGCAACACAATAATAGTAGGAGATTTCAATACCCCATTTTCAGCTCTGAATAGAACAGCCAGACAAGATCAATAAGGAAAGAGAAGTTGAACTACACGATAGATCCAAAAGACATACAGAACACTCCACCCAACAACAGAAAAATGCACATTCTTCTCAAGCCCACATGGAACATTCTCCAAAATAGGCCACATGTTAGGCCACAAAACAATTCTCAACAACTTTAGGAAGATTGAAATCATATAAAATATTTTTTCCAGCCACAAGGGAAAAAAACTAGAAATCAATAGCAAAGGGAAAAACAGAAAAAAGTCCAAAAATATATGGAAATGAAACAACTCACTTTTAGTAAGTCAAAGAAGAAATCACAAAGAAAGTTAGAAAATCTTTGGAGACAAATGAAAACAAAAACACACCATACAAAAACATAAAGGATGCAGCAAAAGCAATACTAAGAGAAAAGTTTATAACAATAAACAATTACACTGAAAAAGAAGAAAGATCTGAAACCAGCAATGAACTTTACATCTGAAGAAAAAAGAGAACAAATTAAACCAAAAATTAGCAGAACAAGATAATATCAAGATAACTAGAAGATAAGCCATAGATGTGGAGAAAATATTTGCAAAAGACAGATGTGAAAAAGGACTGTTATCCATAATATATGAAGAGCTCTTAAAATCAACAATGAGAAAACAACCACCTTAAAAACTGAGCCAAAGACCTTATAGACAGATCACCAAATAAGATATAAGATGACGACTAAGAAAATTAAAAGATGCTCTACATCATATATCACCAGAGAAATGCAAATTGCAACAGTGAGATACCACTACACACCTATTAAAATTGCCAAAATCTGAAACACTGACAATACCGAATGCTGATGAGGATGTGGAGCAACAGGGATCCTCATATACTGTTTGTGGGAATACAAAGTAGTGCAGCCACTTTAGAAGGCAGTTTAGCATTTCTTACAAAATTAAACATACTCTTACATATGATCTAGAAATCATGCTCCTCTATATTTACCCAAAGGAGTTGAAACTTATACAAAGCTGCACCTCGATGTTCATAGCAGCTTTATTCAAAATTGCCAAAACTTTGAAGCAATCACTATATCCATCACTAAGTAAATGGATAAATGAACTGTGATATATCCAGAAAATGGAATATTATTCAGTGCTAAAAAGAAATGAGCTACCAAGTTATGAAAATATATAAAGGAAACTTAAAGATACATTCACTAAGTGGAGGAAGCCAATCTGAAAAGGCAACATACTGTAGGATTCCAACTATATGACATTCTGGAAAAGACAAAACTAGCAAGACAATAAAAAGATCAGTGGTTGAGGGAGGAGAAGGGAGGAAGAAGGTGAATAGGCAGAGGATTTTTGGGGAAGAGAAAATATTCTGTATGATATAATGATGGATAAATATTATTATACATTTATCCAAACCTATAATAGAATGTACAAGGTAAACCATGGACTCTGGGTGACTATGATTGTCCATGTAGGTTCATCCTTAGTAAAAAATTACCATTCTGGTAAATGATGCTGCTAATCAGGAGCCTATGCATGTGGTGGGGCTGCAGGGCAGGCAGGGGTTACATAGAAAATCTTTGTACCTTTCCTATCAATCATATTGTAAACTTAAAACAGCTCTTTAAAATTAAAGTCTTTTTTTAAAAAAAATACCAGAAATAGCAGAAGAAAGGAAATAATAAAGATTACAGGAGAGATAAACAAAATAGAGAATAGAAAAACAAAACAAAAATGTCAATGAAAAAAATAGGCAAAATTAAGAAAAAAGAGAAAAGCTTCAAAGAGCTAAAATTAGAAGTGAAAGAAGGGATATTACAACTGATGCCACAGAAATAAAACTGAGACCACTGTGAACAATTATACCCCAGCAAATTGGATAACTTAGAAGAAATGCATAAATTCCTGGAAACACAACTTACCAAGACTTTACTGAAGAAATAAAAAATCTGAACAGAGCTATAACTAGTAAGTAAATTGAAGCAGTAATAAAAAATCTCTCAACAAAGAAAAAGCCAGGACTAGATATCTTCACTGGAGAGTTGTACCAAACATTGAAAGAAGAATTAACATCCATCCTCCTCAAGCTTTTCCACACTTCCAAGCTCATCCATGAGAGCAGCAATACTCTGATATCAAAATCAGACAAAGACACTAGAAATTAAAACTACAGGCCAATATCCATGATGAATATTGATGAAAAAATCCTCAACAAAATATTAGCAAACTGAATTCAACAGCACATAAAGAGGACTATATGCCATGAATAAGTGTGATTTATACTGGGAATGCAAGGATTGTTCAAAATACAAAAAATCAATAAATATAGCACATTGAAAGAATGATGGGTAAAAACCACATGACCCCCTCAATGCCAAAAAAGCTTCTGAGAAAATTCAACACCCTTTCATGATAATAAAAAAAAATACTCAACAAACCGGGATACAAGAAACAGCTTCAACATATTAAAAGCCACATATGAAAAGCCTACAGCTAGCATCACACTCAGCTGAGAACAACTGAAAGCTTTTCATCTCAGATTAGGAATAAGGCAAGGATGCCTACTCTTGCCACCATTATTCAGCATAGTTCTAGGAGTCCTAGACAAAGCATTATCCAAACTGGAGAGGAAGAAGTACATTATCTCTGTTCTCAGATGACATAATCTTATATGTAGAAAAGATTCCACACACAAAAATGCATAAAACTAATAAGTGATTTCAGCAAACTTGAAGGATACAAAATCAACACACAAAAATCAGTTGTGTTTCTACACACTAACAATGAAAAATTTGAAAAGGAAATTAAACCAATCACATTTACAATAGCATCAAAAATAATAAAATATACTTACAAAAAAACTAATAAAGTTGATAAAAGACTTGTACACTGAAAACTATGAAATATTGCTTTAAAAATTAAAGAGGATATAAATAAATGGAAAGCTATCCTGTGTTTATGAATTGGAAGAGTTAATATTGTTAAAATGTCCATACAAGCCAAAGCAATCTACAGAGTCATTGTAATTTCTTTCTAAATCCCAATGGCATTTTCCACAGAAATAGAAAAAAAATCTAATATTCATATGGAATCCCAAGGGATTCTGAATAGTCAAAGCAAACGTGAAAAAGAAGAATAAAGTTGGAGGCACCACAGTTTATAATTTCACACATACTACAAAGCCATAGTAATTAAGATGGTGTGGTACTGGCATACAGACAGATATCTTGACCAATGGAATAGAGAGCCCAGAAATAAAGCCTTGCTTATATGACCAAGTGATCTTTGAAAGGATGCCAAGACTACACACTGGGGAAAGGAAAGTCTCTTCAACAAATGATGTTTGGAAAACTGGATACCCATACGCTAAAAAATGAAATTGGACCTTACCTTAGACCATATACAAAAATTCATTCAAAATGAGTTACAGATCTAAACATGAGATCTAAAACTACAAACCTCCTGGAATAAAACAGGGAAAATTTTAAAGGGCTTTGTGTTTGGCCATGATTTCTTATATATGAACCAAAAGCAAAAATAGACAAGTGGGACTTGATCAAATTTAAAAACTTCTGTGCAGCAATGAACAAAATCAACAGAGTGAAAAGGCAACTTAGGGAACGCAAGAAAATATATGCAAACTATGTATATCTGATAAGGAGTGACTATCAGATTATATAAAGAACTCCTACAACTCAAAAACAACAACAAATAACTTCATTAAAAAATAAGTAAGGGACTTGAATAAAGATTTCTCCAAAGATATACAAATAGCCAACAAGCATGCTCAACTAATCATCAGGGAGAGGTGAATCAAAGCCTCACACCCATTAGTATACTCACTATCAAAAACAGAAAATAACAAGTGGTAAGGAGGATGTGGAGAAACTGGAACCCTGAGCACTGTTCGTGGCAATGTAAAATGTTTATGCTGCTAGGCAAAACAGTATGGAAGTTCCTCAAAAAATTAAAAATAGAATTATCATATGTTCCAGCAATTCCATTTGGTATATATCCAAAAGAACTGAAATCATGATCTTGAAGAGATATTTGCACATCTGTTATCATTGCAGCATTATTCACAATAGTCAAGAAGTGGAAGCATCCTAAATGTTCATCCACAGATGAATGGATAAAGAAAAGTAGTATATCCATACAATGGAACAGTATACAGCTTTAAAACGGAAGGAAACAGACTATGCAACATGGATGAACCTGGAGGACATTATTCTAAGTGAATTAAGCCAGTCACAAAAACATAAATAGAGCATGATTTCACTTGTATAAGGTATTTAAAGTAATCACACTCATAGAAACAGAAAGTAGAATGTGGTTACCAGGGGCTAAGGGGAGGGGGGAAATGGGGAGTGATTGTGTTAGTGAGTATAGAGTTTCAGTTTTGCAAGATGAAAAAGTTCTAGAGCTCTGCACAAAAATGTGCAAGTAGTTAACACTAACGAAGGTACTGTGCACTTAAAAGTGGTTAAGATGCTAAATTTTGATATGTGCATTTACTACAATAAAAAAAGGAAAAAAAAGCAATTGACAAAATGTGTGTATGTTTGCATGTCTGTGTATATGTCCAGCAATAAATATACATATATATGAAGAGGAATATGTTATGACCACATTGAATTTATCCTAGGAATGCTGTTGGTTTAACATTTGAAAATCAATGTAATTTGCCAAATTAACAAACTGAATGAGAAGAAAATTTTTGATCACCTCAACATATGCAGAAAAAGCATTTGAAAAATAATTCACCATTAATTCATAATAAAACTACTAGCCAACTAGGAGTAGAAGAAAATTTACTCAGTCTGGTTCAAAGACCTTCAGCTAACATGATACTTAATGGTGAAATGTTGAATATTGAAAAAGAAATGATTGTATGGCATCCTTAGTCCATTCTTCCCTGTAACCTAGGAGAAGCATCTAGAAAAGACAAAAGACAGGTGATCTGATTCAACTTTCTTATAAACATGAAATGATAAATCTCCTGGCAAAGAAATTAATGGAATTTGCTAGCAAGAGAATTCTTACCTATGGAATACATTTCAAAGAATGAACAGACCTATTTGTAGAAAACAAATCTGAAGCCTTTGGATTTATAGAGCATCACTCCCTGGAAAATGTCATATAACTGAGTATAAAATAGAAATGCTTCATGACTTAAATGGCTCACTTATGTGTAAATAATGTGAACTGCACTCATCACTTTAAAAAAGCACAAAAGCATATCGCATGGCAAGAAAGGACCTGGAAGATTCTGTCAATGGTTCTAAATCTGTTCCTGCTTCATCCATGTAATCTGTCTACTTCTATCCTTTAAGTTATTACTAAAGCTTAATAGTGCTTAACATCTCTGATTTGTCTGAGTCTGCTTTGATAATCTGATCTTCACATTATTTCAAATATGTTTGCTCTAAAATCGTAGATAGGAAAAATGTTTGATCTCACCACTTCTATTCATCATTGTACTAGAAGTTCTAGCTGGTATAGTAAGGCAAGAAAAAATAACAAATAGAAGGCATAAAGATTG
>JAQQAC010002594.1:85525712-85538941 GCA_029783875.1 Phataginus tricuspis
GGGGCATTACGATTGGCAGACATAGGGTGGGGGGGCACGGGGGGGACTGTACAGCTCAGAGAAGACAAGTAGTGATTCTCATCTCACTACGCTGATGGACAGTGACGGTAATAGGGTTGGTGGAGGGGACCTGATGAAGGGGGTAGTTTAATCATCACAATATTGCTCATGTAATTGTAGGTTAATGATACTAAAATAAAATAAATTAAAAAAAACTATAAAACTATAAGAATATTACAATAATAAATTTTAGAATAATTTATTATTTGAATAATTAAACTATTCAAATAATAAATTTACAAAGTCAAAGGATAGAAGGGATGTACAAAAATAATTGTATTTCTGTATCTTAGAAACTGTCTATTGGAAAACAATTTTAATTTCATTTTGAAACTAAATGAAAAACATACAGTATATACCACTAAAAAATAAAATAATTGCTGAAATTAAAAAGGACCCAAATAAATGGAGAGAAGTGTCATATTCATGAACTAAAAGACTATATCATTAATATTTCACTTCTCCCTATATTTATCTAAAAATTCTAGTGGACTTATGTAGAAATTGAAACAAATTCTAAATATTTGATGAAATTGCAAAGGCTCTAAGTCTAGCCAAAACAATCTTGGCAAAGTTGAAGGATTTATATTACTTGATTCTAAGACATTATACTAAAGCTACAGTAACTAGAGCAGTGTGGTATTAACATGAAGATGAATAAATTAATCAATTGAACTAAGTCCAGAATCCATAGACATACAAGTATGGTCAACTGATTTTTGACAAAATCACCAAAGAATAGTTATTGCCATAAATGGTGCTGAGAAAAGTAGATACCCATATGGACAAAAAAAAAAAAAAAAAAAGAATTCAATTTCATGCCATATAAGACAAAAACACAGAAATGGATCATAGATATAAAAGCAAAAACTAAAACTATAAAACTGCTAGAAGAAAACAAGAGTTTATCTTTTGACCTGAAGCAAATAATCATAAAGGAAAAAACTTGATAAATTAGACTTCATCAAAAAAATAGTAAGTTGGATTTCATTAAAATTACAACTTTATGCTCTTCAAAAGAGCTATTAAGAAAATAAGAGGCAAGCACCAGATTGGAAGAAAATATACATAGTTGATGTATATTTTATATCTAGAAAATTCAAAGAACTTCTACAAGTCCATTATAAAAAGACTGGAATAACAAATAATTACATAAATAATACTGGAATGATAAATAACAAAAAATATATATAAATGGCTAATAAACATATGGAAAGATGCTCTCACATTACTAGTCATCAGAGTAATGAAAAGAGTTGAATATGGTTGCCTCTGGAGAGCCAAAAATATAGAAAGAAAAGGAAGGTGATTTTTGTTTTCTATTATAAATGTTCAAGCACTATTTGACTTTCCCAAACTAAACGTGTGTGTGTGTGTGTGCATACATGCCTGTGCACACACATGTTGCATGTGTGTGCACAACTTTTTAAAACAAACATTACATTTTTAAAATAAGCATGTTCTATGAAGCCAATGTGTCAGTCTAGCCCTTTTAGGAAACAGAATTGATCCCAAATGGTCAAATGGAGAGCACTGTACGTAGCAAATACTTAGAGAAAAGTGGGCAGGGTGAAGGTAACAATGGATGGTGAGATGCCCAGAAACTAGCAATAGTGGGTGCCTGTTATCTTGCTTAGAGATGACTGATGAGGAGAGGAAATAGAGGTGCTGGACCAGTCAGAGCTGGAACAGGAGAGGGGGAGTTGCCCAGAAGGAACTGTAGCCAAGGAGGGATGACTACAGCCAGACCTATGAAACTGAAACAAAGATGAAGTGAGGAAAAATTACCCAGACCCTTCCCCTCTGCCAGGGCCTCCATTGGCCAAACCCGGGGAAGGCAGTGGGTAGAGCAGTCCACAGGGATCAGCATCCCAAGAAAAGAGAGTCAAACAAGAATGGAGAATGAACTGCGGAGAGCAAAGAGAGAATAACCAGCACACCCAGCAATTCCACTCTTTAGATACCCCCTTGAGAAACTCTTGTACTTCTGTGATAAGACATGCACAAAAAGATGCACAAAGATGTTCTTTAGTATCGTCTATACTAGTGAAGCATTGTTTTCTTGGCAGAAAACTATGCAGCCATGAAGAAGAAAGAGCTGGATTATGTATTTCAACATGCATGGCTCTCAGAAACAAATGTGTAATACTATCTCGATAAATTCTGAGAGCACATAAAACAATACCATATATTGCTTGTTCCTGGCTACATGTAAGAGATAATGAGTATAAATCATGGATTGAGCATGTACACATTACAAACATGATATGGATATAAGGTAATAGGACTGGGAAGAGCTAACAATAATAATAAACCATGTTTCAAGAAGCCTCATATGTAACAAGTACTGTTTTAAGACATCAGATGTATTGTTTCATTACATCTTTTCAGCAAGCCTCTCAGTTAGTGGCCATCATACCCGTAATTGCTAGAAGATGAAAATGAAGTGCAGAATGGCCAATAAGCTTCTTAAGGCCCCTCATTCATCCTTTCCCTTACTCAGAAAATATTTATGGAGTTTCACGCTGTGCCAGGATTGTTCTAGGCACTAGGGCCAAAACCATCCCCTCTTCCAGCTCACATTGTAGGGGAGGAGAAAAGCAATGACATAATTTATAAAGTCTAGAAATTATAAGTTGTAAATTCTGTTAAAGTTAAGTGTCATGGAGAAATTAACAAGGTTAAAAAAATGAGTAAGGTTAAAAGTTCAGTGCTGGACTGTTGGGAATTTGAAATAGGGCAGTCATGGAAGGCTTTGCCAGAGGTGACATTTGACCAGAAATGTGAGGAAAGTGAAGACGGAAGATAAACCTGTGGATTTCTGGACAGAAGGAACAGCTGGTGCCAAGGCCTGAGGTAGGCAGGTGGTGGCAGTTCACAGCCAACGACCACTCTTTCTCCCACTTACATTTGTCCAGCCAGATGTCCCACGTGTCTATAACAGTGCCTCGCCCATAGTTGGCACTCACTAGATATGTGAGGAATGAATGAATGACTAGCTGAGGGGGTGAGTAGTAGGAGGGAGGGCAGAGGGTTTGGAAGTCCCCTGTAGAACCAACCTGTTGTCACTGTAAAGACTGGCTTAGACTCTGAATGGGCCGGGAGGCCCCTGGGGAGATGCAGTCACACCCCCGCAGCCCGCCATGGTCGCTGCGCCGAGAATAAACTGAGGAGGGGTGAGGGCGGCAAGGAAACCATCAGGAGGCCAAGGGAACAATTCAACCAGGTGACGCTGCCTTCTCAGCCGGATGCAGCAGTGGGCGGGGGCGGGGGTCACCTGCTCTGAAAGGGAGGGACTCCGGGAAGGGGGAAGCTCGGAGGGACGTTCGGAAAGGTGGCACTGGGATTCAACACACCGAGTCTGAGCGCACAGCCAGCCAGGCGCTGGGACCAAGCGGTCAGAGGGCTAAAAGAGCTGCGGGCCGGCCCGGGCCTTGCAGCTTAGACTGAAGAGCGGGCTCCTGCTCCGTCCCTTCTGCCCCGGGGCCGCGGCTGCTGAGGCCGAGCCTTCCTGGGAATTGGGCGGCACCCTTCGGAGTGAAGTGCCCCGATGGGAGGGTGGAACAAGGCTGGAGTTCGCCCCATACCCTCCCCTTGCCCAGCTGTCCCGTCCTTGAACCTTGAGCCAAACAGGTCCTGATGGTCGCTTCCTCGGAGTCCTGGGAAGTACAAGCCACTTGCATATTGTGCCAGTCACTGAAGAGGATGCCCAATCAAATCCGTCTGAATCTATACTTCTTAGGACCAGCATAAAAGGAAAAAATACATATATAGTTCACATGGAAGATGACCGTCAAAGACTACCTAAGAAAATTCTGTTGAAAAAATACGTAGTAGGGAGGCGAGTACCAAGAGGCCATCTTATGAGATTTTTTTTAAAACAAAAGCCATTGTAAGACATATACTAGAAATTCACAAATAGGAACTTAAAATGCGATAAAGGTGGTATTACACGCCAACAGGAAAAGGGTATTTTATCTAAACAAAGATTGCTGGAATACAATTGCGTGTTAAATGGGGAGGAAAGGCAGGCCTTTCCTTTTTCACCTACATAAAAATATTTTCCATGATAATTAAATATTTAAAGATAACAGTAACTATTCATATGAAAATATTTGTATGCCCTTGGCATCTGTGGCAGTGGGTGTGCATTTGAGGAAAGTCTTAAGCAAGAGAGGACACTCAAGAAAGGAAATGCAGAAACGTTTGACTATGTAAATATTTAAAACCTGACAAAAAAGACAGTAAGTCAGAAAGCAAAGAACAGAGTGTGAAAAATCTGTGAAGCACATATGTCAGGTAAAAGATTCCTCTATATACTACTTGAATAACCTCCATAAATCAATAATGTAAGGACAAAGAATCCCACTGAAAAAAAGTCATGGGATAAAAATAGCCATCTTATAGAAGAGGAAATCCTGATGTCAGTAGACAAATGAAATGCCCAGTTTCACCATTATCAGGGAAGTGATAATTAAAGTAACAATGAGTTAACCTGTTTTTCACCCAACCTGTGGCAAAAAGTTCAGAAGAATGTTAATGCCCAGTCCTAGCTGGGTGGTGAGGGACCGGAAAGCCACAGGATCTGTAAGTAGTCAATAACAATGGGGACTGGAATTACTGCAACTCTGAAAATGTATCTGGCAAACTCTATAAAGTTAACAAAGTATATACATTCCTCATCACTAATTCCAGTTCTGGAAATTTACACTGTAGAATTAAATCTTATAGAATTAAAAGTAAAGTCATTCATTGTGCTTTAAAAATCAGACATGCTTTGGTTTGAGAATAAAATTTGTATAAAATATAGATCAAAATGCAAGGTATATTCTGCAGCACTGGAAATGCAGTTTTCATGACTGGATTTTTGGAATTTTTGCTTTTCATTTAAAATTAACTGGTTTCTTACCTGTGATTTTCATATTTTTATTTATAAATGATGAGAAAGATTTTCAGACAGGGATTTGCAAGCACGTCTCTGTAAACAGAACATTCCATGTAGGTAGTCGTTATTTCCAATAAATGTAAAGCCAAACCGGGCAAAATTATAACATTGGATATAATTTTCTCTTTTTATTATTTTTAATTACTTGAGGACTCTTGAAATAATACCAGAATATGGATCATATATCTGTACCTCAGGTCACTAGGAAAACTCATCTTGAGACATGGAAATACTGAAAATTTTTAATTTTTTGCTATTCCCTTGCATCTCAATATCAGCATTCTCTTTGCCTTCCCATTTCATCTGTTAGTCATTATGGGTACTCATTAAATAACAAAATTCTGAAGAAATGGTTCAAAACTTCATACTGATCTCCACCCTGCTAGGGAGAGAGGTTCAGCTGAGTGGATGACGGGGCAGCTGAGTGCCTGATTCTAAATGTGCTCATTTGTCCATCATGAGCCGTGATATGCACATGAAACTCTCAAAGCTGTCTACTCAAATGGAGCAAGAAGAGAAGATACATCATTTTACACTAAGAGTCTAATAAAATGTCAAGAACCTCCAACTTGTAGTAAAAGATGCACTAGCCCTTGCTTTATATCTGGGAATTTTTATAGGGTTGGGCTGGGAAGAGAAAGATTACATCTATTTCTTTTGCAGACCTCTCACTGAGTTGTTGCTTCTGCTGAATTATTTGGTGCATAGATCACCCAACACACACTGTTCATTTTCCATATCATTCCCATCCTTTAATGTCCCAAACAATACTAGATAAGTTCATATTAGGTTCTGCTGTAACAGGAGGTCAAAAATAGCAGTTAATTTCCCTCCTAAGTAAATTAAGTTAGGGAGTAAACAGTGGATGGCAGGTATATTAGCAACACTATTGGGACCCAGGTTCCTTCTGCCTTTTTGTTCCACCATCCTCAGCAAGTTATATTCACTTCATGGTCCATCACTGCTGTTGAAGCTCCAGCCATTGCCTCTTCATCCCTTTAATCCAGTAGGAAGAGGAAAGGGGCAAAGAATTGCATGCCCCTTCCTTTAAGAACACTTCTGGGTGTTTTGCCTACTGTAGTACCACTTAATTCCCATTCACTAGCACTTAGTGACATGATCACACCTAGCAGATTTGAAAATTTAGTCTTTCTTTCTGAGCAGGAAGAAATTGGAAAAGGTTATTGCTAAGCAAAAAGGGAAACAGATTTGGGTGCACAACTAGAAGACTCTGCTACCACTGTAAACTTAAAACTTGTACATGCCGGTGGGCTGTCTATCAATGTTTTATGGAGTACCATTAAGAAATGGAGCTTGAAGAAGGCCAGAGAGGTGCTATGCCCCAATAACAGTAGGCTTCTTCTAAAGAAGAGGGGGAGAGCAGCCATTTGGAGAAACCTGGCACCTCTGACATAACCATGAATGCTACGCTGTATGTATCAGACTTTTCCCAAAGAGGCAGAGCAACAGAGGGTGTTGACATGCGAGAGAGAAAAACATTTATTGTGCAGCCTGTTCTTAAAATTCTGTGACCACCCAGCTTCTGGGAATTGATCACAGGCCACCTTTCACCTCAGGGTGAATTCTCCAGCCATCACCTTCTGGCTTCTCCCACCTTTTCTCTCAAGTCTTCAGAACCTCCAGTTCCTCAGAGTTACATTATTCATTTTGCATAAGGAGTCATCTCTCTGTTAGGTAAGTAAAGTGAGGTCCTAGAGTCAAGGTCTAGAATTTTTTTTTCCTTAACAAAAAGTTTCTCTCCGAGAGAATTTTTAGTGCCAGTTGTTGAAGTAACAATGTTTCCATGCTACTTGTCTACTAAATAAATGAATGGTCCAAATTTTTTCTTTACAGGGTTCCTGGATAAACTGAAAAGATAAATTCTTGGAGCTATAATCCCTATGACCAACAACATAAAATATGCTTGCCAAGCAGTCATTGAGTCACTAAATCGTGCTGGCCACTGTGCTAGAAGCTCAGTGTACGGAAGTGAGTAAAATAAAAACGATGCTTGTTCTCATGCATCTTGCCGTTTAGTATTATCTAGTACCATCCAGAGTTTGTGAAGAAAGAACAAGTAGACCTCAACATATTTGTTACCAATACACTTCTTAGACATACAGCAAGTCATGGGCCATATCCAAAACAGGAAAAGGCTGAGTATCTAGGTAAGCTCAGCCTTTCCAGAGTTTTGTCATTCATGATGCACATGGACTTCCCAAAGCACTAGAAAAGAGACTGTGGGAGTGAATAATAAAAATAATAATAATAGCTGTTATTGTTTAAGAAATATTTCCAGTTGTCCAAGGCACATGGTAGGATAGCACTGCTATCTCTTCCCTTTAGGTGTGGCTGTGTGACTTGCTTTGCTCAATTAAATGTGAGTGGAAGTCCTTTGCCACTTCCTGCTGGAAGTTTTGAGACTCAGTGATCAGTTAACCCAAGCTCTCCTCTTTGCTTTGGCAGCTGGCAACACATCAGGTCGGTGGCTGCTTTGCCAGCTTGGTTTCTGGACTGAAGATATCATGAAGGCCAGTCGTCAGACCACCCATGTTGGACACACAGTGTGGGTGAAAAATAAACCCTTGTCTTTTGAGGCCAGTGAGGTTTGGGGGTTGTTTATTACTACAGTGCCACCTAACCCATCCTACCTGATGAATAGCTAAGGTGTGTGTGGCTTTCAATCAGTGTTATTTTAAATCTTCGACAAAAATAAACTCATCTCATTCTCCTATGAAGTAGATATTATCATTACCCCCCTAATTTTCCCAGATGATAAAATTTAGAGATGAAAGAGTGGATGAAAAGTTAAGTGTCAATATACAGACTTGGGGATTCCAAATCTGCTTTCCCACCCTTGTCACTCAAATCACATTTTTCTTCTTGAATTAATAAATGCTAACAATGAATATGGATGTCTTTTGAGTGCCAGGCATTGTGAATATCAAAGGTGAACCAGACAGGCTAATTTTGTAGTAGAGAAGAATGCAAAAAGCCAAGTAAACAATAAATAATTTCAATTCATTATGAAGAACACACATCACAGACATGTGATAGAGTGAGGTAATGGCCATGAGAGATGAAAGGGTTAGAAAAGCTCTGAGGAGGTGGTTTTTGGGTTGAGGCAAAAAAGATGAGAGACGTAGGCAGAGGGAACAAGCTCAAGGACCGGGACGCCGAGCACCTCAACAGTGCACTGGGAGTCAGGGCGGCAGCGAACACAGGAGTGAGGAGGCGCCTAAGAGATGCCGTCAGAGGCAGTGTGGGACTGCAGGGTCCTGCAAGGACTCTCCAGCTGGGGAGTGACTCCATCTCCTTTGCTGCGGCGTGGATGAGAGGCGCTGATGAGTAGAAGCAGGGAGGTGAGGCAGGAGGCTACTGGCGGCATCCTGGAGCCATCTACGGTGAAGGCCAGGTTTTTTCCCCCACCCACATCCTTTCTGAACCTACACGCGTCCACTGCCTGTGGCTAGAATGCAGCCTGGGCCACGAGCGAGCACCCCTTGAGTTAGAGTACAGCCCACTCCAATTCCCACATGCTGTGCCGCGGATCTTGAGATCAGACGCCAACGCTGTGTCCGATTGCTACGAATGTTTCTGAGCGTCCCTCTCCGTTTCTGTACCCATCCCCTCCGTCGGGAAACGGGACCAGCCCATCCCCATCACGCTCTGCCCAACCCTGGTCTAGGCAAGGGACGCTGGCGGCTGGGACCAGCTTGGTCCCAGAAGCCAGGTCTGTTGTGTGCCTGGCACTGTGCTAATTAATCCTGGCGGATCAGCCAGGAACAAAACAGCCATGACACAGGCGCCTTGGTAGAATTTACGGCCCAAAGGCGGTGGCCCACACTAAGAAAATGTGATGGCTGTCAATCATCAGGAACGACCTTGACTCTACCCTTCTGGAGCCTCCAGGGCTACATTTGCATTTGGTTCAATTCAAACGTTGCACACGTTGGTCGAGAGAGCACACTGGGAAGTCTCGGTAAGGCCAGTGCCCAACGCTGTACCGAGTCCTGGGTTATGTCGCCAGAGCTGCGAGTCAAGCCCCCGCCGCTCCTGCTCCCGCCTAAGAGAACAAAAGCAAAGCAGCACAGCCCGAGGGAGGGGGTGGGGCTAGGGGCGCCCAGGCTGTAGCGCGGACGGCCAGGTGAACCCAGGAGCCGGCTCGCCCTCCGGCGCAGGGTAGAGCTCTACTAGCACGAAGCGGAGGGCCGCCCACCAGCGACGCACAGGCCGCCGGCGGTACTGCAGCCCCGGGCCAGGACGGCTTCTAGTCGGCCCCCAAGGGCTCTACCAGCGCGCATGCCCGATGCGCTGCTCGCGGCTCCAGGTCGGCCCCACCGAGCTGTCGCTCAGCTTGCCCGGCGGTCCAGCAGGGCCTGGTAGGCCCCGAACGCTCAAAAGGCGGCAGGAACGCTGGGAGGCACGGGCGACCTCGGGCACCCTCCCCACCCTAACAATCTCAGGAAAGGTTGCTCAAGTACTCCCTTTGTTGACAAAAGCGTCTCAGAGACAGCAATAACTTGCCCAAGGTCACACAGCTGGTACAAATGAGTAATGGGATGGGGATTTGGATTCTGCAGCCTCCACCCTCCTTGCCCCAGGACTGTGATGAATTTGAGTATGAGGGCGGTAAATACAACCTTGGGAACCCAGGGCAAAGAGACTTTTATCCCTCTTTCAACAGATGAGCAAATTTAAGGCCCAGAGAAGTTACTAGAAATTACTGAAATGCTTTAAAGAACCAAAACAAGCTATTTCCTTGGTTCTCCTGTTTATGCAAAGTCTTGAAGTGCCTGAGATTTACATGTCTTTGCCCAACACCGCCTAGCAATAGCAGGGAGTTTCTGAGCTGGTTAGAGACCTGGCCATTTTCCAAGGCACAGTGTAGTCAAGTACCTCCCTCCCAACTACAGGGTCCTCACTGGCATAATGGGGTAAATGACTCCCTAAAATCACACAGTTTGTAAATACCTAGGATGATCTAACCTGCACTGCCCTTCCTTGTCTTCCTCAAACATACCTAACTGGTCCATCTCAGGGCCTTTGCACATGCTCTTGCCCATATGTAAAGCTCTCTTGCATCTTCCTGTGCTGTTCCTTTTCGGGTTTAGAGCTCATCTTCAGAGTCCTCCTCGCTGCAGATAGTCCTTTCTCTTGCTTTGCACCCCCTGCATACCACACTATCCAGTTTTATTTTCTCCCTGGCCTCTAGCACTCAATAAGATTACTTATATATTACATTCATTGTTTGAGGTCTACAATCCTCAGTGACATGAATGCCTCCCAACACCACCTGCCTGCCAGAGGGCAGAGCCTTACCTTGTCCCTCACTCTGTCCTCAGCACCAAGCCTGTGCCTACACTAAAGAGGCACTCAGTAAATGTGAACATTAGCTCCTGTCCTTTATAGTCCATGACTGGTTTTGTTCACATGTCTTCTCTCCTCTCTCCTATATGCTAGGCAATCATATTTGGGAGCCTGTATTAGTTTCTTAGGATTGCTGTAACAAATATATTGTCTCACAGTTCTGAAGCACAGAAGTCTGAAATCAAGGTGCCAGGGCCAAGCTCCCTCTGGAACTTACAGGGGAGGATCCCTTCCTGCCTTTTCCAGTTTCTGATAGCCCCAGGCATTCAGTGGCTTGTGGCAGCATAACTCCAGTTTTGGTCTTCTCTCATGTAGCCCTTTTTTCCCTATCTGTCTGCACATGGCATTCACCTCTCTGAATCTCTTAAGGACACCAATCATTAGATTAGGGCTCACCTAGTGACATCGCTACATCCGCAAAGACCCTATTTCCAAATAGGGTCATATTCACAGGTGTTCATTTGCATTCATATTGACTGGGGATTAGGGCTTTAACATAACTTTTGAGGGGACATAATTCAACCTGTAACAGGCGATCCATGGAACACTGAAAAAGGATTTAGGCAAACTAAGCTGCAGGATAGAGAAGGAGACACGATGGGCAGCTGTAAGAGTAGGAAATGTGCACTGGCTGAATGTCCAGAAATACCATTTCGGGGTGAACTCTCCCTGCATCAAAAGACTTTTAGGAACAACAATTTAAGGGCTACTATAGGAGTGGATTCTATCCTGTGTGGCCCTTTTCCCAGCTGTAAATACCCCACTTCTGGACCCTCCACAAAACATTTTATCTCACTCAATTTGGGGTCCTGAAAAATATAAACTGCAGGGAGTATGCTAAGCCTTCAGCTGCTTTCTCTTGTTTAATGTTGATAACTTGCTCATGAGGTAGGTCCTATTATTCAGAGATTTTTGCATGAGAAATTGAGGTTTGGTAGGTTAGGGAGCAGGCTCACACCTTCTTCATGACTGAGCTGGGATTTATAATCAACTCTAACTCCAGAGAAATTTCCAGGAAACCCAGAGGTACCTTTCGACAATTCTATGTGACTCAAGGGAGCACAACCGGATGCATGAGTGGAAGTCAGAAGGAAAGGCAGCAATTTGGGTTATATTTTAGGGAAAATTCTAATACTTACTTAGACTTCTGATTCTCCAATACTTAGAATTAAAAGATTTTCCTGATGTGGCTCCTTCTGCCAGGCAGCAAGCTCCCTTATCAGGAATGAGACCCAGTATTGCAGCACAGACCAGGGGAAAGAAGCTGCTCGTACTGATCCATCCCTGGGTTGCCCTTCTCTCCGCCCAGCACTTGCTATCTCAGTGGTGGGCACGTTTGCCTGGCTGCTAGTCCTGTGGCTGACATGGTCTTCGTGGACTCCACTTCTCTTCGTTGACCAGTTGCCCAAGCTCAGCATCTCCTCCCTATGTCTATGCACCCTGACTTCCTCCAACAGGAAGGTGTTGGAAATCAGTCTTGCTCCTTTCGAAGCTTTGAAATAATCATCCAGTGGTTATTCCTGCAGCAACTGCGCTTCCTGCTTACGCTGTTCCCTGGAACGGTATTTGCCCTTACTAAGGAGCAATTTGAGTCACTGATTATGGGGACTTAGAGAGGGTTTATTCTAGGTACATCTTCCTTTCAGAAGGTCGAAAGTGTGTGGGTGGGAGGAGGGCCGTGCGGTGGAGGGAGGTTCTCAGAAAATGGTACCAGGCGTCCAAGAAGCAGGAAAACACGCTGGAATTAAATGAACTCGCACCCCATCTCCAGACTGTCCCACTATCACTGCTTGACTCTCACAAATGCCTACACGGTGAGCTTCGTGTATGCTCTTCCCCACCTTTACTAATGAAAATACTGAGACTCAGAGAGGTCAGGGGACTTCTTTGCCCAAGGTCCTGCCGCCAGGATGTGAAGTTGTCGGAGAGATGGGATTTGAACCCGGGACTTCCAGGCCATCTCTTTCACTGTTGCTCTCAAGAGGAAGAATTTGGAGGCTGAAGACCTGAGCGTCTTTTCTCTCGCCTTCTTTCAAAGGCTGCTGGACTTGAAGCCTCGCGTGGGCAGGTAGCCGCTGCGCCCTCCACCCGGACAGCACGAGAGCACAGCGGGCGCTCCTCAGAGGTGCCCGGGCGGTCGGGGCAGCGCGACCCACGGTGGAAGCAGAGCCAGCTCTCCTCTGGCAGGGAGGCTCCCGGGGCGGGCGGGCATCGCGCTAGGCACGGACTTCGCGCGCAGCGACTGTGGACGCGGTGGGCCGAGCCCCGTGCCCACGCCTGCGGCTGGGAGGGGGCTCGGCGCCGCGCGGCACGGACACCCGGCGGGGGCGGCGCAGCCTTAGGGACCTCGTCACCGCACGGCTCCAGCCGAGTGCCCGCGCCGCAGTGCGCACGCGCGGCGTCGGCCCGGGCTCCGCCCCCGAGTAGGGACCTACAGCGGGCGCGGCGGCAGCGGCCTGCGGCCGGCGGTGTAGACGCCCCTTCCCGGGACCGGACCCGCCGGCCGGGTGAGTGGCTGAGGGGAGGGCGAGGGCTGCGGGCCGCGTGCGCCGGGCTGGCGGGCCGGGCGCGGAGGGGTGTCGCGGGGAGGGCGCGGCGCGGGCCCTGACGGGGCCTGACGAGGCCGGACGGGGCGGGCACCCCGGCCGGCGTGGCGGCGAGGAGGCGGCGGGGCGGGCCGGGCGGCGGGCTGCGGGCGGACGAGCACGGACCCGGGGCCGGGGCGGCGGGGCGGGTCTTTGTGTCGCCGCCGCTGCCCCGCAGGCTGGTCCCAGGCGCGCCGGGAGGCGACCCTCGGCGGCGGCGTCCGGCCCTGGGCTGCGGTGTGAGGGTCGGGGCCGGCCCTGGGCTGCCC
>JAQQAC010002594.1:85539041-85588714 GCA_029783875.1 Phataginus tricuspis
CCCAGTGTTTTAAATGATGCGGCTCCCGGAGAAAGTCTACCGGCCGCCCCGAGCAGGAAGTGTCGTCAGGAGGCCATTTTTAAAGCCTCCTGCGGGCCTCGGAGGCGAGCGTTGACGTGGTTCGGTTTCCAGTGGTTAGAAGAGCCCCGCGGGGCGCGGGCCCGGGCGCCCCCGCGAGACGGAGCTGTGGTCCCTTTGTACCCGCGTAGCTCCCACGCTGTTAGATGTGGCCTCGCCTGGAATAACGTGTACCGTCGGTGTGAGCGTGCCAACAATAAACATGAAAACCAGACTGGCATTGTCTTTCCTTGGGAGTTTCGGGGGGTGTGTCCAGGGTTGGGCCTGCGCGTCGAGGACCGGGAGGAAAGATGGTGAAGGTTTGCCTTGTGCCAGGTGCTTTTGGCACTCTGGGGCCTCCCTTCCCAGTGTCCTTTTTATCTTGCCTTGGGGTTGTTGGGCAGTTGGAAGTCCAGGAAACGACACAGGGTGCAAAAGGAAGGACATTTCTTAAACGGAAGGAGAAAGTCAAAGGAGAGAATGAAAGGAAACACCTAAACGTCCATTTACGTTGGGTACTTCATCTATCCCATTAAAATACCCCTGACTTCAAAATGAGCAATTTACCAACCTCACATTAAATATGTGAACTACTGAGCCCTTTATCCTGTTTTAAAAGTCTACATAGCTAAACTGTAATGCTCCATTAGAACCCTTTTAAACGTTCTCTCTTAAATTTAGAATTGAAGTCACCAAGAGTAAGACAAACGGAGGTCTCCAGGAGCTTGCAGTACTTCCTGTAGAAGAGCAGAGAGAGACTAGGAATGTATCTCTTTATCTCTGAGTCACATATGCAAAGTTCAACCCAGCTGCGATGTGTGTACATAGCAGGAGATACTGGCCAAGGGCTCTCTGGAAGCCTAGCAAACGGTTGTTATAGAAAATAGTCTCTAAAAATGTAGTTAGAATGTTTGACTTTTTTAGTTGTATGACACAGATGTTATGTTCAACCTAGGATGCATTTTTTGAACTTTTTTTTATCTTGGATGTAATAGAGCCTTGAAAAATAACACTTTTGCATGATTCCAATTTTTGTTATGCTGATAGCATTTATTGCAAATGCATTTTGAAAACGACATTATTTCATTTATTCTGCCTCCTTCCAGATGTGTTCTGCCAAGCTAATAAAGATTTTTTTTAATTAAGTAGCATTTTAAAAAAGCAACACATCTACTTCTGGCCTTTTTGCCTTTAAATAAGGGAATCTAGACAAGTTTTGGGGCAAGAGGAAGAACAAAGAGCATTTTTATAATTGTTGCCATGGAGGCTGACATTTCTTTCATTCACTCACTTAACCCATTCATTCAAACAGTCACTACTGAGCGCCTTCTGTGCCCAAGCCCTGTGAGGTTTGCTGTGACAAACAAGGTTCTCACCGGTGAGGTTTCCCGGTGTTGATTGTTCTCAAGCTGCCTGGCATAGACAGTGTTTTCTTTACTCACAAACACTATTACACAGACTCAGCCAACTGCAATTTCCAGGATGCGTGCTTGGAGTGGAAGGGCTAGAGACCATCTAATCCAGACATTGTCTTCATGGTGGGGGGGGTTGAGGCGGCATCAGAATTACTGAGAATTTTCCATCACATGCCTGAGTCCACCCCAGGAAAAAGGCAGTCTGATCCATTAGGTCACCTGAGTCCTAGGAAGCCTTCTTTTTTTTAAGCTGCCTACTCACTTTGCCCCACATCTCTGTTTGAGAAGCACTCTTGGGACTCATTCCCCATATTTTCCAGAAGAAAAGCTCCTGGAGAAACCAAGGCTGCACAGGCCCAAGACTTAAACCCGAGTGTCTGGCTTCTGTTGCAGCGTGCTTCGTGTGGTGCCTTGTGGCCTCCCAGGCTCCTGAGTGTAGAAGCTAGACCAGGGCTTGACGCCGTGTGACGGGGTGGAACTCGGAACTCGGTGCCTGAGAAGAGAAGGAAGAGCCCATGGACTCTGCGTACTTTTGACTCACATCCGCAGATCCATGGCCCCAAGCTGGAAGTGAGAACAGTGCCCAGGTGTCAGCAGGTGCTGGGACTTTGGATCCCTGCCTCCCCAGCGGAGTAGCAGAAAACAGAATGAAGATGAGACACTGACCAGCTCTGGGACCTTAGAAAAGCTACACGGCTTCTCCAGATCTGTTGTCTTAGAAACAGCAGACAGTTGAAGGTGTACTTTGAGTAGTGTCAAGGTAACGTATGCGTCTGCTTCTGCAGACCTTCATGTGGTGGGTCACTGTACTCCAGGACTGACCAACACAGGCAGCACTGAGAGTGTCCTGATCAGAATGCTGGTGTAGCATTTGCTATTTTACTGAAACTGCCCATTTCCTATTTCTCTCATCTCCTGTTTTACCCCTTAAAGACAGCATCCTGTGCCAGGTAGGGGGGTAAAACAGTTCAGGTTTGTGTTCGCTCTACTCACCATGCCAGGCACTGTGCCAGAAACATTTAAGTTTCTAAGAATCTGCAAAGTACTTACTGTCATTACACACTTTACAGAGAGCATCAATGATGATGTTTCCAAGGTCACATGGTTAACCAGGGTCTACCTGCTTAACCACCCCATTACAGTCCACAGTGGGGGCCTTGCTCCCACCTCCAGGCACCTATGGGTGGGCTAGGTATATAAAAGATTACACAAGTTGTTAATACTGTTCTTGTCATTCCCACACATTCCTCTGCACCTGTAATGTCAGGTGATAATTCTCAACCTTGGCTGGGAATACTGTTTCTTTTGTCTGTTTTGCCATTATGGCGAAATAGCCTTTGCACCTGGGAAACTTTTAAAACTCTCAGAGCCTCCCTCCTCACCCCCAACCCCCACCAACAGTGGGGCCCAGGCATCACTCTTTAAAGTTCTGCAGATAATTCTGGTGTGCAGTAGGGTGACCAACCATCCCAGGGGCCTTTTTAAAAAATAAGTTTAACATCCTGGGC
Organism: Phataginus tricuspis; assembly: GCA_029783875.1. Taxonomy (NCBI): domain Eukaryota; kingdom Metazoa; phylum Chordata; class Mammalia; order Pholidota; family Manidae; genus Phataginus; species Phataginus tricuspis. The sequence continues at coordinate 85,542,022 of JAQQAC010002594.1, forward strand.
ATATTACAAGTTGGTCACCCTAACACAGCCAGAGGACCACTGGTGCAGTAGGAGATATTTCTTCTATGTTTGACTATACTTTTTATTAAACCTTGAGTCTATTTCTTATACAAAATTTGGTTTCTTTTTAGGACCAAAGAAAAGGGGTGGGTATACAAAAATATGTTTACTTCATTTTTATCAACCTGAAGTCATTGTGTTTAATAACAGAATTTTGTAATATTGCCTATACTACCATGGTTTTACCTTGTTTTTTTGTGTGTGTGTGATACTAACAAGAGCATATTTGCCCCTTAACTTTATTTTTCCACATACAGAACTGTAAGTTTTAGACAAAAACTCTAATACCTGTCATATCTTTCTTTTGAAAGGCTTTCTCTTTTAAACTGTTGAGGCATAGGTAATACCTTCTTCCTTTGTTTTCTGATGAAGTCTCAATCTATGTGCTCAAGTCATCCCAAAATAACTCCTTTGTAGACAGGCAGTGGGGGAGAAGATTCTTGCCTGCAGCCAACTGAGAAGCTCCTGCTGCGGAAGACCTTTATCTCCTCAAGCTCGTACTTGAGCTAAGAGTTTCTGCTGCTTTGGAGATTACTGGATTCTCCTTACGAAGGAGCCTTACAAATATGCAGTGACTTATTTCCTGATAGCACATATAGTGTTCACCAAGTGTAAGGTTACCTGGCTCTCTGCATATACCTTTTCCTCCCATCAGCCCTGTAAATTAGGCATTATTCCCATTTAACAAGTGAGAACACTTGAGCCCTTGGAGTGAACAAGTCCACAATCGCACAGCTGTCAAGTCAAAGACCTAGATTTTGAACCTTATTCTCAATATCCCAAAGTTACTGCTCCTTCCACTCTTCTCACTGCTCATCTGGAAAGCAGAAGAGCTAGCACAGGGGCTCTTGTTCAGCCTTCTTGCCCTGTTTTTGGCCTAAGGGATAGACTTAATTACATAAGGAAATATTGGATTCCAAAGGTGGTACATTACTCAGCATTTGGAAGTATTTTTTGTCATCAAGATGGCCATCAGTTTGCAATTCAGTTATTTCTAAATGCAAGGTAGTTTGCCAAAAAGAAAACAATTGATGTTCTTCCTTGTTTAAGTCTATTTCCTCATTCAGTTCAATTCTGATTCTTTTTAATGGTATGAAAAAATTCTTGCTGAGTGATGCAACAGTTTCATCCTAAATACCATCCTACTTGGGAAATGTTAGCAGTCCACATTACATTGGGTTTTTTTCCCTGATCAGGTATTACTTGTCCACATTGTTGTCTGCTGGGCACTTTGGAGTAGAACGCTTTAAAATTTTGTTCACTGAAAAGCGTTAGCTAGGCTAGCCTTTGCTGTGGCGAAATAGACAAAAGGAACAGATTAAATTTCTGAGCACCTGTGCCACTAGCCTGGTGCCTTGCATACATTAGTTTGCTTCTAATTACCCTTTAAGTTCGATGATAATAAAGCCTGTTTCGTTGCCTGATGCTGAGTAGAGAGAAATCATGTGCCAAAGGACCCAGCAAATACAGGACAGAGTCAGAGCTTGAACTGTAAACTTTCCACCTATGTTCCCTTCACTCTTCATGGGAATAGCGCCACATCCCTGCCCTAGCAATGGATGTAGAAGCCACAATGAAAGGATTTCTGGAAAGTGCATCTTTTGGATGGAGAAACAAATTTAGGAAGCTATCAGTCAACTGATACTGACTTTTCATAAGCATCTCTCCTGAACGAAAATGCATGTGATGTAATTGGCTAGCCACTTTTAAGGTTAACATCTTGCATGCAAACACATATGGGGATATTTCACAGTTCAGCTGGGCTTGGAGAGGGAAAGGTGATTCAGTAGCTAGCTTATATACAAACCTAAGATGTGATGAGGACTCTTGTAGTGAAAACATCTTTTCCATCATGACTATAAGCACCTGTTAGCCACTTGGCTGCAAGGCCAGGTGGATTGATTTGCCCCAGAGGCCAGTATCTGTTACATGTACAACCAAGCAACTACAATTAAGTTTATAAATAATTGTAAAGTGAGATTCAGTTTATATTCTGGAAAAAGCAATTGCCAGGCAGCAATTGCCAGCAAGCCTATATTTTACCCTCTTTGACTATTAATGACTGGTGTCATTCTATTTTCTTCATTAAACAAAGAAAAATCATATTTTTAACAGCTTATGAAGCATGAGCAACTTATCTAAGCTCTTTATTCACATTTTCACAATTACTCCTCGTGACAGCTCTGTGAGGTAGGTACTATTACTGTTTCTGTTTTACAGGTGTGGCTTTGGGCAGTTTGCCCCAGGCCACACACCTAGAAATGATGGGCCTGGGATTTAAAATCCTGTAATCTGATTCCAGACTCTGTAGCTTTAAACATTAATTTACTGCTTGTTTCTCTTGTAATTTTGTGGAGCATTTGACGTTTCCAGTAATTAAAAGTCAGATGCTTCCTCATTAGTAAGAACTTACACAACCATCACGGTGTTCATAGTTCCCAATGACACCAAACTGCTTACTAACAAACTTAGGATTTTTCTCCATATGCCCCCATAATGAGTCTTTAAGAAACAAGGGCAAGTGAGCCCCACGTCAAAAGGGAACCCCCAGCAGCAAATGCGGTGCTTGGGCCTTTTCCCTATAAAAGACAAGACTTAAGTGTGGAGGAAGCCTGTGAGTGGCGTGCGGGGCTGCTGCTCTGCGGTGCGTGGCCCTCTGGTTGGTGCTGGAGGTAGGTCTGCGCCACAGAGCTCACTGTGCTGTTGAAAAACAGCTTAATGTTCAATGACCCTTGTATGTATTGTGTCCAAAGTTAATAATGCTAAGTATTTTATGGGTTTTTGAGACCCTATCTTTAAAAAAAAATGTTTCTAGTTCTAGGAGGCCAAATGTGGAGGTTTTATAACAGAGGTGTTTGTGAGTTTGGAAGCAGGTGAACACTGATACTGGTAGTTATAGTGATTTATTGAGTCCGTGTCAGCATCAGGCTCACACATGGCCCCTTGATCTACAGTGTTTTATATAATCCCTGGTCGTCAGCCCATTGGGCAGTAATTTACCAGGATGACCCAGCTTCACAGGTGGTTGTACCAGAGTATGAGCCAGGTAGAAACTTGTGTGGAGGGAGCTGGGGGCTTGGGAGCCTCTTACTCAGGTGCCTGTTGCAGCCTGAGGAGTGGCTGTGGGTAAATACCAACATCAAAGCCATCTTAATTCTCCCATGCTACTGTGTCCACTCACCTCTGTCTCAAGGTGTTATATCTGAGAACTTTTCCCCCCACAACTAGCCACACAAACTGCAAAGGCCAAAGGGAACTTTGCTCATTTTGAAGAAGCTTGACATCTTTGTCACTTGTACTGAAGGAAGCACCAGTGTAGAAACATTGCATTATCTTGAGAATGGTTTAGAAGCCAAGAAGCTTTCAAACAGGACATTCAGTCATGTCCTTGACAGCCTCCTCATTAAACTGTGTTTGCTGACCACAGCTTCACGCTTCCTATTGGCTCTTGCTCCTGTGGATTCTTAATTCAAAACAACTGCCGGGCTGCTTTGTGGCAGCATCTCCAAGAGGACACTGTGTTCCTTAGTCAACATAGCTGGCTTGGTTAACTTTCTAGGGACTTTCTCCATCAGGATGCGCTCGACTTTTTGCTAATGTACATGACCTTATATCCAGTCTATCTTAGATTTCAAGTCTCCAGTTTTAGGAGGAATGACACCTCCCAAGTTTTAAGAATTGGAGAGAAAGTGGCAAAACTGCCTTACGTAATATTTGAAGAGTCTCAGAGGCTGGGAGAGGTGCCAGAAAGCTGAAAATGCACATTTGGAATCCTGGCTTGGATGATGCTCCAGGTAGAAGCATCTCATCACATGATTCATTTGAAAATTTGTTAGGATTACTGTGTAAGGTTTATGTTAAGTTGGTGAGCAGGTTGTACCAGACAAGTAAATTACTTTCTTCTTTTCTTTCCTTCCCTCTTTTTCCCTCCTCCTCCTCTTTCTTCTCTCCCCTTTCCCTTCATCTTTTTCTCTTAACTAGTAGGATTATGAGACTGGTGGATGAGAGACATACATATGACTGGTATGCTAATCTTTTGAACAGAATTGAGAACCGAGAAGAGATATGCACATTAATAACATGCATCAGGGATTAAATTGTTGACTAGCTCCAGAGTCAGGATACAAGAAAGTTACATGGGGGCTGGTTGCAGTTGCATTTAAGGGTAAATTCATGACAAAACTATGTGAAAATAAAATTAGCTGACTAAAGAGGGAAGGAGTTTTGTTTATGCCAGCATTAGAGCATCAACTAACTAGATAACTGTTGAAGCTGTTTAAGGGACTTAAATTTTGCTGGAGGTTTCAACCAGTGATTTCTACTACTTGTGAATTACATGGAGTGCTTTTACAAACCACAAATATCTCTTACCCTTCCAACACCCACCCCCCTGAGATTTAGATTCGTTAGCTTTGGGATGCAGCCCAGGAATGTTTGTTTTAGCCATGAATCTGAGGCTTCTCCAGAATTGGGAACCACTGACCAGTTCCTCTTTAAAGCCCCTTTTCAATCTCTGCATTCTTTGAGCCAGTGGTTTCCTCAGGTTCTGGGTACAGCCATTGTTTTAACAGGATGAAGATGCCAATGTGAATATGTTGACAGTAGTGGCATTCTTAGACAATGAAGTCTGATTTCAGGGATTAGCCATGTAAGACTGATCTTAGAAATCATCTAGATGAGCATAGATGAACAGATTAGTAATCAAATGCAAATGGCTGGGTTGCTTGAAGTCGCTTAATTGACTAGTAGAGGTTCTGGGTGTCACTCCTGCCTCCTTTGACTAAAGCCAGTTTACAAATTTAGAGAATAAAATGTGCATCAGCTTCTACCTAGTGACTCCTCTGAAAGTTCTGCCTGCTGTATGTACCAGGAGTGCGGTGGAAGGTGAAAAGTCCTCGGCTTTGCCCAGGCTGATCAGTTTGCCAGTTTGAGGTATTCATGTCTGTCCTGTTCACAGTCCTCTTGCATAGGTATGTGTTTGAACACTGAGGGAATAGATGGCACCTTGCAACCCCACAGGCCCCTGCCCACTTGAGACACCTGAATATTACATTACACACACACTTAGAAAAAGTCTGATTGAATCCCTGGATGCCACCGGGGCTGTACTGCATGCTGGGAGTTGCTTTTGAGAGGAGGCAGCTGCCTTTGGCAAAAGGAAAATGGAGGCAATGCTGCACCAAGAGAGAAAGCTTATTATCAAATATGGTATGTCTGCATGGTACTTTCCAAAAATGCTCTGAACGGGCAGATTTTATGCTGGATTCGAATATGCAGTCATTGTTACTCTTGACTCCACAGTGAGGCCTGCTCCCCCAGTCGGCCTTTCAGACTTACTTTGTATGGCTCTTGGCCTGTTAGCAGTGACCCAGAAGGAAGCTGATTTTCTCTCCTGTTGCTGCCCATCCCTGAACAGATATTAAGTGCCTCTGTGTGTCTCCTGACATTTAGGGAAACATTTTAAAATTTCAGAAGTATTTTTACACGCATTTGTGTTCCAGTCATCCTGGCAACACTGTGGAAGAGGTTGGATAAGTGTCCTTAATTCTAATTGCCAGGTGAAAACATTGAGGCTCAAAAGGTTTAAGGGTTTTTTTTAAGGTCATAAGAGAAAGGCTTAGCAGATTCCAAGCTAGAATGGCTTTTGTTTGGCTTCTAGTTCTGTGTGTTCTGGGAAAAAATGTATTTAAAGATAACTCTTTTTTATATAAAAAATTAGTCACTGTTCACTCATGTATGCTCTAGAAAACATCAGCATCTCTGCTGCCACCATCCAGCCACCGTCAATCTTGCACCTCAGCCTCTCTACTGCCATCACTTCACCCTAACAGCCTCCTGTTATTGAAATAAAAATCAGATCAGCATGTCACTGCTCCAGTCCCCTGGGTTCTCTTTCTCATGTACAGGAAAGGCACATCCTTATGATATTGTGTCACAGTTCCCCAATTCCCTTTGACCATATCAACTGTTCTTCCTTCCACCTCCCCTTCTTGCTCATTGTCCTCCAGTCTCAGCCTTCCTGCTGTTCTTCACATGTTCCGGTCTGCTTTCCACAGAACTTTGCCTTCTCCACCTGAAACGCCCTCCTTCCTGCCAGCCACTGTGCTTGCTGCCTGGCTGCCCTAAGGTCTCTGCTCCACGGTCAGCACATCGTGAGGCCTTTCCTGACTCCATGTCTCCATGTTCCAGCCCTGCAGCCTCACCACACAGCTGCTCCCTGTCCCCCTTGCCCTGCTTTATGGTCTGTTCTCCCCAGTTACCTCCACCATCTGACAAACCACAGTGCTGTTGGTCACTGCCCTGTAGCCCCGAAAGCAGTGCCTGGCATTGGAGAGATGCTCAGTAAGATGTTGAAGGAAAATGTACTTGGCTACTGAATATGTCAGTATATCGTTGACTCTTACTACTTGTGAAAGCAAACTGTGTGAGAGTGAGAGTGGGGACCCACACTGATAACTGCCTGTAATGTAGAAACAACTGGAAACCTAAACCGAAGTCCTGGCTCTGCTTCTTGGTAGTGTGTTTAAAAACTGAAATGCCAGCTTGTATAAGGTTTTAGGCTAATAGGAAATTACCTGTGACATTGCTAGGATGCTCTCAGTGACACTGAGAAACAACTGTCACTGATCAGTGGTTATTCTGAATGACTATGATGATTTCCTTGTTCCTGGCATATCTGTGTTTGTGGTTGGTCAAGGTGATGAGTTTTAGGGGGCCGAATTTGAAAATGTTTCCAGTTTAGGCTTGTTATTTCCCAGCTCTGTTGTATTCTATATTATTATGAACATGTGTCTAAGATCACATGTTAAGATTTAGCATAGAATTCCCAACATGATTGAAATGTAGAGTATGTTTGGAAATAGCTTACTAAACCTTAAGTACGAATATTAATCATGCTTTATTATTTCTCTTTTTCCCTTTTAGTGTTACTTGCAGTAGCAGAGAACTGGAAGCAATCCTATTTTGGGATCATGTGCCTACCGTGGTCGTATATAAAAAAGATAAGTATGCTCCCAGGAAGTGGCTGCTTCCCTGCCAATCACAGAACATATTGAAGGTTGCCGCCTAATGGTTTTATCGTGTCAAGTCTTTTCTGGATTTCAGTGGACTTTTTTTGGAAATGCAAGTAAAGAAGATGAAGGATATTGGACAGCAGTTATATACTACGCAAGTGAATGACAGACACATTTCCCTGACCATGTCGCCCAAACAGCCTAATGCTGATAGAGTGACTCGACCAGACAGACAGGAAGCTCAGAGCCTTTTGTATCAAGGCTCAGAGGCAGAGGCTGCCATGATGACCATTGCTACATGTGTGAAGTGCAAAAGTGTTCACAAAATCCCTCTTCAAGATTTGAAAGAGGGTGCTGGACAAAGCCAAAAGGAAGACAAATATATTTGCTTTAAATGCAGCCTTGGTGTTGCTCCACCCCATCTTCAATTTGTGAACAGTAATCCCAGTGCTGTTCATGTAGGAAATAAAACTGAAACCATCTCAAGTTCTGTCAGTAACAAATTTAAGGTAAGGAACTTTAAGCCAGGCAAATACTATTGTGATAAATGTCGATTTTCCACAAAGGATCCTTTGCAATACAGAAAGCACACACTTCAACATGAAGAGATTAAATTCATCTGTTCTCACTGCAGCTACATTTCCTACACGAAAGGGGAGTTTCAGAGGCACTTGGTGAAACATACAGGCATATTCCCTTATCAATGTGAGTATTGTGACTATGGTGCTATTAGAAATGATTACATTGTCAAACACAGGAAAAGAGTACACGAGAGGGCTGGTGGAAAGCGGCCACCCAAAACTGTGGCCAAGCTGGAGCCAAAAAGAATCAGCACATCAAAACAAAACACAGAGCTTTTAAAAGCTTCCCATCCAAGGACTGCATTTCAAAACAAGTTATCAGATCAACTTTCAAGGTTCTCCCTCCGGACAGATAAAGACAAAATGCACAATATTAGGTTGTTACCTGAATCAAAGGAATACCAGAAGGATGTGGTGTGTATTCCAAATAAAGTGACCCTGTTGGAGCCAAACGAAGTCAGTCTGTTTGAGAACAAAAGTGTGGAGGTGGAAGTGTTATCCCCTGCAAAAGAGCCTGTGCAGCCAGGAATGCCGCTAACAGTTGTGGCGCCTGCAGAATTAGTGGTCCCGGCAAACTGTTTAGCCCAGCTGATAGATGTGAAGGTTGTCAATGGAACCCAGCAGCTTGTTCTGAAACTGTTTCCTCTGGAAGAAAATAATTGCCTTGAAGCTGGTGGGGGTGATGGGGGTGATGGGGGTAATTCTGAGTATATAACTGAGAAGGGTTCAAAGGAACATGGAAACATGGTTTCTGCAGAACAAACAAAGTCACTGATGATTGAAGGGAGTATTGGAAAGTTCACAGGCATTGGGAATCTTCAATCATCAGTTCAAAAACAACTTAAAAATGTGAACTGGGTAAGGCCTTACGATTTTTTCAAGTCAAATTCTAGTTTACACAACCGTGGGGAATCCCTTCTCAACTTTAATACAGTTGAGGATTTGCAAAAAAAAAGTAATATATATACACATAGAACTGCTTTTCCTTCCGTTGCCTTAAAAGGTCATTCTCCATCATCTGTAGTAAAAAACAGCATTTTATGTGGTCTTGGAACTGCATCAAACCCTTTTCCGTATAAAGCTTCTGTTCCTTATACTGAACATGGAAGAAATTTACACAGTGACTCAAGACAGCAGTTATTTCCTCTTGCTGCATCACCTGCAACCATTTCCTTCTCTGGAGAAAAGGGCTTATTGCCTGTTAGTAAATATGGCATGGAATCTAGAAATGAAATCAGTATTCCTATAAAAATGGTTCCATCTAATAGAAAGCTGAAAGACAACCAGGCAGAGGAACACAAGGCCGTTTCTCATAGAGGCCAGGTTTCTTCTCAACGTAAAAATGAGTATTTACACATAAATTTAACAGGAGAAGATAGAATCAGACCTCAGCAGCCTGCAGATAAACCTGTGGAATTAAAGAATTCTGACAGGACTAATGACTCTTTCGAAGGCCCAGTCATCTCATCAGTATTTTCTCTGAGCTCTGGATCTGAAAATGTCCCTGAGGGGGTTAAGTGGAATAGTTCAACATCTAGAATAAAGTCAATTGAACTCTTGCGTAGAAAGATAGCTCAGCTAATTGAATCCTGTGGCAAGCCTTCATCTTTGGCTGCAAGTAATGCACATCATTGTTCTGCAGGGCAGACATCGAATGTAACTTCAAAAGCTACCCCTCAAGGTATTCAAGAAATCAATGTGTCATTTACTGGCACTGGCTATTCCAGGGGCATGCTCCAGAAACCTCAAGATGATGGTCGTGGTCATGGACAGCTTGCCCATCAGCAAACGTATCCACAGTTTGTAGAAGGCAGCAGCAGGGAAACTGAAAGCAGAGTAACCAGGAAGGCTCATGCTGCTACTCCAGTATTGATCCCCAAAGGGGCTGTGTTGAGGGTTCTTAATTCCTCTGAGGATGCGCACATTATAGAAGCTACATGCGAAGCACCTGTCAGCATACCTTGCAGCGAGACACAGTTAATAAAACCCATTCCATTCTGCTCAACAAAGCAGACAGAGTCAGACTTACAGCCCTTGACATGTGAAAATAGACCAATAGACATGTCCCAAAATCTTGATACATCTCTTTGGCCTAAACCAAGAAAAGAGAGTGGTATTTGGAGCACCATGCCTAAAAAAACTGGCCCCTTGCATGGACCACAAGGAAGCAGTGAACTGAGTAAGCAACGGAAACTGTTTTCCACAAGTCTTCCTATAAGTAAAACTAAAACCAAGCAAGTAAATTCGTCCAAGAAGAAAAGCAGACTTTTGGCTGATCCCAGCCACTGTCTCAAGGATCCTTCAATCTTTCAGGTTGCAAGACAACTTCGACTGATAGCAGCTAAACCAGACCAGTTGATTAAATGCCCACGCCGGAACCAGCCTGTCATTGTGTTAAACCATCCAGATGTTGACTCACCAGAAGTGACCAATGTGATGAAGGTAATAAACAAGTATAAAGGCAATGTCCTCAAAGTTGTCTTATCAGAGAGGACCAGGTGTCAGTTGGGCATTAGAAGGCATCATGTTCGGCTGACCTACCAGAATGTGGAGGAAGCCAATCAAATAAAAAGGCAAATGATGTTGAAAATGAAACTGAAAAAAGTTCATAAAAATAACTACCAGGTGGTAGATTCCTTGCCTGATGATTCATCCCAGTGCATATTTAAGTGCTGGTTTTGTGGGCGGCTTTATGAAGACCAGGAAGAGTGGATGAGTCATGGCCAGCGGCATTTGATAGAAGCAACTAGAGATTGGGATGTTCTTTCTTCGAAGGGCAAATAAGTAAAAAATTGGCCTCTGAAGCAAATTGTTTTCTTACTTTTAGGTCATTCTGGTTTGGGTTTTGTTTTTTTCCCTCGCTGACTCAGTAGGAGAAAAACAGATTATAGTGATGGCAGGTTCATTAGAGTCTTTAGACCCCTTGTAGGAATGTTGAGAGCCAGGGGTCTTAACCTGAGATACGTGAGTGGACCCTTGGAAGGTACTTGAAGCCCCTGAAATGCGCACAAATTTATGTATATGCATTTTGCTTGAGTGAAGGGAAACTTTCAAGCATTTTCAGTGGAAACTCAGACTTTTCTTTTTTTAGCACCCCTTTTTCTGAGTAGATAGCAATCTTTAGTAATCCATTCAGAGGGGCAAGTTCAGAGGGTTTTACACGTGCTCTTTATATAACAAAATGCTACTGAAGAGTTAAACCCATGTATTGGTGTATACACCCTTTTTGTTTGCATTAATTTACTGAATATTTGGTACATAATGAGATTTATATTTTCTACTTTGTCAGTTATCTTAAATTTTGTTATACAAAGTGGCCACTCTTTTAAATCCCTCACCCACTCTGCAGTCTTCATAAAGTGTTTTATGTGGCACAGAGAGTTGTGCTTTTTGGCTATTCTAAAGAATGAGTCCAGGAGGTTGCCTGAATTTACTAGTTTAACAGCAGGTGTTAGGGAAAGAAAGAAACATTTTCAAGCTTTTGCTTGCTTTTTAAATATATTGACTTAGGATAGTTGGGGAGGGAATGTACCTTTTTGCAAAAATGATCACGGAAAGTATCTAAAACTAAGTCTCCTGTTTGCTCTTACCATTCCCACAGACAGATATAAAGTAAGTAACCATTTTTAAATGCATGAACAGGCTTCTCACAACATACAAAAGCTCAGGAAGACAGTTAAATGTAGGCTGTGAAGAAAGTTGTGGCTTCATGTAGTTCTCGCTTGGGAACTAGGTGGTGGGTGAAGGCTGCACACTCCACCCTTTCCTTAGGGCCCCAGACACTGCCCCCGGGTCACACCCTGCTTCCTCGCTGCCAGTTTTCAACAGTCCCCTCTGTGGAATAAGCTCCCCACTCACCTCCTGTCCCTTTCCTTTGGTGCCCTTGAGGCCCCTTAAGGTTTCCCTCATGAAAAAATACTGAAAATGAGAAGGAATCAACAAAATGGAAACATCGCGCCATTCTTAGGATTATGGGAGTGAATGCCTGGTCTGTTGATAGTACGAGCCTGCTTGTAATTTCTCTAGTCAGAGCCATGCTTTCCCTACTTACTGCTCACCTTTCCCAGGAAGCAGCTCTGAGAACACTCCTGCTCCCCTCCATACCAACACTGTCAAGACTGGTGCTGGTCTAGACAGCACCTCAGTGTGCACGGGAGAGGGTCTCCCTCTGCGCCTGGGCAGGTGGGCAGCGCAGCAGGTTTAGCTCAGACGGGATTTGGGCCCTCCCTCACCCGCAGCCAGCCAGCCAGCCACCAGCCCACAGGAAGGACGAATGGCACCTGTTTTCTCCCTTCAAGGACGGCCCCTCCCTTCGGGAACCTAGTCCTGAGTGAAAGTGGCGCTGTCACATCTGAAAAAGACAAGTGAGACTTCTGGTGGGAAGTCATCTGGAGACTTCCTGATTTTTCTTCCTGCTTTGATAGTTGGGATTGTAATTCTTTGTAGTTGGTTTTCATTACAGATAATCAACATTTCTTGTGTATAATTCAATACATAGTCATTAATTAAATGATTAGTTTTCATTGAAATTTAAAATTTAGGTTTTTTTATATGTGTATAAGTGTGTGTACACATATAAATATTTTTTACCATATGAAAACTGAAGTAGCTAATTTTCTGATTTCCTATTTTATAATGAGATTACGTGGGCTGGAAAATGTAAAATGTTTTATATTCTAGAAATTTATTTTGGAAGCACGTTTTTATAACGGTCTGTTCTCATTTGTAGAAAACGAAAGCACAGTTAAGTGATGGGTCTGATGTATATGAACAAACAGGAGTCGAAAACCCCAAGCTCATTTCATTACAGTATTTCATCCCTGTGCATTTCTAGTCAGTGTTCTTGGGAAATGGGTTTTGTGTGCCGTTTGGCTACATAAAGGAGAGCATCCTGAAGTGTTACTCACAGATTTGTACCCCTCTGGCATGAAACAGGGCTCCTAAGATGTTGGCAGGAGAAGACACTGATTGTCATTTTTTTCTCCTATACCTCACTGCTTAGTAGCATCTTTCCTGAAAGGCTAGACCATGACCCTTCAGGAGAGATGAGCATGAATCAGGTTAGAGTGTTAAGTGTCAACATAAAATATTAACACTGCAGCATCAACTATTTTTCAAGTATTATGTAGAACTTGGCTTAAAACTTTTACAGAGCTAAATTTTGGGGGTAGAAAATGTAGCTAAGCGTTTTGGGATTTTCAGAACTAAGTTCTTTTTAAGAAATCTGGGCTTCTGGAAGTCAAAAAAAATGAGAAAGCAAACAATGACTGTCTTCCGTATATAGAAAACTTCAGAAAATAACATATAGGTAGATGTCATGAAACAAAAAATCATTTCTAACAGAATTGGAGAGGATAGGGGCAGAAGTATGTGAGGATTTTTGAACTCTCTTGATTTTAAGGGACCTCTCCACACTAAATTTTATTAATAGTACTTATATAATCATTTTTAGAAAATTTTTCTTACTTTTGGGGATCAGAAATGAGATAATCTTGTTAAATTCATAATATGACAGAGTGAAAATTAAAAAAACTCAAATACACTATAATAGATCCTATCTTACTCAAATTTTTCTCTCCAGCCCAGAATATTTTGTGAGCCCTGTTATAGGCTATTTGTTGAGCTAAACTGAATGCAACGTATTAAGCCTCAAAAGCTCCAGCCCTCTTCGTTTGGACATATTATGTAAGCCCCCCCGGAAGATGAAGATGTGATAAGTGCTTGGCCTTTGGGATTTTTGAATCCGTATATGTCCATATGATAAGAAAACAAAATACTGCATAACATGTTTTAACCATTATTATAAGTCCTATGTTAACAATTTCTGTGTCGGCTGCTCTGGTTTTGAAACACATTTGTATATAGATATAGAAGTTGGCATAAATTTTGTTAAATAAAGCAACCGTAAAATTTTCTCTGTCCTTTGATTTCAGGTGTTAAAAACAGTAGCTTTTTATTACACAGCCTGGCTTGTAAACGTTTCTGAATCATGTAGTCGTCATTCTACCTGACACGGGTGCTTCAGCGCCACCAGGGTGTACTGCTGGCCAACCGTGGGCACCCTGAGATGAGGCCAGGCAGCTTTTTTGCACTTTGGCTTAACTCACAAGAGGTGCTGGTTTGGGCCGCAGTGAGTTTTCTTACGGTGGTCAGTGGCCTCGTCACAGAACGTGTGTGGGCACGTCTCCTACCCTTCACATCTGACCTCTCAACTAAGAGGGCCCTGGGTGGAAAGCATCCAACAGCTGAGGGGCCTGCTGGGCCACGTGAGTGTAGTTGCAGTGTGGATGCCATTTCCAAATGTAACTGGGCCCTTGCATCTGATTTCACACATTTGAGAGTATGAGGATATTTGGAGAGGGGGCTTAACTCCCCCCATATCCTTCCCTGTACCCAAGGAGTCAGAGGGAAAATAAGAGAATTAGACTTGAGATGACTTTTGGCAGTTCTTGAGGGAAAAATAAAGAGATGTGAGTTGCTTAAATCAGCAATTTGATTAATTTATTATCAAGGATAAATCATTATTCTCTAATCCTTTAAATTCAGTCCAATAAATTGTCACCTTTGGTTCTTGAGGGGAGAGTAGAGATCAAATAGAGCAGGGAAAGCCCGAAGCGGGATTTGGAGTAGGCGTGGACTACCAGGGGCGCTGTACTGTGAGTACATTAGGACCTTGGGCAGAAACTGCCTTCCAGGCCAAAATGCTAGGAAGTGCCAGTCGCTAACCCACATTTTATTATTAAGGAAAGGAGAAAGATTAGTAACATTTCATTCCTCAGCTTTACTTAAAGATGAGTGAAGTAATTGTAGGCCAGGGCTTGGCCAGGAAGCACCGCGGCACCCCCCCCCCAACACACAGCCCACCTCTTCTGTAAAGTTAGTTGCTTTGCAATAGGAAGAACCTTTTGCTGCCACAGGTTATGCTCAGCATGAATACCTGCTTAAGGTCCCAACATGTATTAGTCACATTAGTTGGGATGAAATGTCATGCTAAGAACTGTGGACTTAGTCTAGAGCAGTGCTGTCCAATAGAAATAAAATGTGAGCCATATATGAATCTGAACTTGCTGGCAGCCACATTTAAAAGTAAAAAGGTGAAATTGTTTTTGCTTGATCCAATACATCTAAAGTGGTGTTATACATTTTCAATCAACATTAAATTTGAGGTATTTTATGTATAAACACATTCACATACATGCTTTTTAAAATAAAGTTCAGAAATCTGGCATGTATTTTAAACTTAGAGCATGTTTCAATTTTGATGCTAAATTTTCAGTACAATGAGAGGTAGTCCTACCACAACACTTGAGATGTGTTCAGTAGGATAATTTTATACTTAAGTTAAAAACTTTCCTTTTTTTAAGTTAAATAAACAATTCAGTTCTTCAACTACCCTAGCCACATTTGAAGTATTAATTAGCCATACATGCCTAGTGTTCACCATATTAAACAGCACAGGATGAGGGAAAACGCTATATTGTAAATACTAGCTTGTCTGAGCTTCTCGATAGGAAGAAGTGGATTTTACTTATACATGTGTCTCTAAGTCTAGGGCAGGCTAGGCTAGGCTTCCCTAACTCATTTAGGGAACACCAGTTCTGTGTCAGATTCTGTATTAATGCCCAGCAATTGTGTTTCTAGGTTTACACCTTCAGAAGATTTGTTGCACATGTGACTTTTTGAGGTTATCATTTATTTTGCAACCCTAATCAATCAACCAAAGAAATATTATTTCTCACACTGCATCCACAGTCTGTGAAGGACCTAGTCTGATGAAGGGTCCCGTCTTGCAGCCCCACCACCTGACCCACTTGGGCTTCTCCAACACTGTGGCAGGGAAGGAGCAAGAGGAGAGGTTCTTGCACAGGTGGGGAAAGGCACAGCACTGCCACTCAACCTGTCGGCCAGAAGTGGCCCCACAATCTCCCAGAGGCCATGCGGCCCCACTGGCTCTGTGCACAGAAGCAAAGAACAGTGTATTGGCTACTAATGATGTCTAACACACTGGATCATAGGCTGAATGCCAGAGGGGTATAAGTGGCAATCGCAGAAAACAACTTGCAAACCTAATAGTTGAGAAATGGTAACAGTCTGCCAAGAGTTGGTGAAGATGTGGAGAAACAGGAACTTTAACATACTATTTGGCAATATCTAAACTTGAAGCAACATAATGTTTTCATTTTCATTTCCCTGGTTCCTAGTGAAATAATACACTTTTGCAAGTGTTTATTGGACGTTTTAATTTTCTGTGTATGGTCTGCTGGTATTTGTCCATTTCATGATTAATCTTTGTTTTTTTTTTACTTTTAAAATATATACTCTGGAAAAATCCATAAAGAAAAACTTTTTTACATTTAGGTTTGGTGTTTCTTGGCCTTGATTTTAGAAATCCTTCCCTGCCTTGAGGTGAAAAGATAGCCTTTTATATTCAATTTGATATTACAAGTAAGCTTCCATGTGACAATGGACACTAATAAAATACAAGCTATCAGCTATAGGCTTTGTAAAAGTCTTTTTCAAAAGGATCTGGGCCCAAATATTTTTATATGGAAAATACCTACATTAATCAATTTATATTCTCACAAAAGTCATTTTTAGGTGAATTGCTCTTTGGTCCTGACCCCCATTACTGGAAAATGTATGCTTTTTCCCTGTGTGGAACACACCTCCGTAAATCCAGACTCTGCTATGGATCAATGGCTGGTCTCTATGCTCCTGCATTACACTGCTTATTCTGATTCTTCTTCAAAATGAATTCTAAGAAGACAGTTTACCACTGATAGGGGTACATTCAAAGCGGGCAGACTTTCCCCATCAGGTATCACAAAGCCATAATAATGATTCTTGGCTCTTTGCTCCTCCATATGCATTTTAAAATCAGCTGGTCAATCTCTGTTAAGATTTTGATAGAGCATTGACCTTACAGATGCATTTGAGAGAAATTTACACTAATGGGGACATGTTATTACCATTTAGTCTGGCAAATGGTTTGAAAATGTAATAGAAATAAAGTTGTGCCAGACCAATAGTGTTTTATAATTTATTCCCTTTATTTTGGGAAAAAGATACTATTCACAGGTAACAAAAAATCTATAGGTTGCACACTCAATTAAAGCCATTAAGAAGGAAGAAAGGAAAAGAATTTTAGACCAGCACTTGCACATAAGAGTTTAGCAAAATTGACAAGTGTAAATTCAGTATTATAAAATCAGTTGATTTCCTATAATCAACAGTGGAAATAGCTTGTGTAGGAATGCTCCTATCACCTTTTCTAGTCAGCAGTTAAAGAAAGTCCTAACCAAGGTAATATGAAATTAAAAATTTCAATGTGCATCCTTGTATTTTCTATGTGAGGAAAAAAAGATTAGAGTTTAAAAGAAATAAGTACTGGAAAAGACAAAAGTTTCCTTAGTTTCGCCATTTCATTTAAGCTTAATTTTTGCCATAGGTGTTTGGAAGATACATTCTATCATCTTGAGTCAATTTCTTTATATCCATAAGTCACTTAGATTTTTTTGTAACTATATTTATTAAATGTATGTAATAAATATATTTGAGATACTTCTCTTTTAAAATCCTAATGTAGTATTACTTGAGTACATTTTGCTCATATTAAATCTTCCCCATATTCCTGGGATACACTTTACTTTGCCGTGATTTTATATATATATATATATATATATATATATATATATATACACACACACCAAATCCTTTATGGTTCCTGGACCTGACTTCATTGTGAGTGTATGTGGGAGCAGGTCCTCCCATGCAGACACCAAGCAGTTCTCCAACACCAAGCAGGGTGTCTGAGAACTTAATTGGGAGGCTATCTGCCCCAGACAGCACCAGATTCCCCCATGTTAAGGGCTCCATCCTACAAGACTGCCATCCACCCCCCACTCCAGACGCCAGTCACAAACCCTCAGCAATTGCCTGTGCTTCTGACCAACCTGCTACAGACTGGAGGTTCCAAGGAATTCCACCTTAACTTCGATTAATTTGCTAGAGTGGCTCAAAGAACACAGGAAAACACTTAGGTTTACCAATTTAATAAAGGTTATAAGTTAATAGCCAGATGAAGAGATATGTAGGGTTAAGTTCCCAAATAAAGGAGCTTCTATCCTCGCGGAGCTTGGAGCTTGGCTCTGTGGCACATGGAGGTGATCTGGTTCCCCAAGCATGGAAGTTCCCCCAAACAGAGAAGCAGGATAAGGGGAGGGGGAGGGAGAGATGCTCTTCTCAGGGGTTTTGTGAGGGCGTCATTGCATAGTCGTGATTGACTAAATCACTGGCCACTGGCTAATTCAGCCTCCAGCCCCGGCCCTTGGGTGGGATCCAAATGTCTCTCATTAACATGGCAAGACACCCATTTCATCTTTAGGACTCTGACTGTTCTCAGGAACTGTGGATGAAGATCAAATACACCTGGGAAATATATGTATTTGGTCGTCTGAATGGTTATCTATTTCTTATTAAGTCAATTATAGTATTCTGTTCAACTCTATATCCCTAGAAAAATGTGGACAATAGTCATGTCCTTTTGATGTTTACATGCAAGTCAGATGATGCATCTTATGTTATTTTGTGGGATACATAAATCCGTATGCCACTGTGTGCACGAACTACTTCCCCCATTCACTGAGTCAATAGAGATCATGCAGTCAATCACTTAGAAGGTGCGCATCAGTAATGTTCTAAGATAAGATCTCACCGAGTCCCTGAATGCAGCCCACAAAACATCACCAAGCAAGGTTCCCTCATCCCAAGCATGCTGGAAAGCATTCCTTCGGATGGACAAAGAACTCAATAGCAAGTGGCACTTATCAGGGAATGAACCTTCACCAAGTCGTAGAGAACAGCCACTGTGCTGCTGTTGTTGAAATTTTCATGTCTTCAGATGTTTCTCAGGGCACTGGTCATTCACTTTTCACAGACCTAGTGCTTAGCACTATCTGGGCTCACCCCTTGGCAGGACTGAGGCATGCCTCATCTGGACCGTATTTGGGGTATGCTCACCTTTAGGGGACCTGAGGTCCCGGATGGAAAACCCATTATACAAAGAGGTATCTGATTAGCTGCACCAAGCCCATACTAGTTGAAATAATCTGATAACAAAACTCAAATTTCTAGTGGTTTAAGTTCAGTGAAGATGTATGTATCCTGGTTGGAAGCCACGGCAGTGCAGGTTGGACCGTGTTCCTGCTAATCTTGTCTTAAGGACCGTATGTTTCAGATGGCAAAGAACAAAAAAGACAGAAGGTGGGGTGGAGGAGAAGAGAGGGCTGGCTCTTAATTGCCTCAGCTAGGAGGTGACACATGCCGTATCTGCAGTGGTCCGATGGCTGGAATTAGTCCAACAGCTTCAACTAACCTCAGGGGAGATTAGACAGTGCAAGGGAGCAAAAACATCGGGTGAGCTGCAGCAACGGTGCAACTTGAGGGAGTAAGTCTACGTCCCTCTGCCTCAATGCATGTAGTGTTATCCCCAGTTTAACAGCCAAACTGGCATAGCTTATATCCTGCTGGATTAGTGAGAACTCAAGCACCCAGGGTGGTGTCTCATACACAAACTGTTTAATTTAGTGTTTACTTACTTATCTATTAAACATCTTTTCCAGGGCAAACACACAAGATCTTGATATCACTGTGAATATAATAGCAAGATCCTTGTTCACATGGCCTAGGACTTCCTACACAAAGTCTTTGGACCAGAAGTGTCAGCATTACCTTTCATCGTGTAAGAACCCTAGACTCTCTGGCTCCATCCCTGACCTGAGTCAGAATCGACAAAGCTCTGGGTGACTTGTGTGCCTGTGACAGTTAGAGAAGTGCTGGCCAAGCACACTGCTCCTGTATTTCCTCCTTCAGCTGGCCCTTTCTTCGTTCCCTTTCTCAGGAACACCTGCTCTGATTCTCTCATCAACCCCACCCCTGTCCTGAGGTTAGGGATTAGGCGTTGCCACGGCATGGCTATTGCTCTTAGAAACCGAAGGGGAAGAATTGCTCAGGGACCCATGGGGTGTACGGCCTACTTCATGTCATCAGAGGAAGTAGCATATGCAGAACCACGGGCTATAATTACTGGTAATATGACCCAGGGGTGCGGGTAGGGAGGGGAGAGCAGGAAGGAAGACAGCAGGGAATTGCAGGAGAGTATCCTCCAGCTAGACGAGCTGGGCCCTGTGTCATAGAGAAATCCAGGTTTGGAAGGAAGCGAATCAAGATCCTTGGAGCTCCCAAGAGTTAAGGGGATGCTCAGGACTCATCTCTCCTGGAAGCTGGCTGCCTTCTGGCTGTGCCTGTCACTTTACAGCGGGTTTACAGGATCGCTGGACAGAGGACAAGGCTTCTCAGGGCCTCATATGTAGTCCACTTGTGATTTAAACTCTAAAGTTGGAGAAGCACTGGTTCACTGTGCATATACATCAAAGGGTCTCTTTAAAGTGCAGATTCTGATTGAGTACGTCGGATGGTGCTGCCTGGACAGGAACCACGCTTTGCCATTTTTAAGTTTTTGTTTTTGTTTTAATAAAAACAGAAAAAGCAACAGCTGTTGGGTAGGGCAGTTCAGAGCCTTGCTATTCAAAAGTCTGACTTATTTCTAGGAACTGACACAGAAAGCAGTTTTATGCTTCGCTTTGCAATTTACCCTTTCAAACACACAACAGCCAGCCATGAAGACCTCAATCTTGTCTCAAAAACTAAAGGGCAGACTGTACAGCTCAGAGAAGACAAGTAGTGATTCTCATCTCACTACACTGATGGACAGTGACTGTAATACGGTTGGTGGGGGGGACCTGATGAAGGGCGTAGTTTAATCATCACAATATTGCTCATGTAATTGTAGGTTAATGATACTAAAATAAAATAAATTGTAAAAAAAAAAAAACTAAAGGGCAGATAGGGAATCAGACTGTGGGGCAAGCAGATCTCAGGCATCTCAGCAACTCAGACAAGGTGAATCCTAAGATCTATCCATCCCTCATTCCTCCAAGTCCCTCCCCTCCAATGTCATCCTGGAGGACTTGGGTCTTAGAGGCTCCTAAGACGGGATTTTGAAGGATGGACACACATCACCCAGGGGTTTTGAACAATCATGTATACAGAACTCCTGGGCCCTGGAGTGGGTGGGTCCCTGGAGATCCCTGAACTGGGCTCATGGTTTTCAAAATCACTAGGGACTCCCAGCAGATGCTCCCCAACCCAGCGGAGGGCAGGAGAGGCGCCATCCCCACCCCAGCTCCAGCCAGAGGGCGTCCTCCTGATCACTGCTGCTCTTGTTCTGAATTTGTCTCCAAACTCTTTTGAGGAACAGAAGCAATCTGGCCTTTGGAAAAACCAATGCAGCCTTTACCCTTCATTTAGAAATCCTAAACCTGGCAAGTCATTTCTTCCAGCCTCGGTATGAGATGAACCCGTCTTTTAAGGGTTCTGTGTTATACATAAAAGGGAAGGCAAGTGCCTTCCAGTCTTTATTCATTTTGGTAGAAATTTCGCTAAGAAATCCATAAAAGGAAATTATGATTAAGAACTCCGAGGTTTCTCAAATTAAATGAAAGAAGATCGTGGTTGGCAGTTATATTTGCCGGTAATTCACACAGGCGTTCTCTGAAACTGGAAGTCATCTGCATGTTCAAACACAACTAGAATTGAGATTTGACGGAAAGCTAAAAATAATAAAAAGCTTTGTCACAATAAATATTTTAATGGACCCTTTAAGAGCAGATACATTTTTAAACTAAAATGTGGGGGTCGGACTAGATCACCATCATAAGGCTGTTTATGATCACATTATTATCGCCATCAGGGGAAGCTGCAAGGGCCCTTAGTCAGTACATCCAAACCTCCCTCTCCGACCAGCTTCCCGATGGGCCGCCCTCCTTCCCTGGCACAGCCGGATAACTGCTGGCATCAGCTGCCTCATCAGAGCGCACAGGAGTCCCTTCTGCAGAAAAGCACGTGCCAGCAGAGGTCCCCAGGAGGTCTAACCCTCTATGCTTTATTCCTTCCCCCAAACTAACTACTTGGTCACTCCTTCCCCTGAAGAGGAAGGTGTGGGGCTGGGCGCAGGTAAAAGAGTGTCCCCAGTGGCAGACCCATCCTGCAACATGAGGCCTCCCACCGAGGGGGAAATGTTCGCTTCCCTGCTTTGCCACCAGCTCTGTGCCAGAGAGGCTGGACTCTCAGGACTGACATGACTGGGCTCCTTCCCCTCTGGCTTCCACTCGGGCTGCAGGAGAAATTGGTCAGCACTCTCACTGCCAAGTTCCCCTCCAACAGTGCCTGTGTTCTTCCACCTGAGGCCACGGCCAGGGGCAGGGCTCGGGCTGCCTGGCAGAAGTTTTCACAAACTGTGGACCCTCCTTTGGAAAAGGATACAAAATTATAAATACAAGATTAGGTATAAAGGGAATCTCTCTTTAGAAAGAGAAGAGAAATCACAACTTTCAAAAGTTAAAAAGCTTTCACATAACACAAACCTCATACATATCTCAGTAATATCTTGTCTGTCCATTTTTGTCTTCCTCCTCCTTATTACCATGAAGTCTCATCAATTTTGCAATATTTTCAATAAAGAAAAAAGAAAAATAACTTGACCTTTTTTTTTAGCTGCTTCACAAATGCCATCAGTGCATTATTAACATGCTAAACTTTTTTTTATGGGAATAGAGTGAAATGGAATTTATTTCTGATGGGAGACTATTTCTGATTTGACCAGGAAGCCAAGGCAAATTGAACCCTCTGCTTATAATTTTCTATGTCTGTTGGCTGAAAGTATTTTCCACAGGCCAGTCCTGACTTTGTACATTTTAAATTCCTCGTTTCCCGCATACTTCTGATGGCTGCGGTCCACAGGACACATGTGTGTGGTGCTCTAACCTCTGGCCTTGCAACAGGACTTGGGCAAGCACTCCGAGAATGTGCCAGGAGCTCTCCTGGAGGCCCTTCCTCCATGGCAGTGCTTACAGCTGTCCGTGGACATGACTGGGTTTGGTGAGATATATGTATGGAATTCACAAATTCAATATATCCCATACCCAGCATATGCTTAGCTAGATTCAAAATGTTCCAAAACCACCCAATAGGAGTAGAAATGTAATGAAGGCAAAACCCAAGTGGAAAGAGACAGAGATCTTACCAAATTGTGTTGTAAATACGTCACTTTTAAAAAGTTTACAGTAACGTATGACAATGTGAGCTCATTGCTAGCTACAAGCTCCAAGGCCTTAGGAAGATGTCACCTAAGCCAGGTTCCTAAAGCTCGGGTGTGCTGGAGAGCCCCTCCCGTAACTGCCCCTCCACCTTAGTTCTGAAGGTCACCTCCCCATCTTCCTCCCTTATTCAAGTGTCTTTGACCACCCTCTTCAGTGTACACCTACTTCCTGCCAGGGTCCATACCGAGGCACACCCCAGCTCTGCCCGAAAACAATATTAGAGTTAACATTTACCAAGTCCCCAGACTTCAAAACATTCCTACATTCAGACCCAAGAAACTGCTAGAATACTGTCCTGACTTGAGCGTAGCAGCTCTGTGACTTTGAGACTGGACAGTTCAAACAGCTTGACCAGGTTCCCTGCCGGTAGCCAAAAAATAGTCTTTTTTATAACTATGAGTTTGGATAAAATTAAATGGGGCGAGTATGTAAAGCATTTCTCAAAGAGGAGGTGAACAAGGAACTAGATCCAGTAAAGGAGTCTGGGAGCAGCAACTGAAGAATGAAAAGGAAACCTAGGAGAGAAATGGTATGATGGACAAAGGGCAAGAAAGAGTTGGGAGCTGCGAGAAATACCTCCAAGAGAGCACGGTGTAAGTCTCTAAGCCCAATGACATGTTTGCGATTTTCATCTGTTCATTCATGACTGGCTGAGTGCTGACTACGTCCCAAGCATTGTTAAGCATGGTTGACCACTTTCCTTCATAATGCTGGCCTGGACATACACGGGGACTCTACGGCCACCTGAGGACCAACTAAGCCATGGCCTGGTCACAGAGCATCTGGTGCAGGCACCCTGCTTAGCTGGCAGAGGGCCTCTGCAAGGGGACACTGACGGCTACAAAATAGCCATGGCAGAGAGCTGATGATTCATTTACTCATTCAACAAAAAGTATGTAGCCCCATAATTTCCCCAAAGGGGACGCCTTTGCCATCACGGATTTTTCATGGATTTTTGAGAGTCTTGGAGGGCAGATACTGATGCACACACCTGTGTGAGGTTCAAGAGAAGGCAGTTTGGGAGAGGACTGCCAGTGTTTAGTCAGCTGCTGAAGAGGGAATTCGCCAAGGGACACTGAGAAAGAGACACCCCCCCTCTTCTCGCCTCGGGCTGAGTGGGGGAACGTGGTAACGGTTTTCACAAGGAGTGAGAAGGAAGCACTGAGAGGCTAGTTCAAAGGGCTGAGGTGAATTTTAACAAAGGGTTGAGTCTGGACAATATTCTAGATAAAAGGGACAGCATGAAAAATGCCCAGTGGTGGCAAAGTGATGAAATGTTTAGAAAACAGAGTTCTCCTTGGCTGTTATAGGGCAGATTTATTCTTTGAACATTTTCTGTGCACAAATATTTTCTTAAAGTGCATGAGTTTATTTCCAGATCTTAATGCCACACCATTCCAAGTAGGAATACCCTATTCAATAAAGGCATCGTTACTGAAGGACATTTCAAACTAGCTGCTATCTCAGCTACCAGAAGGAACTGAAGTCTTCTCCAGAGTTGTCCAGCTCTACATGCAGTTTTCGTTACAAAGTGGATGGAGAGATGCCAACATTCCACATATAAGTCCTTCCTTCACCTCTTACCCTCAGAATACTTTTCCTTCCTTGTTCTTCTCCATGAATACAGGACCTGTGAATTAGGGGAGAATCAGCTCAAAACCAAACCAACGGGCTTTTGGAGAGAGTTGTTGGGTGCTGGAATTCAGGTAGGGTGGTCTGACCTCTTTGGGTGATGGAAGCATCACTCCTCAGGTGCCCCTGTGAGGCACCAACTCCAGAACACACATGAGCATGCGGAGAAAGAGGACCTGGGTCACCCCCACAGCTGGTTCCACCCACCCCGGTTTACCCTCACTGTGCCCTGTGCACAAGCCCACTGGCACGCCTACAGGCTCC
This sequence comes from Phataginus tricuspis, assembly GCA_029783875.1. Lineage (NCBI taxonomy): Eukaryota > Metazoa > Chordata > Mammalia > Pholidota > Manidae > Phataginus > Phataginus tricuspis. The sequence goes on from JAQQAC010002594.1 coordinate 85,566,790, forward strand.
GTCTCCTGCTCTGGCCTCGTGGTTTGCAGTCTACATCAGGGACTGGGACTCCCCCTACAATAACCCCAAAGCTCTGCATGTCTTTTGGAAAGACCTCTACACTTCCGGTCTGCCAGAGGCAATGAATCACAAGGATTGTGCCTTTGTGTGCTGGGTGAGCTGAAGGCGAGAGATGCAGATAGAGCCCCCGGACACCAACTGCTGTAGGCAGAAAGGGTGGTGGGGAGGTGGGCAGGACCAGCATGCAGGCTGGGGCCTCCTTGTGTGCAGACTGGAGGGAGGGGGGCTGGATGCAAAGGAAGAGAGAGAAGATGCCTGGTATGGGAGGGGTTAGGGAGAAAGAATGAAAAGACATGAAGGGAGTCTGCATGAAGTCTGTCACGTTGCTTAGGCTGTACCCCTCCTCCTACCTTACCCCTAAGACCCAGTGAACATCAGCCCTTCCTTGTGCAGGCTGGACGCTGGAGGGGAGGTGGTCGCCATGAGCCATTGAATACTGAGTTTTGTTTTAAACAGACAGTAGAGCCGAAAGAGGCTGCCTATGAGGACAAAGAATCACTTTTCACTCTTCCAGAGTGAACTAAACCACCAGCTGGCCTCCGCTAAGGTAAAGACTCATCCTGCATCTTAAACCGAAGAGGCCTCAAACCCAGGTACAGGCTGCATTGGCTGAGGTTCTGCAGAGGCATGAACTCGGATCCAACCGCCTTTCATTCAGGACTGGTATCCATGGAGTGAACAATCAAGACCTCTTTCTCCAACTCTTCTTCGCAACCCTGGGCCAACCTCAGGTTTTACCTGGGTGACTGCAAACCACCACCACGCACCTGGTTCCCCTCCTGCAGGCCCAGATATCCTTCCCGCCCCCCAGGACCATCTTCAGAACCAGAAGAGAGGCTCTGTGCTTTGAGCCAAGGATGCTATGCTTTGGGGAGTCTCAAATACCACAGACATGCATGAATTTATTTAGAGCACATGGGAACCTTGGTGACTCGGGATCAGAGCTGGCAGAGTGTAACCCCTAACCGTACACATCCATGCTCATGACGAACACAAGTCAGACCCCGGGAAAGCATTTCCCATTCCTCCTGCTTAATGTTCTCAGAACAAACACGACAGTGTCTGAATGCTGGATTTGCAGGCTGAACTGCTTCCGAGGCTCCTTAAGAGGAAGTGGACAATTTGAGCTGTGGATGCATTTGCACTGGAGAAAGAACAAGCTGTCAAATCCATTTGCTTGGAAAACATGAAAGCAGTAAATACTTTCAGAACAAACCACCAGTTCCTAGAATTGTAGAACATCCATTTTATTTCTCTTCGTTAGGCACGTGGTCCCAGGGGTAGGCACGTGGTCCCAGGGGTATTCCCAAATGACTGTGGTATTCATAACTGCACGTGGTGTCTAAAAAACATTTCCCAACATTAAACAACTCATTTGGGTCCTATACTTTTATATCTGTGGATCTAGATGCGATGCATGTGAAGCACGGTGCCAACTCTGTGCTTTGGGGATGAGGCTGAATATTGGATTTGCTGTTACTATTAAAAAATTAATGTTGTCCAGTTATATTTTTAAGTTAAATATATTTAAATATTAAACAAAATTTAAAATTTTATACTCATACAAATATATTTCATTTTCCCTTTCACTTTTATAGCTGACTATTAACATTTTAAACTTTATTTGAAAGCGTATGAAAATGTATTTTTTTACATCTATTTTAAATATGTCGTCATTTCTGTCAACAGTATAAACTACGTGAAAACCATGACTATAAAAACATGATAGCAACTTAACTGAGCTGAAAGCGAGATATATTATGGAAATGCTACTTAATCTTATAAATCGCATACCCACTTATGAGTCATCCAAAATACTGTTAGCCCTTCAGCAGAAACAGATGTGCATAATTAAATGTGGTCATCTTTGATATTTTGCTGGAGTTCAGTTACATTGAGTTGTAACTTTTCACCTGTTTTTGATTTTCTTGTTATTCGAGAATACTTGTTAAAGGAGGATAGAACTTCCTGATCATACTAACAAATAATTAAGTATGTAACTCTTTGTGAAATACTTGGACATGCATATCTGAACCTCTATTTGGCCTTTGTACAGGGACTTTCAAAAAGCTGCAACAGACCATTTTATAGCTAACTGTTATAGCCAGGCTGTTCCCCGGGGGTGTGACCTGAGTCTCCTTGGGCTGTTGTGGAGAGGTCAGCCTAGGTCTAGTTCACTCAGGGGTCAGTTATTTGAGAATTAGTTTGCTTAAGCTGTAATCCCTCTTTGAGTGCTTTTGCTTCTGTTTGACTTTCTGTTCTTTCATTGTTGGCAAAACAAAATGGAAATAATCAGGCATTTAAAAAATTAAAGATGAAATTCATATCAGGTACTTCCTAAAATTATGGTGTGTGTATGCATTAGTTTCCTAAAGCTGCTGTATCAAAGTGCCACAAACTGAGCAGCTAGAACAACAGAAATTTCTTCTTTCACAGTGCTGGGAGCTAAAAATCCAAAATCAAGATGTCAGCAGAGTCATTCTCTCTCCAAAGGCTCTAGGGAAGAATCCTTTTCTCTTCTAGCATCTAGTGGTTGTCAGCAATCTTTGGTGTTCGTGGCTTGTAGATTCACACCTTCAATCTACACATCAGGCTTCGCATGGCCTTCTTCCCTGTGTGTCTGCATCTGTGTCCAAATTTCCCTGTTCTTATAAGGACACCATGGCTTTCACCTGAGCTGGATTACATCTGCGGAGACCCTATTTCCAAAGAAGGTCTCATTCACAGGTTTCTGGGCTTAGGACACAAATGTTGGGGGAGACATTATCCAAACCACAAGAGTGCATGTGTGTGTAGTTTCTCTGGTATCTAGTTTTTACATGTTGCGTCTACAATACAGCCTTTAACACAGCAGTCAAACAGAATGGTGTGTCTCCCCTTGCCTCAGTTTGGCAATGTTCATCACCTAACCTCCTAGTGTCTTATTTAGCTTTTCTTAACTTTGAGAGTTGGTTGTAATTTTAGTGTTGCTCAGCAGCATTTGAAAATTAATCATTCCAGTTTTCTTAAAGCTCTTCTTTCCCCAGCCTTTCCAAATCAGTTTTTTCCTGATTTTCATTTCATATTTCCAAGTTCTCCTTCCAGCCTCCATGTCCAGGTCCCCAAGACCAAGCCTGGGTTCAGCAGTTTGCTAGAACTCAAGGGTGCAGCTTGTCGTTGTATTTGTGGCTAGGATTTATCAGATGAAGAGATAGAGAACAGAATCAGCAAAATGCAAAAACACGTGGGGAGCAGTCCGGAGAACCCCAGGCACCAGCTCCTGAGAGTCCCCTCATGGCGGAGTCACGCGGGACACACCTCATTCCTCCAGCAGTGAGCTCCGACAACGCATGTGAAATTGCATCCACCAGGGCAGCTCAGTGCTGACTCAGCCCTCTGGTTTTGCCTGGGGGCTGGCTGTGCAGGTGCCCCCTGCCTTTCACGTACTTAAGTTCCTGGCCCTGAGAAAGCATGAACTCAACAGAAACCACACTGTTTGCCCAGTCTAGGCACAGTGAACCACCGTTACATTTGAAAGGAAATTTCACATCAGTGTAGAAAACTACTGACCAGCCCAGGGTCGATCTTGCAAGCAGATCTTTCTGGGGACCAGTGTCAAACCTGCTGCATTCAACCTCTGCACACCATTCACCACTGATCTGCCTCTTCCCACACCCACTTCCCTGGTTATGCCCTCCCTCTGTTCTTCCTAAAGGTTCCACCAGATGAATTAAATATCTTAGGAAGGTAATAGTTCAACTAAACATTTTTTTTTTTGGAATGGTGGGTATAACTTGAGATTATAATTTGTTTATGGTCTAATTTATGGAGAATTATGTCCACTTTCAACATGCTGAGAAAAACAAGAGATGACAAATTGGTGGAAAGACACCTTGCCCTTAGATAGGAAATCTCAACATTACTAAGGTATGTTCATACAGGTCCTGTACATTCCTTAGGCATATTCCTGTGTGACAATTATTCTGCCTTGATACTATGCATATGATCTTTTCTCCCACTATATTATTCCTGTTTCTCATTTGTAAATCTAATGTCTGTATATTAAAGGTGCAACTAGCCACACTTCTGAAGTTAGTATTGGTAGATGGTATGACTGGTACCAAGAAAATCCATAGAATATTAGTATAAAGATTAAGAAATAATTATGGCAAATGCTAATTTTACCCAGTTTTAATTTTTATTCTTTTTTCTCTTTGCTGTTTACTACTTTGCCTAGTACATTTGAGACAATATTAAAGAGTACAAGTGATAATATCAGTGCACTTGTTGTTTGACTCTCAGGCTGGTGGCTTCAGACTGAGAAATATGCTGATTTGGAATATAATCATGCTTTCTATATATTATAGACTACTCTGCTTCCCCATGCATATGGGCCTAAGTTTGACCATACTGTTCTGTACCATTGGGTTTTTCTTCCTGTATTGCACTCTTAATTATCAAAGTTCTATAATGAACTTTAACATCTATTATCTAATAATTACTTTTCAGGAATGATTGTTGGATTTTTGTCAAATGCCTTTTAAGATGATTATATACTTTTTCTCCTTGGGACTATTATTAAAGTAAATCCTTGAGCCATCCTGATTTCCATTTAACTGACTTATTGATACTCTTATTACATCCAACAAAAAACAGCCCCCCCCAAAATAGTCATAGTGGTTTCCTAATATTTCACTTTGCTTTAGACACCTACCACCCAAATCATGTCCCCTTAAAATTAATAGCAAATACTTCATGTCATCCCTACATAGTGCAGAAGGCATCTCTTTAAAAACTGGGCACTCTCAATTTCCAGTCAAAGGTGGCGGTGTGAGCAGGGCGGCGGAAATCTCCTCCCAAAATCATATATATTTGTGAAAATACAACAAATACAACTATTCCTAAAAGAGAGACCAGAAGATACAGTACAACAGCCAGGCTACAGCTACATCTGTGAGAACTCAGCGCCTCATGAAGCGGGTAAGATCCAAAGCCGCGACTTGGCGGGACCCGAGCACTCCCCCACCCCAGTGCACCGGTAGGAGGAAAAGAATCAGAGCGGGGAGGGAGTGGAAGCACAGGACTGCTAAATACCCAGCCCTGGTGCTCTGCATCGGGAGCACAGACACACATCGCATGGTGTATTAGAGATTAGAGAAATGGAAGGGCAGGATCTGAGATGGAGACTCCGAGTGGGTCCCCACAGCCGGCTCTCCTGGGACAAAAGAAAAGCGGGCACTTTTTTAAAAGTCTTAAAGAGACAAGGGCCCAAAGGCAGAACAAAATCATCCCAGTGCACTCAACCAAGCAGGTTGGAATCTTGAGGAATTCCGGGACCCCTAAACAGCTGCCGGGTAAAGCAGCCCTGCTGAAGCCCCTCATGGCAATAAGCAGCTTGCCATTCATTCTCCCCGGCTGGCGCTGCAAACAGTCCAGTGGATCAGCCACAGCTGCAGAACAGTGGGAGAGCGGCCCCGCAGCGGGCGCACAGCTAACTGGGAAGGGCCGCAGAAGCCAGAGCAAGGTCCGGAAGGCACCAAGGGGTGCAGAACACACCTGGTGTGGCTGCAAACCACCGCAGTGCTCTAGGCTAGCCTGAGGGCAGCCACGCACATGGAAGCTCAGGGGATTATCCCAGAGACTGCCTCCTGGTGTGCGGGAAACCAGCTCAGACCCTAGAGAAGGGCAAGGAGAAAAACAAGCAGGAAAGGACTTTGTTCTCCCAGCTGACATATGTGGCATCTGCCTGTGACCACTTCTATCGCCATGAAAAGACACAAAAATATGGTCCAGTCAAAGATGACCCAGATAACCCCAGAGAGAGGGCCTGGTAGGATAGATTTAAACAATCTTCCTGAAAAAGAATTCAGAATAAAAGTCATAACCATGCTGATGGAGCTACAGAGAAATATGCAAGAGCTAAGGGAGGAAGTCAGGAGAGATATTACAAAAATGAAACAATTGATTGATGGGCTGAAGGGCACACTGGATGAGGTGCAAGAGACCATTAATGGAATAGAAATCAGAGAAAAGGAATACAGAGAAGCTGAGGCAGAGAGAGATAAAAGGATCTCTAGGAATGAAAGAATATTAAGAGAACTGTGTGACCAATCCAAACGGAACGATATTCGCATTATAGGGGTACCAGAAGAAAATGAGAGAGAAAAAGGGATAGAAAGTGTCTTTGAAGAAATAATTGCTGAAAACTTCCCCAAGCTGGGGAAGGAAATAGACTCTCAGACCATGGAAGCCCACAGATCTCCCAACACAAGGGATCCAAGGAGGACAACACTAAGACATATAATAATTAAAATGGCAAAGAACAAAGACAAGGACAGAGTATTAAAGGCAGCCAGAGAGAGAGAAAATATCACCTACAAAGGAAAACCCATCAGGCTATCATCAGACTTCTCAACAGAAACCTTACAGACCAGAAGAGAATGGCATGATATATTTAACGCAATGAAACAGAAGGGCCTTGAACCAAGAATACTGTATCCAGCACAATTATCATTTAAATTTGAGGGAAGGATTAAACAATTCACAGACAAGTGAAAGTTGAGGGAATTTGCCTCCCACAAACCACCTCTACAGGATATCTTAAATGGACTGCTCTAGACTGAAGCACTCCTGAGGCTAAAAAGATGTCACCAGAGAAAATAAAATCATAGCAAAGAAAGCAGACCATCCAAATACAAACTAAAGGCAAAAAATAAAATCAAACAGTAAAAGGAAACGTAAAAGAGTACAGAATAAAACACCTAGCATATAAATAGTGGAGGAGGAAGAATAAGAAGGGAGAGAAATAAAGAATCATCAGACTGTGTTTATAATAGCTTAACAAGAGAGTTAACTTAGACTGTTAGATAGTAAAGAAGCTACCCTTGAACCTTTGGTAACCACGAATCTAAAGCCAGCAATGGCAATAAGTACACATCTATCAATATAACCCTAAATGTAAATGGACTGAATGCACCAATCAAAAGACAGAGTAATAGAATGGATAAAATAGCAAGACCCATCCATATGCTGCCTACAAGAGACTCACCTCAAACCCAAAGATATACACAGACTAAAAGTGAAGGGATGGAAAAAGATATTTCATGCAAACAACAGGGAGAAAAAAACAGGTGTTGCAGCACTTGTATCAGACAAAATAGACTTCAAAACAAAGAAAGTAGTAATAGATAAAGAAGGACATTACATAATGATAAAGGGGTCAGTCTAACAAGAAGATATAACCATTATAAATATATATGCACCCAACACAGGAGCGCTGACATATGTGAAACAAACACTAACAGAATTAAAGGAGGAAATAGAATGCAATGCTTTCATTTTAGGAGACCTCGACACACCACTCACTCCAAAGGACAGATCAACCAGACAGAAAATAAATAAAGACACAGAGGCACTGAACAACACACTAGAACAGATGGACCTAACGGACATCTACAGAACTCTACACCCAAAAGCAACAGGATACACATTCTTCTCAAGTGCACATGGAACATTTTCCAGAATAGAGCACATAGAAGGCCACAAAAAGAACCTCAATAAATTCAAAAAGATTGAAATTCTACCAACCAACTTCTCAGGTCACAAAGGTATAAAACTAGACATAAATTGTACAAAAAAAAAAAAATAAGGCTCACAAACACATGGAGGCTCAACAACATGCTCCTAAATAATGGATCAATGACCAAATTAAAACAGTGATCAAACAATATGTAGAGACAAATTACAACAGCACAATGCCTCAACTTCTGTGGGACACAGCAAAGGCAGTTCTAAGAGGAAAGTATATAGCAAACCAGGCCTATTTAAAGAAGGAAGAACAATCCCAAATTAATAGTCTAAAGACACAATTATTGGAATTGGAAAAAGAAGAACAAATGAGGCCCAAAGTCACCAGAAGGAGGGAAATAATAAAGATCAGAGAAGAAATAAATAAAATTGAGAAGAATAAAACAATAGAAAAAATCAATGAAAGCAAGAGCTGTTCTTTGAAAAAATAAACAAAATAGACAAACCCCTAGCCAGACTTATTAAGAGAAAAAGAGAATCTACACACATAAACAGAATCAGAAATGAGAAAGGAAAAATCACGACGGACCCCAGAGAAATACAAAGAATTTTAAGAGACTACTATGAAAATCTATATGCTAACAAGCTGGAAAATCTAGAAGAAATGGACTTCTTAGAAAAGTACAACGTTCCAAGACTGACCAAGGAAGAAACAGAAAACCTAAACAGACCGATTACCAGCAACGAAATTGAATCGGTAATCCAAAAACTACCCAAGAACAAAACCCCTGGGCCAGATGATTCCCTGCTGAATTTTATCAGACATATGGAGGAAAAATAATACCCATTCTATTTAAAGTTTTCCAAAAAAAGAAGAGGAGGGAATACTTCCAAACTCATTCTATGAAGCCAGCATCACTCTAATACCAAAACCAGGCAAAGACCCCACCAAAAAAGAAAATTACAGACCAATATCCCTAATGAACGAATATGCAAAATACTCAACAAAATATTAGCAAACCAAATTCAAAAATACATCAAGAGTATCATACACCATGATCAAGTGGGATTCATCCCAGGGATGCAAGGACAGTGCAACATTCGAAAATTCATCAACATCATCCACCACATCAAGAACAAGAACCAAAACAAGAACAAAAACCACATGATCATCTCCATAGATGCTGAAAAAGCATTTGACAAAATTCAACATCCATTCATGATAAAAACTCTCAACAAAATAGGAATAGAGGGCAAGTACCTCAACATAATAAAGGCCATATATGACAAACTCACAGCCAACATCATACTTAACAGTGAGAAGCTGAAAGCTTTTCATCTAAGATCGGGAACAAGACAGGGATGCCCACTCTCTCCACTGTTATTCAACATAGTACTGGAGGTCCTAGCCACAGCAATCAGACAAAACAAAGAAATACAAGGCATCCATATTGGTAAAGAAGAAGTCAAACTGTCACTATTTGCAGATGACATGATATTGTACATAAAAAACCCTAAAGACTCCATTCCAAACTACTAGAACTAATATCTGAATTCAGAAAAGATGCAGGATACAAAATTAATACACAGAAATCGGTTGCTTTCCTATACACTAATGATGAGCTAACAGAAAGAGAAATCAGGAAAACAATTCCATTCACAATTGCATCTAAAAGAATAAAATACCTAGGAATAAACCTAATGAAGGAAGTGAAAGACCTATACCCTGAAAACTACAAACACTCCTAAGAGAAATTAAAGAGGACACTAACAAATGGAAATTCATCCCATGCTCTTGGATAGGAAGAATTAATATTGTCAAAATGTTTATACTACCTAAAGCAATCAACAGGTTCAATGCAGTCCCTATCAGAATACCAACAGCATTCTTCAATGAACTGGAACAAATAGTACTAAAATTCATATGGAACCACAAAAGACCCCGAATAGCCAAAGCAATCCTGAGAATGAAGAATAAAACAGGGGGAATTATGCTCCCTGACTTCAAGCTCTACTACAAAGCCACAGTAATCAAGACAATTTGGTATTGGCACAAAAACAGACCCCCAGACCAGTGGAACAGAATAGAAAATCCAAACATTAACCCAAACATATACAGCCAATTAATATTTGATAAAGGAGCCTTGGATATACAATGGGGAGATGACAGCCTCTTCAACAGCTGGTATTGGAAAAACTGGACAGCTACATGTAAGAGAATGAAACTGGACTACTGTCTAACCCCATACACAAAAGTAAACTCAAAATGGATCAAAGACCTGAATGTAAGTCATGAAACCATAAAATTCTTAGAAAAAAACATAGGCAAAAATCTCTTGGACATAGACATGAGCGACTTCTTCATGAACATATCTCCCTGGGCAAGGAAAACAAAAGCAAAAATGAACAAGTGGGACTATATCAAGCTGAAAAGCTTCTGTACAGCAAAGGACACCATCAGTAGAACAAAAAGACATCCTACAGTATGGGAGAATATATTCATAAATGACATATCCAATAAGGGGTTGACATTCAAAATATATAAAGAACTCACGCACCTCAACAAACAAAAAGCAAATAATCCAATTAAGAAATGGGCAGAGGACATGAATAGACACTTCTCCTAAGAAGAAATTCAAATGGCCAACAGGCACATGAAAAGATGCTCCACATCGCTAATCATCAGAGAAATGCAAATTAAAACCACAATGAGATATCACCTCACACCAGTAAGGATGGCCTACATCCAAAACAGAAACAACAACAAATGTTGGCGAGGATGTGGAGAAAGGGGAATCCTCCTACACTGCTGGTGGGAATGCAAATTAGTTCAACCATTATGGAAAGCAGTATGGAGGTTCCTCTAAAAACTCAAAATAGAAATACCATTTGACCCAGGAATCCCACTCCTAGGAATTTACCCTAAGAATGCACCAGCCCAGTTTGAAAAAGACATATGCACCCCTATGTTTATCGCAGCACTATTTACAATAGCCAAGAAATGGAAGCAACCTAAGTGTCCATCAGTAGATGAATGGATAAAGAAGAGGTGGTACATATAAACAATGGAATATTATTCAGCCATATGAAGAAAACAAATCCTGACATTTGCAACAACATGGATGGAGCTAGAGGGTATTATGCTCGGTGCAATAAGCCAGGTGGAAAAAGACAAGTATCAAATGATTTCACTCATATGTGGAGTATAACAAAGAAAAAAAGTGAAGGAACAAAACAGCAGCAGACTCACAGAACCGAAGAATGGACTAACAGTTACCAAAGGGAAAGGGACTGGGGAGGATGGGTGGGAAGGGAGGGACAAGGGGGAAAAAGGGGCATTATGATTAGCAGACATAATGTAGGGGTGGCACGGGGAGGGCTGTACAACTCAGAGAAGACAAGTAGTGATTCTATAGCATCTTAGTACGCTGATGGACAGTGACTGTAATGGGGTATGTTGGGGGGGCTTGATGAAGTGGAGAGTTCAATAATCATAATGTTGCATATGTAATTGTAGATTAATGATACCAAAAAAAAAAAAAGAATACAGTCAATAGTTCTGTCAATAACATCTTTCTATGCTGACAGATAGTATCCGCACTAGTGGAGAAGAGGATTTAATAATGTGGGTATTTGTTAAATCACTGTGTTGTATACTTGAAACCAATATAATATTGTATATCAACTACACATCAATAAAAAAATATTCAAAAAACACCCTGGGCACTCTCTTACATGAATCAGAATATTATTATTATATGTAACAAAATCGTAAGTAACTCCTTGGTATTGTCGGGGTTCAGATTAAGTTGTTCCAAGATGTGTCACTTTGGCATGCAGGTTATTTTGAGCTGAAAACAATCAAGGCCCAAAAGACTCAGGAAGCCACTTTGAGCTCCCCACTAACTGCCTAAAGGAATTCAGATAGAACATCTGCTTCAGGAGAAGGGCTAAAGCCACAGAGAAGTCCATGATAACATGAACTAGGGGTGTAGACTGGGAGGGGTGTCAAAGTCTATTTGTTAAAATTCGTCTCTCAGTCCCATTTTTTCTGGTGGCCCAGAAAACATTTGTTTACCCAACATTTACCTTGTTCATCTTCCTATGAGTTGATTTCATCCCCTCTGAAGTCCCAGAGCCCAACCGTTTTCCTTACTTAGTTCACAGTGACATACATATACTTCATTTTGCCTGTCTTTGGAATTTCGTGTTTATGTGGATTTCCCATATTTATGAAATTAGATTTTCTCCTGTCACTCTTCCTCATGCCAATGTAATTCTTCAACCAGCCAGAAGAACCTTGCAGAAGGAAATTTTTCTTCCCCAGCAGTATTGCCTAACACCCAGGCTACACTCAAATACTGCCAAGCATCTCAAAACATGCTGTTCAAATAAAGATGTAAACAAAGTCCTTACATTACGTATGAGTGTTATTTCTTTAGCCCCCTGGGTGGTTCCCAACCTTGGCTCTGAACACAATTACAACCAGTATAGGTAGGAACTGAATTTGGGGCAACCAGATGAGGGTTAACTTCATAAGACATACATGAAGAAAAGCTCCAAGCCCCGCATGAAATACAGCTGTCTTTCCAGATTAAAGTTCTGGCTTGCAGATGTGTCTAAGAAGCAGTCAAAACAGAAACACCCACCAATGTCTATTTGGCCATAGGGGAAAGATTTGCGTATTTGGAAGGGAGCCTTAACCAAAGCTCCAAGACACTTTCCCCACAATCTGCTCCGGCCTCAGGAATTGCTGCACTAGGCCAGGTTAAAGTCAGCCCGAGAGCAGCATAGGACTCCTGCACCGTACGCCCCAAACACCCTGATCAAATAAAAACAGCTGCTCACTTGTGAGCAGTAGAGACACAAGCTCTCTGTCCCACCGTTAATGTGTTAAGATCTGAGGTCTCGTACCCTGGCTAAGCCCTAAGCCTTGTTCTTACTCCTCATTAATTTTATTCCCAGGCACCTGAATTTGTGTCTCAAAGTCCCTAGCCAGTAGATCAAGATATTAGTGTTATTAATTGGTCTTCCTAAAACACTTTTATCTACTCCCAGATGTGAAATCAGCCACGAGATGACACAAAGTCAGGTGGAGTTGCCGTGTATCATGTATGGTCATAAAGGACCTCCTGATAGGTGACATTCACAGGGAGGCCTGACACCCAGTGACTGATACCTACAATCTTCTGTAGAGGAGGAATACAATGTTCCTACTGGAGGAATACAATCCTCTCTCACTGGGCCTCTGTGTCCCTGTCTGGTGCCCCAAGACGAAGCAGGAGAGAGCACATGTCCTGCAGGTAGGTGAGTCAGAGAAGAATGAGCACAAGGTGGCCAGCCGGACATGCTCATCACACATTCCCCTAGACCTGACAGGACATCCAAGAGAAGGTCATGGGAAAGGGAGCTGGATGGAGCCAAAGTGCCTTCCACATGTGAAAATGTGAGAAATGGAATAAGGGTGACAGGCCATCCATCTCAGGAGAAACACTTAAAATCTGAAAAGAGAACTACAGACCATTTTAGGACCAGGGACATTTTGGGGCCAGTCTTTCCATCACTAGGCATGCAAAAATATGCCAGCTGTTCTGGAGTGCCAGCTCTCTGCTCAGTGTTCTCCTTTACTCCTCCCAGCAGCCCTGCGGGAAACATATATTAACACTCACTAGCTGGGTGATTCTGGGGAGGTTATTTAACCTACATGAGTCCTGGTTCCTTTGTCTAGAAAGGAGACAGACATTCAAATTCATTTCCAAACCCACTGCTTTCCTTACTACAAACACCAAGCAGTTCTCAGAGGTCTGACTCATGAAACACACTAAACTCACAAGTCTTTTTCCTCGGCATTCTAGTTGCAACTCAGTAATTCCTGGATGTCGAAACTGTGTGTTGGCCATGCATTCACTGAAGGTGAGGGTTGGGAGTGAAAGGCAGAGAGGCGGGCAGGAAGTGAGTCTTTGACAACACCCCCTGGACTGGCTTTCTTGCAGAAAGCTTTAGGATCTTGGGCTGGGCCTAGTAAACATGTTCTAACTAAAGGAGATGGTGATTCAATTTTCACAACCTATTATTCCAAAGCTGATGAACAATGGGAAAAGAGCTGCTTCATTGGAAGGAAAAGAGACTGTCCAGTAATCCCCATTTATTCATCTTCACAAGCCCTGTCTCTCCCAATACATCACCTGTCGAGCCTAATGGGATAGAAGCAGACAGGTATAATAGCTCCAAATTATGTATACTGGGAAAAGCAAATGAAAAACAGCAAGCGAAAGGATGCAGGAAATTAATCCGGCTGTTGTTCAGCTCTCATGTCCCTTGTCAAAAGCAGAGGAGGAAGCTAATGAACAATTCTATTTAACTTAATCCAAAAATTGTTAGCAACTGGAGAGGCCAAGCTGATGACCCCATTTCAGTGCTCAAGGGGCTCAGGCGAGAACGTGAGTCTGCCGATACGGCCCCATGAGAGCAGTGACAGGCAGGGACCCGGGTGACTCCGAGGCAGCCTCTCCCTTCCCCAGGGGTCCTGCGGGCCTTCTGAAGGGAGGGCATCTGAGCTGCGCCAGAGGCTGAGCAGGAGCGAGCCAAGCAAGGGAACAGCGGGACGACCTCGGCGATGAGAGAATTCCAGACAGAAGAAACAAGGTCCCCCACCTGCCGGATCTCACTGCCTGCCCGGGCTGTGCTAAGTGCTTTTTGCAAAGTCTCTTTAACTCGGATACTGTGGTTTATAAGAAGAAATATGTATTTGGTTTTCGTTCCCCTTTTTGCCACAGAGCTCCTAGAACTCTTGGAATTTCCTATGCGTTGAGAGCAACCAAGGTGTCTTCTGTTATGTTAACGAGGTGGCTTTCGGACCTTCACCTAAGGATAGTTGCCAGCGGAGCCAACTGCAGGATTAGGGGTTAGACCTTTCAGTCCCGACCCTGACTCCCAGGGAAGGGGGAGAGGCTGGAGATTGAGTTCAATTGCCAATCTATCAAGTCTAGGTAATGAAGCCTCCATCAAACCCCAGAAGGGTGCAGGGAGCCCTGGGTTGGTGGATATGTCTGGGTGCTGGGAGAGCGCCCTGGAGAGGGCATGGAAGCTCCACGCCCCTTCCGACACACCTTGCCCTGTGTGGTTCTCCCATCTGGCCGTTCCTGAATTATATCCTTTTATAATAAACCAGTAATCCTGTAAGGAAAATGTTTTTCTGGGTTCTGTGGGCTGTTAGCAAATTAACTGAAACCAAGGACAGAAGTCACTGGAACCTCCAATCTGTAGCCAGTTGGTCAGATGCACAGATGACAACTTGGACTTGTGACTGGCGGCTGAAGTGGGAAGGGGAGACAGGCTTATAGGACTGAGCCCATAACCTGTGAAATCGGATGGTCTCTCTGGGTAGATAACATAAGAATTGAGTTGAATTATAGGACATCCAGCCTGATATTCAGAGAACTATTGCTGGTGTGGAAACTCCACCCTCCATACACACACGCACACACAAAGCTGGACTTGGATCCAGAACATTTAAACTCTTATGGCAACATGTTCGTGAAACAGTTTTCTATTAACATTCCTGTTTTTCAAAGGAGACAGCTAATGTGAAAGAAGATAAGTATCTTGCTGAAGTAACAGTTGGTACACATGAGCACAAGGATTCAGACCCTGGTCAGCATAACTCCAAAGCTGAATTTTTTATTGAGACAGGCTAATATGCCTTCCCAGCATAATGAACAGAGGTATGAAGGTGGGTTACAATGTACTGTCCATTGTAATTACAGACAGTGCTGTTTTTTGGACATGATGTAGGAAGTAGAGAATAGCTAAACATTACATGGAAGGTTTTACATACCATGTGAAGAGGTTGGAGGTTATCTGGAGGTAACAGGATCTCAAAGGGTTTTAAGCAGAGAAATACCATGGTCTGATGTGTTTTATATAAATCCATTCTCTTTGGTCCCGCCACAGTAGCACGAAACAAGACCAGAGACAGAAAGACTAGTTAGGAAACTCTAATGGTAATCCAGAGATAAGGTAGTGGATGTCTAAACTAGGTGGTAGGAGTTGAGATGGAGAAAATTGGGGCGATTGGAGAAATAGTGGAGACTTCAGAACAGCAGGACTGGTAGGTCTAAAATGGTAGCACACAGACAATGGAACAGGAGTGGTGAAGGGCGACTCCAGGTCTTCGGCAGGAATGCCTGGGTGGGTGTTGGAGTCTCCAGATGAAACAAGAGCACAAGGGAAAGAACTCTGCAAGGACGAATCAACGTGATGTGCATCTGCGGCTTGAGACTACGAGTCTAATCCAATGGATTCCCAATTGTATAAGCTGTTTCTCATTTTTATGTAAACTAATTTAAACTGGTTTTGAAATGTCTCATGGTAATGCCTGCCACAGCTGGATCAGGGTCACAACTAAAGTCACAATCTTTCAGTGTCTCAGCTCAAGTTTCCTGTTATTTCCCTCTTAGGATTATTCTTTATGGTGGTGATAACAGTTGACAACTCCAGGCTATACTGTCCCATTATCATCAGAACCTAAGAAGCCCCTTGTTTTGTACCAAACATGTCAAGTACTGAAAAGAACTCTGAACATCCCTCACTGGGGTTGCATGTCTGCCCCTGGAAAATCAGAGCGGATGGGGAGGAGATGCTCTGAACGGTGATCATGGGTATGTGTCCTTCCCTCTGGGGGGAGGAAGTAGGGCCAGGAAATCCCTGAAAGGAAAAGGAGTCCCAGCACCAAAAGAGGAGTTTTGTTTGATAGGCCAAAGCAACAGAGATTCATGCCACAGGAAAACATTCATCCCAGGGTTGATGATATGACTGGAATGTGGAGGGACAGGTAAGGTTGGAGGTAAACCCTTGGAAGTTATCAACAACACATGGAGTTAAAACTCAAGGAGAATGTAGACATCTTAATGCATGACTATTGAGTCAAGGATGAAAGCATCAGGCAACATCGCTCTTTACGACAGGAAGGGGAACATGTACAGATGAGACAGAGGAGGAGAGTCATGTGCCAAGGAATGTA
The DNA here is from genome assembly GCA_029783875.1 of Phataginus tricuspis. Lineage (NCBI taxonomy): Eukaryota > Metazoa > Chordata > Mammalia > Pholidota > Manidae > Phataginus > Phataginus tricuspis. Next base: position 85,583,378 of record JAQQAC010002594.1, read on the forward strand.
TGAACAGTGTCTTTGTTTTCACTATAACACCACACGGTTTGGAGAAGGGTTCTTTCCACTTTAACAGAGGGAGAATTTTTAAATGTGAGCTATGCATCTTGTCCATGGCCAAACACAAACCTGACAAGTGGTGGAGCTGGATGGGAACCTTCGGTTGAGAGGCTCCAAACTCTGTTCTACCAGAAAGAGTACCGAGACCCATGCCGAGGACAGAAGCGCCAAAGCTGTATGCTGTCCTCGAAGCCTCCTCCCGTCTCGGACGGTTTCACTTCCAAACACACACTTTCTTCTTGGCAGTAAATAACATCTGTGCTCCACCAGAAAATAAAATTAAAAACAGTTCTGACCACTCTTGCGTCAGAAGAATTTATTATTACTCAAATATTTGCAATTTGTCCTTGGTTAAGTGGATCTGTTACAAACTTGAGAAAATCTAGAAATAGAGACTACAAAAGCTAATAGGAGTCACAAATCATTCTGTAAGGAATCCAGTGATGGATTCCAATGGGAACTAGAAACCCTTGGGACAGAAAACAGAATTATGTTTGTGCAAGTTGGGAAGAGGATCCATAACTTTCTTTGGATTCTCAAAGGTATATAAGAGCCTAAATTCCTTAACTTTGCATATGTGGAAATAGCCAAGTCACTTACATCCCAGGGGCCTCCGAGTCACCCCGTGAGGCCTTGGCAGAATCGGGTCTAAGCCTTAGGTGGCATGACACCTTCAGGAATCCTCTGCATGTAAGAATCCTGGAAGTGTCTGAAAGAAAGCCTTCTGGTCCTCGGATTACTTGCAGATTTCACAGCCAGCAAAGTTCCTTTTATAAAGCCATTTCTTGAAAATATAAGTTTTTATGAAACTGTCATGTACAAGCACAGGGGATGCAAGGTGTGGATTTGACTATTTCAGGGACAGGGAAAGCAGAGAAAGGCAGGGCTCTTCTGCCTGTCCAGCTTCCACCCCTCACCGAGGCGGGCGGTGGTGGTGGGGAGGCGCCCTTCCACACGGGAATGCACATCAGCTGAGCACAGGGGAGCAGGAGAGCGGGTGCGAGAATGTCTTGGTCCACGCTATGGTCAGAATGTTTGTGCCCCCCTGAAATGCATATGTTGAAATCCTACTCCCCGAAGTGGTGGTATTAAGAGGTGGAGTCATTGGGAGGTGCCTTGGTCACCAGGGGGGAGTCCTCATGATTGGGAGCAGGGCCTTATAGGAGAGACCCCACAGGGCTCCCTGACTCTCTTCCTCCAAGTGAGGACCCAGTGAGAAGCCTGCAACCCAGAAGAGGGCCCGCACCCGCCGGTGCTGCCTCCTCACCTCAGACTGCCAGCCTCCAGAACTATGAGAAATAAATTCCTATTGTTTCTAAGCCACTCAGTCTATGGTATTTTATGACTGTAGCCTGGACAGACTAATTCCCTTTGGGTTTCCCAGCATTGGACCCTGCGAGGACGATTCATGTGGAAGATATTAAAAACGTGCTCCCAAAAGAAACAGGAAAAGGAGCTGGAGAATTAGGACGGGGAGGGAAGAGCCAGGCAAGCACGTGACTCCGGGCAACACTCCGGAGGGTGGCGGGCCTGGTCTGCAGGAACTCCGGGATGTGTCAGGTCTGAGAGCCTGTCCTCATGTGAGACCTGGAATCTGAGTTTCCTTAATCCACCTGGGTTGGCGGAGGAGCCTAAACTGAGCACCGGGAACTTGCGGGGAAGGCAAAGCAGGCAGTTCCGGCCACCCAGGGAGGAGGGGAGGCGGGTAGGAGCCGCGGGAAGGAAGTGCGCCCCAAGACTGGGGAGATGCCCGGAGAAACAGCACAAGGGCCCCGAGGGCACCCGGGCAGAGACTGACATAGTCACCGCAGGAAGGGAAGGGACATTTACTGCTGCCCCAGGGGCCTTTTCTTTCTTTTCCCCCTTTCCCCTCTAGAAATGGTCCCTGCATCCAGAGTTCAGAATGAAGACTGTTTTGTTTTTCTGTTACCATTTGATCCAGGACAGAAATAATTCACTGTAGCAGCACGGATATTTTGGGACATGTGTGCAGTTAAACAAGCTTCTGAGCCCTAGGTGAGAAGCGCTTTCCAGGAATGGAATCAATACTCAGTGTTATGAAATATGTTACTGATGATTCTGATAATTTCATAGCAAACATCTGTTGTACATCTACCGTGTTCCAGGAAGAGGTCTAAGGTGAATTTACTTCATGAGTCTTCCTATCAAATCTCTGAAGTAAGCAGCAATAATACCTCTGCTTTACAGGTGAGGAAACTGAAGCAGAGAGGATAAATATCTTGTACAAGAGCACACAGACAAACAGGTGTCTTTTGTTTCTTTTGGAAGTGGGGTGCTTATACCTTCCAAATTTATTAGGTCGTAAAACATATCTGGACCAAGTTGTAGCAGTTTCCCTATTGACCCAAGTGAGGTTAAATTTAGTTTAGGTCTAGATATTTGTCAGTTTCTGGAATAATGACTTCAAGGAACACTTACACATTCACCCGACTCATTCATTTAAAGTCACTACCATAAATCTTATGCCTTCGAGAGAAGTTTGTTTACGCCTGGCACCAATGAGCCACCACACAGTGTGCACTTCTTGGGAGTAGAGGGGCAGCCTAGGACTCACACTGACGAGTGGGGATGCTTGCTTGGGTTACAGTCCATCCTTGGTCCCTGGGCTGTCTCAGAGGCTTGTTGTTGATGCTCTTATCGTTTCAAACTGATTCCCTGGATCCAGTCTTCCTCCTCCTCTTCTGCCTGTGGCCAAAGTCATTTGTAAAGTGCTCCTTCCCACAACCCACTGCTGGCCCCCACGGGGTCAAGGCCTAGTTCCTGAGTGTGACCCACCAGACTCTTGTGTCCTGGCCCTGTATCCTCACAAAAGTCTCATCTTTCTTTTCACAACCTTTTATTTGGATATGATTTCAAAATTGCAGAAATGTTGCAAGAATAGCATGAAGGATTCCAGATAACTTTTACCCAGATTCACCATTTATATTTTCCCTGTTTTCTACATGATTATGTATATTTATATACACTCATACATATATGAATATATATGCGGATATACACATACACATTTTTCCTAAACTACTTCAGAGGAAGTTGAAGATGTCAAAGTCCTTTACCCCTAAGTTTGCGTATGTGTATTTCCTAAGAACAGGAACACTTACTTGCAAAGCCACAGTACAATGATCAGATTCAGGAAATTTAATACAGATATCTAATTCATAGTCCATACTCAAATTTCCATCAGTGTCATAGTGTCTATTACAGCTACACCCCACACCCCACCTCCACCACCACCTACTTCAGGATCCAATACAGGATCACATGTTGCATGTAGTCATCATGTCTTTAATCTGGAACAGCTCCTCATTCTTCCTTTGATATTTCTGAAGAGTAAGGGTCTTTTATTTTGGTAGAAAATCTGTCAAAGTTAAAAAAGAAAAAAGAAAAGAAAAAACCTAGGTCTGACGTGTCCATGACTCAATCCAGGTCACGCCCAGCAGGGATACCACAGAAATGGTGCTTGTCCTTCTCGGTGCCTCTTGTCAGAAGGCACATGATATTGGTTTGACCTGATATTGGGGGTGTTAGATCTGATCAGTTAGCTAGGAGGTGCCTGTTAGATTTACTATCCAATAAAACTTTACTTATAAAAATATAGGCCAGGCAGCTGGCCCATAGGCCATAGATTGTTGACCTCTGCTCATGAACAGTCATATCTTCCAGTCATGTGGCATGTATGGTAGGCTCACTATAGTGGCAGCTTAATCTGCTACAGGTTGTTTTTTGGTTCTTGGCCTTACTTAAAACTGGCAGCCTTCTGAATGAATTCAGTAGTGGGTTAGAACAACATTCCCAAGGATGGTGTATGGTCTTTCCAAATTCAGAAGACCTTCTTAGTACTGGTCCATTTGATTCACGGTAGAAAATGTGTGCAAGATGCCATAACCACTGTACCTCTAAAAACTTCACCAATATGGTAGACTGCTGGAACTTTGTGGGGATGTCCCCTACTCACTGGTAATGAGAGGGAGAATACAAATATACCTTCTCAGGACTTCCACGGTTCTGTGTTCTCCTTGGCAGGTCAGATTATCATGATGTCATCAATACAGTGGAATAGCATGTTCTAACCTTTACTATTTCCTTCCTTCTGCTAAGTTTGAACTTAGTTTGTTCTTTTTGTAGTTTCTTAAGATGCAGTTGGGTTGTTTGAGATCACTCATTTTCCTTAACATAGACATTTATCTCTATAAACTTTCCTCTTTGGACTGATTTTGCTGTGTCCCATAAGTTTTGTAATGTTGTATTTCTACTTTCATTTGTCTCAAGATACTTTTTAAAATTTTCTTCATTGACACTTTGGTTATTCAGGAGTGAGTTAACTTCCATATTTGTGAGTTTTCCAGTGTTCCTTGTGTTAGTGATTTCTGGCTTCACAGCACTGTGATCAGGAAAGATATTTGCAATGGTTTCAGATTTTTTTAACTTAAATTCAACCTTTAAAATTTTAAATCAAAACTACTCCCAAGGAAGCTGAAGATGTCAAAGTCCTTTACCCTTTTAAATTAAAATTTAAAAATTTTTTTACATTTGAGAAGACTGGTTTCATACCCCAACATATGATTTACCCTGGGTAATGTTCCACATACACTTGAGAAAAGGTGTATCCGCTGCTATTGGGTGGAATATGCTGCATATGTCAGTTAGTTGCACTTGGTCTAGAGTGTTATTCAAGTCTGCTGTTTTCTTACTGATTTTCTGTCTGAATGATCTAGCCATTATTGAAAGTGTCATTGTACAACCTAAATATATATAATTTTTATTTGTCAATCATACCTCAATAAGGCTGAGGAAACTTTAAAATACTTAATGAGTTAATGCCTGGTGCATAGTAAAGTGTCAGTGAATGGTAGCGATTAGTATCATTATTGTGATTCTCTATGTTTACACCCTGCCACATCTGGAGGAATCCTGTCACTTAATTCCTTTCACTTCCTTGATTCAAATCTCTTTAGGACAATGGGGCTACCATGGAGTTCATTCCAAAGGTGCTGGTGAATTTCTTTTCTTTTAAAATTTTTAATTTTTAATTTGCTATTATTAATGTACAATTACATGAGCAACATTATGGTTACTAGACTCCTGATTATCAAGTCCCCACCACATAACCCTTTACAGTCACTGTCCATCAGCGTAGTAAGATGCTATAGAATCACTACTTGTCTTCTCTGTGTTATACTGCCTTCCCTGTATCCCCCCCACTTCTACATTATGTGTGCTAATTGTAATAGCCCTTTTTCCCCCCTTATCCCTCCCTTCCCACCC
>JAQQAC010002594.1:85589114-85632813 GCA_029783875.1 Phataginus tricuspis
TCCCTTTGGTAACTTTTAGTCCATTCTAGGGTTCTGTGAGTCTGCAGCTATTTTGTTCCTTCAGTTTTTTCTTTGTTCTTATACTCCACATATGAGTGAAATCATTTGATACTTGTCTTTTTCCACCTGGCTTATTTCACTGAGCATAATACCCTCTAGCTCCATCCATGTTGTTGCAAATGGTAGGATTTGTTTTCTTCTTATGGCTGAATGATAATCTTCTTTATCCATTCATCTGCTGATGGACACTTAGGTTGCTTCCATTTCTTGGCTATTGTAAATAGTGCTGTGATAAACATAGGGGTGCATATGTCTTTTTCAAACTGGGCTGCTGCATTCTTAGGGTAAATTCCTAGGATTGGAATTCCTGGGTCAAATGGTATTTCTATTTTGAGTATTTGAGGAACCTCCATACTGCTCTCCACAATGGTTGAACTAATTTACATTCACACCAGCAGTGTAGGAGGGTTCCCTTTTCTTCACATCCTCACCAATATTTGATGTTGTTTGTCTTTTGGATGGTAGTCATCCTAACTGGTGTGAGGTGATATCTCATTGTGGTTTTAATTTGCATTTCTCTGATGATTAGCAATGTAGAGCATCTTTTCATGTGTCTGTTAGCCATCTAAATTTCTTCTTTGAAGAAGTGTCTGTTCAGCTCCTCTGCCCATTTTTTAATTGGTTTATTTGCTTTTTGTTTGTTGAGGTGCATGAGCTCTTTATATAATTTGGATGTCAACCCCTTATCGGATATGTCATTTATGAATATATTCTCCCATTCTGTAGAATGTCCTTTTGTTCTATTGATGGTGTTCTTTGCTATACAGAAGCTTTTTAGTTTGATATATTCCCACTTGTTCATTTCTGCTTTTGTTTCCCTTGCCCAGGGAGATATGTTCATGAAGAAGTTGCTCATATTTATGTCCAAGAGATTTTTGCCTATGTTTTTTTCTAAGAGTTTTCTGGTTTCATGACTTACATTCAGGTCTCTGATCCACTTTGAGTTTACTTTTGTGTATGGGGTTAGACAGTAGTCCAGTTTCATTCTCTTACATGTAGCTGTCCAGTTTTGCCAACACCAGCTGTTGAAGAGGCTGTCATTTCCCCATTGTATAATCATGGGTCCTTTATCGTATATTAATTGACCATATATGCTTGGGTTTATATCTGGGTTCTCTAGTCTGTTCCATTGGTCTATGGGTCTGTTCTTATGCCAATACCAAATTGTCTTGATTACTGTGGCCTTGTAGTAAAGCTTGAAGTCAGGGAGCATAATTTCCCCCCCCCCACTTTATTCTTCCTTCTCAAGAAGGAAGTCTTTTGTGACTTCCTTTGGCTATTCAGGGTCTTTTGTGGTTCCATATGAATTTTAGAACTATTTTTTCTAGTTTGTTGAAGAATGCTGTTAGTATTTTGATAGGGATTGCATTGAATGTGTAGATTGCTTTAGGCAGGATGGCCATTTTAACAATATTAATTCTTCCTATCCATGAGCACGGGATGTGTTTCCATTTATTGGTATCTTCTTTAATTTCTCTCATGAGTGTCTTATAGTTTTCAGAGTATAAGTCTTTCACTTCCTTGGTTAGGTTTATTCCTAGGTATTTTATTCTTTTGGATGCAACTGTGAATGGAATTGTTTTCCTGATTTCTCTTTCTGCTAGTTCACCGTTAGTGTATATAAATGCAACAGATTTCTGTGTATTAATTTTGTATCCTGCAACTTTACTGAATTCAGATATTAGATCTAGTAGTTTTGGAGTGGATTCTTTAGGGTTTTTTACGTACAATATCATGTCATCTGCAAACAGGGAGAGTTTAACTTCTTCTTTACCAATCTGGATGTCTTTTATTTCTTTTTGTTGTCTGATTGCCATGGCTAGGACCTCTAGAACTATGTTGAATAAAAGTGGTGAGAGTGGGCATCCTTGTCTTGTTCTCGATCTTCAAGGACAATCTTTTATCTTCTCACTGTTAAGTATAATGTTGGCTGTGGGTTTGTCATACATGACCTTTATTATGTTGAGGTACTTGCTCTCTATACCCATTTTGTTGAGAGTTTTTATCATGAGTGGATGTTGAATTTTGTTGAATGCTTTTTCAGTATCTATGGAGATGATCATGTGGTTTTTGTCCTTCTTTTTGTTGATGTAGTAGATGATGTTGATGGATTTTCAAATGTTGTACCATCCTTGCATCCCTGGGATGAATCCCACTTGATCATGTGCTGGTGAATTTTTAATTAACTTCTTTCATTTCTCCTTTGTCTGAACTGCAAAAAAATGTAACATCTAATATTTGTTATATACTTGCTGTGACGGGTTCTGTGCTAAAAACAGTACAAGGGTTGTTGGGAAGATCAGTGAAATAATCTAAGCGGTTGGTCCCTTTATGCCAAGGGTATATACATGGAGTGCCAGACTCAGCACAGTGCTGGGAAGCAGCCAAGCTCAGGAGTGACTCCAGGGTAGGCTTTCCCCTGTGCTTGAGGTCCTCACTACTGTCCCACCTTTTTAGAGCTCTATTGGTTCTCAGGTTATCCCTCCTTTTCCCCTTGAGGTCTATTCAAATCCTACCTGACCTCTAACTTCAGTGTACCCTTTCAAATAAATCTTAGTGGCCTATGCAAGGTGATGTTAAATTCTTCTTGGATATCCTGAGTCTTTCCATTTGGAAAATGAGGTTAAGGAGATAAGAAAGTAAGAAAATTCTTTTGTTATTTCAAAGGACTTTCCTTCTGAGAATTGAATCACTGCTATTTCCCACACTTACACACCAGAGGGCAGTGTTTAATTAATCAAAAGAAAAATCCTTAACCAGAGACTTGCTATACAGGATAAAGGCACTGGATTGGTTGTAAATTACTCTCACCCCCCTCAGAACTTCTTTGGAAGGTACAAAGGAGGTACTTTGTAAACTATCAACAATTGTAAGTGGTACTTCTATGTTCTGACAATACTGTTGAGAGCTCGGGGAGATGGGGATTGAGTTGACTTCAGTGACAAATTCATCCAGGGCAACTGCAATTGGGAAGTCATGGGATCTGTAAGTGGCTGGCCCAGGACTAGAACTCAGGTCTTCTGGCTTATAGTTTAGTGTTCATAGCATTATATGTATGTGAATTGAAGGACTAAGAATTTTTACCTTCAGTCTTCCTCTCAGACAAGAAATCCTTTGTGCCCATTGACCCACATTCCTGCCCAGCCTTCCCTGCCCCATCCACGATATGCTACGAGTCTCTTTCGTATCTTAAAATAACTGTTCTGAAGCCAGTCTGATGAAAATAGGACTAAAGTAGAAGGAAGAAGCCATGCAAAACTAGAGAGAAACCAAGTCCTGTGATACTAGTTACTTTTAAAACTTACCTTTAGAGTCTGATGGCTTCCTTTATGAAATGGATCCTATTTTTTTTTTGGCCTTTATTTTTATTGTTTTGGAATCTTTCAATTGTTGCTCTATGAGTTACAATATTCATCCTTGGTTTTTCACACTTTATTTAAAGTTGATATTGAACCACTTCACAAAATATGTAAAACTCTTGTAAATGCATGTCCATTTATCCACCACCATCCTTTTTTCTGTTTATTACAGAATTCCATCAACATACACTAAAAACCTAATAAGACAATGGCATGATTTTTGCTGTAAAGAGCCCTATGTATTTTAAAGAAACTAAGGAGAAAAAGACGTTAATATTTACCTAAATACTGCCATTTCCAGTGATAATCTTCATTCCTTCCAGAAGACTCAAGTCCCCCTCTGGTATCATTTCTCTTTAATTTGAAGAGTTTACCTTAGCATTTTTTTATACTGTGGTAGTTTTTGAATGCTAACAACAAATTCTCTTCATTTTCTTTTACCTAGGAATGTCTTTGCTTTCATCCTTGAAGGACAGTTCTTCTCAACATGGAATTCTAGGTTCACTGTTGTTTCTTGCAGTACTTTAAGATGTTCTCTTTCTTCTGCTTTCCTGATGACAAGTCAGTGATAATTTGAATCACTGTCCCGTAAATATTACTTTTCCTCCGTAGACTTAAAACACTACTTTTCTCTTTGGGGTGCACCAGTCTAAGGTTCGTCTAGGCATGGCTTTCCTCTGTTTGTCCTACTTCAACCTGGTTGAGCTTCTTAGATCTGTGCATTTATGTCTTTTCCCCAATTGAAAAATTTTGACCATCATTTCATCAAATAGTTTTCTGCCCAATTCTCTCTTTTGCTTCTAGGATTACAATTATCTGTATGTTGGCTCTTTTGATATTGTTCCACAAATTCCTAAGGGTCTCCATTGTTTCCAAAATTTTTTGCCCTGTTTTTCAAATTATATAACATCTGTTGTTCTTTCATAAAATCTACGTTTTCAATTCTTGTTGCTTATACTGAGTTTTCTTTTCTCTGGATGCTTTAAAATGGATTTGGTTCAAAGCAAAAAAAAGACAACCATGACCTCCTGACTACTAATGGCCAGGCCATTATTCTACTAATAGCCATTTCCAAAGACCTCATCTAAGAAAACCAAACCAAACCAAAATCAATACATGCTAGCAGCTATTCACAGAGTTACAAACTACCTATAGATTCATTCACAAGGAGACTACAATCATAATTGTAGCCATTTCCAAGTTACTGATTCTCTCAAGTGTTCCCTCTCCACAGTGTAGTGAAGGGGGAAATTTGGATCCAGTAAAACCTAGTAAACTCAACTTCTCTTAATTTAAATGATCTCTTTACCTAACTCAGTTTCTGCTTTCATAACTCGGGTGAAGTATTTCTCTTATAAAGTTTGCCCTATTCCTGCAACTTTCCAAAAGATAATTAGAAGGGTAGAATACAGTTTGAAGTCCTGGCAATGGAGGTGAGAGATGCAAGTGGTCCACACTCTTTATGGTATCCTCTGAACTCTGTTTCAGAGTGCTGGCTCTGGGCTGCCCCCTGGGCTGATGACCTCAGGGGAGTGGCTGGTGTATTAGTCAGGGTTCTCTAGAGAAACAGAACCAGTAAAATAGATATTAATACATAAGAGATTTATTATAAGAATTGGCTCAAATGATTATGGAGGCCAAGAGGTCCCATGATTTGCTATCTTCAACCTGGAGAACAGGAAAGCAAGTGACATAATTCCATCCAAGTCCAAAGGCCTAAGAACCAGGGGAGCTGATGGTGTACGTTCCAGGATGAGTCTAAAGGCCCAAGAACCAGGGGCACAAATGTCCAAGGGCAGAATAAGATGGAAGCAAAAAGCAAATTTGCTCTTCCTCCATCTTTTTGTTCTACTCAAGCCTTTAACAAATTGGATGATGCCTACCCGTATTGAAGAAGATGATCTTGATTCAGACTACCAATTCAAATGCTAATCTCTTCCAGGAACACCCTCATAGACACACACCAGAAATGATAGGGATCTGGACATTCCTTAGCCCAGTCAAGTTGACACATAAGATTATCCATCACACTGGATTTTTAGTAGGCCTGACTCTACAATATGTGGTTCCCGAAATTTTCCTTTTATTTGAAGACTCCTTTCACTTAGACACACTACACTTCATATCAAGCCTCAATCCGTTGGCTTTCTGTCCCAGCATTTCCTTCCCCGTCATACCAACTCACAGTCATGGAAAGAGAGCATGTTTTAAGGTCACCAATTCCTGTCTCTATATAGCCATCATTCACAATTATATTTGAATTGGCTGCATGAGGTGTTTTTCTAGGGTTTATAACCTTTCCTGGAACTCTCATGGAAATGAGTCACTTCTACTAGTGCTCCTTCTAAGTCCCTGATGGCTAAGCAGCCATTCTCCACTGCCCAGGAGTCCATGCACAGCCTTACTTCAGGCCACTTCTCGATTAACATGAAGTCACTGACCAGGTGCACAACCCAAAACTCTGCCCACTGTTTTTCAAGGGCTCTAAGTAAGCCTGCAGTACAGCAGCTCATTTTCCATTTGATGCATATACCATGCTAACCTAACCCAGCCTGAGCTTTTCTTCCTCCATTAGCTGGTTATAGGGAACTCCCCCAAATCAGAACATAAGTCTAAGCTAAGTATGCTCACTCATGTCCTCTGGCACCTGAATCCCAATCCCATGGGCTTAATTTTATTTGTTGTTGAACTGTTACTAGGTCTGCCCAAACTTATGGCTTGGTGGGTCTGACAGTGCCCATCATGGGCAATTGTGACTTTGTGATTGGGATTAACAAGACTCTTGTCCTTTCTGCATGAGAATTTGCTTAAACATGCAGCTCTGATAACCTGATAAGGTAGAATATCAACAGTATTACTAGGTAACACTGCTTATGGTAAAAATGACTCCTGGTGAGTAAATCAAGTATGAACTTAGAGGAACTATACATTCTTAATGGGGACACAATATTTTGAGTTTCCCTGCATGCAGGGTCTCTTGCATGTCCCTTGTTGGAACACTAGAAACTATATCAGTGGTGTCATTACAAAGATCTGGGCTCTTGCATAGAATGAGGCTTTTAAATTAGAGCAGTTCTTGTACTTGTTCAATGTGGAGCACAGCAACCTGAACCTGAGTTGTCCCAGGTGTCTACAAGGACTGCTCTAGGTACTATTTGAAGGAACTACACTAGAAAAGGGATCCCTGATGCTGCACTACTATGAAGCTGTAATTTCTGTCCCATATCTTTCTGAGTCAATGAAAATCTGTCAGTTTGAACATTCAGCAGATATCAAAGTCCTCTGGTAGATGTGGCAGGCAATATGGTCATTTCACACACTATGTACAATGCTCAATTTCTACCAAGGCATGGGCTCAGAGCATCTCAGACTTTGGCGTAACATGGCAAGCACAGAGGATGCAGCCAGCTACTGTCAGGTCTGCACCTGCATGTAATTCAAAGAAAACTCTCCCCAGCAACATCTGGAACAAAATACAGGTGAGGCAGAGGGGATCTAAAGTGCCTGAGAAATTTCTGGTTCACAGAATTACAGAAGTTAGAAAACAGAGAATGGATTAAATAGAAGATTAGATAAGACTGAGAGAAACAGCTAGAAGATGAACAAATTCCAGTATAGACTCATAGAAGTAGAAATATGAAAGTGATATCAGGAAACATAGATGATTAAGAAAGTTTTAAAATGTCTATTTGGAGTTACAGAAAGGCATAATTTAATATACAGCTGTAGGGAAAATAGACTCACTATTGCCAGGATACTCACCTAGTTGCTGACCCACATCTGTACTCACTGCACAGATGCAATGCTGTCTAATGCTTATATAATCACTTGGCTCACTGTGCAGGTAGCATATTTACATACCTGCTAACAGCAAGCCAGTATTGTCTATGCTGTTATAAAAGGACCTCTAGGAACCTTGTTGGAGGATGTAAATCCAACACTCAACCAACCACTGTGAGAATAAAGCTTGGTATGAACCCTCTCTCTAATGCTCTATTGTCATTTTTCAGCCTCACTGAATCCAGTGTGAGCCTGTCAGGAGCTGAACTCCTGAACTGCAATTGGTGTAGTTGTCAGGATTTACTGCAGATCTAAAACTTAGAGCAGGTTGCCCCCATGGGTGGGGGGATGCAGTGGGCTGCCCCTTTGGATGGGGGGATACTTGGGTGTTCTCCAACAGGCATGTGGCCCAAGGTGGCGATCATCCTGGAGGCATGGGTCCCTCCCTAGGACTGTAGAGAGATGGAGGTGATGCCTAAGGTAGTGGAGGAGCCCCTCACCAGAATGGAGGAATCCTTGGAGAAACAGAGTGCCCGTGTGGCCAGAACCATGGGTGGGCTATTCCTCACCATACTAGAAAAAGCTACAGATGAGGAGGACGCACTCCTGGAGAAGTGTGAGAAGGGATGGTACAAGCATGTAAGATGCAAGGTGTTGTGGAGAAGGTAAGGGGGGCACAGTGGCAAGAGAGCTGCCACCAGTCCCGGAAGCTGTGGAAGGTACCTCAGAAGAGGACGAGGAGTGTTACGTGGTGGTACTCGAGGCACCAGCCCCTCCTCCATTCAAATTCCACCTGGTTGTAGTCCAGAAAATAAAGACGTAGCAACTCTGGGTCCTCTAGGAGAAGTACATTCCCCTCCTCAGGTCATGGAGCACTCTAAGTTCCACCACTATACACAGGCAGAAACCCTCAGAGTCTGTCAGCCTAGTTCCTGAGCCTTTGGGATGTAGGAGTGGGTGGTATCCTTCTGTCTGGGTCAGAGATGGGGAAATAGGTTTCCCTGATATCTCATTCTGCCTTGCGGCAGCTATTGCAGAATTCACACCAAACTCAAGGTGACCATATGCTCCCCTGTTGGTTAATGGCAGCCCTTTGCACTGCATGGCCCAATCATGGTGACTTACCATCATTCCCCATCAAATGGCAGACATACACAGAACTCCAACAGGTGTTACAAGAGTTGGGCATGAAGAATGCCATTTGTAACCCAGAAAGTCAAGCCCTAGATGAGGAGCTGTTTACCATGGAAATGAGAAATATGGTGCTACAAATAGCTCCCTCATCCCTCTTTGGGCCCCTCATGGCCATTCTTGCCCCCTATGGGGGGCAGCCCATGAATAAAGTTACCCATACTGTGGAAGATTTGGGGGAGGCTGAAGCAATTTGGATGCAAAAGGAAGTGCAGGCCACCACTGAGGGGAAGGGATTAAAGGGCCCTGTGAAGGTCACAAAGACCCAAATATATGTTGATTTGATAGAGGCGGGCGCAGACAGAGAAACTGGATGGGAATTCAAATAAAATCTTACTGGAGCTGTGGTAGCAATTGATGCCAGAGCAGTGGTTTCAGCCACTGGCTAAGGCAATGGCCAAGGAACAGGAGCTGGCAACAAAGCCTCATGTCCAAGCAGCACACATACAGGGCATCTGCTGGACCCTCACAGGAAACCAACTGGGCAATACAGTCTGAGGATAAGGCTGAGGTACCCACCTTGCTGGACCAAGTGGGGACTGGAGGCCACATGTTGAATTATCAATTGATTAGTCTGCAGTGTGAATATACAATGTGTCCTGGCTCTGGTAGACACAGAGGCTGAATGCTCACTGACTTACAGCAATTCTGAGTGGTTTCCCAGGAACCCTGGCATGACTGATGGATATGGGGGCCAGACTATCAGAGTAAAACAAGCCCAAATCCTACTGGGGATAGGGTATCTACCCCCAAAGAAGTATACAGTGTATCTCTCTTCCATCCCCAAATATATTCTGGGGATAGATATCCTGCAGGACCTATGGTTACAGACTACTGCAGGTGAGTTCAAATGGCCACTTTGAGGGGACATGCCAAGCACCCACCCATGGCCTTGTCCATGCCTCAGCAGGTGATGAATCCCAAACAATACAAGTTGCCAGGAGGACATAAAGAAGTTGGTGAAACACTCCAGGGACTGGAGAAGGTGGGTATTATAGGGCCTACCCACAGCCCTTTTAATTCCCTGGTGTGGCCAGTAAAGAAGCCAGATGGCTCCGGGCTTATGACTGTGGATTACCAAGAACTGAAAAGTAACGCTCCTTTGTAGGCTGCATTGCCCCATTGCCTCCCTCATGGACACCTCAGTCATGAACTAGGGACATATCATTATGCTGTGGATCTTGCTAAAGCCTTCTTTTCTGTTGATATAGAACACGGGAAGGATGGCAATGGACCTTTACCATCCTTCCACAGGGGTACCTCCGCAGTCCCACCATCTGCCAGAGACTTGTAGCCCAGGATTTGGAGGCATAGGAGAAACTGCCAATGTGCAGCTGTACCGTTACACTGATGATGTCATGCTTACTTCTGATTCTCTTACAGATCTGGAAGATGTAGCACCTAGATGCTGCAACAGCTACAGGGGAAAGGATGGGCCGTAAACAGCAACAAGGTCCAGGGGCCGTTCCAGTGATGGGCTCCATAGCCACTGAGGCAAGGTACACAGCAGCTGTTTCTCTATCAAGGTGTACTGTACCTCTGCTCCTTTCCAGAGTTGTAACCAGAATCCAATAGGTTGGCGAGTCAGTTTAAGCCACTGCCAGAGGCCCCATCCATAACCATCCTTGGTCACATGGAAATCCGATTCACAGGGCCTTGACACTCAAGGCCTGTACTGCCTTGACCACCCATCTTGCAGTGCCTGACACACATGCTTTGCAGAAGGAAAGGTGGTCAGTGAAGCTGGTAACAGACTCAGGTGAACCATTCCTGCGAGGAACAGCAGAGGGCTGGGCATGAGTCTTTAGGCACATATACCACCAGTGTTGGGGGAAAATGGGCTGGAAACAGATGCTGCTGATGGCCTGGAATGGGCAGGGACAGAATACACAAAACTGTGTGACAAAGTATCAGGTGACTTGGTAGACTTGGTGAGAGGGAGAGTTATAGGCCACAGAATCCCAGATAAAAAGTGGTGGTAGGATACAACTTGCCTGATCTAGTGCTAAAGAAGCACTTAGCAAACTCTCAGACTATGATTATAAAGATCCAAACAAAATCTACTGTAGGATGCTGGTCTGGGGGGGACAAAAAGGTTTTTAAAATATTATCCATGAAGCAGTGTCATGATGGAGCTGCTGATGAGCTGACTCTCACGAGCACTCAGTATCGACGCATTGGCAGCATTAAATCAGCCGGCATAGAATTTATACCATGAAAACTGGAACACACTACGAATCAGAACTTTTTCTTCCCTGAAGAGCTGTATTTACCAGCACACAAGTAGAAGAAGAGTCTTAGAATTATTATAAATCTCTTATAAAAGCCAGAGTTTCCTTTTCTTAGGAAGTACTTTAAAATTCAATTTGATAACTTGATATTTTGAAAAGATGAATACTGTCATGAAAATAGGATTAAATAATTTTTTCAGAGAAGAGATGCCAAAACCTGGGAAACGATTTTTAAAGTTTTAAAGACATCCAATAAAAGAGACCAATCAACACTATTAGTGTAATCATTTTCTATAGTTACAACTATTTGGCAATGTAACATTATGTATGGTGATTATAGGATTCTGACCTTCTATGGTCCCAATCCTGGGACTGGAATCCATTACTAGTACCTTTATGCCAATGACATTAAGATGACTTCCGTGGAAGATCCATTTTCTGGAATGGTATCACTGTGTTCTAACATAACATGCCCCTTGCTGTGGCCGCTGGTTTTATGATGTAGACATTCCACACACAACTGTTTAAACCTACTAAATGTGGCTGCACCTGGGCTCTTGTGGCAACCTGCAGGACTGTACAACCCACAGGAAAGCCTGTCCATTTCCTTCTGCTTTAGACGACCCAGACTGGCTGACAGCACCTTGGAAAAGACATTTTCCTCAGGGCTGAATGTTAAGAAGGTGATGCTCCGAAGTTACTTTGCTTTGCTTCTTCCTAATAGCTAAGGAATCTATGAAATCTTGCAAGTCTCATGGGGAGATTAAGCTGGCCACTTAAAGACAGCTCGAGCAGCAAATAGGAGGTACAACCAAAAGCAATTAATAAATGGGTTCTAGTTGACACTAGACCCTGATCGCAAAGACTTTTCTACACTAAGCCTGCAACTGACCAGGCTAAAACCCTGAATTTTATCCTATCACAAGTGACCCTCACTCAGGAAAATCTTTAACAGTGGCAGCAGGGAATCTTTGTCAGAAGGAAGGTCACCACTCAATATTGTCCAAAGGGCACAAGAAAAGATTTAAATATATTGAGAAACTTAAACCTATACAGTAGTAGAGAGGATCCAACATTAGTGTCGACAATTTTCATCATATGTCTAATCTTGTTTCATCTCTGTTCTCACCCACTACCCAACTCCACTGCTGGGTTATTTTAAAGCAAATTCCAGAATTATGTCATCCTATGTGTAAATTCACTATTAAGTATCTCAAAAAAACTCAGGCCTTTAAAAAAAACAAGCACAAAAAATATAAGATATAAAAGGTTCCTTAGCACTATTGAATATTTTGTTTTTGTAAGTTTCCCTAATTGTCTCAGAAATGTCCTTTTATAGTTGGCATGTTTGAATCAGGATCCAGGTGGCTCATGCTTTGATGTTTCTTAAATCCCCTTTATAACTGTTTTCCCCTTTTCCTTCAAATGTATTTGTTGAAGAAATGGAGTTATTTGACTTGTAGAATTTCCCTCATTGTAGATAAGACTGACTGCATCCCTGTCTCAACATGTTATATTAAGATGTTTGCTAGTAGCAGAGCCTAAGATGGGAATTTTGGTGAAAGCAGTTTGTTGAGGGGGTGCTCTCAGTAACAGGAAACTGTGGTGCGGGGAAGATGGGAGAGAAGTAGCTAAGCAAAGAGCAGGTCTCAGTTGGAGACTAGCTTTAGACTATGGCTACAGGAGGCTCTGGTCCCACAAAGTTGATTCTCCTTTGAAGCGAGGGGTCAGCCTGTAGCTGCCCCTTGTCAAAGAGTTATTGCCTATGGGATCCCTAAATGGATGAGTATGGTCACCTCCTGGCCACGAACTCGCTTTTGCCCAAAGGCAATTCTCCAGAGGGAGGCACTTCAGTGGACCTCTAGCAGCTAATGCTTCCCGGCAGCAGGCTTGTATGATCAGGAAGGGCACCAGGACCGTTCATATCCATTGTTTCTCTCTTCTGTGTTTCCTGGTAAGTCTGCTTAAATCTAAAGGCTTGATAATATCAGGTTTTATTCTTGGTAAGACTGTTTGAAGACAGTGCTGTGTGCTTCCTTTTGCATCACATCACATGGCACTTTATATCTTCTTGCCTTTCAAAGCCTTTTAATGCATAACTCTGGTATTAAATATTTCAGCCTGCAGCTGATTTAACCACTTTCACATTGTGAAATAAGTTGGCTTGACAAAGAGTTTGAGGGTCTGGTTTCACTTAATTTAACAGTGTGTGTGCTTTTCATGTGTATTTTATAACTCATTATACTCCATAGGAATATACAGTACTCCTGTGGGAAAATGAGTACATTCTTTCAGGTTCTTCCAGCTGCCTGGGAAGGAAAATGGCTTAAATAAAGAAGAAAATCATTAAGTCCTTCGCTTAACTGAGGGGTCTCGGATAAAGACTCAGATGTAGCTGGATCCAAGACCTCAGTGGTGTCTGTAGTTTCCTGCCCCCGTGTTGTGCTTCCTATTTCTTCTGTGGCTGCAACCAGAATGACTCTGGCTTTCAACATCTTTGGGTTTACATCTTATCCTCTTCAGTCCCAGCAGATTGGTATCACTTTACCTGTGTGCTTGGTAGGAATTGAATTTTGTTGTTTGTGATTTGGATCTCATACTGAAATGACTCAAAAGGTGGGATTATCAAATCGGCCTCACAAGAATCGCAGCTCTTACCCAGTACCAAGCTTTATTAACAATTTGAAGGGTAGAAATAATCATGAGACACAAGCATAGCAAGGAGAGAGTCAGGACCACCAGTGTCCCTCCCCAGGTTCTTTCTTGCCACTTGAGGATATCCTCTGGCCAATATTTAACAGGTGAGGCCTCTAAACGATGTGCACACTCACATAATGACACAGAGGGGCTGTTTCATCATGAAACATCCATTTTATATTCCATGCAGCCTCTATATGCCAGGAATCAATGCTTCCTAAGCTCATTAATTCCTGGTGTGTTTAGAACAAGCAATTCTAGATGGACTGCTTATCTGTGGAACACTTATCACTATCAGGACACACTCAATTTCCTACAAAAACCATGAGTGTTTTGCCAGGTCTGGCATTAGCATGTGCACAAGGATTTGACCAGATCACTATCTTTTTCCTCAAATGTGTTTCCCATTAAATGAAGAGAAAGCCTTACAGACCTGCTTATAACCATTTTCTTCCCACTAACAGCTCACTGAGTCCATTGGTATGACGAGGGGCCAAGATAACCTGATTGATCAGTACGGGATTATTGAAGAGAATCAACTCAACCTAAACACATGAACTAAGGAAAAGCAGGAAGCTGTTACAAGAGGGGCCACGGATGCTAACTAAGCCAGGCAAAAATACAAGGTTTGCATCACTATGTCCTAACAAGGAACGAGGAGGCCTCAGAATGTGGACAAATTTGTCAACAACTTTCCTCTTTTGTCATGAGGATCTGAGAAAGACCCAAGATCTTTTTAAATGCTCAAGGATCTAAACTGATAGTTTAGAAAACCACTGTGAAACACGCTGATATGACCAGTGGATCCAGCTCATGAGCTCTGTCCAGCATCTCATTCAATGGGTGTCACGCTGCATATGAGGTGATGTCAAATCTGGTTCTAGTGGATCCAACACACCAGAAGTTCTCAGAGATGGTCCCAGAGGTCCTACGGATTAAGCCAAGCCAAGCCATACCCAGAATAGACATCTGTTCTTGTGAGTACAAACGACTGCCACCTCTAGGATTGGAGGAGCCCAGTGTTTATTACACCATGTTGCTTACTATCACCTAGAAGGTTGGTTTCCTTGAGGAATGGTGTCAAACTGGGGCATCGGTATCCATCTCCATTGCTGGCAGGTTGGACGTTCAGTGGCATTTGCTGCTCTGCCTTGTGGAACAGAAGCTGAGGAATGGTGTCAAACTGGGGCATCGGTATCCAGCATCATTGCTGGCAGGTTGGATGTTCAGTGGCATTTGCTGCTCTGCCTTGTGGAACAGAAGGCCGTGTTGTTGGGTCCATCCAAAGATTCCACTTTGGCCAGTAAGGCAACTTGTTCATGAGTTCATCTTGCTGCACTGGTGCGGCCAATGCCACCCAAGGCTGCTTGAGGTTCACTTGCTGAGTCACTTTGTCTCCTTCATTATTTAGTGATGGTACCTCCTGTGGAGTATTAACATGGTGGTTACACCACTTTACACCCATTGATATGCCACCACCTCAGACCTGCTTGTCCTTGATTTTCCAATCTTTCTTTTTTTAGGCCTCTGTCCAGATGACCAGACTATACACCACGGCTTGGGAATCCATACATATTCTAACGTCAGACCACTTCTTCATAAGTAGATGACTTAGTGAATCAAGGTATCTATAGCCTAAGAGGCAGAGTTTGGCTCCTAGCCTGGATCAGCTACAGAGCCCATTTCTGCTCTGGGTTCAACTCAAAGCTGGCATCCTTTCACATCACCCAACACATACTGGGGAGTATTCATAGGGTGTAATAGACACCCTCCAGAGCCCAGAGAGGTGGACCAATCACTGTACTTTTTGGTAGGATGTGAAAATGCAATAATTTGTTATAAATGGTATGGTGGCCATGAAAGTATATCATTCAGATCTCCTTCAAGAGGACCTGCTACAAGAAACACAGACTGAAAGCCCAGATACTGCCTTCTTGGGTCTACCAGCACTACGTTCATGCTGAGGCCATGCTCCCCTCCAGCTGTTCCCAGCATCAATAGCTCAGTGACATATCAGTGCCACCCTGTTCCTGCCTAACAGAGGACTCTGCCAGTGGAAAACTTTGCTTGGGGATCCCCCTTGGGCCTGCCTGCAGTCCGAAGCCCCTTCCACCCAAACCCCCTTCTTTTCCTTTCTCTTTTCATAAGTGTCACAGCTGTATTGAGGACTGAAGGTGCTCCTCACCTACCCCTACTTCATCTTCCCCTTTCATAGGTATTTTTCCCAATAAATATCTGGTACACATACTCGCATGTTGATGTCTGCTTCTCAGAGGGCACAGATTGACACAGTTGAGATATTCTGACATGCCCCTGATTACTAGACCCCTTTATTCAGTGTGACTGGCATGGACTATGCCACACCGGCAGCGAAGAAGAGCCCTAGTGGGGCTGACCAGTAAAGACCACCTGCTGACAGCCATCCTGGCATCTGGGACAAATCTTTCCTGATGGTATCCCAGGCAATACATATCTATGTCTATCATTGTTGCCTAAAATCAAACAAGTGGGAGGTGCCAAAACTGCCCTGGTGAAAGATTAAAGGGTCAAAAGGCTCAGACACACAGAAATTTTAAAATACACTTTTCATATGAAAGCAAAAGGTACCAGATATGTTCCAGGAGGGCCCAGAGAAAACTCCCTCACTAAAGCAATAAGTAATACACTGGTTGATGGGGCCATTGACACCACTGAACAACTTGTGGTGACTGTCCTCTGAAGGATGTGCTACAAAGAAACTGATTTCCTGAATGTCTATGAAGATGATAGCATGCAAGCGTTGGTAGAGGCAGGTAGTAGCATGTAACCATTAGAGGCAAAATAAGTATAATTACTATAATGAGAAACAAGAGATCCTGGACCCACAAGGCTCTGTGGCAATAGCTTTCTTTCCAGGTGAACCTCAGGGTGAGATAGATGGGCATCTGACTCAGGTGACAGCCGACCTGTGGAACTGTGCTAATGCGACAGCTGGGGAGAGGATGGCTAATGCACAGATAACTGCACGGGTAATTATGATTCCTGATGGAATTTCCGTTAGAACCACCCAGGTGTTTGGAAAAAGGGACTCTTTAAAGCCACAGCAAATATTTCCAATGAACATTCTCCAAATCCTTCCCCAAACACACCTTCAAACTAATGAGCAATACTTTTTATCCTCCTAGGATTTATTATTTATTGGCCACAGCAACACTAACTACAAGAACTAGTTTTAAGCCTAATCCAATTGGTCAATGACAATTTTGCATGAGGAACTAACTACGCTTGCGTAAGCCAGCCAATTGACGATAGTCCCATGCTTCTGAAAGCCAGCGAATGAACATGTTTCTGAAAGTCTGCCAAGCACCAAACTTATTTCAAACCCTATGTAAGATGAGCTCTCCAGTTGCTCATGGAGACAGTATGCCTTACGAGTATAGCTCCTCCTTGTTTAACAAGTGTGGGGAAGTTGGGGTTCCTATGGCCAGGATCCTCACTGAACTTAAGCCACCTGATGATGTAACTGGCCTGTTGTTAGGCTACCACTTCCACACCTTTAGGCAATAAGCTATTATTGTGCTATATAGAGAGCTCGGCCCAGGGCTCTGCACGGAGGCAGAGACGCTAGTGCTTGACCTACCGCCAGGAGAACAAGCCGGGTAATAAACCCTTTCACCCCAAAGAACGTTCTGCTGTCAATTTCTTTGGTCACATTGAATCCATAGTGAACTTGCCTGGGGCTGAAACCCATTGGCAAGACAGCAAGCAATAAATTCAGCATTTTGTTTCAAATATCATTTCCTTGTGATAGGTTCCTTTCCAGAATACTGAACACCAAAGAAAGGGAGTATGCAGACTTTTGAGGACTGTTAGATAAAGGTTCTGAAATGGCAATTATACCCAGGGATCCCAAGTACCATTACAGTTCCCAGGTGAAGATGGCTTTCTGGGGACCAGTAGGAAACAAGGAATCATGGCAGAAATATTTCTCACAGAGATTTCAGTTGGAATGCAAAGCCCCCATGTAGCTACTTTATCCAGTCCCAAATGGATCATTAAGATGGATATTCTTATAAACTGTTACAAGCTTTTATTTACATAATTTGTGGAGTAAGCCATCATTGTAGTAAAGACCAAGTGGAAGCCTTTGAAACTCCATTTTCCAAGCCAAATCAGAAGCAATATTTTACCCTCAGAGTGAGTGCAAAGATTCGTGCCCCAACTACTTAAATGATTCAGAGGTTTTAGCCCCCATCAAATACTCCTTTCAAAGTCACCTGCATTTCCTTTGGAAAAAAAATTCACACGGATAATGCCTGATGATGGTTGGCTACCACAGATAAGTTGTGGGCTCAGTGACTACTTTTGCCAACTGGTCATTGTGACATTTTTCAATTCCCATAGTAGAAAAACTAAAGAACAAGTATTTATTACCTTGCCCAGATTTCCATTAACACTTCTGCTCTCCATTACAGTTGTGCAGAGACCTCAATTGTTTGATGTCTTGCCAATGGGTTTCAGCCTCAGGCAAGTTCGCTATGGATTCAGTGTGACCAAAGAAATGACAGTAGAACACTTTTCAGGTGAAAGCGTTTATACCCAACTTTATTTCCACGTGGCAGGTCAATCAGTAGAATCACATCCACTCAGAGTGAGTTTGCATGCAGCAACCCAGTCTCTGCCTCTGGGTAGCTCTACCCTGCAGCCATCTTTGTCTCTGTCCTCGGTGCTGCCACCACTCCAGTCTCGTCTCTGCTCTCCTGCAGCCTTGCAGCCGTGTCACTGTGTCGCCCAGAGCACTGGGCGGAGCTCTTTTTATAGAGTCCATAACAACATATTGCCCACACGTGTGTAGTGAGCTAGCCAACCAGGGCCGGGTGAGAATCCTGGCCACAGGAACCTTCACTTCATCCACACTTGACATCCCACAGGACGTTATGCTGGACTTGCATGGATGTTAGTTGTCACCTTAGCACTGCTACACACATGGCTTCTACTCTGCAGTGCAAAGATCTTCTCAGAACTACATTTTCCTAAATCTCCTTATATGGCAGACAGACTCCAAGATAACCCCCAAGTATACCTTCCTTCTAGTATTCACACCCTTGTTAAAGCTGATACCCTTGAATGTAAATAGGACCTGTAATTTGCCTCTATGGAATACAGTAAAGGCCAACAGCAAGAAACTGAGGCCCTCAGTCCAATAGGCCACAAGGAAATGAACTCTATCATTCACATGAGCTTAGAATTAATCCTTCTCCACTCAAGCACTGAGATGAGGCCCCTGACAACCCTTGACTGCAGCTTTGTGAAATTCCAAAGCAGAGGACCAGCTAAGTTACACCAGGACTCCTGATTCACAGAAAGTGTGAGTTGATAAATACACTGTTTTAAGCTGCTAAGACTATGATAACTTGTTCTACAGCAAGAGACAGTGCACACACCTGAGGTTAGAGTTTGCCAGTTAAAAGAACTCATGCAAGATATGGAATTCAGAGTAGGAAGGAGACGCTATGAATATTGAAAGGTGTAGTACTAGATCAGACGGTTTTACAAACTCTTCCATGAGCTCCAGCTCCTAAGATCTCTCCATAGTCTTCTTTGATTACGGCAGCACCTCAAAATTCTTCGAGTTCCAACTTCTCCAACCTTACACTTCTGGCTGAAGTCACTGGTGACTATTTTCTGAGGCTCTGTCAAAGGTAAGACTACACCTCCACCCCCAAGGCAGCTCTGATCAACACCTGCCACTGTGTTTATGCCAAAGCTCTGCCCCTTGCTTCAGGGCAGGAGAGATGCTGCAGTGCCCTCTATCCCATGAACATCCAGCTGATGTAAAACTACCCAGAATACAATCCTTTCTTAACTTCCCATTTCCCTCACTGCCTTATGCGCTTGCCCTGAGAGCAGTCCTAATGATTCCCAGAAGAAAGCCGAATCTCTGGGCTCTCAGCTGCTACCTGCCATCCAGGCTTTGTCACACTTAAGTAGCCTCTTGGGTCTTATGGAGGAGTAGCTGGGATTAATAGAGGAACTTCAGTCTGAGACACAAGTGCACAAGGAAAGACAGATGTTTTAGGGCACACAGAACTTGCTCAGGCAAATAATAGGTGAGACCTGGATCCACACAGCTCCCTCAACCAGAACAATGAGGGGACTTCCAATTTTTTCATTAAGGATCCACTTCCAATGATGGGTTTTGAATTTTCTCCTTCAATATGAACTTAACTTGGAAATGCCCAAGGGGTCACTAGAAGACATGAAACCTTCAGTTTGCAGCCTGGCACACTGGCGGCATGGTCCCAATTCTCAGGGCATGCTTCAGGGCCACTCTCCTCCAACCTGGGTCCTCACAGAAGTCAGCAAAGTGCACTCTGTTAGGTAGACCTACAGCTTGGCGAGCTTACAGTGCGTGCACTGAGAAAAAGAAAAAAGGTGCCTCTTTCTTTGGGCAAAAGCATCTCTAAGAGGTTCCAGAGTTTAGAGAATAGAATATGTTAAAGAAAAAATCAATCTGACACTGGTTAAAATGTTAAGTAAGACTGGGGTCCAGACCCTTGCAGCGAAAGTCAAGAGATTGAGTTCAACTCTGAATACAGAAAAAACAGCTGGGGATTTATAGCCAACTAGCAGAATGAGGAGGTCAGTAGATGGATAATCACTATGAGGAGAAAACAGGGATTCCTGCTGAAGTCAGGACTCAGATGTCAAAGGTGGGGCATGAGGAGCTTGATATCAAGCATTGGGGAATGACTTACAGTCTCAATAGCCTCAGGTTCTTTATTAAGACTCTTAAGCAGGTTGAGAAATGGGCTCCAGCATGAGAGCTCAGAGGAGCCTAAGAGTCTTTCTCCCGTGTGGGCTGGATTTTACCCTCCATGCCAATAGACGTCGTCTTTGTAGAGAGTACAACCTGCACAAAGGTACACAGGTTGGTCCCGCAAGACTCAGTTTCCTCCAGCATCAGGGGCAAGGTATAAGGTGAGGTCTCATTCTCAGTCACTGTGTTATGTTAGAGGTCTATGGGTCTAGACCTCAGAATTGTCCCACCTGGTCCCTGGTGGCCAATTTAGGGATTCAGTTTAATTTCTCTGGTTTATGTCTACTCTGAGCATCATAGCCACACAGTGAGTACTTAAGGGCGGTTACAGCCCAATACGACACGTTCAGGAGAAGATAAAGCCAGGAATTCATATTGACTTCTAAAGTTCACCACATTTCCTCTGTAAATCAGGTTTCATCCAAAATTTAAATCCTCAAATTCCAAGCAGTCCACATTCAACATTCTCTGAACTAGGCAGTGAAGTGGGTCAGCACAGGGTCAAGGAGCATGACAAGGCAGCCCTTCCATGACACTGTCAGAAAAGACATCGTCAGAGGGACGTCTAAAGCCTACCTCCAATGGACATTGAACACGTGAACCAGGACAAACCCAACTGCCAAGTAGAAATAATAAACGTGCCATGGTAACAAGGCAGTCAAGCAATGTAGTAAAGACGTGGCCTGTGGGATATTTATTAGGGTCCAACACCTATGGAAGGATGGGAGGAAGCAGACTGGGCAGAGGAATAAGCCAACTCATGCAGACCTGACAAGGTCTCAGCAATCAGAATTGGACAGAGTGACTGGCCTTTATATCATTAGTTCAGTCACTGGAGGTGGGCTCCCCGGGAAGGACAAGGCCTGGCTTGCTTGCTACAAAGTGGCTTGCTTGCAGCAAGATGACTTTTGCCAGTGGAGGAAAACCCTAAAGAAGCCCGTCCAGCATCTGGGGCAGTAAGTCCTGCCTTGAGGGGGGTCAGAGCAGTGTCATCTGGGCCCACCACA
This sequence comes from Phataginus tricuspis, assembly GCA_029783875.1. Lineage (NCBI taxonomy): Eukaryota > Metazoa > Chordata > Mammalia > Pholidota > Manidae > Phataginus > Phataginus tricuspis. The sequence goes on from JAQQAC010002594.1 coordinate 85,610,239, forward strand.
CCAGATACCCCAAATAAGATGAATTTTCCCTGACAATCCTGTTGGATATCTTACTCTGTCCACAAATGGTTAAAACGGCTTCTGTTAAAAAGGAGACAGCTGGCCTAAAACGGATTCAATTGTGTTAAACCACACATCAGCAAACCAAGACTTAATAGCTAAACTAACTGTAGTCTCAACAGCTTCAGAAATTCAGAAATAGAACCTCTAACCTGGAATTACCTGATCAGCGCTTGTGAGGTGATCTGCTAGACACGTCCTTCCGATGCCCTTGTGGAGGACAACCTTGCCTGAAACAATGCATCCTTTGCTAATAATGTCCTTTTTCTGTCCCCTTTCTGCCATTAAAAACCCTTTTCCACACCTTGACAGAGCTCCTTTCTATGGCTAGATGGGATGCTGTCTGATTCAGTAACTGCTGAATAAAACCAATTTGATCTTTAAATTTACTCTTGAATTTTTGTCATTAAAGTTCAAATCTTTGTTAAACATTTCCCAATGAAAACTAGAAAGTAGTGCTTCCTTTCCTTTAAAAGGTGAGTGTATAAACAAACTGTGGTATATCCAAACAACGAATATTATCAACAATAAAAAGAAGTGAAGTTATAAGCCACCAAAAGACATGGAGGAACTATAAATGCATATACTTAGTGGGAGACCAGTCTGAAAAGGCCACACACAGTATGATTCTAACTGTATGACATTCTGGACAAGGAAAAGCTATAGAGACATAAAAAGATCAGCAGTTGTCAAGGGCTGGGGATAGGGAGAGATGGATCAATAGGTAGAAGAGGGGAGGTTAGGGAACTATCCTGTATGACACTGTTGAGGAATACCAGAACATGCCACCCCAAAATACGCTTCCTTGGCATATAGATTATTTTGAGCTAAAGGTCATAGAGAACTAGATTCTGAAAAGCTCTACAAATAGGGCATAAAGGAAACATACATTTACAAAGGAAATATCCATTTGCAGAGATGTCTCCCTCTCCTGTACCAGGAAGACTTCAGTTTATCAATGGAGAAGGCGGGACCTAAATCTGCATAACAAACCTTACTAAAAGACCCCTTGTTTACCGTACTTTTCCTGGTCATGGTTCCATAACTTAGCTCCCTACCCAGAAGACCAAACTCCTTTTCCTTTGTTCCCAAGATGATGTATAAACCCAGGTTCTAGACATACCTGAGTTATGCAACTTTGGATACTCTGAGCACATACGATGCACATGTTAATAAACTTGTTTTCATTTCATTAGTCTGGTTTTGGTCAGTCTCATTTCCAGGTCCCAGCTGGAGAACCTAAGTGGGTAGAGAAAAAATTTGTTACTTCCCTTATAGTAATGGTGGATTCACGACATTACGCAACTGTCAAAACCCACAGAACTGCACAGAGTGAGCCCTAAAGTATGGGTTTTAGTTAACATGCCATTATCAATTCAATTTTAACAAATGCACCATATTAACACAAGATGTTAATGGGAAATTGCATGGGAGAGGGCATGTAATGACAATTTTCTGCTTAATCTTTCTGTAAACCTGGAACTGCTCTAAAAATTAAAGTCTACTAATTAAGTTTTTAAAAAATATCCATTCTTCCCCATCTCTCCCCTCAGATTTATATCTTTAATCAGAAATACAGACAGACCTGTGGCCACATTAATAAAATTAATATAGCCTCAAAATACCCAAAAGTATATAGTCAATGGAAACCTCAGTCTGAGAATAGAAGAGAATCTATCGGGTAACTGAGTTAGTATTTCCCTCCAGAGTATCCAGAGGTTGAACGTAGCATCACAAAACTAAGTGCTGCTGTGGAGACACAGCTTTGTTTCTTCAGCACCTGAGAATCTTGGCCCATTTTGTGGGGCACAACTCTGGGTCACTGTGACCTAGCCAACAGCCCAATTCCCTTTGTTGCCTAAGTAAAGAAGTTGAGAATTCACAGCAACTTGTGAATCAAAGCTTCAGCCAGAAGCTAAACTTCACCTGAGAGCTTCAGAATTAAACTCTCCATAGACTCCATCAGACATCTGTTCCCTTGACGATCACTTTTTCCCAGAGACAGACGGCACCAGAGTCCACAACAACGGCTTCTTGTTCACATCCCAGCAGGCACTCTCTCCTTTACATTTCTCGCTCCCCAGCCTCTAGCCCCTGCTCCCTGGGATCCCCTCTCAATAGTTAATGGCACACATGCTCTTTTCTCAGCCTTTGCTTTCATGGGGAACCCAGGCTAGGGTGTTCGGATTTAGTGTGCCATAGAAAGCAAAACCTCAGGATAGGATTCTGGAATGGAATTATTCATAAGGATCCTACTTCAATGGCTTTCGGCATAGCAGATTGGGATGAAGAGCAGAAAGAAGGAAAAATATTGGTTTGGGAGGCAGCTAAGTCACCTGAAAGGTGTAGAGCAATGGTAATTCAGAGTTTCCAAATCCACACACAAGACCTAACTCATTCCACAATTCCTATAGTTAAGACAGTTAAAGGTTTATTTCAGTTGGCTATTAATACAAAGCACAGTTTAAGAAGAGTCAAAATAATTCCTGCAGCTCCTAAAAATCTAGCTCAGGCTGTATTTGTATGAATGCCCAGGATCTGGGAAGAAATAGTTACTCATGGAAATAATTTCAGGACTTGCTAACATGTGCTGCCAATAATTATCTCCAGACCAAGACCAAGAGGTGACATACCCATAAAGCTTACATGCCTTTTCTTCTTTTGACTAGTCCTACAAGACCGCTATAGGGTAATAGGTACAAAGTGGGGGACTGGATGTGGTACAAAAGTGTTGGGTTTAATAGGAGTCTGGGTATTGCCACATGGATTGCCTCTGGGCCTGGCTGATATTATAGCTTGAAGCTATGATAGAACCCTTAGTTCCAGGCATGCTCACTTGTTGTCCAATGGACAAGTGTTTCATGTCTACCAGGAACCAGTAACATACCTCAAACTGTTTCTGAAGAGGTGTATTATTTCCCGGTATATACATCAGGGCCTTGTTCCAGAATCCCAGGGGCCTGCACTGTGATTCTCCCACCGAGGCTTGCCATAGCTCCATGCTACATCTTTCCAAACCACTGACCTCTCCCTCAACAGAGGCTCTACGAATCTCACAATTGGTCTTCAGCCTGTGTCTGCCTTTCTATAAAGGGAGGAAGGACTTCTTTGTAAACTACCACACAGGCCCTCTGGCTCTCACTTAGCTCCTCAGTACCATTCAGTATTTCATAGTCTGCTTGGAGCATCTAAGCACCTTAGCAAGAGCCAACCCACTCCACTGTCCTTACAGACTTGTTCCATGTCTTTCAAATGCCTGAATTATGCAATCAAAACATTCCCCTCCATCAGGACATATTTTCAGATTACCACCAATAAAGTATTTAGCTATTAACTATTTTCTGATACAGACTTCCCTTCCTTCTCACAGTGACATCTGAGTGAAGAGAAAAAGAAATTTGAATGGCAGCATCTTAGACTGAAATCATATTTGTCCAGGGCCTTTGAGAAACCAAAGCCAATATGGAGTTAGACATGAATGAATTTGCTTAGGGTTAGTACTTATGTGGTAGAAAACAGAGGGAAGGGGCACTGAACTGACTAAGAGAGCCTTCAGACCATGACAGGCCTGACCCCAACCGAAGGAAGGAAGGTTGAGTGGAAGCACCCTGGACAGTGTGTAGTCTACAGAAGCTTCATCAAGGCTACTGGGGAGTCCTTAAGCCAACAATTGGCTATCAGAGGAATCCCCATATCCCAAACAGGACCGTATTGATAGTTTTTCCAGGCTCAGCTACGAGCATTCTCTGCAAAGTATATCTTTCACATTAAATGTTCTGATGGACTTCAGAGCTTGGTAGCTGGAGCCCTTAGTCATTTACACTTCCTGTAGTTGGAAGTCAGCGAGATGTATTCTCAGGGTTGTCACAGTACTGGAGGTCTAAGATCTTAAGGCCATTAGGGAATTGTCACCAAGGTGGCCCATCAGACGAGTACTGCAATTCCCAGGAATGGGTATACCTCAGAATCCCATGGGGCTCAATCATTGGCCAGGAATAGCCAATGGGAAGAGTGTTCTCAACAAAGATAGTGATGGACTTCAGTGCCCAGAGACTGGCACTGGTCAAGAACACTTTCAGCAGAGAAAGGATTAAAGATGGTGGTGAGAGAGGTGAGAGAGAGGCTTCCTCCTAAAACTGCATATAATATAAAAATATAATTAATACAACTACTTCTGAAAGAGCAACAGGAAAGAGGGCTGCGCCAGACAGCATTCACCTGGAGAAAAGAGCAGGCCTCATGGAACAGGGTAACATACTAAAGCTGTGGCCCAGCGGGACCCAAGACCTTTGCCCACCACAGCTCACCTGCAGGAGGAAGAGAAATGGAGCGGGAAGGGAGTGGAGGCCTGGGACTGATGAATACCTAACTCCAGAGATCTGCTCTGGGAGCACAAACCTACATTTCATGGTACTATCATGATTACAGAGTTGGAAAGCTAAGACAAGCAGAATTCCTGGAGAGACTGAGATTCCAGCTGCTTGTGGAAAGCAGGGATCCATAACTGGCTGCTCTGGGACAAAAGACAGGCAGGCAGTCTGAAAGACTTCCTAACAAGGAAGCCATTAGCAAGAGAAGTGCTAAAGGGCCAAGGATTGCACAGAGTTTACTGCTCAGGAGAAAGGACAGGTAGACAAAATTGTGCGGGTGCACTCTGCCCAGCAGGTTGGGAGCTTTCACATTCTTCAGGTGCTCCAGCTCCCTGGCTGGCTACACAGCTCCAAGGACCCCCTCCATGATACGCAGTCTACTGCACCTTTCTCATGGCCAGCCCCACCTGGCTCATAAACTGGCATATCCTACCCTGGTGATAAGCCAGCCAGAGGGAAGATCTGTCTACGACAACTACAAATGCAATGTATAGAGGCTTATACCTGTGTGCTCAGGCCACTGGTTCAGGCAGTGGAGTCAGGCATAGCAGCTGGGAAGCAGGAAACAGCTCTTTCCTCCTCCCAAGCACCAATACCACTCCGCTATGACCCCCAACATTGCTTCAGGAGCTGAGGAGCTCCAGAGAGTAGAGCTTCTGGGCACTAGAGGGTGCCACAGATACAAATATGAAACGCCAAAGGAACCTGGTTCAAAGTAAAATTATTAATACAACTCCTGAGAAAGATTTAAATGACAATGACCTCATGAATCTTCCTGAAAAGGAGTTCAAAATAAAAATCATTAACATGCTCATGGAGGTACGGAAAGATATTCAAGAACTCAGGAATGAATTCCGGTCAAAGATCTAATCATTGAAGAGCACGATGGAGGGTATTAAAAGCAGATTGGATATGGTGGTGGAAACGATAAATAAAATAGAAACTAGAGAAGAGGAATACAAAGAAGCTGAGGCACAGAGAGAAAAAAAGGATCTCTAAGAATGAAAGAATATTGAGAGAACTGTGTGACCAATCCAAATGAAACAATATTCGCATTATAGGGGTACCAGAAGAAGAAGAGAGAGAAAAGGGATAGAAAGTCTTTGAGGAGGTAATGGCTGAAAACTTCCCCAGTCTGGGGAAGGAGACAGTCTCTCAGGCCATGGAGATGCACAGATCTCCCACCACAAGGGACCCAAGGAGGACAACACCAAGACATATAGTAATTAAAAAGGCAAAGATCAAGGATAAGGACAGATTATTCAAAGCATCCAGAGAGAGAACTAAGATCACATACAAAGGAAAGCCCATCAGGCTATCCTAAGACTTCTCAGCAGAAACCTTACAGGCCAGAAGGGAGTGGCATGATGTATTTAATGCAATGAAGCAGAAGAGCCTCGAACCAAGATTATTTTATCTGGCAAGATTATCATTTAAATTTGAAGGAGGAAGTAAACAATTTCCAGATAAGCAAAAGCTGAGAGAATTTACCTCCCATAAGCCATCTCTACAGTGTATTTTGGAGGGACTACTATAGATGGAACCTTTAGATTGTCTTTGTAATAGTATATAAGTGAGTTAAGCTAGACTCTTAGATAGTAAAGAAGTTAACATTGAACCTTTGGTAACCACGAATCTAAAGCTGGCAATGGCAATAAGTACATACCTATTCATAATCACCCTAAATGTAAATAGAATGAATGCACCAATCAAAATACATAGAATCACTGAATGGATAAAAAAGCAGACCCATCTATATGCTGCCTACAAGAGACTCACTTTAAACCCAAAGACATACACAGACTAAAAGTGAAGGGATGGAAAAAGATATTTCATGCAACTAATAGAGAGAAAAAAGCAGGAGTTGCAGTACTAGTATCAGACAAAATAGACTTCAAAACAAAGAAAGTCACAAGAGACAAAGAAGGACATTACATAATGATAAAAGAGTCAATCCAACAAGATATAACCATTATAAATATCTATGCACCCAACACAGGAGCACCTACATATGTGAAACAAATACTAACAGAATTAAAAGGGGGAAAAGAATACAATGCGTTCATGATAGGAGACTTCAACTCTCCACTCACTCTGAAGGACAGATCAACCAGACAGAAAATAAGTAAGGATACAGAGGCACTGAAAAACACATTAGAACACATAACAGACATCTACAGAACTCTACACCCAAAAGCAGCAGAATACACATTCTTCTCAAGTGCACATGGAACATTCTTGAGAATAGAGCATATACTAGGCCACAAAAAGAGCCTCAGTAAATTCAAAAAGATTGAGATTATACCAACCAATTTCTAAGACCACAAAGGTATGAAACTAGAAATAAAAAATGCAAAGAAACTGAAAATACCCACAAACACATTGAGGCTTCACAACATGCTCCTAAATAACCAATAGATCAATGACCAAATAAAAACAGAGATCAAGGAATATATGGAGACAAATGACAACAATAATTCAACAGTGCAAAATCTGTGGGATGCAGCGAAGGCCGTGGTAACTGGAGAGTATACTGCAATACAGGCCTACCTCAGGAAAGAAGAACAATCCCATATGAACAGTCTAAACTCACAATTAATGAAACTAGAAAAACAAGAACAAATGAGGCCCAAAGTCAGTAGGAGGGACCTAATAAAGACTAGAGCAGAAATAAATAAAATAGAGAAGAATAAAACAATAGAAAGAATCAATGAAAGCAGGACCTGGTTCTTTGAGAAAATAAACAAAATAGATAAACCTCTAGCCAGACTTACCAAGAAGAAAACAGAGTCTACACACATAAACAGAATCACAAATGAGAAAGGAAAAATCACTATGGACACCACAGAAATACATATAATTATTAGAGAATACTATGAAAAACTACATGCTAACAAACTGGATAACCTAGAAGAAATGGACAACTTTCTAGAAAAATACAACCTTCCAAGGCTGACCCAGAAAGAAACAGAAAATCTCAACAGACCAATTACCAGCAATGAAATTGAACTGGTAATCAAAAGCTTACCTAAGAACAAAATCCATGGACAAGATGGCTTCACCGCTGAATTTTATCAAACATTTAGTGAAGACCTAATACCCATTCTCCTTAAAGTTTTCCAAAGAGTAGAAGAGGAGAGAATACTTCCAAACTCATTCTATGAGGCCAGCATCACTCTAATACCAAAACCAGGCAAAGACACCACAAAAAAAGAAAATTACAGACCAATATCCTGATGAACATAGATGCAAAAATACTCAACAAAATATTAGCAAAACCAAATTCACAAATACATCAAAAAGATCATCCATCATGATCAATTACGATTTATTCCAGGGACTCAAGGCTGGTACAACATTTGAAAATCCATCAACATCATACACCACATCAACAAAAAGAAGGACAAAAATCACATGATTATCTTCATAGATGCTTAAAAAGCATTTGATAAAATTCAACATCTGTTCATGATAAAAACTCTCAACAATGACATCCAAACTATATAAAGAGCTCACCCAGCATAACAAACAAAAAGCAAAAAATCCAATTAAAAAATAGGCAGAAGATCTGAACAGACACTTCTCCAAAGAAGAAATTCAGATGGCCAACAGACACATGAAAAGATGCTCCACATCGCTAATCATTGAAGCAATGCAAATTAAAACCACAATGAGATATCACCTCACACCAGTCAGGATGGACAACATCCAAAAGACAACAACAAATGTTGGTGAGGATGTGGAGAAAGGGGAACCCTCCTACATTGCTGGTGGGCATGTAATCTAGTTCAACCATTGTGGAAAGCAGTATGGAGGTTCCTCAAAAAACTCAAAATAGAAATACCATTTGACCCAGGAATCCCACTCTTGGGAATTTACCCTAAGAATGCAGCAGCCCAGTTTGAAAAAGACATATGCACCCCTATGTTTATTGCAGCACTATTTACAAGAGCCAAGAAATGGAAGCAACCTAAGTGTCCATCAGTAGATGAATGGATAAAGAAGAGGTGGTACATATACACAATGGAATATTATTCAGCCATAAGAAGAAAACAAATCCTACCATTTGCAACAACATGGATGTAGCTAGAGGGTATTATGCTCAGTGAAATAAGCCAGGTGAAAAAGACAAGTATCAAATGATTTCACTCATATGTGGAGTATAAGAACAAAGAAAAAAACTGAAGGAACAAAACAGCAGCAGACTCACAGAACCCAAGAATGGACTAACAGTTACCAAAGGGAAAGGGACTGGGTAGGGTGGGTGGGGAGGGAAAGGGGAGAAAAAGGAGCATTACGATTAGCACACATAATGTAGCGGGGGCACAGGGAGGGCTGTAGAACACAGAGAAGACAAATAGTGATTCTATAGCATCTTACTATGCTGATGGACAGTGACTGTAATGGGGTGGGTATGTGGTGGGGACTGGATGATGGGGGGAGTCTAATAACCATGATGTTTCTCATGTAATTGTAGATTAATGATACCAAAATAAAAAATAATTAATTAATTAATTTAAAAAAAACTCAACAATTTGGGTATAGAGGGCAAGTACCTCAACATAATAAAGGCCATATATGACAAACTCACAGCCAACATTATTCTTAACAGCAACAAGCTGAAAGCTTTTCCTTTAAGATCGGGAACAAGACAAGTATGCCCACTCTCCCCACTTCTATGTAACATAGTATTGGAGGTCCTAGCCATGGCAATCAGACAACACAAAGAAATAAAAGACATCCAGATTGGCAAGGAAAAAGTTAAACTGTCCCTGTTTGCAGATGACAGGATATTGTACATTAAAAAACCCTAAAGAATCTACTCCAAAACTACTAGATCTAATATCTGAATTCAGTAAAGTCGTGGATACAAAATTAATTCACAGAAATATGTGGCGTTACTCTACACTAACAATGACCTAGCAGACAGATAAATCAGGAAACCAATTGCATTCACAATTGCATCAAAAAGAATAAAATACCTAGGAATACACCTAACCAAGGAAGTGAAAGACTTATACTCTGAAAACTACAAGACACTCATGAGAGAAATTTAAAAAGATACCAATAAATGGAAACACATCCCATGCTCATGGATAGGAAGAATTAATATTGTCAAAATGGTCATCCTGCATAAAGCAATCTACAGATTCAGTGCAATTCCTATCAAAATACCAACAGCACTCTTCAACGAACTAGAGAAAATCATTCTAAAATTCATATGGAACCACAAAAGATCCCAAATAGCCAAAGCAAACCTGAGAAGGAATAATAAAGCTGGGGGGATTATGCTCCCCAACATCAAGCTCTACTAGAAAGACACAGTAATCAAGACAATTTGGTACTGGCACAAGAACAGACCCATAGACCAATGGAACAGGCTAGAGAGCCCTTATATAAACCCAACCATATATGGTCAATTAATATATGGTAAAGGAGCCATGGACATACAATGGGGAAATGACAGCATCTTCAACAGCTGGTGTTGGCAAAACTGGACAGCTACATGCAAGAGAATGAAGCTGGATTATTGTTTAACCCATACACAAAAGTAAACTCGAAATGGATCAAGAACTTGAATGTAAGTCATGAAACCATAAAACTATTAGAAGACAACATAGGCAAAAATCTGAATATAAGAATGAGCAACTTCTTCCTGAATACTTCTCCTCAAGCAAGGGAAACAAAAGCAAAAATGAACTCATGGGACTACATCAAACTTAAAAGTTTCTGTATGACAAATGACACCATCAACAAAACAAAAAGGCATCCTACAGTATGAGAGAATATATTTGTAAATGACATATCTGACAAAGGGTTAACATCCAAAATATATAAAGAACTTACATACCTCAACACCCAAAAAGCAAATAACCCGATTAAAAAATGGGCAGAGGTTATGAAGAGACAGTTCTCCAAAGAAGAAATTCAGATGGCCAACAGACACATGAAAAGATGCTCCACATCACTAATCGTCAGGGGAATGCAAATTAAAACCACACTGAGATATCACCTCACACCAGTAAGGATGGCCACCATCCAAAAGACTAAGAACAACAAATGCTGTTGAGGATGCGGAAAAAGGGGAACCCTCCTACACTGCTGGTGGGAATGTAAGCTAGTTCAACCATTGTGGAAAGCAATATGGAGGTTCCACAAAAAACTAAAAATACAAATACCATTTGGCCCAGGAATCCCACTCCCTGGAATTTATGCAACGAATACAACTTCTCAGATTCAAAAAGACATATGCACCCCTACGTTTATTGCAGCACTTTTTTACAATAGCCAAGATATGGAAGCAACCTAAGAGTCCATCAGTAGATGAATGGATAAAGAAGATGTGGTACATAAATACAATGAAGTACTACTCAGCCATAAGAAAGAAACAAATCCTACCATTTGCAACAACATGGATGGAGCTGGAGGATATTATGCTCAGTGAAATAAGCCAGGCGGAGAAAGACAAGTGCCAAATGATTTCCCTCATTTGTGGAGTATCACAACAAAGGAAAACTGAAGGAACAGAATAGCAGCAGACTCAGAGACTCCAAGAAGGGACAAGCAGTTACCAAAGGGGAGGGGTGGGGCAGGGTGGGTGGGAAGGGAGGGAGGTAGAAGGGGATTGAGGGGTATTATGATTGGCATACATGGTGTGGGGTCGATCATGGGAAAACAGTGTAGCACAGAGAAGTCAAATAGTGACTCTGTGGCATCTTACTGCACTGATGGACAGTGAGTGTATTGGGGTATGTGTGGGGACTTGATAATATGGGTAAAAGTGGTCACCACATTGTTTTTTCATGTGAAACCTTCGTAAGAGTGTTTATCAATAATACCTTAATAATAAAAAAAAAAGACTTTCAGCAGTCAGACATCTGGGAGGTACATTCTCATGGTTGGCCCAATGAATTTCCTCCAGGCCATCATGAATCCTTGCCTTGAGTCCTGGTGAACTTATACTGAGCAATTTCGTGACCCTGCCATGTGCCCTCACACATGGAAGCTTGGCGCTGAAGACCCTTGAGAACTAAGAAGAATGAGATAAGAGTTTCCTGAGCATCTTTGCTTTACCAAGGCACAGTCCCCAGGAAAGGTCCTGATCAGGCCAATAGGATGGCAGAAGGAAGAGGTGCTTGTTCTGACAGACCTCTCCCAATGAGCATGAAATTCTGGGAGGGTGGGAATGTTGTTGAATGTACGATTAATGAATGTGGCAAATAGATGCTTAAAAAACTGTCTATATGTTGGGCATTCGTCTATTGACAATCCTAAACACTTAGGACATCATCTTTGGTCTGCTTCTGCATTGCCTAACATTAGAAATCATACTGGAGAAAAACACTATCAGAGCAAGTTTTCCAGCCCGAGCATTGAAATGATCAAGCATTTCCAATGCCATTCTAGTCATGGGCGGTGGATGTAGGAAGACCGTATAACCATTAGTGCATGTTTAAGAATGCAGCAGCCCAGTTTCAAAAAGACAGATGCACCCCTATGTTTATTGCAGCACTATTTACAATAGCCAAGAAATGGAAGCAACCTAAGTGCCCATCAGTAGATGAATGGATTAAGAAGATGTGGTACATATACACAATGGAATATTATGCAGCCATAAGAAGAAAACAAATCCTACCATTTGCAACAACATGGATGGAGCTGGAGGGTATTATGCTCAGTGAAATAAGCCAGGCCGAAAAAGACAAGTACCAAATGATCTCACTCATATGTGGAGTATAAGAACAAAGAAAAAAAAAAGAAAAAAACTGAAGGAACAAAACAGCAGCAGGCTCCCAGAACCCAAGAACAGACTAATAGTTACCAAAGGGAAAAGGACTGGGGAAGAAGGGCGGGAAGGGAGGGATAAGAGGGTAAAAGGGGCATTACGATTGGCAGACATAGGGTGGGGGGTCACGGGGGGGACTGTACAGCTCAGAGAAGACAAGTAGTGATTCTCATCTCACTACACTGATGGACAGTGACTGTAATAGGGTTGGTGGGGGGGACCTGATGAAGGGGGTAGTTTAATCATCACAATATTGCTCATGTAATTGTAGGTTAATGATACTAAAATAAAATAAATTGTAAAAAAAAAAAGAATGCACACTGGACAGAAGGCCTAGGTAGTGGATGTCCACAGTAAAACCTTCAGATGGCTCATATTCAGTAGCAGGGAACATGTTTTTACCCAAAGGATTTCCTCCATTTTGGCAACCACACAAAATTCCATACTGGATTGAAACCACCTGTAATAAACTGAACATGGCCACACAATTTTAGACCCTAAAACTCAAGGGGAAAAAGTAGCCAGTTCCCCTAAGACAAGATATTTTTGTCTCCCAAATTCATATGTGAAGCCCTAACTCCCAGTAAGGTGGTATTTGGAGATGGGGCCTTTGGGTGGTAATTAAGTTTACATAAGGTCACAAGTGAGGTTCCCCCAACAATGTGAATAATATCTTTATAAGGAAAAGACACCAGAGCACACTCTTTGTGCCATGCAAGACAGTGAGAAGGGAGCCAGATGCAATGAGGAAGAGGGCCCTCAACCTCACCAGGAACTAAATCTGCTGACACCTTGATTCTGGACATCCCAGCCTCCAGAACAGTGAAAAGCAAGTGCCTGCTTAAGCCCCGCAGCCTGAATTACCTTGTTGTAGTAGCCCGGGCTGACAGAAACACCCTCTCCTTGCGTCTGGGCTGGCCTTGGTGACTTGCTTGGCCAACAGAAGGTGGTAGAAGAAACTTCTTTGTTTTGCAAGGTTACATCCGTAAGCAGCCTCGCAGCTTTTGCCCAGGCCTCTTGGAACCCAGCTGCCAAGATGTGAGAAAGCCCACTCATCCCAGGGATGGTCCAAATCAGAGACAACACAAGGCCTTTAGAAAGACCCACTTCATCTCAGTTGACATGCAGCATCAACCTGCCGTCCTTGATAGTGGGCTAATCCTCTAACCCCCTTTGGAACCATTGTAGCTGATGCCACATGGCACACAGGTAAGATGCCCAGCTGAGCACTTTCTGAACCCTGACAAAGTTGTGAATGATGTACACTTGCTTGCTTTAAGCCAACAGGTTTTCCTGACATTTGTTACATAGCAACAGATAACTAGAACAACCTACAAGGGCAACCACTATAGCAACTCCTTCAGACATGCGGCACCATTATTTGAAGAGAGCATCCTAGAGAAAAATAACTCATGAATACAGGGAATACAGAAGTACCTTCTGCTTAAGTTGAATTCAGTTGATTTTTAAAACATAAGAAAAAGTGTGTTTTTGGAACCTATCCTCCACAGTTTAACATGGGCAAAAATACTAGAGGGAAACCCTCTAAATTGATGGATCTAGACTTTTGAGTTTTATGAAACAATCTGAAAATTTTTAAATAAAGTTTTATAACTCTTCATTTTGCTAAGTAAGGACATGGGTACTTCTGTCTATGCCCCATGCACAGGTGAACAAAATCTGCCATTTACTAATAAAATTTTCATGAAATATTGCTAATGCCAAATACATAGAACATCTATAATCACAGGGTAAGAGCAATCCTTTAAACTGAATAAATTTTTAAGTCATAATTTTATCATTTTTCTGATTTTGCATCTTCTGTAAAATCTTCGGGGTTCTACACTTGTGTAGACCAAGATTTGAAAATCTGTTTCACATATCTTTTAAACACAAGAATCAAAAACAGACTTCTCATTATTTAAAGAAAACAGATTCTATTAACTCATTTCAATATAAATATTATGAAAGCAGTCATTGTCCAAATTTGAATCCAATTTTAAAAAACAAAATTTGAAGACATGTTTATATTTATGGTCTACTTTATATTCTACATACACACAAAATCAAATTACCCAACAATTGATGCCAGAACAAAGTAGCTACGTGAAAGATTATAAATGGAACTCCATCTCACTTTATATGCCTCAATTCCAGAATTATAACAGATTTTAACCAGAAGAAACAAAAAGCATATAAGTACTAAGAAAAACTAAAAAATTTTAAAGTCTGAGTGGGAAAAGAGTTTTTAATTAGGAGAGGAAATCCAAAAGGCATACATTTTCAAGTCATGAAATTTGCAAGTCTTTAAACAAAAAAGAAAAGAAAGTCTGTAATAAACTAAAAACAAAGAAACAAGCTGAGGAAAATACTTGCAACCCCTAAGACTTTTATTTAGTATATAAGTAACATCTACAAATCAATAAGGATATGACCACACAATTCACAGAAAACCAAATGCAAATAGTTTTTAATTGTATAGAAAATGCTAAGCCAGGAGAAATCCTGAGTGACCATGGAACCCAGGTGATCCACTTGAACACCTTCTAATATTTCCTTGTTCCCTTGTAACTGGCCAGACAGGTACAGCGGCCACAAACTGCAGGGTGATTAGCTGGAGCTGAAGATCTCAGGCACGCCAGACCAGGTGGCACTGAGCCCTGTGGAGGTGCCAGCTAGGGTGACAGAATTCAGGATGGACACAGCAAAGGAAGAAGTACAGTTGCAGGCCCAGGCTGCAGCTGTAGCAACAAAGCCTGCCTGCCCTTGATCCCTTTTCTACGTCTCCCCGGACTAATAGATAGCCATGGGCACGAGGGAGGGGACGCTCCCACACTCACATGGCGGCTGGAGGTATGGGACCGAGGAGCAGCTCCTTGGGACCACAGGTCTCTTGGATCCACTGCAGGGACCACAGTCAAGAGAATGCAGGAGCTGCTATCTGGGAGGATCTGCTCCCAGGGATGACTGAGCGAGGCAGCAATACTGATCCTAGATGCTGAGTCCTCTGATGGCTGACTTTGTCTCGAGGGCACCACCTGACTTGCCTAGACTGTCCTGGTCAGACTTTAAAGCACAGTCTGATGCCTCTCCTCTGCATCCTCCCTGTTCTCATTCCCTCCAATAACATTCTTGCTCCTTTAATCTCTCAGAGGACCCAATGGACACAGTTAACTGGAAAAACAGCAGGGAAAAATCCCAAGGATTATGCATTCCCAATCCTTAGCTCATTTTAGCCACATCCCATACTCCCTCCCATAGAAAAGGCTCTTTATGGGGCCCTGGGACAGCTCATTAACTCTCCAAAGACTATAGAAACCATCTGCAGTGGGGCCCGATGACCTGGGGGCACAGAATCCCATACACTTAGGCTTTATCTGGACTTCCTAAGGTGGATATTTCCTTTCATAAGCATGTGCTTGGGGCTAAGACAGGATTAGAATCCCCATTTTGAGATAGGCATTTTACGTGTATTTTTTGTTATATATCACACCTGTAAAAAGTGGAGAAAACATCCATACAGTTTAAAAATGAAACCCTAACTTTGGCAGCAAGTATACAGGTAGAGGAGAAACCTCACAGAATCGAAGACCCCCAGGAAGTGGGCCTGACACACTGTGAGGATCGGTCCAGGTAAGCCAGGAGTGGGGGTGTCCGCATATGCACACACCCAATTACAGCCAGCTCCGGCCTGAGACTTCAACTGGGAGAGCTCTGGCTGTGTGCTGCTTGCTTTCTCTATCTGGACGACCTCTGGAGGGTTTTCATAGACAAAAATGAATTGGTCTTGGCAACACAGTGGCATCAGGGGCCTAAGGAGAAAGTTTCTCATTTCCTCAGGGCTCTCCCTGAGGAAGCCAGGAATGCTTCGGGCTGCCTGCTGGCCCACTGCTCTCCCAGCACCCTCCTGCCTGCCCCAAGCCCACAAAGGACTCTGCAAGTAGAACTCTGAGGACCCCGCCAAGCATCTCCCCTGGAAAGCATGTGGGAAGAAGAAGTTGGCAGATAAGATTTAAGGTATTTTATACAGAATTAGCCCTTTCCAGTGTGAAAATAGGTAAGGTAAACCTCCCCCCACAAAAAAATGGTTAAACAAGGAACTATTTCTATTGAGAGTAACTACAACTATAAGACAATTCATATTCAATATCTTTTGATAGGTACACATCCCTTAAAGTGATGGAAAAGAGATTCTCTATATGAAAAAACTTAAAACAGGTTTGCTATCACCTTGGGGAGGCATCGTCTTCATTTTTTGTTTCTTTTTTAACTGTACACTACAGACATGCATTTGGAGATCAGTCAGCTTTTGTAGCCACCTATGAGACATAGTTCTGTTACACTTCAAGAAAGATGAAAAAAGGCCCAATTTTCCAATGTTTATATGCATCACATATTAGTAAAAAAATCACATAGTTTCAAGTGGCTCACATCCTGACTGAGGAGGTCCTATAAGGAGGTAAGTAGCATGGTCAAAACAGTGTCCTTTGCTCAAGAACTATGGCAGGCTGATCTGTACCAGCTCGCAGACATGGGGCAGCTCCACCCAGCCTCAGTGGCTGGGAACTCTGGAGTAGGCCATGCAGGGCAAGGCTGTAGCAAAGCTGTTTTCTATTGCTATATAAGAAATTACTAACTCAGTGGCTTAAAGTAACATCTGTTTACTATCTAATGGTTTCTGGAGCTCAGAATCTGGGCACAGCTGAATTTGGTTTTCTCCTCAGGGTCTCTCAAGAAGCAACCAAAGATAATAGCTGGGCTACATTCCCATCTGGAGGCTTGAGTAGGCAAGAATCCACTTCCAGGATCACTCCATGGTTGGCAGAATTCCTTTCCTTGTCAGTGTCACATTAATCAAAGCCAGAAAGGCAGAGACTCTGCAGACACTGGTGTCTCTACCCTTAGAAAAGACCTAAGATCCCTTCAAAGGACTACTAACCACATAAATCAGGCCCGCCCAGGTAATCTCCCTTTTGACGTCTTAAATTCAACTGACTTGCAATTATTTGTCCCTCACCCACACCATACAAGATAGCTTGACTGTGGTCAGAATGCCAGGAGGCAGAGATCCCGGGGGCACCTTAGAATTTCACCACCACAGCAAGTGTTCCCTGCTAATAGCATCCTTATACAACCAGTGGCAATGGTGAAAACTGCACATTCTGCTAAGAGAGACTAGCTGGAACAAGATGTGGGGCATAAGAAGGTGGTGACCTCCAAGGCCACGGGAGACAGAGGGAGTTGAGGAAGACAGACTGGGAAGTGCCCCAGCTGAGAGAACTGCTGCACAACCAAAGCAGAGTCTTTGAAGGCCAAGACAAAGTGTGTCCATCTGGGCTGCAGAGCACTGAAAGATGAGCTCAGCAAGCCCTCACACCCAGATTGGGTTGCCTGAAAAACTGGTTTCAACTCTCAACTTTGATGAGCCAGCTGTTCAAGAATCATTGCCTCATACTTCCGGGAAGATGACGACATGAAGCGACGAGCAGAAAATTCCTCCCAACATTATATTTATTCACGAAAACACAGTAAATACAACTATTCGTAAAAGAGAGACCAGAATACACAGGAAAGTGCACAGCATGCACCATCACCTGAGAGGACTCGGCACCTGGTGAGGCGGGTAAAATACGGAGCCGTGACCCAGTGGGACCCGAGCGCTCCCACACCCCAGCACACCAGTGGGTGGCTACATCTGAGAGGACTCGGCACCCGGCGAGGCGGTCATAAAGAGCCCAGCTGATATACGTGGCAACTACCAGCAACCAATTCTATAGCCATGAAAAGACAGAGGAATATGGTACAGACAAAGCTTCAGACCCAGACAACCCAAGAGAGGGAACCTGAAGGGATGGACATGCACAGTCTTCCTGAAAAGAATTCAGAATAAAAGTCATAGCCATGCTGACGGATCTACAGAGAAATGTGCAAGAGCTGAAGGAGGAAGTGAGGGAAGTGAGGAAAGAATATGCAGAAATGAGCCAAGCCATCGATGGGCTTAACAGCAGACTGGATGAGGTGCAAGACACAGTTAATGGATTAGAAAATACAGAACAGGAATACAGAGAGGCTGAGGCAGAGAGAGATAAAAGGATCTCTAGGAATGAAAGAATATTAAGAGAACTATGTGACCAATCCAAACGGAACAATATTCGCATTATAGGAGTACCAGAGGAAGAAGAGAGAGAAAAAGGGATAGAAAGTGTCTTTGAAGAAATAATTGCTGAAAACTTTCCCACACTGGGGAAGGAAATAGTCTCGCAGTCCACGGAAGCCCACAGATCTCCCAACACAAGAGAACCAAGGAAGACAACACCAAGACACATAATAATTAAGATGGCAAAGGTCAATGACAAAGACAGAGTGTCAAAGGCAGCTAGAGAGAGAAAAAAGATCACCTACAAAGGAAAACCCATCAGACTATCATCAGACTTCTCAGCAGAAACCTTACAGGCCGAAGAGAATGGCATGATATATTTAACGTAATGAAACAGAAGGGCCTCAAACCAAGAATATTGTATCCAGCAAGATTATCATTTAAATATGACGGAGGGATTAACCAATTTCCAGACAAACGAAAGTTGACAGAGTTTGCCTCTCATAAACCACCACTACAGGCTATCTTAAATGGACTGCTCTAGAGGGAAGCACCCTTAAGGCTAAAAAGATGTCACCAGAGAAAATAAAATCATAGCAAAGAAAACAGACCATACAAATACTAACTAAAGGCAAAGAATAAAACACCTAACATATAAAGAATGTAGGAAGAAGAATAGAAAGGGAGAAATAAAGAAACATCAGACGGCGTTCACAATAACTTAACAAGAAAGTTAAGTTAGACGCTTAGATAGCAAAGAAGCAACCCTTGAACCTTTGGTAACCACGAATCTAAAGCCAGCAATGGCAATAAGTACATATCTATCAATAATCACCCTAAATGTAAATGGACTGAATGCATCAATCAAAAGACACAGAGTAACAGAGTGGATAAAAAAGCAAGACCCATCTATATGCTGCTTACAAGAGACTCACCTCAAACTCAAAGATATACACAGACTAAAAGTGAAGGGATGGAAAAAGATATTTCATGCAAACAACAGAGAGAAAAAAGCAGGTGTTGCAGTACTTGTATCAGACAAAACAGACTTCAAAACGAAGAAAGTAGCAAGAGATAAAGAAGGACATTACATAATGATAAAGGGGTCAGTCCAACAAGAAGATATAACCATCATAAACATATACGCACCCAACACAGGAGCGCCAACATACGTGAAACAAATACTAACAGAATTGAAGGCGGAAATAGACAACAATGCATTCATTTTAGGAGACTTCGACACACCACTCACTCCAAAGGATAGATCAACCAGACAGAGAATAAGTAAAGACACAGAGGCACTGAACAACACACTAGAACAGATGGACCTAACAGATATCTACAGAACTCTGCATCCAAAAAAAAACTCTTCTCAAGTGCACATGGAACATTTTCCAGAATAGACCACATACTAGGCCACAAAAAGAACCTCAGTAAATTAAAACATATTGAAATCCTACCAACCAACTTCTCAGATCACAAAGACATAAAACTAGAAATAAATTTTATAAAGAAATCAAAAAGGCTCACAAATACATGGAGACTTAACAACATTCTCCTAATTAATCAGTGGGTTAACAACCAAATCAAAACAGAAATCAAAGAAAATATGGAGACTAATGACAACAACAACACAAAGCCCCAACTTCTGTAGGATGCAGCAAAGGCAGTTCTAAGAGGAATGTACATTGCAATCCAGGCCTATTTAAAGAAGGAAGAGCATTCTCAAATAAACAGTCTAAAGACACAATTATTGAAATTGGAAAAAGAAGAACAAAGGAGGCCCAAAGTCACCAGAAGGAGGGACATAATAAAGATCAGAGAAGAAATAAATAAAATTAAGAAGAATAAAACAATAGAAAAAATCAATGAACCAAGAGCTGGTTCTTTGAAAAAATAAACAAAATAGATAAACCCCTAGCCAGACTCATTAAGAGAAAAAGAGAATCTACACACATAAACAGAATCAGAAATGAGAAAGGAAAAATAACGACAGACCCCACAGAAATACAAAGAATTATAAGAGAATACTATGAGCATCTATATGCTAACAAGCTGCAAAACCTAGAAAAAATGAACAACTTCTTAGAAAAATACAACCTTCCAAGACTGACCAAGCAAGAAACAGAAAAACTAAACAGACCAATCACCAGCAACGAAACTGAAGTGGTAATCAAAAAACTACCCAAGAACAAAACCCCCAGACCTGATGGATTCACCTCTGAATTCTACGAGACATACAGAGAAGAAATAAAACCCATTCTCCTTAAAGTTTTCCAAAAAATAGAAGAAGAGGGAATACTTCCAAACTCTTTCTATGAAGCCAGCATCACTCTAATACCAAAACGGGGCAAAGACCTCACCAAAAAAGAAAATTACACACCAATATCCCTAATGAATGTAGATGCAAAAATACTCAACAAAATATTAGCAAACCGAATTCAAAAATACATCAAGAGGATCATACACCATGATCAAGTGGGATTCATCCCAGGGATGCAAGGATGTACAACATTCGAAAATCCATCAACATTATCCTCCATATCAACAAAACGAAGAACAAAAATCACATGATCATCTCCATAGATGCTGAAAACGCATTTGACAAAATTCAGCATCCATTCATGATTAAAACTCTCAACAAAATGGGTATAGACGGCAAGTACCTCAACATCATAAAGGCCATATATGACAAACCCACAACTAACATCATACTTAACAGCGAGAAGCTGAAAGCTTTTCATCTAAGATTGGAACAAGACAGGGATGTCCACTCTCTCCACTGTTATTCAACATAGTACTGGAGGTCCTAGCCATGGCAATCAGACAAAACAAAGACATACAAGGCATCCAGATTGGTAAAGAAGAAGTCAAATTGTCACTATTTGCAGATGACATGATATTTTCCATAAAAAATCCTAAAGACCCCACTCCAAAACTACTAGAACTAATATCTGAATTCAGCAAAGTTGCAGGATACAAAATTAACACACAGAAATCTGTTGCTTTCCTGTACACTAATGATGAACTAGCAGAAAGAGAAATCAGAAAAACAACAACTGCATCAAAAAGAATAAAATACCTAGGAATAAACCTAATGAAGGAAGTGAAAGACCTGTACTCTGAAAACTACAAGACACTCCTAGGAGAAGTTAAAGAGGACACTAACAAATGGAAATGCATCCCATGCTCTTGGCTAGGAAGAATAAATATGGTCAAAATGGCTATACTACCTAAAGCAATCTACAGATTCAATGCAATCCCTATCAAACTACCAACAGCTTTCTTCAATGAACTGGAACAAATAATTCTAAAATTCATATGGAACCAGAAAAGACCCCGAATAGCCAAAGCAATCCTGAGAAGGAGGAATCAAACAGGGGGAATTACGCTCCCTGACTTCAAGCTCTACTACAAAGCCACAGTAATCAAGATAATTTGGTACTGGCACAAAAACAGACCCACAGACCAGTGGAACAGAATAGAAAATCCAAACATTAACCCAAACATATACAGTCAATTAATATTTGATAAAGGAGCCTTGGATATACAATGGGGAGATGACAGCCTCTTCAGCAGCTGGTGTTGGAAAAACTGGACAGCTACATGTAAGAGAATGAAACTGGACTACTGTCTAACCCCATACACAAAGGTAAACTCAAGGTGGATCAAAGACCTGAATGTAAGTCATGAAACCATAAAACTCTTAGAAAAAAACATAGGCAAAAATCTCTTGGACATAAACATGAGTGACTTCTTCATGAACATATCCCCCCGGGCAAGGGAAACAAAAGCAAAAATGAACAAATGGGACTATATCAAGTTGAAAAGCTTCTGTACAGCAAAGGACACCATTAGTAGAACAAAAAGACATCCTACAATATGGGAAAATATATTCATAAATGATGTATCTGATAAGGGGTTGACATCCAAAATATACAAAGAACTCACGCACCTTAACAAACAAAAAGCAAATAACCCAATTAAGAAATGGGCACAGGACATGAATAGACACTTCTCTAAAGAAGAAATTCAGATGGCCAACAGGCACATGAAAAAATGCTCCACATCGCTAATCATCAGAGAAATGCAGATTAAAACCACAATGAGATATCACCTCACACCAGTGAGGATGGCCAACATCCAAAACACAAACAACAACAAATGTTGGCGAGGATGTGGAGAGAGGGGAACCCTCCTACATTGCTGGTGGGAATGCAAATTAGTTCAACCATTGTGGATTTAATCTGCATTTCTCTGAT
>JAQQAC010002594.1:85633313-85752788 GCA_029783875.1 Phataginus tricuspis
GACTAATAGTTACCAAAGGGAAAGGGACTGGGGAAGATGGGTGGGAAGGGAGGGATAAGAGGGTAAAAGGGGCATTACGATTAGGAGACATAAGGTAGGTGGGGCACGGGGAGGGCTGTACAACTCAGAGAAGACAAGTAGTGATTCTATAGCACCTCACTACGCTGATGGACAGTGACTGTAATGGGTTTGGTGGGGGGGACCTAATGAAGGGGGTAGTTTAACCACCATAATATTGCACATGTAATTGTAGGTTAACGATACCAAAATAAATTGTAAATAAATAAATAAATAAAAAGAATCGATGCCTCTAAGGAAGAAATGGAGAGAGCAGCACAAAACCCAGCAATGGCCATCATCAGAAGCACCAACTAAACCATCTTAGTGGAGGAGGAAGAGAGCGCCTTCTGTGGGGAATCTGAAAAGTCTGTCCTCGGGGCCTGCTATTTCCGATGCCAATGACTATGTGCCTGAGTCGTCTGGCACCTGGAGGGGATGATGGCCCTATCTGGGATTCGTTGTGAGATTATCCATCTCAGGATGGCCAGCAGACTATGTGGGGTTCTCTGGACCTTATTGGGTCTCCACTTTGAGACAGGTCCATGCGTGCAACCCTCCCCCCTCCCCAGGGAAGATGGTGCCACATCTGAGGTACTCCCTCTACCCCAATGACCCCTGATAGGATGTGGCACCAATCAGTATCGCTTCAGACATAGCTATGTGAGCCCAGACAAAGCTCTGTGCCCAAAGTAATGACACTTCTAAACATCTTTCATGGATAGACTTGAATCTAAACAGACCAGAGCTAAGGGAATTACTTTTTGCTGATGTATAAGAATAAAAAATTTTCCCACACTGCCTCCTCCACACAAGATGTGTGGACCGAAGTCAAAGCAACATCACTTTGGAAAGACCCCCCCTTAGAGCATCACTGCAGGGTCTGGTCAGGCCACACCCTTAGGTTAGGCTCTGCCGAGATCTGCATGCAAAGAAAGTGGTGGGAAAATGTCTCTGAGTTTCAAGTGGGAAGATGGGGCAACCTCATTAGAAATTTTGGAAGCTGATGGAGAAGACAGATTAGAATCTTTTAAAAATAGCATAAATTTTGAGATGCAATTTAGTTCTAGCAAGAAAACAAGACAACCCCTACTTCCTATACAGGCTAGTTCAAAGCCTCTCCCCCAATAGTTAGTTTGTTTGTTTTTTATCAGAACACCAAACTGCCTTCCAGATCATCTTGTGTGGATTTCACACAGCAGCTGCATCTCAGGACACATGAAAATGAATAGGTGGTTTGGAGAGTCCAACAGGGATACCTATTGTATGCTTCCCTGATCCAGGTTACAAGCAACATACTCCACCCCCGGGACCACGCTCTCCATCAAGCATAGCTGAGAGTCAGGACTAGGAAGCAGCTCTTCGCAGGGATGTCCAAGGGCACTGGACACCTCAGAAAATGCAGTAAGAACTGTCAACAGACACTTCTCTGCTTTTGCTCCAACATTCCTAAGGAGTTTACTCTTGGCCTCAAGGATAATGGAGGAGGAGAGGCCACTTCCCTTCAAAGGAGATGAAACTGAAGGTCAGACTTCACTTCTGCTTATGTTCAATGCTAAGGTTATGTGATAGCAGCGAAGGGAAATAAGGCAGGTAAATCATTCTTATTCAAGTTGACTCAGGAGGAATTCAGGTGCCATGTAAGATGTGTTACAAGAACACAAGCTGCTTCCCTGTGGCCCCTCGGGGAAGTTACCTGTAAGAACTCCTGATCAGAGCACCCAGATTAGTTATATACTCTTCAACGGCTGAGCACTCACACAAACTTTCCTCACGTAAGTGGCTGAGGTAGAGCTGAATCTTCCTGTAACTATCCAATGATAGGAAGAGAGGAAACTTGCTTCCTGAAACACAGCTCTGGATTGGTGGCCATGAAAAAATGCAGCAACATCATCTATTATTTTCTAAGCTAGAGGGGGACCTCTGCCTGACGGCACATCCCAGGAATGTGAAGGGTTAAAACCCTGAGGTCCAACAGATGGGCCCCGGGTTTCTCCAGCACAAATGAGATCTTACTGCCCCAAACAGACCTGCTCCACCTGGGCACACAGTCCCTAGATGCTAAGTGTCTGAGAAACAGTTAGGACCAGCCCTGTCCCCTCTGACCAGCTAATGGGAAGTGAATCACATACAATAAACTCCTCTCTAGTTGTGATAATCAGGACAGTGTGTTTTGCAGAGATGCCTCAGAACCACCCTTATCTTTCAATGATTTTCCATCTTTAAATAATGTGGTCGGCTTTGTATTTTCTCTGGGTGCTCCCCTAGTAACTGACAGACTTCTGGGTCAGGCACCAGAGTATCAGTCACCCGAGAAGGAGCATTTCAGGAAACCACTCCCAGGGATGTGGGTTCATGGCCACTTGAAGGACAGGAAATGAGCTGACGACACCCTGCAGCCCCCATGCCATTGCCTGCTTTGCACAGACAAACAGGATTCCCGTCTTCTGCTGCCAGAGATTTCAGAAAGGGAGGGTAGGGGGGGTCATATCTCACAGTTAAGTTTGACTCAAAGACGGCCTTCAGCCTGTGAACCTGTGTGAATCCTATGAACACGAGAGGCTCCATTTGGGACTAAACCTTCATCCTTTATTTGAAACAGAAACTACATTGCACCACTGAACTGGGCAAAGGCATCTGGCTGAAACACAGGACAGCTCTGTCCGCATTGTGGATAAAACCTGCAAAGGTGTTTTCTAATAACTGACTAATATACTCAAAAGCAGTATATTGCTGGAAACCAGCAATTACATCTTCCAATAGTAATTTTTGAAAAACAACTTGTGTAAGTTTCCTAATACTTCTGCAGTTTGCTAATGAAGACCCCTGGCTTTCACTCGATGGGAGACAATTTGGGTTGTTACCTAAGTGAGTACTCCCCAAACTGCAATTTAAGACCCCAAATAAATGTTCGTTTTATTCTAGTTATTCTTTTTCTCCCCCTCAGTCAACAAGTCTGTGTTAAAGAAAAATCCAATTTCCCTTCAGTCCATGAACTGGTCTAGATATCATGGCGACCAGTCACCAGTGATGGAATCCAAGAACAAGGGACTAGAAAGGACGGGGAAGCAGCCTGAGTAAGCCTGCACTTCACAGCATCCATCCTTGGACATTTTGAAATGCAAGCCAAGGTCAGCAAAATAAAGAGAACGAACTTCCGTTTGACCCAGCTGACAGCACTGATGGGATCAGCGGCAGACCAGACATTGCCGTAACAGCCCCTACGGGGAAGGACTGAACGGTGCTCTGTTCTACATCCGAGGGAAGCAGAGAGAGGACAGAAATGAGGAGCCAATCTCAAGTCCAGAAATGCATCTTCATGGTGCAAATTACACTCTCCAGAATAACCCTGTCCAGGCAGAAGGAACTGCACCCCCTCCAGCTACTGTCTGGCTCCCTGGGCTCATGTCCAACTCACCCGAGAACCATGTGGACACTCAAATCCAACTTCTCTGGCAGGGAAGCTGAGACATGGTGGTAGTGCTTCTGGCTCAGAGACAGCCCTGAGGTCTGTGCTTCACACTTGCTTAGCAGTCAGAAGGGAGACCCCAGGAAGGGGACCCTGGTCACCACACACCAGCAAAGCAAGTGTGTCTGAAACAGTCTGAAGATGGTCTGTCTTCTCCTACAGCACCCATTCCCCAGGACCTCGGATCCCTGCACCCAAGGAAAGTGCCAATATGCACAACTAGAAAAGGGTTAAGTCTGGAAAGGCACAGCAGAGCACCCATCTCACTCAGAAAACCCACCAGGCTCAAGATACTGCCTCACAGGACACAGTGAAGCCCAAGCAGGCTGACACCATGGTGGCTGGGACAGTTCCAGGATTCTGCTCCATGTCCCCAGAAAGGGCCCTGGCTACCCAGAGCATAAAGAGCTGCTGTCCATCACAGGCACTGTCCTCATTCTGGCTGGGACAGTAATATTGCTCGTGATGCCAAAGGCATCAAGAAACGTCAGGGGTGTCTGTGTGCAACCTTCCTGCACTCAACCTGCATTTCCTGTGCACATTCCAACAGGCACCCCTAACACATGGTGGCCAAAGAGCATCCATCACGTAGCACATGGATTTACATTCACCATGGTGGACCAGCTTTCAACAGGATGGAGATCTGACACATGGTCAGGGTTGATCTCTTTCCCGACATACATTTTCAGACAGAGTATCCAGCAACAATGGTAGATGGTAGTGTACCAGCCACTAGCTGGATGGATCTGTACACTCTGACTGGAATGAAAGCCCAGAGTATTGGTACTCTTCTGGAATGGGTGGGCATTTCTCCAGAGGCGAGGGTGGTCGTGAACATTTCTAAACCCCTTGCTTCAACACAAGGCAGCAACGAGGCATGTCCTCTGCTTTTGCACTGCCATTCATAGATAGGGAGCACAGAGCCTCACCACAAAAAGACAATGGAAGGGGCAGGAGAGATCCTTTCCTTTTAGGGGGAAGTATTCTGAAGATAAGGCAGCACTTAGATCACACCCCACGATGAGTCCTTATTTCTCTGACCCAAGCTAACTGAGGACAACAAGGACATCAGCTTTATACACGTTAACTCTTGAGGAACCAACCTGAGCCTGTAAGTTACAGTACTAGTGACTCTTTACCATGGTCCTCTGCCTAAGTCAGCTCCATGACTAGCTGCCTTCTTCTAGGTCAGGCAGTATAAGGAAACTTAGAAAGTAGGAGACTCAGGCAGAAATCCCCTGGAGAATAAACCACCACAGCTCTGAGTTCCCTCCTGGCAGACATGCCTATGTTTTGTGTTTTATTCTGGTCTGCTAGGATTTGGGGTAAGGAACATACACTTCTAGTTTAGCAGGAATTGTTGGGCAGAATAGGAAGTAGGCCTCTTCACAAATACTGTCTTCTGTCTTTATGAAAGATACAACTTACTCTGTTCTAGTCTACATTTCTTTCATTCAAATGTGGAGGTGCAGATGGGCAGTGAACAGCATAAAGTATGTTTCAGGAAAGAATCCTGGAAATGTTCAGTTCTTTGTGCTTGCCCAGACTATGCACAGAAAATTGTCCATATCTCATTTCCAGGGATCCTCACGGGACAGAGAGAGCAACACCAAGGTTGTATCAATAATAGAGCAGCTACCTAAAGGGGAGAGAAAGTAATTTATCACTAGTGCAAACCTCTTGTGTTATGAATGATTTATGTCAGCATGACTATGCTTTAAACAATCTAAGATAATGGGCACTAGGAGAAAAGTTCAAGTTATATTGGAGAATAAGTCGCTGAAACTGACTGTAGTGGAAATTAACCACATCAGGAGTAATTTTTCAAACTCGAAAGTCACCTCTCACCAATGAAACATTCGAAGAAATAGAGTTTAGATCCCATATGTGGGCCTATAGGATTATCCAGGCCCAGCTGATGTGATCTTGCTTACCTAAGCCAAGGGAGAATTTTCTATAGTGTGTGTTTGAAAAAGTAAAGTTGATCAGTCTTCTCCCGTCTCAAGCAGTAGAATCAAGGAACAAGATCACGGAGGTCAGAAGACCCTGAACTTTTTCCTCAGAACCAGTATGCAGAGAGAATGGAGTTGTGGACCAGAGACTGCAGGGAAATCCGCCTTATTCAGGTTGCCCTGGGGACACATGGGTCCCTGTATGGTGGGTCATGGGAATCCGGCTCCTCTGCAGCTGCCTCCTTCCAGCTACCTCCACAGCCTCCTCCTGGATCAGGCAGCTCCAAAGGGGGCCAAAGCACACGGCCACCTGGGGACAGACAGGGGGCAGCTCCACCCTGCTCACTCTGTGCAGAGCAGCTCTGGAAACCCTGGAGGTCAGGCTGAGCAAGGCTTTAGCAAGGGGTGTCATACTGTGTAACTCTGTAACAAATTACCACCTACTCAGCGACCAGAAGAAATGCCATTATCCCATGATGTCTGTAGGTCAGAAGTCTGGGCACAGCTTACACGGAATTCTTCCAGGCCTCAATGAGGGCAAACCAAGGGGATAGCTGGGCTACATTCCCATCTGGAAACTTGACTAGGCAAGAACCTGCTTCCGAGACCAGTTCTTGGCAAGATTCAATTCCTTGTGACTGCCACATTAAAGCCAGGAGAGGACAGAGCGCCTCTGCAGGTAATGACATCTCACTCTCAGGGAGGACATGAAGATCTCTTCCAAAGACTTCTGACTATCTAAGTCAAGCCCACTCAGGATAACTTCCCTTTCAAGTTAAGTTCACCTTCTATGGGACCCTAAACACCACTGAAAAGTCCCTCACCCACACCACACAAGTTAGCCTGACTGGGGTCAGAACGCCAGGGCCCAGAGATCTCGGGGGCATCTTAGAATTCTGTCACCGCAGTGAGTGTTCCCTGCTAATGCCCTCCTTACACAGCCAGCGATGCGGTGAAAACCACACACTCTGCTCAGGGAGACCAGCTGGGACCAGATGTGGGACATAAGAAGGTGCTGACTTCCAAGGTCACAGGAGAGAGTAAGTTGAGAAAGACAGAGAAACTTAGAAGTGCCCCAGCCAAGGGAACTGTAGCACCCCTGGGCATTCTTTGACTGCACAGCCAAAGTGTGCCCCCATCTGGGCTGCACTGGTTTTACAGCTGGAAACTTTGAGAGATGTGTTCAACTAGCCCACGCCCCAGACTGGGTCACCGGAAGAACTGATCAGCTGCCAACCTTGATCAGCCGGTAGCTGTTACATTGGTCCATTTGTTACATTAACAGAAAAAGCAGCCGCAGAAATCCAGCAAGGGCCATCCTCAGAAGCACAGCCAGGCTTTCAGTGTAGAAGGAAAAGGTCCTATTATACAAAATGGCTATAAAAATCTGCCGCGAAGGTCCTGAAGTTTCAGATGCTTTTGACCGTGTGGTGACTGAGTTGTCTCATATCCTGGAGGGGCTGATGCCTCTATTTGGGATTCCTCATGGGATTTTCCACCTCAGGATGACCAGCAGACTGTCTGGGGCTCTCTGGACCTTGATGAGTCTCTATTCTCTGCGACAGGTCAATCTGAACCACCCTACACCTTCCCCATGGAAGAGGATTCCAGCATCCAGGGTAATCTCTTCACCAGGTCCCACCTGGCAGAACCAATCTTCAGTATGGCTTTAGACACAGCAATGCAAACCCAGAAAAAGCCCTGTACTCAACAGAATAACACATCTTTAATTTGTAGAGTTTAGTCCAAACAGGTCAGGGATTTACCTTTCCCTATAAGAAAAAAAAGACTTTCCTCCTTTTCATATTCTGCACATTTTTTGCCTCTGAGTGCCACTTCACCCACATTTCTCAATCACAGACACACAGCAGAAACCAGTTTTCCCAGTTCCCACCTTGCCCCAGGTTGAGCTTGGTTTTATAAAAGCTGCTGAACCAAAGTCTATCCAACTAAAGAATTCCCACTCCCCAAACTTATCCCTCTAAATACTCACGCAGGATACTATCTGCCGAGAGTGCTGCCTGGAGGCCAGGAACCTACAGAACTGTCTAAGGATCCCAAGAGCATCTATGGAGAATTTCCAACCTTACGTTGCCCCTCGTGCCTCCTTTTCTTGTTGGGGGAGGGGTAAGTCAGGGCTCTTTCCATTAGGAGGGAGGACACACCTGCATCAGGACTACCAGGAAACTGCACATGGAGCTCAACCTATGACCATCAGGGCAGAGGGGAATGCTTTATCAGATGTGGGATTTACCAGTGGGTCAGCCCTGCACACGTGTGGCTATCCTGCTCTGCACCTCAGCCCTTCACCACCCCTGTGGATAAAGTGGAAGGTTCCTGTGGCCAGGATTCTCACCTGGCCCTGGCTGACTAGCTGCACTACACACATGTGGGCAATACGTTGTTACTGACTCTATATAAAAGGCTCCACCCAGTGCTCTGGGTGACACGGTGGCATGGCTGCAAGGCTGCAGGAGAGCAGAGCAGAGGCTGGAGTGGTGGCAGTGCCGAGGACAGAGACTGAGATGGCTGTGTGGGTAGAAAGGCCCAGAGGCAGAGACCAGCTTGCTGCATGCAGACTCGCTCTGAGTGGATGGGATTCTAGTGACTGACCTGCCACTGTGGGAATAAAGTTGGATATAAACCCTTTCACCCGAAGAACGTTCTACTATCATTTCTTTGGTCACACTGAATCCATAGCGAACTTGCCCAGGGCTGAAACCCATTGGCAAGACAACTCCAAAGGGAGCCCATGGCAGAAAAGGCTGACCCTACACCCTGAGAGCCACGGGCATACATGTCTGGGGAAGAAGGTCTTATTGACCCAGGCCTATGATGAATACTTTCCATTTAATTAACATTCCTTTATTATTTTCTGGGAGCTTTTGTCTATTCCAGGGAAGCTGTATAATAGAACTCACCTAGACTACCACAAATGTGCAGGGAAGGAAGGATCAATTTTTTGATATAAAAGAACAAGAGTATTGGGCAAACAAAGGAAGACAATCAGGGTTGTGTCCAGCAAGGGCTCCAGTGGGCAGCACCACCTTCCTCTTCCCCCTTCCACAGAGCTCTGGGCAGAAGTCAAAGCAACGTAACATGGGAAAGATTCCCATAAGAGCATCATTGCAGGGTCTAGTCAGACCGTGCCCCTGCCTGGCTCTGCCCAGAACCGCCCATGAGAGAGGTGGGAGAAACTCAGTCCCCTTTCTGACTCAACCCTTGGAGTTTCAAATGGGAGGCCAGGACGGCCTCATTAGAAATAATGTGAGCCAAAAGAGGACAGATTATTATCTTTCCTTTCAAAATACCATGAATTATTCAAATACAATTTAGTTGCATTAAGAAAACAGGGTGACACATCCTCTACTCTCTGTATGGGCAAGATAAAAGCCTCTCCCAGATGTAGCTATTTCTTTTCCTAATGCTCAGGTGCCTTCAATTCCAGTTTGCAACTGGTGTCTGAAAAACATACATTCTGGGGTCTGTGTTAAAGTGCAGGTGCTTTGGAGGGAGCAACATGGACAGACTATGGAGTGCATCTCTGATCTGGGGCTAACAAGCACACAACTCCACCTTCAAGACCATCTTCTATGATTAAAGGTAGCCCAGGGCCAAGAACAGGAAGCAGATTTTTGCTGGGAAGTCCTAGCCCAGCAGACACTTCTTGAAAAATGCACCAGCAAGAGTGTTCCAGGAACATTCCTCTGCTTTTTCTCTGCCATTCCTGGAGAGGTTCACTCTTGACCTCAGTCAATAGCAAGGATAATGGAGGACAAAACAAGACCACATCCTTTAAAAGGGCATGAACCATGAAGGTCAGTCATCACTTCCACTCACATCCAAGGGGCAGTTCATACATATCTGACAGCAGCTATTTGAAATAAGCTACATAAGTCATCTTTTTTCCAAGTTCCCTTGTGAGGAATTCAGGTGGCTCAGTAGATACATTACAGGAATACAAGCTGCTCCTCTGTGGCCCTGACCTCAGGACAGCTTTCTGTAAGGTCAAGTTCTGGACCAGGCAGCACAGGGTAGGTTAGCAAAAAAGGCTTCCATAGTATGCATCCAACTGTCAATAATCACATACCGGCCATCCCCTCTTCCAGACATGCCCAAATTTTAAAGGTTTCACTCAGAATACTCTAATATTTAGGGGAAAGGGCATAAGCCCCATGCCCGTCTCAGTGGAG
Source organism: Phataginus tricuspis (assembly GCA_029783875.1). NCBI lineage: Eukaryota > Metazoa > Chordata > Mammalia > Pholidota > Manidae > Phataginus > Phataginus tricuspis. The sequence goes on from JAQQAC010002594.1 coordinate 85,642,985, forward strand.
AATAGTTCTTGAGTGAAAGAGAAAGCAGGTATCTACTGTACTGCCTCTCCTAAAAAGGCATGTCCTTCTAAACTATAACATTTTCATGCACGTTAGGTAGGGAGGGAGTCAAAATACCTATGGACAAGGGATAATTCTAGGAGTAACAATTCATAGTAAACAATGAAGATCTAAAGGCATAATATTGCCTGAAATCCTATTCAGTGGAGGTTCCTAATAAACTAGGAGGAACATTGTCAAGATCGCATTACATAACCAAAAAATGCAACCCTGACAATACCTGATTTTATCCAAGTGGCTTTTCAAACTTCCAACCTCCAAAGCTAATAAATAAAACTGATTTTGATTTAGGCTAAGAGATGGTCATTTGCTACAGCAGTAAATGGAAGTTAGTACAATCCTGTCCAAAATTCTTAAGATTCTATATTCAAGGAAATGCATACTAACTCACTGGGGTTTACTTTATACTTCAAGCAGGATTGTTTACTATTTTTTCCCTGGTAGTACTGATCAAGAAAAAAGCCTTAAGTATACCAACATTTCATCTTAGCATCCCAAGCTTTAGCATTCCAAGGATATGATGACCAGTCCTGACTTAAACTTAAAATGCAGAAGCAAAAATGCCTTGAAAGAGGAAAGATGGCAGCATGAGAGGTGAGACAGAAACCTCCTCCCAAAACCACATATAATATGAAAATATAGCAAATACATCAAATCCTGTAAAAGCAACAGGAAAGAAGACTGTGGCACACTGTACACCTGGGGAAACCTGCAGACCTCAAGGAAAAGGGTAAAGAATCAAAGCCTTGATCCAGAGGAACCCAAGCTCTTCCCCGACCCCAGCTCACCAGAGGGAGGAAGAGAAATGGAGAGGGGTGAGGGTGGAGGCCTAGGACTGCTGAACACCCAGCCTTGGAGATCTGCTCTGGGAGCACAAACATACATTACATGCTACTCTGGAGATTAGTGGGATTGGAAAGCTAAGACAGGCAGAATACTTGGAGAGACAGATTCCAGCCACTTGTGGAAAACAGGGATCCACATCCAGTCTCTCTGAGACAAAAGAAAGGCAGGCAGTCTGAGAGACCTCCTAACAGCGAGAGCGCTGCTAAAGGGGCAAGGAATGCACAGAGCTTGCTGCTCAGGAGAAAGGAAAGGTGGACAAAATTGTCTAGGCACACTCTGTCTGACAGTTTGGAGACTTTCAGTAGTTTCAGGCACTCCATTCCCCAGGCTGGCTACACAGCGCCAAGGCCCCCCACCATGATACACAGCCTTCTGTGTCTTCCTCATGGTTAGCACTGACTCACAAGCCAGATGTCCCCACCATCGTGCCAGGCCAGCAAGAGGGCAGTCCCACCTACGGCAGCTAGAAGTGCAAGGCATAGAGGATTCTTCTTGTATGCTCGGCCCACTGGCCCTGGCAGTGGAGACAGGCACTGCAGCCAGGAAGCAGGAAAGACCTCTTTCCTCCCAACATGCACAAGCGCCGCTCCCCTGTGACCCCTGCCATCACTCCAGGGGCTGAGCAGCTCCAGAGAGTAGAGCTTCTAGGCACTAGAGGGTGCCACCTACAAATATGAAATGTCAAAGGAACCCAGTTCAAACCAAAATCCCACAAACACCAGAAAAAAGAGCTGAATTCATCAATCTTCCTGAAAGAGATTTCAAAATAAAAATCATAAACATCCTCATGGAGGTACAGAAAAATATTCAAGAACTCAGGGAGGAATTCAGGAATGAGGTACAAAGGTTCAAAATACAGTATCTGAAATGAAACATACAATGGAGGGATTTAAAAGCAGATTAGATGAAGTAGAGGAGAAAGTAAATGAAATAGAAATTAGAGAACAGGAATACAAAGAAGCTGAGGCACAGAGAGAAAAAGAATCTCTAGGGAAAAGAGAAGATTAAGGGAACTGTGTGACAAATCTAAATGGAACAATATTCACATTATAGGGGGTACCAGAAGGAGAGACAGAAAAAGGAATAGCAAGTGTCTTTGAGGAGGTAATGGCTGAAAACTTCCCCAATCTGGGGAAGGAGATAGTCTCTCAGGCCACGGAGATACACAGATCTCCCAACACAAGGGACCCAAGGAAGACAACACCAAGACATATAATAATTAAAATGGCAAAGATCATGGATAAAGACAGAGTATTAAAAGCAGCTAGAGAGAGAAAAAAGATCACATACAAAGGAAAACCAATCAGGCTATCATCAGACTTCTCAACAGAAACCTTACAGGCTAGAAGAGAGTGGCATGATATATTTAATGCAATGAAGTAGAAGGGCCTAGAACCAAGAATACTCTACCTGGCAAGATTATCATTTAAATTTGAAGGAGAGATTAAACAATTCCCAGATAAGCAAAAGCTGAGAGAATTTACCTCCCACAAACCATCTCTACAGTGTATTTTGGAGGGACTTCTATAGATGGAAGTGTTCCTAAGGCTAAATAGCTATCACCAGAAGAAATAAAACCATAGTAAAGAAAGTAGACCAGTTAATTACTAAGCAGATGCAAAATCAAATCAACCACACCCAAAGTCAGTCAAGGGATAAAGAGTACAGAATATGATATAGATAAAGAGTACAGAATATGATACCTAATATACAAAGAAAGGAAGAGGAAGAAAAAGGAGGGAAAAAAAACACCTTTAGATTGTGTTTGTAATAGCATACTAAATGAGTTAAATTAGACTCTTATATAGTAAGGAAGTTAACCTTGAAACTTTGGTAACCATGAATCTAAAGCCTGCAATGGCAATAAGTACATACCTATCAATAATCACCCTAAATGTAAATGGTCTGACTGCACCAATAAAAAGACATAGAATCACTGAATGTATAAAAAACAAGACCAGTCTATATGCTGCCTACATGAGACTCACTTCAAACCCAAAGACATCACAGACTAAAAGTGAAGGGATAGGAAAGAGATATTTCATCCAAATAATAGGGAGAAAAACACTTGTATCAGACAAAATAGACTTCAAAACAAAGAAAGTAACAAGAGAAAAAGAAGGACATTACATAATGATAAAGGGGTAAGTCCAACAAGAGGATATAAACATTATAAATATCTATGCACCCAACACAGGATCACCTACATATGTGAAACAAATACTAACAGAATTAAAGGAGGAAATAGAATCCAGTGCATTCATTTTAGGAGACGTCAACACACCACTCACTTCAAAGGACTGATCAACCAGACAGAAAATAAGTAAGGAGACAAATGCACTGAACAACACATTAGAACAGTTGGACCTAACAGACATCTACAGAACACGCCACCCAAAAACAGCAGGATATACATTCTTCTCAAGTGCACATGGAACATTTTTAAAAACAGATCATATGTCAGGCCACAAAAAGAGCCTCAGTAAATTAAAAAAGATTGAAATTGCACCAACCAGCTTCTCAGACTACAAAGCAGCTAGAAATAAATTACACAAAGGAAACGAAAAAGCCCACAAACAAATGGAGGCTTCACAACATGCTCCTAAATAACCAATGGATCAATGACCAAATAAAACCAGAGATCAAGCAATATATGGAAATAAATGAAAACAATAATTCAACACCACAAAATCTGTGGGAGACAGTGAAGGCCGTGCTAAGACAGAAGTATATTGCAAAACAGGCTTACCTCAAGAAAGAAGAACAATCCCATATAAGCAGTCTAAACTCACAATTAATGAAACTATAGAAAGAACAAATGAGGCCCAACATCTGTAGAAGGAGAGACATGATAAAGATTAGAGTAGACATAAATAAAATCGAGAAGAATAAAACAATAGATAGAGAAAGCAGAAGCTGGTTCTTCGAGAAAATGAACAAAATAGATAAACCCCTAGCCAGACTTATCAAGAAAAAAAAAGAGAGTTTACACACATAAACAGAATCAGAAATAAGAAAGGAGAAATCACTACAGATACCACATAAATACAAATAATTATTAGAGAATACTACAAAAAAACATATGCTAACAAACTGACATAGAAGAAATGGACAACTTTCTAGAAAATTACAACCTTCCAAGGCTGACCCAGAAAGAAACAGAAAATATCAACAGACCAATTACCAGCAATGAAATTGAATTGGTAATCAAAAAAACTACCTAAGAACAAAATGCCTGGACCAGATGGCTTCACCACTGAATTTTATCAAACATTTAGTGAAGACCTAATACCCATCCTCCTCAAAGTTTTCCAAAAAGTAGAAGAGCAAGGGATACTTCCAAACTCATTCTGAGGCCAGCATCACTCTAATACCAAAACCAGGCAAAGACATCACAAAAAAAACAAAATTACAGACCAATATCCCTGATAAACATAGATGCAAAAATACTCAACAAAATATTAGCACATTGAATTCAAAAATACATCAAAAAAATCATCCATCATGATTAAGTAGGATTTATTCCAGGGATACAAGGATGGTACAATATTCGAAAATCCATCAACATCATCCACCACATCAACAAAAAGACAGACAAAAACCACATGATTATCTCCATAGATGCTGAAAAAGCATTCAACAAAATTTAACATCCATTCATGATAAAATCTCTCAACAAAATGGGTATAGAGGGCAAGTACCTCAACATAATACAGGCCATATATGACAAACCCACAGCCAACATTATACTCAACAGCAAGAAGCTGAAAGCTTTTCCTTGAAGATCAGGAACAAGACAAGGATGCCCACTCTCCCCACTTTTATTCGACATAGTTCTTGAGGTCCTAGCCACAGCAATCAGATAACACAAAGAAATAAAAGGCATCCAGATAGGTAAGGAAGCAGTTAAACTGTCACTGTTTGCAGATGACATGATATTGTACATAGAAAACCCTAAAGAATCCACCCCAAAACTACTAGAACTAATAACTGAATTCAGCAAAGTTGCTGGATACAAAATCAATATACAGAATTCTGTTGCATTCCTATATACTAACAATGAACTAGCAGAAAGAGAAATCAAGAAAACAATATCATTCACAATTGCATCCAAAATAATAAAATACCTAGGAATAAACCTAACCAAGGAAGTGAAAGACCTATACCCTGAAAACTAAAAGACACTCATGAGAGAAATTAAAGAAGATATGAATAAATGGAAATACATCCCATGCTCATGAATAGGAAGAATTAATATTGTCAAAATGGCCATCCTGCCTAAAGCAATCTACAGATTCAATCCCTACCAAAATGCCAATGGCATTCTTCAATGAACTAGAGCAAATAGTTCTAAAATTCATATGGAACCGCAAAAGACCCTGAAGAGCCAAAGCAATCCTGAGACGGAAGAATGAAGTTGGGGGGATTACGCTCCCCAACTTCAGCTCTACTACAAAGCCACAGTAATCAAGACAATTTGGTACTGGCACAAGAACAGACCCATAGATCAGTGGAACAGAATAGAGATCCCAGATATAAACCCAAGAATATATGGTCAATTAATATATGATAAAGGAGCCATGGATATACAATGGGGAAATGACAGCCTCTTCAACAACTGGTGTTGGCAAAATTGGACTACATGTAAGAGAATGAAACTGGATTATTGTCTAATTCCATACACAGAAGTAAACTCAAAATGGATCAAAGACGTGAATGTAAGTATGAAACCATAAAACTCTTAGAAGGAAACATAGGCAAAAATCTCTTGAATACAAACATTAGCAGCTTTTTCCTGAATGCATCTCCTCGGGCAAAGGAAACAAAAGCATAAATGAACAAATAGGACTACATCAAGCTAAAAAGCTTCTGTACAGCAAAGGACACCAACAGTAAAACAAAAAGGCATCCTACAGTATGGGAGAATATATTTGTAAACAACATATCTGACAAGGGGTTAACATCCAAAATGTATAAAGAACTCACATGCCTCAACACCCAAAAAGCAAATATCCCTATTAAAAAATGGGCACAGGATATGAACAGATAATTCTCCAAAGAAGAAATTCAGATGGCCAACAGGCACATGAAAAATGCTCTACATTGCTAATTATCAGCAAAATGCAAATAAAAATCACAATGAGATATCACCTCACACCAGTTAGGATGGCCAGCATTGAAAAGACTAAGAACAACAAATGCTGGCCAGGATGCAGAGAAAGGGGAACCCTCCTACACTGCTGGTGGGAATGTAAACTAGTTCAACCATCATGGAAAACAATATGGAGGTTCCTCAAAAAACTAAAAATAGAAATACCATTTGACCTGGGAATTCCACTCCTAGGAATTTACCCAAAGAAAACAAGTTCTCAGATTCAAAAAGACATATGTACCCCTATGTTACTGCAGCACTATCTACAATAGACAAGATATGGAAGCAACCTTAGTGTCCATCAATAGATGAATGGATAAAGAAGATGTGGTACATATACACAATGGAATATTATTTAGCCATAAGAAGAAAGCAAATCCTACCATTTGCAACAACATGGATGGAGCTAGAGGGTATTATGCTCAGTGAAATAAGCCAGGCGGAGAAAGACAAGTATCAAATGATCTCACTCATCTGTGGAGTGTAAGAACAAAGCAAAAACTGAAGGAACAAAACAGCAACCGACTCACAGAACCCAAGAATGGACTAACAGTTACCAAAGGAGAGGAGTGGGGAGGGTGAGTGGGGAGGAAGGGAGAAGGGGATCAAGGAGTATTATGTTTCGCACACATGGTGTGGGGGGGTCACAGGGAAGACAGTGTTGCACAGAGAAGACAAGTAGTGACCCTGTGGCATCTTTCTGCACTGATGGACAGTGACTTCAATGGGGCATGGGGGGACTCGATAATATAGGTGAATGTAGTAACCACAATATTTTTCATGTTAAACCTTCATAAGAGTGTATATCTCTGATATCTTAATAAAAAGGTAAATAAAAATAAAAATAAATGCCTTGAAAGACAAGTTATTAAAATATAAGTAAGAACAAGATATTGAATTTTGAAAGGATATTGAATATCTAGGGTTGTGAAAATAAATATACATTCTAAACCATCCCTGACTGTTCCCTGGGCCTAGATAATTCCTTGCTTGGATTCTATAGGAGTTCCTTCATAAACATACCAGTCATATGCAATTATTCCAGTGAACAAGGAAAGTTTCTTGGCAGGAAATTTCTCCAAAGGGCTCTCTTCCCTAACAACCAAATGCATTGACTAATATTGTGGTTGCAGTCTCCACAAGTCCCTTCTGGAGAATAGTTCTTCACTAACAGTACCTTCACTAACTTCCCTAGGGCACCCATCATAAAGGCTCCCTGGATCACCTCACCAGAAAACATCAGCAACACTTACTACGGAGTGTAATTCCAGTGATGAATATAGTTATCGAGTCACTGTGTTGCGCATCTGAAACTAACATTGTCTATCAACTTTATTCCAATTAAGAAGTCACCAAATACAAATCTGAAGGGGTTAAAATTTGGAAAGAGAGACCAGCAGGTGTTTGCACAGAGTTCAGGTAGCCCTGGATCACAGTGTATACCACTGGCCTGGAAGGCCAAGGATTTCAGCTCTGAGATGCACTCAGAATCCTTGCTCTTAAGGCTTGGTGCTCTCCAGTCCATCCTGCTCAGAGAAGGTTCTGTTGTTGACCATGATCAGCACTGTTCCTAGGATTTCTGGGACATGTTTCCATTAGTACCAAAGGCATCAAAAAGGCAGGCAGAAGCTTCCTCTGTACACCCCATGGATTCAGGCCTTCAACTCCTCTGGGTGAATTTCCAAGACACAGCATTTGCTAGTGACCTGAGATCATCCAGACCACGTTTAGGTCTGTGACCTCAATGAACTGTTGGTATTCACAAGGTGAGCTGTGGCTCAGAGGAGTAAGTATACTGCTCAACAGGCCAGGGGAAAGGAGAAGCATCAGCAGAGCCCGTGGGTTTGTAGGTTGTATAACTGACACTGATGACACCCAGCTCCCAAGCCTCAAGAAGCAGTGCCCCCTCCACTCTGGGGTCTCTGAGGGAGAAGCAAGAAAATGCATTGTGCTAAGATTTGGATGCCAAGTAAGCCCTGGTCACAGGCAAGTACTGGGGTCCTGCACCAGCTCTACTGAAACTATCAAAGCAGCTCTCTTTTGTCCACCACAAGAGAACAGTTCGGTTTCAGGTGCCTCCATGCACAGCCACTGCTAAGTCCAGAGGGAAGAGAAGGTCAGAAGGCAGGTTGGGGACAGGATGACAGAGCCTGTTAGGAGTGAACTTCAGGTCACAGGACACTCAGGCTCTGCCACTGGGTGGCTGAGAATGTCCCCAGCTCTACATTGAGCAATGACCCTGCACAGTGGAGCACATGAAAGTGAAGCTTAAGGACATGCCTCCCAGAGCAGAGCAGCCCTGTGAGAGAACTGGATAGAGACGATGTCAGGACCCACAGCAGGCTTGCCAGTTACCTGCTGCAAGAATTCACCTGGCCTAGGAGATTCAGCCCATTTTATCAACAGCTGCAAAACCTAGATATGTTAAGCCCATAGTGTTGGAGTTCCATTTAGAGTAGAATGGTACATATGATTCTATTGAGAAATCCCTAGAATATTGAATCAGCTCGATAGTTCTTTAGGCATGGACATGAATCCATCCACCCAACTGGATAGTAACAAACTAAAGACACTGCTGGAGAGCTTTGTTCAGGCAGGCAGAGAGCTCACGTCAGGCAGATGCATCACCTGTAGTCACCAGAATCTCAGGTACTATGTCCATCACTGGGGACATCTGTTGGTACACCATGTGTGGGGGAGTCATGCAAATCTGGGTGCATATATCCTCTGGGTCTTCTGGGGGAGGGGGTACCCAGTGGGCAGGACTCCATGAGGGTCTTGACTCAAGTCAACTTGAAATGAACCCTGATTCTGACCCCATGGCTCTGAGCATCTAGTGAAGAATGTCTATGATCTGGATTGAGATCACTGAAGGACCCTTACAGTTACCATTGTCAGTATAATTGTTGACAAAAAAGATAGTGTTAAGGAAAAGGAACAGAATAAGTGATTGAAATAAAAAAAAAACCTCTCTCTTCACAGGGTCCCCTCATAGTACAGGTTGGAGAAGTACAGACTCTCAGGCTTTTGGGTTCAGGATTTCCTCCATGGTCCTTGACATGTGATTCAAATGCCTATGGGCCCATATTCTCAGTCAAGAAAACACTATAAATGGAAAAAACAAACCCACAGCTCAGAGAGACCATCACTTGACTGTTCTACCCCTTTAAGATATTGAACTTAGTGCCAAGATACAAACTTTGGAAAAAGGATCCCAGTTTGATGAAGACCAGAGATCTAAAGAGTCCAGGGTGCCGGCCTCAGAGGGAAGACTGGCGTGGCCCGGGATCCTGGTACACACTGCTCATGGGATCAGCATCCTGAGGACTCGGCTGGAGATGACCTGGAGCTATATTCTTATCCTCAGCATCAAGAAAAAGAAACCCCACCTGACCCGTCTCAAATACTCTGGGTGGCCATAACCCTACTTCTGATACCTGAGGGACAAGAGAACACGTGAAAGGACATCCTAGGCTGTGACATGGGGAACCAGGAGGATGCGGATCACAGAAAACCTTCACAGATGCCTGTGGGCAAGTCACAGCCAGTGACCTTGGGAGGCTTCCCTTGGTCCATCAGCACAGTGTCTAAACCTCTGCGGTCTGGGATTAGACAGCGAACTGAAGGCAGCAGGACAAGGGTTTCGAACACAGCCTATTCTTGCTTTAAGTCAGTCCTGGGAGTTTCAAATGAGAAGGCAGTGCTTCCCAGGCCAGGGTTCTTTAGAATTGGTAAGGCCAGATAAAAACAAATGACAGGCTGGAATTGAAACTCTTCCCTCCACAGAAAGAGTATAAATTGATCATCTTCAAGAGAGATAGACACATTTCTTAGAGCCTCAAGAACTCTGAAGGATCATTTACCAACCAAAAAGGTAACAATTTTAGACCCTATTCTACCCTAATACAATGAAGTGTCAGTTGTTGCTTTTCTAATACCACCCATTAGATAGTTACACACAAATAGAAACCTTATATTTCACAATCAACCCACTGGGATGTAGAAAAGAGTTATTATAGATTTCTCCCACAGATCCGGGAAAATGTATTACCTTCAAGTCAGATTGAATTTTGGATAATACAGCGTTATATTCTTGGATGGAAAAGAATGGTATTTGGAAAGACAAAGGAAAACCACCCATGGAATCCAAGGAAAGCACATGAATCAGCAGTAATCAGAATTCCAGGGCATTTGTTCTGGAGGACATTACTGCGAGGCAGTGGTGGGCACAGCCTGAATGATAACAGGAGTCTGTAGGGAGATTTCTCAGGAAAGGAACAAAGATACATCCCAAAACAGGCGTCTGAGACAACGTGTATGGAACTGGATAGGCTTGCTACAGTAGGACATATCTGTATCTCTCCTCCTGGTAGGACAAGCCCAGGAACCTTGACATTCTTCTGGAATTGGAGAGCATCCTCTAGAGCCCTTCTTCTCAGCAAGCACAGCAGTGAGATGGTATTTCGAGGGAAAAGAGACACTGACTGTAACTTGAGAATCACAGGAAATACAACAGTGCAAACTGAGTTAGAGGATGAGAGCCCCTCTCTTTAGGGCAGCCTGATGCCCCGCCACCTGATTCCTGATCAGGCATCACAGGGAACCCAGAGGAAAGGAGGCTTCCACAGAAATCCACCAGGGAATAAACCACATGCCTTCATCCCTCCTTGCAGACTTGCCTTTAAGTGTCACTCTAGGCTAGTCTGCTGAGATTTCAGGTTAAGAAACATACCCCTCACTTCCACCTTAGTGGGTGATTCCTCTGAGGAAGTCAGAGGAAACAGGGGTCAGCACACAGACACTGGTGCCCTCTGCAAAGAGACTATTCACTCTCGCCTACACTGTTATTTTCACTCGGGGAAAGGGAGTGGGTGATCCACGATGACTATAAGCCATCTCTTACAAGGAAGAATCTCGGGAACATACAGCAAGTCATGGGCAACAACCTGCACAATGCACATAATATTCTCCAGATCTTATCTGAGGTGGGATCCTCGCACGACAGCAGTATCAATGCCAAGGTTGTATTCACAGAGCACAGCTAAGGTGTCGCCAGACGTATGAGAGTGCAACTATACCCAAAGGGAAAGTAAAACATATGGTATATCATCAGTGCTCATGACTTGCTGTAGGCGTTTTGAGGTCAGCAAGAAGTCCTCATTCAACGATCAGTAATGGGAGAGGAGAAAATTCTGAAGTCAAATCGCAGTGGAATGCTCTGAGAATGGTTGTAATGGAAGTGAACCACATCATGTGCCCTTGTCAAGCTGGACAGCACCTGCACCTGATGACATGTATCAGGAAATGCGAACAGTGTAATGCTCAGAGCCCACCTGTGGCCCCATGGGATTATCCAGCACCAGCTATTACCTTGCATACTGATGCCAAAGGATAGTTAACTTTCCATTCTGAGCATTTCAAAATGTCAAGGTGACTGGTCTCAGGAGTAGAATCAAGGAACGAGATTCTGAAGGTCAGATGTCACTAATCCTTACACATGGGAACCCAAAGTAGGTAAAACATACTTATGTCCCCAGCTACCTGAGAGTCGGCAGGAAGACCAGCTTTATTCAAGTCGACCCTGGGGACTCCTGGGCCCTGTAAGAGAAGTCGTGGGAATCCAGGCTCCTCTCTGGGGATTGCTTCTCAGGCCAGCCACCTCCACAGGCCTGAACAGAAATCCAGCTGGGGTCAAAGCACCACAGATCTGTCACTGGATTTAAGTAAAAGCCCACATTCCTCATGTTTTTTTCAGTGGAGTATTGTTATTCTTCCATAAAGGAGGAAGTTGGTCTCTTCACAAATACTGTCTTCTGCAAAGAGAATTTATTCTCTCCTCACCTACATCATATTCTTTCAAGATGGGGAGACGGGAAGTGTCATAAGTTATTTCTGACCAAGGAAGACTTACAAGAACACACTACCAACCAGGAGCTAAGGGCATACATTTCTCCATATCCGGCTTCATGCAGTCCCCTAACACAACAAAGCTGATGTCACCATGGAACTGTCAATAAAGAACAGGTAGGGAGAAAACAATTGAGACCGAGCAGCCCTATGGGCATGACAAGGACTGAGTGACCATCAGTAGGCCATGGCAGGAGCGGCCGAGGACCCCTGGAGTGCTCCTCCAATAATCTAGCATGGCAGCGAGAGTACACGCTGGCTCAAGTCTCGGAGAAGCTGTACTTTGAGAAGGGTTCAGAGTGGTACACCTCACTACTGGGTGCCCAACAGCCAACCGCATGTGCCAGCAAATGTACAGAAATTAGATTTAATCCCGTGGGCCCACAGGTGGGATTATAACAAAACAGGGTGACATCCTACTTACTGCTCAGAACAGACCCATATCTGAGCACGTCAATCTCCAGATGCTCAGTGACTTGATAGGGTAGAGCCCAGTTCGGTGCTCTCAGAGGCCTGCAGGGTTCTTCCCATCACCACCCCCACCCCCAGTTGAGATGGTCGGGACTGCATTTGGGAAGGACAGCGCTGACAACTCCTGTCTGACATTCTCCTTAAAGGGATGCACAGACCTGGGTTTTCTCCATACTTAGTCAACGACTGAACGTCAGTCATGGGAGCAGCGAGGACTGCAGGGACCCTCCCAGGGCTGTAGGTCAGTGATGACAGGGGCACACTGGGAGTGAGCTCTGCTCCTTCCTGAGGGACCCACAGTCTCCCACAGCCACCTCAGCTTTAGATGGACACTGGAGCTCTTCTGACAGATTTCAGAGAGAGAGAGATAGGTGTGTTTACAAACATCCACTTAACTACGACGGTGAGACTTCCTTCCACCGAACAATAGAGTGGTTTTCCATCTTCAGGATGACACAGCGTCAAGGTAACCAGTCATCAGCAGGATTAAGGAACAAGAGATGAGTGGTGACAAAGATGAAATGGCTGGAAGAACAGTAGTCTGAACGTGCTCTCATCTTTGGACAAGTAACGGTGATCTGCTAGGAAAGTCAGATCTGCAAGAGAAAAGTGAGGCACCTGACTCTGAGCCAACACGGACTCCATTCACTGGAGCTGTGACAGGTCAAGGTTCCATCTCAACAGCCTACCACCGACAAAGATGCACGCTCAGCTCTGCTCTCTAAGGAAGGAGGAAAAGTTTGGAATACACATAATGATGCAATTATAAGCTCATAAGTCTGTTCCCATAGGAAGGACAAGCAACCCAAATTCCCCCTTAGTCAAATCATCAGGCCTGGATTCATCTGTCCCCTTCCTGCAGGGTGTTCATGGCACAGAGCACCCCAACTCACAGCGGACTCATCCCTGAGGACCCCGAGGGACTTAGTCCACTGGTTGAACTGTCTCACGCTTTACTACCAGAGTAAGAACATGCGTGAGTCTTCAGACCTCACAAGCTGCCCAGTGTGGTTCCTGTCCACTGACACCTGTTAGTCAACAGAGCTGCCAGGACAAACAACACCCTTCACCCTGACAAGATAATGCAAAAAGCCCTAGAACTTTTTCCTCTTACAGCATCCCCCAGGACCTCTGATCCAACCTCAGGCGTGACAGCTGTCTCTCCCAGGTGGAACACGTCTCTGATCACACTTTGGGCAAAAGTCCAGTTATTATCAGCAGTGTGGCACTGTGGGACTGCGATGCTTATAGAATGCTGTGCTGTGTCTCCCAGACAGGCCTGGCTGCCCAGAGGACAAAGTGCAATGTTGCCCGTGATGAGCACTAGTCCCCCACCTGTCTGGGATATTGGTGCTGTTGGTAATACCAAAGGCACTCAGAAAAACCACAAGGCATCCAAATCCAGCCTTCTAGCATTCGGGACTCTGGCAACTCTGGGGGGAACTGGAATAGTACCTTCTGAAGACATCCAGGTACCATACATTTCTACATTCAACCCAGGGGGACATCACCTCAGACAACCAAAATACTTCTCAATCAACCCTTTCCATCAATGGTGACTCCCCATGCCTGAGCCTACAAGAATTCACAGGGCAAGAAAATCACCCAAAAGCTGCCATCTTTAAGAAAACAACCCATTTTCAATGAAGAGAATTAAAATAAGATAAAAAAATTAATATATGCATACTTTATATTCTCAGACACACGAGCTGCTATTAGCCAACGAATTGAAAATATGAACTCATAAAACTTGTGGGAATATTCAGCATACAATATAGGACATTGTGAAAACGCGTGGGATTAATAACACAATGTGGCTGAAGATCAGTTGGAGGAACGCCCCCAGAGTCATCAGGAAGTTACAAAGGTCTAAGGTGTCAAGGGCAAAGAGTTGGACTTCATTCATTTCATTCACTCCAACATCCCAGACCTCAGGAGCCCCTCACATAACATGCCATCGAAGGCAATACTGGACCTTCAGGCATTTGGAGTCAAGGTCCCCTCTGTGGTCCCAAACATGTGGTTCAAACACCTAAGGACCCTGCTGTGCTCAGATAGCTGATCCAACCGTCCGGCCTAAAGAAAACATAAGTAGCAGCAGTAGGTATCACAATAGTTTTTCTGTATCACATATTTACAAAAATATTTCCTTCAATAAAAGGATATCTGTATTAATCAGAAGACATATTTTGATCCAGATTCAACTGAGAACTCAGGACATCAAAATAATTGGCCTTTGAGGACCAACAAAGGCCTGGAATATCCACTGTTGGATTCCTGATCTATGCATTCCCGAGGATAGACCACTCACAGCATAGGCCATCACTGAAATCGACTTTATCTTATGCTCCTGGTAAACCTTTAACCCAGAAGGTCTGTGGGATTAAGACTTTCTAATGGAACCATTTCAACATATTACCCATGAACTTTTACAGGAGGCAGCACAGGGAAAACTGCCCAGTCAGGAAAGATAAGGGCAGGCGACGCGTATCATAAGCACCCACACTGTGGCCTGTCGGGAAGCTGGGAAGCAACAGACTGATTCCATTTCCCAAATGTGCATCAAGCAAAGAGTTTTCCGAATTGGACAAATCCCTCCATTCACCTTTAACCAACTCATTGGGATCAATGAGGAAAATCAGGGCTGGCCCCATAAAGGCTATGCCTATGTCAAGACCTCCAGGAAACCACATTTGGAGATCTTAGGATCTTAGCATAAGATCGGGGCAGACGACAAGGTGCTTTCCTTGTCTGTCAGAAATGGGAACGGTCATGGCTCAGCCCTGCACACAGCATGGGCACCCTGGACCTGGGACCTCAGCCTTCACTGCCCCAGAAGGAGCTCAAGGCACAAAAGGCTGAACACACAGCTGAGAACCATGGATGTGAGAACATGGAGACCAGGGCGACCCAAGACCACAGTGAATATAACCAGCATCCATGGGCCCTCTGGGGGTATAATGGAGTGACTCCCCCAGGGAAGTTAGGCGATGAGAAACCCCGCCAGAACCATCCCGAATGCTCTGCCTTGGAGTGACCCCCAACCCCCATATGGATACACAAGGAACACAATAGTCAGGGAAAGTCAGAGGGTGACAGGAGGGTCAAGATCCCACACAGCTGTGGATGATGTCAAAGCCAAGCACCCTTGGCAGCAGCTTCCAGGGGTCTGCACAGGGTCTGCTCCACCTGCGACAGGCCTGTCGGTGACACAAGCAGTATTTCAAACACAAATTCTTCTTCCTCATCCACCCCAGGAGTTTTTAAATGGATGGCTGGGTGAACTGATTGGCTTCTTAAAATTCAAGGAAACTTGATATAGTCCCATTTGTTCAAGCTTCCTTGAGTTTTAAGGAGCCAAGACAAGTACCAAATGATCTCACTCATATGTGGAGTATAAGAACAAAGGAAAAAAAAAAAACTGAAGGAACAAAACAGCAGCAGACTCACAGAACCCAAGAACGGACTAATAGTTACCAAAGGGAAAGGGACTGGGGAAGAAGGGCGGGAAGGGAGGGATAAGAGGGTAAAAGGGGCATTACGATTGGCAGACATAGGGTGGGGGGGCACGGAGGGGACTGTACAGCTCAGAGAAGACAAGTAGTGATTCTCATCTCACTACACTGATGGACAGTGACTGTAATAGGGTTGGTGGGGGGGACCTGATGAAGGGGGTAGTTTAATCATCACAATATTGCTCATGTAATTGTAGGTTAATGATACTAAAATAAAATAAATTTAAAAAAATTCAAGGAAGCTAAAGAAAAGAAGATGTCAGAGGAAAGAATAAGTTCTTTCCAAAAAATAAAGAATATCAGTTGTTGAAATTCAAGTGACAAGTAGGCAATTCTAAGTGCTAAAAGAATGGAGAAAAGTATATTTTATGTGAACTAAATGTTAAGGCTTTAGAATGCTCGTTCCTAAACAATTTAGAGGCATGTAGCAATTAATTGACACAAAGCAATATGCACCGGAGGTGGAAATCTAAACCCCCTACCCCTCCATCACAATTTAATGAGGAAAGAGAGTTGTAGATAAATATTTTCAAAGGAATCTACAACTCATGATAGCTAAGAGATCTGACATACGAGGTAGATCTGATTTTAGATCCTTAAGCACCACATTCTCATTTCTTTTGCTGTGAAAAGAACATGAGATTTAAAAAGACAAATCCTCCTTAGCATATAAGGAGATACTTATTCTCTAGTTCCTATGTTTAGGGAATTTGTGGGAGGCCGAGATGGGGACAAGGCTGAGTGAAACCCAGGAGTGTGTGAAGAATCTCTCCCCTTGAGAAAGGAAGTGTCCATCACAGGAAGATGGACTAGGGAGCCCCTCCGTCTTCTGCTGAAAGGAGAGCCCAGGAGGCTGGCATTCTCCTGGCATGATGGGGCTGCCCTGTGTGTCACGCCCTCACCCTCTCAGTCCCTTGTTTCCATGCAGAGTCACATCTCAGCTACTCATGGGATTTATGACTCACAGGAAGGGATGAACAGAACTGGTGGGCAAATGACCAGACTCTTGTCTTCCAGGAGGGACACCCTGAGAAACTATTCTACATGTTCCTCAAAGGGTCCCAGCGGGACCAGCCACACATAGCCAGGAGGTGACCAGCTCAGTGCTGTGGCCGTCACTGGCTGTTCACTCCATCCTGTCTCCCATGCACCATTCCCTCCTCTGTGCCCTCTGGGGTCACCTCCAAATACAGCCCTTGCCCCAAGCCCAAGTCTCAGACCGATTTCAGTGGTCCATACTAGGATACTTCCACTTGGTCATTGGACAGACTGGGCGAAAATAAAAATGTGAAGTTACTTATGTCAAGAATATAAAACCTGGACCTATCTTTTTAAGGTCAGTAGGTTAGGAAAATATGGAAGTATTAAGGTGAAAAATTAACCCATAATTTCAAATCTGCCACCCAAACCCCTCCAGGTTCAATGTCTCCTCGCTACCTATTTTATATAAAGAACATCAACCCAGGAAAAAACACCAATCCTATGCGAATTCCTCCAGACAATGAAAACAGAACCATCCCCAAATTGTTTTAGGAGACAGCATCAACTGGAACATTTCCAGGTTTGAAAAATAGCTCAGGTGATGTGAAAAGCATCTTCACCCCAACTTCTTTAAGTTCCCACTTGCCCCAACTTGAAGCTCAGCACATTCAAGGTCAGGAGACAACACACCTAGTCCATACTAGCCATGCCCACCTACATACCCTGCCTCTCTTGGGGTAGGCAACTCTGACACATATGCCCATACTTTCCAAGAGATGAAAATTTCTCTGTCAAGTTATCCCAGGTGTCACACCTGGGCAGTGAAGTACACACAAATAACCCAGATCTTCCCACTCATTCCATCCCTGCCCAGATAAAAGTGGTGATCGTGAGCTCAATGGGCCTCTAGACAGGATATGAAGAGTGTCGTGCAGGCAAAGCCTTCTCAGAAAAACACAAATTTGAAAGACTCTGCAGATGAGAGGAAGACTCCCCACTGAAGGCCACATGCCTCCAAGACAACACCCGGATGACAGTCTTCAGTGACTGCCCTCACCAGAGGTTAACTGTAATTTTGAACAATCAAGAATTGTTCTCTACTTGTTCTATATTGCTCTACTTCTCAGAGATTATGCTAAAGTTCAAAAGCCTCATGGATTTTCTTGGAGTATACCAAATATTTAGACTTGGAAATATTTATTCTGCTTTAAAATCCAATGCTTACTCTCAGAGAATCAAGGAACATTAACACCAATAATGACAAACATAGTAATAGAGGTGAACCTACATAGAATGCGCTTCTACTTCTGATGTTAGACTGAGGTCCAGTAAGGTCAAGATAAGAAACAGTCGAGTTTACACAGCTGACTGCCCTGTTAGGAGCTCCAGTCACATGGAATATTGTCAGTACAGCCCACATGGAAGATGATTCAGTGCTGTACCTCTGCTGTAAGAGATTTGGAATAGAAACAAGAAGACACATTCATATTCTGAGACCTATTCCAGTGTATATAATAACAACTCAAACTCTCCAGGAGGAAAACTTCCAGGCTGAAGGGATAGCACACCTTCTGGTATGGTCTGGATGAAGCTCCCTGGCTCACAATGGGCTCATCCCTGAAGGAAACTAGACTTGCAGCACTGAGCATCTTCACCAGTTTTACCACCAGCAAAAGAAAGACGATGGGAGTGCCTCAGAGCTGGACAGTGGGGTCCCTGCTTCCCACCAGGCTTATAGGCAGCAGAGCTGGGGCCTCTGTCACTGCACCAGAAACATCAGGTCCTGTCTGAAGCAGAGCCTGAGTGTTGTCTTTTTTCCATCTTCTGATATCTTCTAAGACCCATGATACATGTTTCTAGAAAAGCATCATAAAACAAATCCCAGAAGGAGTTAAGGCTTGGAAGACATGCCCAGCAGTGGCTTCCTCAACACAGAATGCCCTGGCTCATGCTGACTGCGTGAAGTTGGTGATGCCCAGCAGGGTGACACTCTGGCAACACGGATTCAGAGTTCAATTCATGTCTCCAGAGAGTCCTGGCTGCCAAAGCAGAAAGTGCCACTGCTGCCGGTGATGAGCCCTGTCCTCAGTCTGTCTGTCATGCTGATGGTGCCAGAGGACCGTGAGAGGAAGTTCAGGGGCATCTGGCTGCAGCCTTCCTGTATGCAGTCTGAACCTTTACAGGAGGCACACATGACTCCTCACAAGCTAGAGCGTCCATTAGCTTGGCGGATAGACTGATACTCAACCCAAGTGGATCATTCTTCAACAGGACAGGAACCTGACACATTTTCTAAGTTGAGGTGTGTTTTGGGGATGTGGTCAGACAAAATAACCAGGACAAATGGAAAACGGAACCCATAGATAAAGATGACTCAAAGGCACCATCATCTTTGGGTACTGAATCCATACTCAGGGACACTATCATTAGAAAATCACCCCTTTGCAGTGCTTGGAAGACCCAGATATTGGAGAGCCCAGGTGTGCAAGTCTTATGGGGGAGACCAGCATGGTTCTAGCTTGGCCCAGCACCCAGTAAAGACTGTCCATACTGTCAACATGGCCCGGACATTTCCCAGGATAAATTTGGACAAAAATCTCCTCCAGGGCATCAAAAGAGTGGAAAACCACACCGAACCATCTCAAATCCTCTGCAATGGAAATGACCCACATGGTCATTTGCCATGGAAGGAACAAGAGTATCAGATAGATGAGGCAGAGGTCTGGGCTGCGGCCATGAGGGGCTGGCAGGGTGAGGGTCATATGCCCCATAAAGACCCCTGTGGACAAAGTCAGAACAGAACAGCGTGGAAGTCTTCACCTTGGTCAGCATCTAGTCCAGGTAAGGTTTTACCAGAATTCATGCAGCTTTAAGAAAAGGTACAATGTCAGAACAGACACTCTTCCCTCCACAAAGATAATTTAAGTCATAATTACACACACTCAGATGAGAATTCAACAGGTCTGAAAGCTCAAAAAATAATAAAAGCATAGTTTATAAAAACTAAGTGATAGTAACTTCACACCTTCCCCTCTAAACAATTATGCAGTGAAGCATGTACTATTAAACTGCATATACATATTAAAATATCAGGAATGAAACCTAAAATATTCATTCTACTCCAATGTAAGAGATTGTAAATGTCTGATTTTTTTCCTTGATATTTCCTATCATTTTCGTGATGGCTTAAATATAGAAACAGATGTTCCTGAAAGGATTATCTTAGTTGAAAGGAGACTTTGTGACTACAGCCTGAGAATCACAGGGAAGAGAACAGGACAAACGTCTGCTGTCTGTGTGGGCAAGCCACGATCCTTTTCTTGGATGGGGCTGTGCTCCTACTACCTCTCAGCCCCTTCCAGTCTGCCTGTGTGGCCTGTGTCTAAAGAGCATACAACTTGAGACACATGAAAATGGGTACTCTGGAAGGACCAAAATGGACATACTGGTCCAGCAGGGGCTGGGGTGATGGGGTCAAACGCCAAACACAGCTCTGGGCAAAGCCAGAGCCAAACATACTGCACAGCAGCTTCCTCCTGAAATCAGCATGGGCGGGGGGGTGGGGGGGGTCTGGTCGATCCAGGCACACAGCCTAGGATTTCTAGGAACTGCAAGCAGGAGAAGGGGTCCAACACATCTCCTTTTTCCTTCTCATACAATCTTAGGAGTTTTAAAGCATATGTGTGTGTTGTAGGGAAGGGGACCATGACCAGACTAGGCTCACTAGAATTAATGGGAGCTGAGGGAGGTAGGATGTCAGAATAAATTCTTCTCATTTAGGAAAAAAAAGTATCAATTGTTCAAATTCAAATGACATGTAGACATTTCTTAGAAGCTCATATAATGGTGAAAAGAATGCTTTAAGGAAACTAAATGTTCACCATGACTTTAGATGACATTTTCCCATTGATAACAGAGGTATAGAGCAATAAAATGGAATAGCTGCCACGCAGTATTCACGTGGATGTGGAGATCAACCTAATGATCTCTCTCTGAAGCAGCCAGAGGTGAAGAATTATTTCACAATATTTATCTTAGAACAGCATTGTAAGGGAGATCTGAGATGTGATAGATTTAATTTAACATCCTAATACATTCCCATTTCTTTGTGGAAGAGAACGAGTCATATGAAGACAAGTCATCCTTTGATTGCAGTGAAAGTTACTTTTGTTGATTTTTGACATCCTAAGATATTTAATTTAAATACAGGCAGGCATCAACAAGCTGCAAAACCTAGAAGAAATGGACAACTTCTTAGAAAAATACAGCCTTCCAAGACTCACCAAGCAGGAAACAGAAAAACTAAACAGACCAATGACCAGCAACGAAATTGAATCGGTAATCAAAAAACTACCCAAGAACAAAAGCCCTGGACCTGAAGGATTCACCTCTGAACTCTACCAGACATATAGAGAAGAAATAACACCCATTCTCCTTAAAGTTTTTCAAAAAAATAGAAGAGGAGGGAATACTTCCAAACTCTTTCTATGAAGCCAGCATCACTCTAATACCAAAACCGGGCAAAGGCCTCACTAAAAAAGAAAATTACAGACCAATATCCCTGATGAACGTAGATGCAAAAATACTCAACAAAATATTAGCAAACCGAATTCAAAAATTCATCAAGAGGATCATACACCATGATCAAGTGGGATTCATCCCAGGGATGCAAGGATGGTACAACATTCGAAAATCCATCAACATCATCCACCACATCAACAAAGAGAAGAACAAAAACCACATGATCATCTCCATAGATGCTGAAAAAGCATTTGACAAAATTCAGCATCCATTTTTGATTAAAACTCTCAACAGAATGGGTATAGATGGCAAGTACCTCAACATCATAAAGGCTATATATGACAAACCCACAGCTAACATCATACTTAATAGCGAGAAGCTGAAAGCTTTTCATCTAAGATCGGGAACAAGACATGGGTGCCCACTCTCTCCACTGTTATTCAACATAGTACTGGAGGTCCTAGCCACGGCAATCAGACAAAACAAAGACATACAAGGATCCAGATTGGTAAAGAAGAAGTCAGATTGTCACTATTTGCAGATGACATGATACTGTATATAAAAAACCCTAAAGACTCCACTCCAAAACTACTAGAACTAATATCTGAATTCAGCAAAGTTGCAGGATATAAAATTAACACACAGAAATCTGTTGCTTTCCTATACACTAATGATGAGCTAACAGAAAGACAAATCAGAAAAACAATTCCATTCACAATTGCACCTAAAAGAATAAAATACCTAGGAATAAACCTAACGAAGGAAGTGAAAGACATGTACTCTGAAAACTACAAGACACTCCTAGGAGAAATTAAGGAAGACACTAACAAATGGAAATGCATCCCATGCTCTTGGCTAGGAAGAATAAATATTGTCAAAATGGCAATACTACCTAAAGCAATCTACAGATTCAATGCAATCCCTATCAAACTACCAACACCTTTCTTCAATGAACTGGAACAAATAATTCTAAAATTCATATGGAACCAGAAAAGATCCCGAATAGCCAAAACAATCCTGAGAAGGAGGAATCAAACAGGGGGAATTACGCTCCCTGACTTCAAGCTCTACTACAAAGCCACAGTAATCAAGACAATTTGGTACTGGCACAAAAACAGACCCACAGACTAGTGGAACAGAATAGAAAATCCAAACATTAACCCAAACACCTACAATCAATTAATATTTGATAAAGGAGCCCTGGATATACAATGGGGAGAGGACAGCCTCTTCAGCAGCTGGTGTTGGAAAAACTGGACAGCTACATGTAAGAGAATGAAACTGGACTACTGTCTAGCCCCATACACAAAGGTAAACTCAAGGTGGATCAAAGACCTGAATGTAAGTCATGAAACCATAAAACTCTTAGAAAAAAACATAGGCAAAAATCTCTTGGACATAAACATGAGTGACTTCTTCATGAACATATCCCCCCGGGCAAGGGAAACAAAAGCAAAAATGAACAAATGGGACTATATCAAGTTGAAAAGCTTCTGTACAGCAAAGGACACCATTAGTAGAACAAAAAGACATCCTACAATATGGGAAAATATATTCATAAATGATGTATCTGATAAGGGGTTGACATCCAAAATATACAAAGAACTCACGCACCTTAACAAACAAAAAGCAAATAACCCAATTAAGAAATGGGCACAGGACATGAATAGACACTTCTCTAAAGAAGAAATTCAGATGGCCAACAAGCACATGAAAAGATGCTCCACATCGCTAATCATCAGAGAAATGCATACTAAAACCACAATGAGATATCACCTCACACCAGTGAGGATGGCCAACATCCAAAACACAAACAACAACAAATGTTGGCGAGGATGTGGAGAAAAGGGAACCCTCCTACACTGCTGGTGGGAATGCAAATTAGTTCAACCATTGTGGAAAGCAGTATGTAGGTTCCTCAAAAAACTCAAAATAGAAATACCATATGACCCAGGAATTCCACTCCTAGAAATTTACCCCAAGAATGCAGCAGCCCAGTTTCAAAAAGACAGATGCACCCCTATGTTTATTGCAGCACTATTTACAATAGCCAAGAAATGGAAGCAACCTAAGTATCCATCAGTAGATGAATGGATTAAGAAGAGGTGGTACATATACACAATGGAATATTACTCAGCCATAAGTAAAAAACAAATCCTACCATTTGCAACAACATGGATGGAGCTAGAGGGTATTATGCTCAGTGAAATAAGCCAGGCCGAAAAAGACAAGTACCAAATGATCTCACTCATATGTGGAATATAAGAACAAAGAACAACAACAATAACAAAAAAAAAAAAGCTGAAGGAACAAAACAGCAACAGACTCACAGAACCCAAGAACGGACTAATAGTTACCAAAGGGAAAGGGACTGGGGAAGAAGGGCGGGAAGGGAGGGATAAGAGGGTAAAAGGGGCATTACGATTGGCAGACATAGGGTGGGGGGAGCACGGGGGGGACTGTACAGCTCAGAGAAGACAAGTAGTGATTCTCATCTCACTACACTGATGGACGGTGACTGTGGTGGGGTTGGTGGGGTGACCTGATGAAGGGGGTAGTTTAATCATCACAATATTGCTCATGTAATTGTAGGTTAATGATACTAAAATAAATAAATAAATAAATAAAAATAAAATAAATACAGGCGGGCATCATGTGGTGCCAAGATGAAGACAAGGCTGCATGGGACCTAGGTGTGTGTGAAGAATCTCTTCCCAAAAGAGGGAAAAAGTCTCCATCACAGGAATATAGAACATGGAGCACTGAACTAGCCCCCCTACTGCTACAAGAGAAGTCCGGGAGGTTGGAATTCTATGGAAGGACTGAGTTGCCCAGTGCCACCCTCTGACCCTGCCTGTCCCCTTGTTTTCAGGAAGAGGCACAGCTCCACAGTGAGGGGAACTGATGGCTCAGGGGAGGGATGACGTCAAAGAACATAGCACAGTTGGTGGGCGAGTGCCCATACTCTTGACCCCAGGAGGGGCAATAATGAGATGTATTCTGCATAACACCTCACAGGGTCCTAAATGGGATTGAGCTCCAGCCACCTGTGTAGGTGACCAGCTTGATGTTTCCCACTTCAGTGGCTTCTCCCCTCAATGGGCATCAAGTTCTCCACTCCTCTGGGTTCCCAGGGATCCCTTCCATAAATAAACTACCATAAAGTGGACATAACAGCACCCTCCATAGATGCCTACTCCTATTTCTTGAAACCTGTAAACACTGTTAAGTGACAAGGGGGAATTGTGATAGGAGAGAGAAGTTAAGTTTGCTAATCAGCTGGCTTGAAGTCAGGGAAATGATCCTAAATTATGGACATGCGTCCATTGTATTCACAAGGGTAAAGTGATAAGCTGAGAGAGAGATTTTAAAATGCACTGCTAACTTTGAAGGTGAAAATAGGTCAGAGACTTTGAAGGTGAAAGAGGGTACAAGTCGAAGACTTCTGGGGGCTTCTAGAAGGTGGATAGGGCAGGAAAATAAATTGTCTTCTAGCACTACCAAAAAGAATGCAACTCCTTGATTATATCCAAGACAGACCCATTTCAAACTTTTGATATCCTCATTCTAAGATAAATTTGGCTTCACTTAAGCCCTCAGATTTGGCCATCATTTGTTATGTAAACAATAGGAAGTTAATAGAGTGCCTGTCCAAAATTCTTATTTCAGGTGCTACATTCAAAGGAATCTATACTATCTCAGTGAAGTTTAAAAATGAACCTTATAACTGCTCTTTTCCTGGCAGCATTTATCAAGAAAATAAAGGCAATAAAAAAAAGCAATATGTCATCCTAGCATCCCAACACAGAGATGAAGACATTATGGACAGTGTTCAGTTTAAACTTCAAATGTATAGGTATAAATGCCTTGGAAGTCCCAAAATATACCCTTAATATCATATATCCAAGATTTCTATGAAAGGAACTTAATTAAAAACCTCCCCAAAAGAATTCTCTGGCCCCAGATAACTTCCTTATGGGATTTTAATACCAGTTTAACTAGAAATACATCAGTCACATGCAAATTATTTCAGAGAACAGGAAAAGACACGTTTCTCTAAAGGGTACTCTTCCCTGGGCACCAAGTGGACTGTCTGAGACCCCTCATCTCATTCTCAGTTTCTCCCGCTAAAAAGTCTAAGGCATTATGGGAAGCCTCACATTTCAGAGTAGACCACGAGGTCCCGGCCTCACAGGAGCTGTGGGGCAGCACAGCTTCCAGAAGAGGCAGTACGTATCTCACGTTGCTCTAACAGCAAGTTCTGACAGACAACTGAGTCTTTCTCTAACCACCTCCCCAAAGAAACCTTGTCAAGTACCAACCTGAAAGGTGGGAGCCCTGGAGGACAAGGCCAGTAGCTGTTGGCATGTCACAGACGTGCACTGGCTCACACCTGCCCCACTGGCCTAGCAGGTCCA
Organism: Phataginus tricuspis; assembly: GCA_029783875.1. NCBI lineage: Eukaryota > Metazoa > Chordata > Mammalia > Pholidota > Manidae > Phataginus > Phataginus tricuspis. Next base: position 85,668,856 of record JAQQAC010002594.1, read on the forward strand.
GGGTTCCAACAGTGAGGTGGTAGAATTGGCGTGGAATTCTGCCCCTGGGAACGCTGAGTGCTTCCTTGCTGGAGAAGGTGCCAGTGTTGACCATCAGCACTGTCCCTAGACTTTGTGGGAAAAGTTTAAATGGCTTCAAAGGCATCAAAGAGAAAGAAGCTTCCTCTCCATGTTCCTACACTCAGGCCTTCACCTCCGCCAGGGGAGTTCCCAAGATGCAGGGCCTACCAGTACCCTTGCTGAGAAACTACCCTAGCAGATGGAAATGCCACCTGAACGAACAACCTGGTCCTCACAAGGTGAGCAGTGACTAGGGAGTCTGTGTCCTGCTCAACAGTCCAAGGGTTACATGAGGACTGGGGTGGTGTACCAGCCCTGGTAAAACTGACAAGATGCTGCTCTTCATGTAACCACAAGAAGGGTTTGAGTTTACGTCTCTCCAGGTGCAGCCCCTTCCCCAGACCTGAAGGAAGGGAAAGTCACAGTGGCTTGGGAGCAGGATGATGGTGCAGGCAGCCTGTGACGAGTGGACTCCAGTCCAGTCTTTGGAACGAGGCTGCCGAGGAGTTCACCAGGTCCAAGCTAAGAAGGGATTCTGCACATGTGCAGAACTTGATGAAAACATTCAGGTGAAATGAGGAAGCATCGCTCACTGCACAGCTGCCCACTGGGAGCTGGGCGGTGACTGTCAGGATCCCGCAGGATGCTCCCCTAGGGATACGGAGCCCAGGATTCCCCTGTGCTTCCTGAGATCACAGCCTGCATTTTCAGGGATTAGTGAACAAGGGCATGTTTAAGATCCACAGGACCGGTAGGACTTTAATATGTAGCATGGAGTTGGAGCCAGAACCTCAGCGGGGAAGGGAGCAGGGCTTGCTCATTTTAAGAAACTGCTGACCATTGGAGCCTCCACAGAACTGTCTGGAAATGAATCACATCAGACCTAGGAAAAGTTTCAGGGAGGAATATTCTTAGATGATGATGAGGCAGATCTAAGGCTCTCACCTTGAGTTGCTATTTTACCAGGGAAACCAAGATTCAAGAAACTTCTTTGGCAGCATCTGGTCATCATGAAATGCTCCCCTGGGTGATGGCTCATGATCTGGAGCTGGGTCCTCTCAGGGCTACTTCTTGAGAGCATGGTGTTCTTGGTGCTGACCAGCCGCTGCTTCCCCATCAACTCCCGGTATAGAAGACACAATGCAGGACCTTCTGCTGGTAGAACCTGGAATATACAGCTCAGCATCTTCCAGGAAAGCCATGTGGAAACCCAAATATTTCTCTGTTCATTATATGCAAGAGGATGGACAAAAGGTAAAATGCACAGTGAAAGATGCTTGAGGTCCCGTACTTTGGCAAAGCTCAGCTCTATATAAATTCCTTATGCATTGGATAGGATTGGCAACTCTTACAGCAATAAAAGGAGTCTTTCAGCCCACCAGGGGAGATACCAGCATGGAATATCATCAGGACATACAGCCGGGAATATCTCAGCCCAGGAATCAGAGCCCCTACATGCCACCTCCTGAAAATGTCCCCTGCAATGCACCAAGATGTGCTATTCCCCGGAAGCCATTCCCAGGGGCTGCACTCATGCTCTGGGACAGGAAAGTCTGGTGGACTAAGCTCAATGAGCTCACACCATGGTGTGCAGACAAGGGCTGGCGGCAATCATCTCAGAGGACCCCTCATTCACACCTGAAAGTCCCACACATTTCTGGGCATCGAAAGAGGGAAGATGAGTCTTGATTTGAAGGGAACATTTTAATAACTTCTTGGGTTGTCACCCCACCCCCCGAATGATTACATTAAAAAGCAGAAATAAGTTGATATGACCAAGTGCTTTCATTTGAACTCTCAAAAACTCTCCCTGCCAAGAGTTCCCCTAATTAAGATAAAGGATGGCTCAGAACCTTCTAGCATTTGGATTGTAGGGTCCTCTCCATGGCACTGAGCAGGTGCTGAACACCTATGGGCTCTGCTATGCATGGACAGCTCATTTGACTCTGGGTTACAGAGAAGGTTGTGAGACAGCAGCAGAAGGTAACTGATCATTTTGTGTGGGAAACTACCTTGAATTTCAGCTGCGCCATGAAGATGACCACTGAGAACCTTTTGAATTTCTGCTGCGCCACAGCTTCCCACGGAGTGTTCTCACTCAGTCCACTGCTTACGTCAGAGACAACTGCGCATGCGCACAACTCTGTGCGTGATTGGAAATTTGAAGGTCGCCTTGTTAGCATAAGGTGCAACCATTCAGAAGAGACCACACCCTATATTCCATGTTCTGAGCTGCCATAAATGAGTTCCTGCTTTGACTGAGCTCCCTGTCGCACCTGATTGTCTCCGGGGATGGCGGAGGCTGTGGAATGGGTGGACAGTTGGCTCTTGCCTCCATTGTTTCGCCTTGTTGGGGCATGCCTCTCCCTCCTTTCCTTTCCCTCCACTGGCTCGGAGGGTCACTGAAAGAGCTAGTAGTCCTGATGGTGAGCAGGACCAGCAGGGGAGAGGCTAGAAACCCCGACAACTGGTGCCCCGTGTGAGGAACAACTGACGCAGCCTCGCAAACCGGATCAAGGATCCCTCGGTTGAAGAACCAAAAGTGCGGCGGAGTGAGCAGTGGGTGATTACGTGGTAAGAGCATTCCCAGGAAAATGGGACAAGCAACCTCTAAAGATGAACCTGCTCTTAAAGCACTGAAATATATGCTTAAAAGTCGAGGATTAGAGCTCTTGGACACTCAAGCCGAGAAGGTCTGGGAGGCCCTAACGCAGGTGGCTCCCTGGCTTCCGGTTGGGAATCTTTTTGAGTGGACCACGTGGCATCGTGTGGAACAGTTGATCAGGAAGGCGGAGTTAGACAAGGGTGAGAATCCACCCTTGGGGGTGTACCCCACCTTATCCGCCCTTAAGGCGTGTTTTGGGGCTAGCCTCCCCAGGGAGGGAGAAGGATTAGGCGAAAAGAGCAAGACAGAGGAAAAGGTGAAGATAATGCCAGGGGAAAGAGAGTGGGTTCAGTTCACGGAGGAGCGGGCTGAGCAACCCCAACACCTATACCCCAAATTATCTAAAGAAACCTCAAACCCCTGGATCGACATCGACCCAGATCCCAAACCCCAGCCAGACCCTGTTGCCTTAGCGCCTAAGAAACCCCCGACTCCGCTCCACCACCATCATATCCTCCGCCTTTAGGGACTGATAATACGGGCAGGGATGGGTTGGCACCGCCTTCCTACCAGGCGTTTCCAGTCAACGTCAACCCTGGGGACAATAGACCGGCCGCATGGTACCCATGGGAGACTCCCGACCTCAAGGAGCTAAAGAAGGCAGTTTGCGAGGATGGACCCAACTCCCCATGGGCAGAGACCATCCTCCAGGGGCTGGCCCATCAGCCCTGCACTATGCAGGACTGGAAGAGCTTGACTAAGGCAGTCCTTCCAGGGCCCTTGTTCCTTCAATGGTGTGCCTTCTTTAAGGAGGAATACCATGCCCAGGCAGAGAGGAATCATTCAGTGAATCCCCCCATCCCAGTTACCTTTGGGATACTTTCTGGGACCAGTGACCAATTCGCTACCAGTCTCCAACAAGCAGCAATCCCTGCTCTGTACCAAGAGCAGGTGAGGGCCGTCGGACTAGCTGCCTGGAAGAAGTTAGAGGAGGGCCCCTCCGAACCTCCAATTTTGGGGATCACTCAGAAACCCACAGAGGACTTAGCCTCCTTTGTAGATATAAAGTGGAGAGGAACCTCCACCGGAAGTTCCCCCTGGGTCCGCTAAGGGACCAATTTGTCAAAATGTTAGTGTGGGAAGGCCTGACATCAGATCACAAACTGGCATGTGCAGGATTAAGAGAAAGGTCCATGGAGAGGTGGATAGTTGCCACCAAGGATGTAGGCACTCAGGCCCACCAAGCCCAGACCCTGGTAACTGCACTGCAGGCTCAAACCGCCTCCCTGGCAGAGGCCCTGGCATTAGCGCTCTCCCCCCAGACCCCGTCCGGGGAGCATGAGCCACCTGTCAGGGGCAATGGAGTTTGTTTCGGGTGTGGGCAGAAGGGACACTATAAGAGAGAATGCCCCCAGGGGGGCTAGGGAAACCTGGGGGGAGGAAGAAGGTTCATCTACACCCCCAGTCTCTGTGCCCAAGGTGCAAGAAAGGGTTCCACTGGATGAAAGAGTGCCAATCCAAGTTTGATCTGCAAGGGAACCCTTTCAACTAGGGAAGGGGCATCCTCCAGCCCCGTTAACCAAAGGAGGAGCAGATCCCCCGGGCTCTCTTGGAGTCCGCTGGACGGTGCCTGTTGTGCCAGGAAAAAGGCCAGAGATGGATATAGTTATATCTGGGAAGAGGTTTCGATGTCTCATTGACACAGGAGCCGATCGGACAGTGCTCAAAAAAGAAGAAGTACCCTCCCATTGGAAGTTGATCCCCAGACCACCCCTACGGGCGGTCGGGGGCAATGCAGTCTCTGAGGAGGCTAGGGATTGGCTCAGGTGGGAAGATGTAGACAGTAATCCTGGAAAGGTTAGGCCCCTTGTTGCTTCCGGCCTAACTGACAACCTGCTGGGTCAAGACATCTTAAGCAAGTCTGCCATATACATCACTAATGACCCAGAAGTCCTTTATGAGACAATGCCAGGGAGACCGGGGTGCCAGCGGCCCACTGGCTGCTCCAATTATCTCCCTCAGACTAGGCCACAGCACCCCCAATCCTAAAGGCCACTGCCCCAATGACGTCCGCCATTACGTGGCTCCCCGGGCCTCCAGTCTGGGTGGAGCAGTGGCCGTTACCGCAGACTAAGCTTCAGAAACTTAAGGAGACTGTTCAGGAACAGTTTAGGTTGGGACACATATGACCTTCTCTAAGCCCATGGAATAGCCCGGTGTTTGTTATTAAGAAGGCCTCCGGTAAATAGAAGATGCTTCAAGACTTAAGAAAGATCAATGAACGGATGGTTACAGTGGGCACACCCTTGAGAGGCCTGCCCTGGATCCCATCCATTCCAAAAGAATTATCCCTTATCATAATTGATATTAAGGATTGTTTCTTCTCCATTCCCCTCCACCCAGCTGATTGTGAGAAGTTCGCCTTCTCCGTGCCGTCTACCAATTTTCGAGGGCCTGATGAGAGATATGAATGGACAGTGCTACCCCAAGGCATGGCCAATAGCCCTGCCTTCTGTCAGCAATATGTTTCCAAAATTCTGCAGCCCCTTCAGCAGTGGGCAGGAATAACTCTTTATGTGTACATGGATGATATTATTTTAGGAGCAGCTAGTGCCCAGCAGTTAGAATCTGCATACAGGGAGCTTCAATGCCTCTTAGAGCAAGGGGGACTGCAAGTGTCTAATAACAAGATCCAAACTATACCTCCCTTTGAGATTTTAGGGGCAAAGCTTAACCTAGATTCTGTCTGCCCCCTTAAACCTCAGTTATCCATCAAGACCTCATATTCTTTAGTGGAATTACAAAAGGTATTAGGGGAACTCAACTGGCTGTGGCCCTGGATTCACATTGCAACAGAGGACATCCTCCCTCTTTTTGAGTTGTTGAGAGACAAAACTCCATCTGAGCTTGTTGTATTAACAGAGGAACATAAACAAGTATTTAGACAGATTCAATTAGCACTTGATAATGCCCAACTAGCGCGGTATCAACCTGACTGTGACCTTTGTCTGTGGATTCTTCCTGGCTTGGAGTTGCTTACCACTGTTATCACGCAGCAAGGTAACCCTCTCCAATGGGTCCATGCATCAATAGGAGGCACTCCACGAGTGTATGCCCAATTAGATCAACTGGCAGATCTTATAGTCAAAGGCAGAGACACCACCTTAAGACATTATGGGAAAGACCCAGAAATTTTAACCATTCCTTATCATTTGTCCGACTTTGAATGGATCAAGAAAAATCACAATAGAGTGTCCGAGGCTCTGACAGGTTTTTTGGGTAAGATTGATTGCCATTATGGACCTAGCAGATGGGTGGCCTTCTTCTCCAAGTTAAGTTGGACCACCCCTAGACTCTTTTTGAGTAAGCCCCTTTCCGATGCCTTGAATGTGTTTACCGATGGAGGAAAAGAGGGGTCTGCTGTTGTTGTCTTTCCCCCTCCTCACCTCTCAACCAAGTTAAAGGAAACCCAATATTTTGAAAAGGTTACTGGCTCAGCACAATTTAAGGAGTTGTATGCCATAACATTGGCCCTAAGTAAAATTTCTGAACCTATGAATCTTTTTTCTGATAGTCTATATGTGGTGAACTTGCTTCCCACCTTAGCCTCTTCCTATATCAAGTTAGATAAAAACCCCATAACCCCCTTGATGATTCAGGTGAGATCCTTGCTGATGGCATGATCCAAGCCCATATTCTTGCAGCACCTCCGAGGACACCAAGGTTTGCCCAGATTCCAATTAGCGTCCTCTACTGCTCAAGCCCTTTCCATGCAACAGGCCCAAGATTTCCAATGGGCCCAAGACCTCCATGAACTTACCCACCTAAATTGGAGGGGACTTCATCATAGATTTCCTCATATTCCTATTAAAGACTTGAAAAAAATTATCAGGACTTGTAAATCCTGTTTGCCTTTTCTACAAATTCCACCCCTCCAGTCCCCTGGAGTTAACCCAAGGGGCATTAAACCAAATTGTCTCTGGCAAACTGATGTTACTCATTATGCAGTTTTTGGAAAATTAAAATTTGTCTTTGTCTCAATAGATACATGCTTCCACGCTTGCTGGGCTAGTGCCCATGCTGGAGAGAAAGCTAAACATGCACAGAGCCATTTTTTACAATGTTTTGCTATATTAGGCATACCACATCAAATAAAAACAGATAATGGCCCCTGCTTTACTAGCAGGGCATTACAAGACTTTTTAAATACATGGCATATCAGCCACTCCACAGGAATCCCATACAACCCACAGGGCCAGGCCATAGTAGAGTGTCACAATAAGACATTAAAAGACCTATTACAAAAACAAAAAGGGGGAATAAGCCCCATGACCAATTATGGATGGCCCTACTTACATTAAATATTTTAAATTTTTCAAAAGATCAACCTCTAATAGCCTTTCAAAAGCACTAGACAAATCAAACGCCATATGCCAAAATAGAAGTGCACTGGAAAGACCAGCTGACTGGGCAATGGCGAGGACCAGATCCACTGATAAGTATGGGCAGAGGATTCGGATGTGTATTTCCTATAGGCAAACCGAATCCAATTTGGGTTCCTGCTAGGAACTTGAAATTCTGCCCTCAGACCACTCAGCAAGTGGAAGAAAGCCATGATATAGACTCTCCCCAAAAGGGTGACCTCTTGAGGGCCTGCCTATCCCTTCTTTTCCAGGACTGACCTTTTGAGGATTGCATAAGAAGAAAAGGAGTCATGAAGTCTGGACTATTACTCCTGCTAGTGCTCACTTTCCTACTCCCTTTGTGTGCTGGAGAATATTTAGCCCTCTACGCTAATCCTCGAATACTTGTTCCAGCACCCTCCATATCTGTGGGCTGTTACTAACACAACAGGAGGACAAAGAATCCAATTAGTTCATCGCAGGACTAAGAGAGACTTTGGAATCACTGCTATCATTGTTGCCTCCATTGCTGCATCTGCTGTGGCCGCAACTGCTGCTACCATTGCCATAGTCTGGACAGTGACTACTGCTGAAGAAGTGACACTGTTAAGCCTTCAACAAGGACATCTTTGCAGTCCTATGTTTTCCCATGTATGTCAAACATTTACTACCATTAATGCTACTATAATGTTGAGGAATTACTCTGAATATTAAGGGACCATGGAATGATAAGATGTTAAAAATGTCTGCAATGCTCCTTCACGATATTGTGAACCTTAATGCGACTGAGGTTGTAATCTTACCCTCTGCTTCCTTTTTTACCAGAGTATGGGAAGAAATAACTAGTTTGTTTAGTCTACCCAAGCTGTTATTAGGAGGTATAATAATTGTAATGTCATTAGTTATTTTCATGCTCATGCAGTGGTGGGGAAGATCATATCAATGGCAACAGATATTACAACAAAAGGTAATTATGTTAGCTCAAGTGATTGAAGAAGGAGTTCCCCATACCCCAGAGCGTTCATGGGCATTTATGGCCCTACAAGAGGTGCAAGTGAGAGAGAATGTCATTACTGGAAGTGCTAGGATGGTAGTCGATGACGGGTAAGTCAATGATGGTAAGTCAATGACTGAAAGATGGGGACAACCTAAGACAGGCACATCCTCGAGTACAGGTTGGCATCTCTCTCGCTCATACAAAAACAAAGAGGGGGAAAATGTGGGAAACTACCTTGAATTTCAGCTGCACCATGAAGATGACCGCTGAGAACCTTTTGAATTTCTGCTGCGCCACAGCTTCCTGCTGAGTGTTCTCACTCAGGTCCATTGCTTACGTCAGAGACAACTGCGCATGCGCACAACTCTGTGTGTGATTGGAAATTTGAAGATCGCCTTGTTAGCATAAGGTGCAAGCAATCAGAAAAGACCACACCCTATATATTCCGCGTTCTGAGCTGCAATAAACAAGTTCCTGCTTTGACTGAGCACCCTGTCGCGTCTGATTGTCCCCAGGGATGGCGGAGGCTGCGGAACGGGCAGACAGTCGGCTCTTGCCTCCCTTGCTTCGCCTTGTTGGGGCATGCCTCTCCCTCCTTTCCTTTCCCTCCACTGGCTCGGAGGGTCACTGAAAGAGCTAGTAGTCCTGACGGTGAGCAAGACTGGCAGGGGAGAGGCTAGAAACCCCGACAATTTTGTATATTCAGAAAATTGTATCAGCATAAAATATGTTCAGTTTGCAGGTTTTGATCCAAATTCAGTTATAATCACAGCTGATTTATCTTCAGTCTGGACCTACAAGTACACTTGAGCATCATTGCCTATTGTAAGCACTCACAAGAAGGGAAATAACTGGAATATCCAGTGTTGTGCTTCTAATCATGTCAATCCTCCTTGACTACTGAGATCAGAAAATACTAAGAAAATACCTTTTGTGAAATAACACAAACCATTTTTCCTCAAGAAAGGCACGAGTGACTTTCAGCTGGAGCAATTTTAGTAAGGAGCCCACCTGCTGATCTGGGAAACAGCATGAGGGAAAACTATAAGAATCCACGTGGCACCCAGCACCATCACAGGACACATGACTCTTCTAGCAACAAGCAGGCTACAGAACTTGTTTCTACATGAAATTAAAATCAAGCAATGAGTGTTCCTAGCTTTGCATTCACTCAGAATCCTTAACCCACTCACCACACTAAGGGATGTGAAAGCCTGTGACCCATAAAGAGGACACACCTACATTAAGTCCTACAGGCAGTCTTGGCTATAGCTCCACCTAATATCAGCTGAGACAGGAGAGCCCTTCCTGAGTGCTGGATGCCAGCCTGACCCAGTGGTAGATACCATCTACTAGACAAATTACTAGGTTCTTGACTTCAGCCATTCACCAAAGGAAAGAAAACTAACAACCTGAGTCTGAGAACCACAGGTGGGGGCATTGACCCTGATGATCCAAGCCCACAATAAATATCATCCATGTACCTGTCAACCCACTGAGTTTCACCTCAGGTAAATTGATGCAAAACACTCTTTCTAGGCAGCTAGGAGGTGAAAAACCTCACCTGGATGATCCCAAGTATTCTGGGATAAGAAGGAACTTTGAGGCAAAAGGAAAAGACTTCTCAGACAGATAAAGATTAAAGACTGAGGCTTGTCCAGCAGGGGCTCCAATGAGGGTCACAACTTGCCCTGCATTCCTTATATACACACCTCTGTGGGAAAAAGTCCAAGCAAAATAGTTTTGGAATCATTCTGCTTTAGAGAGTCAGGACAGTATTAATCCATACAACCAAGTCAGGTTCAGCCAGGACTGCAAGCAAGAGGGAAAGTTTAAGAACATATCCCTCTTTCCTTCCTGATTCATCCACGGGCATTTCGATGGGAGGGAGAATGGCCCAGGTCAGACCTCACTCTAAAGCATGGGAGCTGCAGGATGTGGTGGAATGTCAGAAGAATTAAACTCCTCCCACCAAAAAAAAAGCATAAAATGCTCAAATTCAAATGAAAAGGACTGTTTTAGAAACAAAGGGAAGGATATTGTTCACATACTAAATGGAAACAAAATGCTTTCAGATTATATTTCTCTTTAAGCACTGAGGTATGTACCATCAGAATGCAATAGCTGACATTAAAATAATCAGGCCAAGTGGAGAAACCTAAGACCTGAGCAGCCATTTCATCCTAACAAGTTGTAGATATTTTTCCAATGACTTACAAAGTCTCATGATATCTAAGGTAGATCTAATTCTAGATCTTTAAACAATGTACATTTATTTTACTGTAGATTTTAAAAACATGAGACAAGTAAAACAATCCTTAGAATTCAATAAAAGTAAAATACTCTCCCATTATCAGAGTTCTGAGAAATCTGTTTCTGGCAGGTAGTACTGGGAAGCAGAAATAGAGGGAAGATTCACTGGGATAGTTAATCTAAAGAATCTCTGGAGGAGAGAGATCAGCCACCATCACAAGAGAGACATTGGGGATTCAGAAATGGAACCATGACAACCTTATTTCAGTAGGTACTGAGCCATTCCTCTTCTCCTGAAAGAGCTCAAGAAATTTGACATTCTTCTAGGATGGTTGCATGAGTGTGGCAGAGGCTAGGTGTGTCCCTTGTCACATTTTCTCTGTCCTCTTGTTTTGGCGCAACTGTGGAACACAGCAGCAAGCCTGTTATCTCATTCTACTACAGGCTACTTCCCTTGAATCTGTTTTACAGCCCTTGGGTTTTCACCAAAATCAGGTGGCTGCCCAGCCTCAAGCACACAGCACATCTCTTTGAACCAGTGCCTATCCCTTTGATAGGAGCTCCATTGCTAGGAGCTATAAACAAGCCATCACTGATACAGCTCACCGCTCAACAAGACTCAGCTTCTAGCTCTGATCTCTGGGGAAGAAATTCAGAATCAACATAAGGAGACAATTTCAACCTCCAAAGTCTCACCCTATGGTGCTAAATAGCAAATTTGAATTCCTTGTTGGGAAAACCGCCCAGACTGAATTGGTCTGACCTCCTCCCTTGGGCACAGTCAGGACACAGAGCACCCCAGGCGCACAAGTGACCTCACACCTGAGGACCGAGAGGATACACTACATCCATTGGTTGGTTACATTCTCAATGGAAGTATTTCTGGCTCGAAATTTTGCCTCAGTGGAGTTAGCTAAGCCCGGCAGCACCATACCATTGGGACTGGAGGGGCTTCAGAACTCTGTCTGCTCCATGTATCTTGAACTGGTCCCATCTTCCCAGAGGTGGTGATATTGACCATGTTGGCATCTGGGACACCCATATTTCTGCCCAAAGCATCCATAAAAAAATTTGCAAAGGACACTCAATTCCAGAATTTCTGCATTCAGTCCTTTCTGTGAATTTAAATGCTGCCCTTGAGACACCCACATCCTCCTCAGATCTGACAGCCAAATATGTAGGAACCCTATGCAGAAGACTTGCGTGCCCCAGGGCAACAGTCAATATTCCCCATGTAATCAATACCCAGAGACAATTGTCTTGGAGGAAATTGGAGTGCTCATCTCTCCTAGTGCGGCTGTATGATGAGACATTGCCTTGACTATCCCAAGTATTCTGGGATGGGAGTGACCCCCTTATTGAGACAAAGGAATAGCAGGTATACAAGGCAAAATGTCAACCTAGGCTGTACCTGCCAGGGCCTCATGATGTGCCTCACATACACCCTGTACACACAGACCTTCCAACAGCTTTGGAAGAATTTCCCCTTGTAATGTCCGCAGTAGAAGAAGCACTTCTAGAATGGTGGGCTGAAGGCCTCCAAAAATCTGTTTCTACTTAAAAGCAGTGAGTGCAGTGATAAGAAAGTTGTCAGATTAACTTTTCTAGTACTCTGGAAATTAACCAGATGCTTTTGGTAATCCAAAGAGTGTTTAAGAAAAATGTGCCATTATACTTAGTAAGAACAGTGAGTTCTGTGGCATTTAAATTTTTCTTCTTATTCCAGTCCTCTCCTCAGCTCTGCAGATGTGAAAAACAACAGCCTCACAACCATGGTAGCTGTGAAAAATAGCAGCTTATCGGCCATTGTAGGGGACTAATTGGATTTGAATCATTATAAAAATCCCTGGCCTGAGAAACCAGCAACTATCTGTCTAGCACTTCCAGGTAAAAGCCCTATTCTCAAAGATTATCTTTAGTTGACCTTAGAGTTGGCTCACTGGAAACAACCCTATTCCCTCTGTGCTTGTCCAAAAAGAAAAAAGTAAACACCAATTATTTAACATAAATGTTTGATGCAGATTGGTCAAATAAGAGGCTGATCAAAAACTTGAATGGACTGAGGAATGAGATGCTCAGAGGAAACTTCATAAAACTCCAACATATTTTTTGGATTTCAGAAGACCATGTACATATGTATTGCTGTGCACACCAGAAGAAAACCCTAACATCTTACTTCTTGCTAACCTTGAGACTCTTAGAGCAGTAAGTAAAGGCTAGGCAGAGTTATAACTGCCCGATAATTGAAGGTGTGCCCCAACACACACAGAGCTCCTCACTCACAACCGGAAGAGTTGTTACTCCAAAGTATTTAAGGATATAGCTGTCCAATCTTTAGGTGATTAAGATAACTGAGCAGAGAATTCAGTGGCTGGAAATGACAAAGATGACCTTTCAAAATTAGTCAGAAAAGCCATTAAACAGTCAGCAACAAACTTCAGGGATAATGTAGTCTCCATAGTTGCCAAGTAACTTAAAACAGCCAGTTTAAGAAAAAAAAATTGAGGCATACAAAGAAACAGGCCCACACGTAGGGAAAAATCAGTCAATAGACACTGTCCCTACTTACTATATGAAAAGTTTTAATCAGCTATTTTAAGTATCTTCAAAGAATCGAAGGAAATCATGTGTAAAGAACTAAAGTGTGAGAACATCATCAAGTAGAGAATGTCCGTAAATAGAAATCACTTTAAGGAACCACATGGAAATTCTGGAGTTGAAAAGTATAGCCAACTCACTTGAGGGGCTCAGTAGCAGATACGAACTGGCTGAAGAATGAATCAGCAGACTTGAAGATAAGTTGGTGGAGATTATTAGTTTGAGGAACAGAGACCAGTAAAAAGAGCCTCAGATACCTGTGGGACACCATCAAGAATACCAGCATGTATATAATGGTAGTCTAAGGAGGATAAGATAAAGGAAAAAGAGCAGAAATAATTTTGGATTAGTGAAGTTCCCAAATTTAATTGCAAACATTATAAGCACACCCAAGAAGCTCGATGACTCCCAAGTGGGATAAACTCAGAGATGCACAACTAAACACAACATAGTCTAACTGTTGAAAGATCATCTTGAAAGTAGCAAGAGAAAAGCAACTCATAACATGGGATCCTCAATTAGGCTAATAGCTGATTTCTTATCAGAAACTACAGATGATCCGAAGACAGATCCACATACTCAAGAGTGTTGAAAGAAAAAGATTTTCAAGCAAGAATTCTTTACCCAATAAAACTATCCTTTAAAACTGAAGGAATTTACTTTCAGATAAACAAAAACTGAGATAACTGAGGTGAAATCCTCTCTTTTCCTGCTTTCCATCCTTGCCTAGACCAGTTTGGATGTGAATCAGAATGGGATTCAAGAGCCTACATCTTACCTATAATAGCTTCTTGGTCAGACACACGGAATATTCCAGAACATGGAATAACATTGCCCCTGAGTTGTTGGCTCCTTCAGTCAATCTCTAATTTCTTCCTTTGCAGAAAGAAATTCCAGAGAGAATGAGGAATCAGTATGAACTCAAACAGGTTGGACATGCTCTGCTGACTTTTCTGCAGGCAAGATGGCATAGTTATTTTCCTCTCAGGGGATGAGCAAATTTTGGTGGATAGAATAGTGTGGAAAACAGTGGGTTTTTTTAATGCCCCTTCCTTATGATCCTTTTAGTAAGAGGGTGCCACCTGAGAAGCATGCTGGTACTTGCTTTAAGTCATCAGACATCTGTGCCTGGGTTAATATGCAAGAAGAGATTGGATTTCAGTTCACTCCAAATAGAGTAACTGCACAGGTCCTAATACAATTGTGGTGAAAAGGCGGGATGTTTTCCTGGCCAGGAAACTGCAAAAACAGCATTACAGTGAGAAGGACTGAGGGTCATTTCTAGAAAAGATGAATAACTAAAAAGTTATTTTCAATGTAGCTCCTCTCTTGTGGTTTGGGGTCATTAAGTTCCTCCTTGCTCAGAGTCTGATTCTTTCATGTCATTGAGCTGCTCACTCCTGTGGAACATGCTGAAGAAACAACTGTTAGGACAAACCCCAGAAATCCCTTCCTGTTTGGAAATATACAGATGCATATAGTTGTATCTCAGAGGAGAAAACATGAACAGATCTGCCCCCCACCAACCCACAGGCCTGTGAGGATGAGAATCAGCAGTTGTTGCAAACCACTCAGGCATTGTTTGCTAACCAACTCAGAAGCTGTCCATAACAGCATTTTGTCATTTGGCACTGCTGCATTCAGTTGTGGTTCATCTTTAAGTACTGGTTTCTCCAGGCAGGACTGGATTACAGGAAGCTGGGCAGGCACCCGGTACTAGGACCTCTAGGCTTGTTTTGTGCATGGATTGCTCCAGCCCACCAATCCAATTTCCTTGAAATATGCGTTCTCTGAACTGCATGCTTATGGGAGCAAAATGTCATTTTAGTTACATCACTTGTGGCCATGCACAGATGGGAGATATAGGGCTTCTGGACAACAGAACCTGGCACATAAGCCCTCTGGACTCTACAGCCAAACTCCACATATTCCCAGTAAGCCACATGAGAGTCTATAGCATTCTTTCATCCATATACCAAGGATGAAGCTGGCAGCTACACAAGCAAGTTTTATACAAAAATAGATTCTCTGGTAAATATGACCATTTCAGCTCTTTTCATTTTGTATGTCACCTTTAAGTATTTATTCTGGGAATAAATATAAGGGTTATTTACCATATGATATTGAATATCAACTTTTGTTTTTTATCTAAATATTTCTTGGTTGTTTTCAGTTACTTATAGTAATAGAGAACTGGTCATTTCCCCAAGATATCTAGGCTGATAAGGTTCTTCTCTGCAAAGCAGGAACCTTTTGCTTGAAAATACTACTCTGGGAATCTACTATTAGATAAGGGACAGATTCTGTTAGGCATCTTGCTGGTATTTTTTCTGTGAGGGGGGGAAAAAGGATTAATAGCCATACTGATAAGTGTAATACTTCACAGAAACAAAGGATTACACATGCACACAAGTGGCCAGTGTAACTCATCCCTCCTCAGGACTCCACAGCCAGGGTGGAAGTCATCAGTGTAGTATAGTCCTAGAATACAAAGGCAGGCAAAGCAGAGCAGTGGTAGGCTGAGTATGTCTTTAGATATCCCCTCAAGTTTTGACATTCAACCAAAGGATTACGACTAGCCACTCATCTTCCCATGAGAGGCAGAAAGGCAGCAAAACTCCCAGCATAAGGTAATAAAATGTCCATAGTAAATAGTGCAGCCTACTTGGTGTTATCAACACCACACAACTTAACATTTGGTTGTGAACTTACAATTTTTATCTTTGGGTAAGACAAGACATTCTGGAGTAGAACAAAGACAACCCTGGAATGAAGAAATAGGTCACCCTGCAAGTATCAGGCAAAACATTCAGAAATACAGAGTTGACTTCATCTGACTTCAAGAGAAAACCCTCCTTCTGACATCTGTGCCTGGGTTAATATGCAAGAAGAGATTGGATTTCAGTTCACTCCAAATAGAGTAACTGCACAGGTCCTAGTGCAATTGCAGTGAAAAGACAGAATGTTTTCACTGCATTCATTCAAAGGAGCCATTCATTCTTTCTGGGACCCCAGAAGGCTATGAGACAACGGGAGCCACCTTTTTCATATAGGGGTAAGATCACTCATTCCAACAACTCTTCTCACAGTGGCCAGCAATAGCCATTCCCCAACCTCCAAAGTCTACCACCAGACGCTCTAGCTCTTCTTGGTACCAAATCCATGTTCCTGTAAGTCTATGTCCCACAGGCCTCCTGGCCGATGAGGTATCACAGGATCCCAAGCAGGGGCAGAACACTCACCCCAGGCTATCTGAGATGCTAGGGCACCCAAGGCTTTACTATGGCTCCTAGCGGAGAAGGAAGAAGAAACAAGTGCCTCATGGGCTTGCTGCCTGTTTTTCTCATGCAAACACTGGGATAGCAGATGCCTTGTGCCTGCTCTGCACCGTTTCCCCTGTTGGCCTCACCTCTGAACCATTCTCTTCTTGCTCTGACTCAATGTGGACAGTTTCTCCTTTTGAGCCAATGCTGGGCATATTCTTTCTGCCCAGGGCTTCAAAGACGTTGTGATGTAGGACACTGACAGGTGCCTGCTCTTCTGGCAGACATGCATAGCCTAAAAGTATGCGGAGAATGTTAATATTCCCTTTCAGCCAGTGAAGGAAAGAGGCAATGAGACATTCACTTCTCCCTGATCTTCAAGTGAAGAACAAAAGCATTCTAAATGCTTCTTGAGAATTCCAAGAAAATAAGTCCTGCTCCGTCGGCAACCACCTCAGTACACATGCTTGTGTTGGCTTTTCTCTCTCTGTTTCACTTTCCCCAGGTTCTCCATTTCTCTCACTGGGAGCCACCCACAAAGTGTTTGGGGTCCAGGTCCAGCTTTTAGAGGGAGACCAGATTATGGCTTTATTGTAGAAAGTTTATAACCTTGATCTTTTAAAAGTCACTCTAGCGAGGGGATGTGCAAAACCTCAGGAAGCCCCAGCTTTGTGATGAATTCTACCCCATAGCCTAAGTAGCAGATGGATGTGGTCTACTTGAAAGGCAGAACACCCTGCAGAAAGATAAGCAGACTTCCTGCCCCAACCCTCAGTCATTGCTGTTACGCATCATTCTAAACCGTGAACTCGTGCCCAGGGTGGTGGTTAAGCAAAAGTGAGGAGTAATTTCACACTGACCTTTCCCCTCTATCCAGTGTCACAGTCTAGAACCGGATTTCTCCCAACATGTACTGAATTTTTCTTCAACATTACATCCTTGGTTCACGATGCTGAGATCCACCTTGTCCCAAAGATGAGTTGAGGCTGAAGCTCAGGGGCCAGTGTTTAAGGAGGCTGCAGTGCCAGGTAGTTTTCCTGGCTCAAAGAGAAACAATATGACCATTCCAAGTCCTTGACCTCTAAATCATCTTGAATATCAAGACCATAACCTACTTTCATGCAATTCATTTAGAGCTCAAGGGAAACCACATGACCCCTGGGACAGAGCCCAGGAAGTGTCACCATGCCCTGTGGGAGCAACTATCTCTGTAGTACCTACATGTTCCCAGGGACCTGGGCTGTTCTGACAGATGGAGCAATCTCCAAGTTCCAGTAAAAGTATTGACCAGGCAGAGGAAGAAGAGTCAGAAGGCAAAGAACCATTCATTTTTTCTGGGACCCCAGAAGGCTATGGGACAATGGAAGCCATCTTTTCCATATAAAATGCAAAATTGATTCAAAGATTTAACAACACTCTCATTGGAGTTGCCTCATTTTCCATTGTTTCCTAACTTAATCTGTGCCCCTAAATTCTGCAAGTTCTTCAATACCCTCATCCCTGAAAGCATCAGTAGTACATTAAGGACAAAAGGCTCTAGAACAACAGTTCTATCCCATCAACATCATTTCCTACTGAATCGCATTCTTAACTTTTGAGATCTTCATTGAGAGCTTCAAGGGTTTGGTTTTTTTTGTTTTGTTTTGTTTTGTTTTTTGTCTGACTCAGATCTACAAGCTGGAAAACTGAGTGGTTTACCTGCAGAAATCCAGGTTAGAGTTCTAGGACAGAATGCCAACTAAGGCTGCCCCATGACATCTACATCTACTGACGTGCAAAAGAAAACCTAAGGCTTGGACGACAATGTAAAGGCTTTCAGAATGTATAGATATGCCTTTATGAAGGGTAATTTCTAAAGCCAAAGTTTTATAACAGGCTTCAATTCCAAAAGCTGACCATACCCAGATCCACTCAAACTATCTGGTTATGCCAAATAAAGCAAATGCTGTAAACACTTTAAAAGATGGCATAGACAGCTCCAGTGCTATGGGGTCATTTTGATACTAAAGCACATTTAAAAAAAAAAAAAGTACCAGGGATTACCAGGAACAAGACCTGGCTTCTCTGCTGGCTTCTAGGAAGAGACATTCTACCATTTTGAGATTCAGAAAAGTATCACTTCTTAGTTTCCATAGTGTGTTGACCTCTGGAATAAGCAATCTGACTTCAGCATTCAGTCTCCGGGGACACTGTTCAGACTCACACACACATGCATGACTTCACTGTGGAAAGTCTGTGAGTTCAAAACAGATAAAATAAATAAAAGTAGGTGACAGGAACACCCACTCCAAAGATGCCTGGCTCCTTCTGAGGTAACAGTGAATTTGGCAAGAACTCTGCAGTTTGTAGCAGACAAAGGAGTTGCTCTTCCCAGGTCCCATTTTACCATGAGGTACCAAGAAACCACTGGCAAAGTTAATGGAGCTGTTCAGTGCATGTGAATTCCAGTTATACAAGTTGAATGCAGTCAGTGGATATGGTGTACATTTTGCCTGTAGATAATAGTGTATTGTGCACTTCAATTTGATAACAGACCTCATATTAAGTATTCTTATCATAATAAAAGTTAATGGAAGAAAGCCACAGATGTATTGGTTAGGACGGCATACAATTGTTCCACTACATTTATACCAAAACACTGTACTCATCCTCATTCATTCAGGAGATAATACTTGTTAAATAAAGATTCACAGGGCCATGTTTCGGGGATAGGGTAAGGAAGGGATGTCACAGAAAAGAAACACCAGGAAATAATTCATTCTTTGAGCAACAAAATGCAGCCAAGCTTTAACCTCATTCACCTGGTATTATAATTCAGATGGTAAGATACAAGAATAAGTCATCGGACCAACAAGAGCTAATATCAGTAATGCTCTGGTCGCAGTTTGCCCTCACTCAGCATGGACAACCACACACCTTCACTTTCTAAGTCCATGGTTACACCAACTGGACTGCACCGTCATAAGGAATCCACAAAGATCCTGTTTGTCTTAACACCTCACAGGCCACCACAAGCTCCATAATATTGGCATTGTTTGAGTTGACCCATTGAACAGTAAGAAGCAAGCACCCTAGATGACTTAAGAATATAAGTACCAGAGGTTGAAGACAACCACCTCCTGAAAGTTCAGGCCTGCCACTCAGTGGACTGAGCATATCAGAACTGTTCCTCTCAAGCAAGGGGTAAGTTGCTGTACCTTGCATATACTTACCAGGAAGCAGGTGGCCCAATCCTTGGTGTATCTTTAGACTTTGGAGGCAACAGATCAGATGTGGGTGCTGCCCAGACTAGTTTACCAGGTAATCCATAAGCTGCCAAGTTGGAGTGGAGCCCAGAGTAAGAATACCTTATACAGCAAGGAGAAGCTGCACTTGGGCCTTATGACAGCTGAATCAAGATACTGGAATTCTCTATGGTTGACAGATGCTATATGGAGCCTCATATAAATCCAGGAAGAAAAGCAATGCCATGCCTAGGGTACTGGAGCAAGGCCATCCTGTTCTCGTGAATAGCTGCTTCTGGATTGCTGTTTGGCCCCACTAGACTGAAGCTTGACCAGAGGATACTGCATGACCATAAGATTTGTTGGATCAAATAAAACCCAGTTCACAATGGATAGCAAAGGTCACAAAATTAGGCACACACCATGTTGCATCACAAGACAAATGGTAGTGAAGACCAACCTCTAATGACTCCAGCAGGTACGGTGCATTGCATGAGCAGGTGGTTCAAAATCCCATGTTACCCTCTGTTGATTCACCAGCTCTTTAACCCACCTAGAGCCTCTTGGGGTGTTTACAATTAACAGAAGAGGAAATGTCCAAACCTGGGTTATAGATGGGTCTGCACAGTGTGCCAGCAACCCTGGGATGTAGAGAGCCACTGAATCAGGGCCCAAAGGGGGGCCTGAAAGGGAATGGGAGTTGGGAAACCCTTCTAACGGACAGACTTTCAGGCAGTTTTGCCCATTTTGCAGTAGAAGGTTGACACAATCTGTGTTTTTATAGGTAGTAACAAATAAGATGGCTGGTGAGCAACATGACACAAACAAGATTGAGGTCATCAACCAGTCTCTCAGGTCACCCCAGGCTTGTTCACTGGGGAACCATGAGACAGGAATTAAGGCTGTCACAAGAGGGGTTCCCTAGGAAGCAGGCTGAGATAGATACATGCAGGAAGTTTACTGGAAGTACTCGGGGAATCACTACCTGCGGACGGGAAGGAAGCCGGCTTAGGCAGAGGGAGAAGTTGAGCTGCAATGCAGTCTCATAAAGGTTCAACCAAACCCCCCAGGACATGTTAAAGCCAGGATGACCCTTCAGGTCATTCAGAGTTAGGATGAGAGGGCCAGACTGTCATACTTCCACACAGGTCAGAAACTGCATGCAGACCAGGCACGTGCCTGGTGGTAGGGGAAGGAGTGACATTCAAAGCAAGCACAATAGGGGGTTACTACCTAATGTCTGTCTACCAACAGCCTTTCCAAAAGTGGAGGAAAAATGTCTTTCATTGTTGAAATGGGATCTGGGCAGCCCATCACAGTGCCAACCATAGAGGCTGTAAATAAGCTTTTCCTCCATGCCCAACTCTAAGGATTCAGTAGTTCCTGATGTTGTCTAGAGTCCAGAGTAGCCTTATTAAGACTATAAGAGTGTCTTCTGGCTCTGTTGCCCCAGTCTCATCCCTTGAGAATGACAAACACCATCGTAGAAAATTCCAGAGCTACTTATGTAGGTGCCCCGGGTTTCACATTTATGAAGGAAGGACAGGCACAGCTTTGTGCTCTACACTCAGGTCTCTACCCAAAGTCCATGCTGCAGGTCTCCCTTAGGGGACATCCTGAACCTGTAGCCTGTAGCCCTACTAAGCAACCTGATTTTTTTTTAATGTAATGTTCTTTTAGAATGTTACAAGAATGCACCCAGTAGTCCCGTGGATCCACTTCTTGCTTTGATTGTATTTGACAAATCAGATCCAGGGACAACCCTTTTTCTAGCCTCTGGCCACCCTTTGACATCTTTTCCAGTTGCAACCTTTGGAACCATCTTTTCAGATGCCCCCTGCCTCTGGGACCAACCAACACCAGTTTTTGAGCTTCCCTCCTTATTGTCAGTCAACCATGATTCATCAGAATTATTCCACGGTGGAGGCTACTGTCAACCACCTGGTCAACCTGCATGTGCTGCCTCCTACACCTACCTCTCTCCGGGCTTCTGTTCCTACTACAATGATGTGGCTCTGGAGGGTGTGGGCGACTTCTTCCATGAGTTGACCAAGGAAGCATGAGAGCACTGAGTATCTCTTCAAGATGCAAAAACAGTGTGGTGGCCACAACCTCCTCTGGACATGCAGAAGCTGCCCCAAGATGTGTAGAGAGAATCCTGTGTACCATGGAAGCCACCATGGTCCTCAAGAACCTGAACCAGGCTCTTTTGTGTCTGCATACCCCAGGTTCTGCCTGCATTGACCCCCATCTCTGCAACTTCTGGGAGGTCCACTTCCCAGATTAGGTGAAACTCATCAAGAAGGTGAGCGGCCACCTGACTGACCTCAGCAGTCTGGTTGGCCCCCAGGTTGGGCTGGGTGAACATCTCTTCAAAAGATTCATTCTCAAGCATGAGTAGGAACCTCCAAATCCAAAGGCTTTTAAGTGGCCCCTCTGGGATCCCCCTGGAGTCAGGTCTGCTACTGAACCTCTCCCTGCAACCACTAGGAAGCTTTTTAACCACCGTGGAGCCTTCTTCCAAGCAGTGGACCAAATTAAAACAAAGCTTTTAGAAGGAAAAAAAAGTTACTAGAAACAGTTGTACTAATATTTGTGTGGCCTCTTATATACCTTCCAAAGCACAGACTTACACATCTGAGAACAATGGACTTTATCCTTGCAAATCATTCTTATTTTCACTTGCATGAGCAAGTTGGTGGGGGCAAGACCCCCAAGCCTAGAGCCACAGGGGCCCTTACCCCACCTGGACTCCCACTAAGTGAATGTCTTGGCAGAAAGCCTGTAGTATTGTCCAGCCAAGGGTAATTTCCCACTCCACGGAAGAGAGCCCAGGAACACTGGGGCGACGTACCCTGTATTACTCTAGGAGAGCAGCATTCTCAGGCAGGGTCACCTACTAGCCCCCTTCAGGACTGGCGATAAGCACAATATCATGGCCTCACCTCCTGAAGTCCAAGACTTTCCAAGAAGCCATAGCAGCTGCTTCCTGAACTCAACAGTACCAGTTACTGAAGTTTGGGTGCTGGAGTCATAATCAAAAGTTTGTCAAGGTCTTAGCACCACTCACCCTATCCATTCACACAAAGAGGCTCCAGTCTCCCACTCAAATACCTAGATTTGGGATATGCAATAATCTACCCCAATCTAAAAGAACTCCAGGGTCTCCTCCATATTTATGTGCCACAGATCTTTGATCTTGAAGCGTACCTATCCAATAGACCTAGTGTAGCATCTGGTCTTGGTTGTCATAGAAGACAGGCCTGTCTGAAAAATGGATCTCCAGGTCTTTCATCCCAACTGTACCATTTTCTTGGAATCTCTGGACTTAGAATTCCATATCTTAAATCTAACATTTAGCATGCAAAGCCTGGTCCATGGACTAAATCTATACTGAGAGAACAATGAGTCAGCATGCAAGCTCTGGGTCCAGGTGAATAGAATTATATAAATGATTAGTAAGATGGAAACCTTGGCTTGTTCTTTTCAAGACAGATCATACACATCTTTGTTCTCAACTGTATCTGCTCTGAATGGATAAAGGAGCAAAAGAAGTACCCTAGGGGCTTCCAGCTTTCCCAAAGAAGTGAAAATGATACGTATGCTTTATTTCTTCTATATACCCTTCTAACATGCTTACTAAATATTAGGCCAAAACCCACTGTATCTTGTGTTTGTCAGTCCAAACCCATGGTCCCTGCTGGTGGCGATACAGAATGGAATGACAAGTACCATGCTGGAAAGGCATGTATCAATTGGCTCACATGTTGTGGGTGCTAAGATGCATGACATTGTTCTTCCCTACATCAAAGCTTAGATGGCACATGGAGCCAGTGACTCCATTAAAGGGTTCAAATGGACGCCATCCTCGATCCCAATGTTTGCCATCATTTCTCCTTCAAAAATCCTTTGACCCTACATCTCCTTCTAGCTGCCACCTGTTTCTCTGGTCACCTTTATAACACTCCACAAATACTCATCTAGTGCACCATCACTAATTTTTATTCTGTCTTCTTTGAAACCTATTATACCCCTTTTCTCTAAACTCTGAATCAAGTTTTTCTTCCTATAACCCCAACGTGTTCAGCACTGCTAAAACTGATCACCATTTCCATTCCTTACCCTTATATCACCTACCAGCAACACTATACAACTGACCCCTTCTTCCTCCAGGAACCGCTACCTGGTTGCTAGAACACACTTCTTTGGTTCTCCTATCACACTGTTTCTCAATACCATTTGGTATTTCCTCTTCTCGACTCAAATATCTTAAAAGCCAGAAGCAAAATTCATGCTGTCTCACCCACTAAACAGCAAAGACAAGTGTACTTGTAATCCATGTCCCAGATGAATGGAGGGGACAACTCCCAGTGGGAATATTTTGGGTCTGATACTGAAGATACCCATGCTTATGAGGTTTCATATTAGTAATCACAAGTGAAAAAAATCTGATAAAAGGAACCGCTTTTGTCTGCTACATCTTTAACAGATGTCACATTACAGGGGTATTTATTATATCTAAAAAATTCTGACTACAGTCCTTTAGAACTGCTCTATTTGCCTTCTCTTTACTAAGGGCTCTATAGAATTGTCACTTCATTTGAACTAGATCTTTTCCACATTTTTTACTATTTCAGTTATAAGATCCAATGCAGAGATATAGCATTTGGCCTAATTTACATGAAGATCAACAAGAAAAAAAATGATACACAGTTATCAATGTGTTTATAAGGGTCTTTAAAGGACCTAAAGAGGACATCAACTTAAACATGTACCCAGAGGTATTGCTGAGCAAGGTATGGTGTCTAGATCTAGAATTCATTGACTAGCCTAAACTTTTAACTCCAGCTGGGTAACACTGAACATCAGTTACCTGTAGGTATCTTTCTAGAAACTTTAGAATCAGAAATATGGGAGATGTTCAGTTATCCCAAACACTTTGAAACGTGACATGGTTGGACAGATACTTGATGAGAGAATAATATATATGTGGGATTTTTTACATTACCTTTTCATCATGACTTTTCCAGAAATGGGTGTGAAGTGCCAGTATAAGGAAAAGGGATGACTGAAGTCCCTCACCAGGTTCACGAGTGCTCACAAAGCCTCTTCCTGGAGAGAGCAGGAAAAACTGGCCCTTTAAAGGCCTCACACCCTGCCCAACCCATCACGGAGCTCCCATCCAATACTGGATAGCTGGGGTCCCAGAGTTCTTGCATGTAGAGAAAGCAAGCCATAGAAGCTTCCCTCTTCTGCAGATTTCATCTTAAGCCATAGTGGTACCTATAGGCACAAATATCCACTTATATTCATAGCTGATCTCACTTTGGGGGAGCGCATGCCTATTTCATAATGACATCCCCCACTTCTTAGTAGCAATTGCCTGTGACTAATGTTCCTAAGTTAACTTGGTCAAAAAGGCCAGTGTCTTACGATATTTCATCAGAAGTCTGACTTCTGACCATGAGCATTTTCTTCAAAGATAAAACACAAAGTTATAAGTAACTATCCCAGACCCAGAGGAACACAGAATTTCTATCAAGCCTATCTTTTGTTGGAATAGAATCTGTCCTTGAAAAACTAATAATGGTCTTAGAACTTTCCCCACTTCTAACAGCATAGGTAAAATAATCCCGCTTCAGCTGTTCAAAAGCTCAAGTGTTTCCAGTAGATGAAATAAAACCCTCCTTGTTTTATGTGCTCATGGGGCACTCTGACCAGCCCTGAGATTTCAAGGAGACAATGCCTGGAGGTTCACGAACAGTACCCAAGGCAAACAATAGGATTAGTGGCACAGAATTAACAGGTTCCCCACTAACGGTAAATGGGAAAGTTGTTCACATAGCTGTGGATGCTGGTTTGGAAGCTCACCTCAAGTATTCCAGGTTACAAAAACACTTTATGAGGAAGTGACAGGACATAAACAGAAAGATCCAACTTTCCCATCCTTTGCCAAAGTGATCAAGTTCAAAATCAGCGAACCCTGATTACTCAGAACAAATGTTTCTATATAATTTGGACTTATTTTAGAAAGACAAGACTGAAATATCCTTGGGGAGTCTGGATCTCAAGGACTCAGGATCTTTGAGTATTTGAGAGTCAAAGACCTAGAAAACTAGGAGTGACTTCCTGTACTATGGAGTGAAGCGGCCACCATATGGGTTTAACTTGAATTATGGAACATCTAGATGGAACTTCCATTGTCACCTTAGTAAGGCACTCTATTAGAGGGACCTCAGAAGGAAATCTTTCAGATTAAACCACCAAGAGGAGGAGCCTGCCTTCTTGCTTGGGCAAGAGGCAGATGAAAAAGACAGATTTCATCCAGAAGAGCTGGAGGCATGTGACTTAGGCAGACTCCTTGATGATCTTCGCGTGACTGAATAGCAGGACCTTTGTCCAACAGGGCCGCTTGCTCCTGCGCCCCAAAGAAAAATGGATACATTTTCATGACAAGGATTTCCCTCAGTTAAGACTTCCAGGAAACCTTAACTGGTGATGGCTCAATCTGAGAAAAGCCATCTACTTACACAACCTGCCTGTATAAATACTAAGAAGGGGTTCTTTCCTAAGCCATCAGACA
The DNA here is from genome assembly GCA_029783875.1 of Phataginus tricuspis. NCBI lineage: Eukaryota > Metazoa > Chordata > Mammalia > Pholidota > Manidae > Phataginus > Phataginus tricuspis. Next base: position 85,694,842 of record JAQQAC010002594.1, read on the forward strand.
CAGACAACATCTTAGCTCTCAGATTTCAGTATCTTCTTCCTGTTCTTTTTCCTTTTGAATGAGGTTAAGATGATAGGAGGTATGGGAAGGATACTGGTATCCAATCAGGCTTGTAATCAATATTCCCTGTATATCCAATGTAGAGAGGAAGCTGACCAGGGATAAGTCAGAGCTAGAGACCATTACAGGAGATCTAGGATGTGGGAGGTCCAAGTTAATTTGTGAGGGTAAATGAACATCTGGAAAATATGGACAAGAGGTAACATTAGCATCAGCCCAGCCCAAATAGACCCTATTTTGGCTGCCATTTAACTCCTTTGAGAGCCCCGTCATTGTGTGCCACCTGATTGCCGTAAAGCACACAGGTCTAGAGAGTGGAAATCTTTGTAAACTGAGTTGAATTTGGAGCATCAAGTCTCAACCATGGTGGACTCTGTACCACTGGCAATCAAGAGGCCTCAATAAACATCCTGGCAAATCCTAAGAACTTCAAAAGAATATGCCATTTAGTTAAAAACGGAATGAAGCTTGGGTTTTGAAATGTTGAAGAAGTCATTTCTCTAGAGGAAGTGTGGCTATAGGGAGGCCGTATTTTAAGACAGTCCAGTACCAGGTCAAAAGAACCACTTGGCTGGCACTCATGCGACAGGAGGGGCAACCTGGACAGACGCAGAGCCCTCAGGCAGATGGACGCAGAGCTGGCTGATCCATATTCTCAGGAGGTTGTGAGGCCTGGAAAGTGGCTTCATTCAGGGTAGAAGCTGTTGCAGAAAATCACCAATAGACGCCATTGAGGTGTAATAAGATGGGTCAGATGGCTTTTGTCTGGTGTTTGATCTGAAAACATTATTTCTTCATACTCCAAACTTTTACTTTAAGGAATTCTAGTTCATGCTTGTACTAGAAGATACTTAGCTTGCAAAAGGGATGAGGGAAAGTAGCTGAAGGTAATGGCAGATGCCTATGTCCATGCCTTTCAATATTTCCTTCAAAACCAATACAGAACAAGTGAAACTACACAGAACCATATGCTGGAAATAACTTGAGGAAAGCTAGTGCCCAGACTTAGTTATTTTATAAACATCAAATGCCAGAAAGCAATCTCTCATGCTATGGTACTACTGGAAGCCTCTACAGTGAACAATAGCGAGCCCAGAGAAACAGTGGTGGAGGAGGAGGGAACTATTAAAGGTCCAAGGATGAACATAAAGCACCATCAGAACACCCACCCAAGTGAGATCATACTTAAGTGAGCTGGAATCAGAGCATTGTACTGCTCACATGCTCACATGAAGGGTCATTCTTTAAAGGTCTAGCCTCTGAAGAAGATAGCAGAGACAGGCACCATTTGACAATTGAGTAATAATGGAGAAAAAAGAATCAAACACATGTAGGGACAAAAGAGGCTCTAAATCTCCCAGTCATGGGTCTGAGGTTGAAATAGTAAGAGCACAGAAGGAAGTACAGGCTATGCAAAGGACCCCATGAAGGTCTTGAGGACCCAGATGTGGGTTGATATGATAAAGGCTGGGGTAGTGAAAGAAAAAATTGATGGACAGCCCAATAGGATCTTGTTAGAACTGTGGCACCAATTAAAGCCAGAGCAGGAGTTCCAGTCTCTGAGGTCCAGGACATGGAAGCCGGAGGCAAAGAACCCATGTCCGGCCTGTGTTCCTGCAAGACCTCCTGGGGTCCTCCACCCACACAGAAGGGACATTGGGTGTTGTGTTTGACTGGGGAAGAGGGCCAAAGTCCCCACCAGAGGCCACATGTAGAATTAGCAATTTATTGCTCCCCCATGAATGAACAACCTGTCCTGGCACTGGTGGACACAGGAGCTGAATGTTCTCTGATTTATGGCAACACTGAGCGTTTTCCCGGGACCCCTGCTATGATAGATGGCTATGAGGGTAAGGCAATTAGAGTGGAGAAAGCCCAAATCCCATTGAGGATAGGGCATTTACCCCCAAAGGAGTATACTGTGTACATTTCTCCCATCCCTGAATATATTTTGTGGGTCAATATCCTGCAGGGCCTGTGATTACAGACCACTGCAGGTGAGTTCAGACTGAGAGTACATGTGGTAAAGGAAGTTCTGAGGGCACACGCTAAGCACCAGCCTGTAGCTCTGCCTGTACCTTAGCAAATACTAAGCAGTATAAATTGCTTGGGGGGGAGACGGCTCAAGATGGCAGCATGAGTAGGGTGGTGGAAATCTCCCAAAACCATATATATTTTTGAAAATACAACAAATACAACTATTCCTAAAAGAGAGACCAGAAAATACAGTACAACAGCCAGGCTACATCTACATCTGCAAGAACTCAGCATCTCACAAAAAGGGTAAGACACGAAGCCATGACCCAGTGGGACCCAAACACCCCCCCCACCCCAACTCACCAGCAGGAGGAAAAGAATCAGAGTGGGGAGGGAGTGGAAGCACAGGACTACTAAATAACCAGCCCTGGTGATCTGCACCGGAAGCACAGACACACATTGCATGGCGTACTGGATATTAGAGGAATGGAAAAGTAAAATACGAGACAGAGACTGAAAATGGGTCCCCACAGCCAGTTCTTCTGGGACAAAAGAAAAGTGGGAGCTTTTAAAAGTCTAAAAGGGACAAGAGCTTAACAGCTGGTCAAAATCGTCCTGGCACACTCAGCCCAACAGGCTGGGAATCTTAAGGAATTTCAGGTGCCCTAACTCCCTGGGTGGTAATGCAGCTCCGAAGCCCCTCACGGCAATAAGCAGCCTGCCAATCATTACCCTCTAGTGGCACTGCAAGCAAACCAGCTGACTTGCCATTGCTGCAGAGCAGCTGGGGAGCAGCCCCACCCACAGCAACCACGCAGTCTTCTCCCAGCGTGAAGGCAACCGGGACAGACCCAGGGGCTTCCACCAGCATGCAGCTGCCCAGCACAGACAGAGGAAGCCAGAGCAAGGTCCAGAAGGCACAAAGGGGTACTGTTCTTACAGGAGAACACACCTGGCGTTTCTGAAACCCCCCGCAGTGCCCTAGGCTGTCCCGAGGGCTGCCCTGCCCGTGGCAGCTCAGGAGATTATCCCAGATACTACTCCTGCTGTGCGGATAACCAGCACAGGCAGCGGAGAAGGCCAAGGTGACCAACAAGCAGGAAGGGACTTTGTTCTCCCAGCTGACACATGTGCCACCTGCCTGCGACCACTTCTATCACCATGAAAAGGCAAAATAATCTAGTCCAGTCAAAAATCACTCAGACAATCCCAGAGAGAGGGCCTGGTGAGATAGATTTAACCAATCTTCCTGAAAAAGAATTCAAAATAAAAGTCATAACAATACTGATGGACCTACAGAGAAATACGCAAGAGCTAAGGGATCAAGTCCGGAGGGAGATAACAGAAATGAAACAATCAATAGAAGGGCTTAAGAGCAGACTGGACGAGGTATAAGAGACTATTAATGGAATAGAAATCAGAGAACAGGAATACAGAGAAGCTGAGGCAGAGAGAGATAAAAGGATCTCTAGGAATGAAAGAATAGTAAGAGAACTGTGTGACCAATCCAAACGGAACAATATTTGCTTTATAGGGGTACCAGAAGAAGAGAGAGAAAAGGGGACACAAAGTGTCTTTGAAGAAATAATTGCTGCTGGGAAGGAAATAGACTCTCAGACCATGGAAGGCCACAAATATCCCATTTACAAGGGACTCAAGGAGGGCAACATCAAGATATATAATAATTAAAATGGCAAAGATCAAGGATAAGGACAGAGTATTAAAGGCAGCCAGAGAGAGAAAAAAGACCACCTACAACGGAAAACCCATCAGGCTATCATCAGACTTCTCAACAGAAACCTTACAGGCCAGAAGAAAATGGCATGATATATTTAATGCAATGAAACAGAAGGGCCTTGAACCAAGAATACTGTATCCAGCAAGATTACCATTTAAATTTTAAGTAAGGATTAAACAATTTCCAGATAAGCAAAAGTTGAGGGAATTTGCCTCCCACAAACCACCTCTACAGGATATTTAAAAGGGATTGCTCTAAATAGAAGTACTCCTAAGGCTAAATAGATGTCACCAGAGAAAATAAAATGACAGCAAAGAAAGCAGACCAACCAAATACTAACTAAAGGCAAAAAGTAAAATCAACTATCCACAAAAGCAGTCAAACGAAACACAAAAGAGTACAGAATAAAACACCTACACATATAAAGAATGCAGGAGGAAGAATAAGAAGCGAGAGAAATAAAGAATCATCAGACTGTGTTTATAATACCGTAATAAGAGAGTAAAAGTTAGATGGTTAGATAGTAAAGAAGCTGCCCTTGAACCTTTGGTAACCACAAATCCAAAGCCTGCAATGGCAATAAGCACATATCTATCAATAATCACCTTAAATGTAAATGGGCTGAATGCACCAATCAAAAGACACAGAGTAATAGAATGGATAAAAAAGCAAGACATATCCATATGCTGCCCACAAGAGACTCACCTCAAACCCAAAGACATACACAGACTAAAAGTGAAGGGATGGAAAAAGATATTTCATGCAAACAACAAGGAGAAAAAAGCAGGTACTTGTATCAGACAAAATAGACTTCAAAACGAAGAAAGTAACCAGAGATAAAGAAGGACATTACATAATGATAAAAGGGGTCAGTCCAACAAGAGGATATAACCATTATAAATACATATACATCCAACACAGGAGCACTGACATCTGGGAAACAAATACTAACAGAACTAAAGGAGGAAATAGAATGCAGTGCATTCATTTTAGGAGACTTCAACACACCACTCACTCCAAAGGACATATCAACCAGACAGAAAATAAGTAAGGACACAGAGGCACTGAACAACACACTAGAACAGATGGACCTAACAGACATCTACAAAACTCTGCACCCAAAAGCAGCAGGATACACCTTCTTCTCAAGTGCACATGGAACATTTTCCAGAATAGTCCACATATTAGGCCACAAAAAGAGCCTCAATAAATTCAAAAAGATTGAAATTCTACCAACCAACTTCTCAGATCACAAATGTATAAAACTAGAAATAAATTGTACAAACAAAACAAAAAGGCTCACAAACACATGGAGGCTTCACAACATGCTCCTAAATAATCAATGGATTAATGACCAAATTAAAACAGATATCAGGCAATATATGGAAATTCATGACAACAAGAGCACAATGCCCCAACTTCTGTGGGACGCAGCAAGGGCAGTTCTAAGAGGAAAGTATATAGCAATCCAGGCCTATTTAAAGAAGGAAGAACAATCCAAAAGGAATAGTCTAAAGTCACAATTATTGAAACTGGAAAAAGAAGAACAAATGAGGTGCAAAGTCTGCAGAAGGAGGGATATAATAAAGATCAGAGAAGAAATAAATAAAATTGAGAAGAATAAACCAATAGAAAAAAATCAATGAAACCAAGACCTGGTTCTTTGAGAAAATAAACAAAATAGATAAACCCTAGCCAGACTTATTAAGAGAAAAAGAGAATCTACACACATAAACAGAATCAGAAATGAGAAAGGAAAAATCATGATGGACACCACAGAAATACAAAGAATTATAAGAGAATACTATGAAAATCTATATGTTAACAGGCTGGATAACCTAGAAGAAATGGACAACTTTCTAGAAAAATATACCCTTCCAAGACTGACCAAGCAATAAACAGAAAATCTAAACAGACCAATTACCAGCAATGAAATTGACTCGGTAATCAAAAAACTACCCAAGAACAAAACCCCGACCCAGATGAATTCACTGCTGAATTTTATCAGATATATAGAGAAGACATAATACCCATTCTCCTTAAAGTTTTCCAAAACATAGAAGAGGAGGGAATACTTCCAAATTCATTCTATGAAGCCAGCATCACTCTAATACCAAAACCACGCAAAAACACAACAAAAAAAGAAAATTACAGGCCAATATCCCTGATGAACATAGATGCAAAAATACTCAACAAAATACTAGCTAATTGAATTCAAAAATACATCAAGAGGATCATACACCATAATCAAGTGGGATTCATCTCAGGGATGCAAGGACAGTACAACATTCGAAAATCCATCAACATCATCCACCACATCGACAAAAAGAAGGACAAAAACCACATGATCATCTCCAAAGATGCTGAAAAAGTATTTGACAAAATTCAACATCCATTCATGATAAAAACTCACAACAAAATGAATATAGAGGGAAAGTACCTCAACATAATAAAGGCCATATATGACAAACCCACAGCCAACATCATACTTAACAGCAAGAAGCTGAAAGCTTTTAACCTAAGATCAGGAACAAGACAGGGATGCCCACTCTCCCCACTTTTATTCAACATAGTACTGGAGGTCCTAGCCATGGCAATCAGACAATACAAAGAAATACAAGGCATCCAGATTGGTAAAGAAGAAGTCAAACTGTCACTATTTGCAGATGACATTATATTATACATAAAAAACCTGAAGACTCGACTCCAACACTACTAGAACTAATATCTGAATTCAGCAAAGTTGCAGGATACAAAATGAATACACAGAAATCTGTTGCTTTCTTATACACTAACAATGAATGAGCAGAAAGAGAAATCAGGAAAACAATTCCATTCACAGTTGCATCAAAAAGAATAAAATACCTAGGAATAAACCTAACCAAGGAAGTGAAAACTTCAAGACACTCTTAAAAGAAATTAAAGAGGACACTAACAAGTGTAAATTCATCCTATGCTCTTGGGTAGGAAGAATTAATATTGTCAAAATGGCCATCTTACCTAAAGCAATCTACAGATTCAATGCAATCCCTATCAAAATACCAACAGCATTCTTCAATGAACTGGAACAAATAGTTCTAAAATTCATATGGAACCACAAAAGACCCCATATAGCCAAAGAAATCCTGAGAAGGAAAAATAAAGCAGGGGGATCTCGCTTCCCAACTTCAAGCTCTACTACAAAGCCACAGTAATCAAGACAATTTGGTACTGGCACAAGAACAGACCCATAGACCAGTGGAACAGAACAGAGAGTCCAGATATTAACCCAAACATATATGGTCAATTAATACATGATAAAGGAGTCATGGATATACAATGTGGAAATGACAACCTCTACAACAGCTGGTGTTGGCAAAACTGGACAGCTGCATGTAAGAGGATGAAACTGGATCTTGTCTAACCCCATATACAAAAGTAAATTTGAAATGGATCAAAGATCTGAATGTAAGTCATGAAACCATAAAACTCTTAGAAAAAAACAGGCAAAAATCTCTTAGACATAAACATGAGCAAATTCTTCATGAACATATCTCCCTGAGCAAGGGAAACAAAAGCAAAAATGAACAAGTGGGATTATATCATGCTGAAAAGTTTCTGTACAGCAAAGGACACCATCAGTAGAACAAAAAGGCATCCTACAGAATGGGAGAATATATTCATAAATGACATATCCAAAAAAGGGTTGACATCCAAAATATATAAAGAGCTCATGCACCTCAATAAACAAAACCCCTATGTTTATTGCAGCACTATTTACAATAGCCAAGAAATGGAAGCAACCTAAGTGCCCATCAGTAGATGAATGGATTAAGAAGATGTGGTACATATACACAATGGAATATTACTCAGCCATAAGAAAAAAACAAATCCTACCATTTGCAACAACATGGATGGAGCTGGAGGGTATTATGCTCATTGAAATAAGCCAGGCCGAAAAAGACAAGTATCAATGATCTCACTCATATGTGGAGTATAAGAACAAAGAAAAAAAAAAACTGAAGGAACAAAACAGCAGCAGACTCACAGAACCCAAGAACGGACTAATAGTTACCAAAGGGAAAGGGACTAGGGAAGAAGGGCGGGAAGGGAGGGATAAGAGGGTAAAAGGGGCATTACGATTAGCAGACATAGGGTGGGGGGGCACGGAGAGGACTGTACAGCTCAGAGAAGACAAGTAGTGATTCTCATCTCACTACACTGATGGACAGTGACTGTAATAGGGTTGGTGGGGGGGACCTGATGAAGGGGGTAGTTTAATCATCACAATATTGCTCATGTAATTGTAGGTTAATGATACTAAAATAAAATAAATTGTAAAAAAATAAATAAAAAAATAAGCATCAATAAAAAAAAAATGGGCAGAGGATCTGAACCGACACTTCTCCAAAAAAGAAATTCAGATGGCCAACAGGCACATGAAAAGATGCTCCACATCGCTAATCATCAGAGAAATGCAAATTAAACCACAATGAGATATCACCTCACACCAGTTAGGATGGCCACCATCCAAAAGACAGCCAACAACAAATGCTGGCAAGGATGTGAAAAAGGCAAACTCTCCCACACTGCTGGTGGGAACGTTACCACAAAAGCAGTATGGAGGTTCCTCAAAAAAGTCAAAATAGAAATACCATTTGACCCAGGAATTCCAACCCTAGGAATTTACCCTGAGAATGCAGCAGCCCGGTTTGAAAAAGACAGATGCACCCCTATGTTTATTGCAGCACTATTTACAATAGCCAAGAAATGGAAGCCACCTAAGTGTCCATCAGTAGATGAATGGATAAAGAAAATGTGGTACATATACACAATGGAAAATTATTCAGCCATAAGAGGAAAACAAATCCTACCATTTGCAACAACATGGATGGAGCTGGAGGGTATTATGCTCAGTGAAATAAGCCAGGTGGAAAAAGACAAGTATCAAATGATTTCACTCATGTGGAGTATAAGAACAAAGGAAAAACTGAAGGAACAAAACAGCAGCTGACTCACAGAACCCAAGAATGGACTAACAGTTACGAAAGGGAAAGGGACTGGGGAGGATGGGTGGGAATGGATGGATAAGGGGGAAAAAGGGGCATTACAATTAGCACACATAATGTTTAAGGGGGGGCACGGGGAAGGCAGTATAACACAGAGAAGACAAGTAATGATTCTACAGCATCTCACTATGTTGATGGACAGTAACTGTAATGGGGTATGTGGGGGAGACTTGATAATGGGTGGGAGTCTAGTAACCATAATATTGCTCATGTAATTGTAGATTAATGATACCAAAATAAAATAATAAAATAAAATAAAAAATAAAATAAATTGCCTGGGGAACACAAGGAAATTGGACAAATGCTACAGGAGTTGGAGAAGGTGGACACCAGAAAGCCCATTCATAGTCTTTCTAATTCCCCATTGTGGCCAGTGAGAAAGCCAGGTGACTCCTGGTGTATGACTGTGGATTACAGGGACTGAATAAAGTCAGACCCCCTTTGCATGCTGCTGTCCTTTCTATAGCAGCCCTTATGAACACCCTCGGTCATGAACTAAGTATGTATCGTTATGTTGTGGACCTTGCTAATGCTTTCTTCTCTATTGACATAGCACAGGATAGTCAGAAACAGTTTGCCTTCACATAGGAAGGCTGGCAGTGGACATTCACTGTCCCTCCACAGGGATACCTCCACCATCCCACCATTTATCATGGACTTGTAGCCCAGGACTTGGCCACATGGAAGAAACTGCAAATGGTATGGCTATATCACTACATTGATGATATTACACTCACACCTGATTCTCTTGTAGATTTAGAAGGGGAAGTTCCTAGACTGCTGCAACATCTACAGGAGAGAAAATGGGTATGAACAGCACCAAGGTTCAGGGACCTGAACCTGGTGACCTGGTTTGTCAGTAAAGTTCTTGGAGATTATCTGGTTGCGTAAAACTAAAGTTATCCCAGAAGTGGTCATAAACAAGGTCCAGGCTTTTCCTACCCCTACCACTGTGGCAGTCTTACAAGAGCTTTTGGGTCTTTTGGACTACTGAAGAGTGTTTATCCTGCACTTAGAACAAATTATGAAGCCCTTATACCAGTTGGTACAAAAGGACATCAGGTGGGACTTGGAAGAAATATGTAGAGCTTTTACTGCTGCTAACCCAGCAGTCAAGGCTCTACAGTCCTTGAGTGTAATGGACTCATCAAGGCCCTGTAAGCTAGATGTTCATGTAACCAGATGGTTATGGATGGGGCCTTTAGCAGTGGCTTAAACAGATGCCCTAACCTATTGGATTCTGGCCACAACTATGGAAAGAACCAGAGGTCTGATACACCTTGATAGAGAAGCAACTGGCTTCTGTGTACCATGTCTTGCTGGCTATGGAGTTCATCACCAGAGCAGCTTTGACCAAGGTAATAACCACCTATCCCATCACAGGGTGGGTGCAAGACTGGACCCAAAGGCCATGGAGTGGCATGGCACAGACACCTACACTGGCCAAATGGGGCACATGCATACAGCAGCATAGTGCCCTCTCCAATAGCCCTTTAAGTGGAGAACTCCAGTGCTTATTGGGGCAAGTGATATATACCAGTAAAAAGCAGGAAGAACTTGCTTCTGAGCCATTGGTAGTAGACAGTCCTTAACAACAGGGAAAAGCCCCTGTACCTGAAGATGCTTGGTATACAGATGGCTCGAATCATGGGCAGCCCCCAAAGTGGAGGGCTGTGGCTTTCCATTGTAAAACTGAGACAATATGGATGGAGGACAGAGAGGGGAGGAGCAGTCAATGGGCTGAGTTGCAGGCAGTATGGCTTGTGATCACCCAGGAGCCCTCTCCTATAGTCTTCTGTACCGACAGCTGGGCCATCTATTGGGGTTTGACTCTGTGGCTACTGACATAGTACCATGTCAGCTGGATGGTTGGTCAATGGCCCCTTTGGGGGCAAGAGTTGTGGCAAGACCTATGGGCCTCTGGTCAGACTAAGGCAGTTACTGTATATCATGTGACTGGACATTTGCCTTTGACATCCCCAGGGAATAATGAAGCAGGCACAATAGCCCAGGTGCATTGACTAGAAGGAAGCCTGCCTCTGATGTAGCCCAATGGTTACATCAACATTTGTTGCACATGGAGCAAAAGACAATGTGGGCTTTAGCCCCTCAGTGGGGCTTGCTGTTGACCTTTGAAGAAATCAGCAGAACCCAGAAGGAATGCCTTGTGCATTCTAAGAGGGACTTACAACATGGGACAATAGTAAAGGGGCCGATACCACTTGTCAGGTGGCAGATAGAGTATATTGGGCCTCTGTCCATATCAGAAGGATACTGGTATGTCATGACTTGTGTGGACACAGCTACTGGACTATTGGTTGCTTTTCCTGCACATCGTGCAGATCAGCAAAGGACCAAAAGGGGCCTGGAGCATCTCTTTGCAGCCTCTGGCTGGTCGCAGGTGATTGAGAGTGATCAAGGCATCCAAATTACTGGACATGCATTACAAGAATGGGTGCAGCAATTCTGGTGGAAGTTTCATATACCATATAACCCTACCAGGGAAGGCATAATAGAGAAGTACAATGGTTTTTTGAACTCTGGCCTAAAGTCAGACACCAATAGTCTTTGGGGATGATCAGTTCACTTATGAACAGTGCTACAGCATTTGAATGAGAAGCCCCAAAAAGGAGCCTTGAGCTCTGTGGACATGCTAACATACATTGCTGCCTCTTCTATAGAACTGTACATGCAACCAAAGAGGAGTTATTGCAGCCAGGATATGACCAGCAGAGCAACATCCTGCTGTCAGTCCCAATTGTATTAAACCCTGGAGACTCTGTTGAGTGGACATGGCTCTGGACATTTTGACACATGGACCAGTGATGGGGAAAAGTCCTGGAAGCTGGCCTCCTGTGTATTCCCGGAGTGACAGCAGAATGGACCCCAAATATCACGGTAGTGTGCCCAAAACATTCGGGAGGTAAGAGCATCTTACGGGGAAGTTTTGTTTTACCTTTATGGCCAATACATGTACTTCCCATAACCCTATATATTGACCCATCTGTAACTCCCACAGGGAGTGAAGTGAAGATCTGGTGTACTAGACCAGGGTGAGATCCCATTCCTGCCACTGTCCTATCATAGGACCACTCTCTTGCATTCATCCTACCTGATAGACAAATTTTGCCTTTGCTGGTGTCATTAAAACATTTATCTTATAGTGATAGGTTATTTTCTTCTACAGTCCCTGTGGCCTGGACCCACCCTTTGGCTGCATCTGCTGCATGATGATTGCTCTGAATTCCCTACGCATTCAGCTACTGACCACCTGTGGAATGGGCGAGCTATGGACTTAACCTGCATAGGACTTTGAACCTAGCTGAATCCTCTAGCTTTAGCATTATTATGATTTTATTGTTATTGTATGTTATTAATTTTGTTACGGTGCTCCAGTTTTCTCACACAGGAGCCATTGTGGAAGATGGGGAGCAAGCAGATTGTGAGGCAAGGTTTCTGGAGGGGTGGAGGCTGTGAGTAAAATTGCAATATTTCCAGAATCTCTTGCCTGGCCTTAGTGCATCTCCATATAAACAGGTGTTTCCAAGGGGTGGAGAGAACTAGTCCATCTCCGTATCAATAGGTGATTAGGTGGGGGAGTGAGGGCATATCTAGACCAGAGATGTGGGGTGGGGTCCCTTTTTGCAGCCAATTTTGGAGAGACATGGGTGAGCAGAAGCAGACAACTGCTTGTAAGCAATAAACAAGTTTCTCCCACTTTATTTCTCCCTTTGGCTGATTTCAGTTTCAAAGGTAATTTGCCCCAGGCTTGGAAAATATTTTCCCCCCAGAGTTACAAGTTATAAGTGGCAACAGGAAAAAATGCCCTGTAGATGCTATGAAATGTTCCAATATGAAAACACAGGTTCTTCAAGGTCTGAAACATGGCCAAGCCATGCACTAGAGAAATGTTTTGTAAAACAAGTTCTAGCATGCAACTGGGCCATGGTAAAGAGGACATGCCCTGTCATAGAGCATCATGAGACCATGTAGCCACAGATGCCAACTAGTAGCTGGGTTCTATCAGACCCACTAAGGCATATGGCTGGATGAGCCCAGCAACAATCCATCCTGCTTTGGAAGTAGTGCATATGGGACTGAGCATGAGAAGAACACAAGTGATCTTACACCTGCTTACATCTGATCAGATATAGCAGACCCCCATGGCCCTACTATTACACCAGCACCCCCTCCCTTAGTTCACCCTTTATCCAAATGTATGATCCATTACAGATAACTGAAGGAGAAAAATCAGCTGAATGTACAAATGAGTCATCCTAGTATGTGGGTACAAGCCTAAAGGGGGCCTGCTGCTCCAGACCCTCATTCAGGAGTTGGGTCTTGAAGGACCTTGACAAGGAAAAGTCATCCCAATGAACAGTACTTCCAGAAACATACTTAGTCATCTGCCTTGTGTAGAAAGAGATGTGGCCCAAGGTTAGAATATATATGAATTCACAGACTGTGGAAAATAGCCTGCTGGCTGGGCAAAGACATGAAAGGAAAAAGACTGGAAGATTGGGGCAAGGAGGCCAGGGGCGGAGGGTAGGTGGATGGACATACACGAGTGGGAAGATCTTTGCATCATGTTAAGGCCCTCCAAAAGAACCTAAGTCACAGAAAAGACCTAACAACCAAGTGGACAGACCAACTTTGCCAGTGTCATCCAGCCCTTATTCATGTGTTAGTCATACTAGCAGCATGAGGTTGCCATGGCTACAGAGATAGTTGCTGCTTGTGGGCACAATGGCAGGGGATTCCACTTGACAAGTTTGATCCAGCCATTATCACTTCTGAATATCTAACTTGCCAGCAATAATGATCAGTGCTGAGCCCCCAGTGTTCCATGTTTCTCATGATAGCAAGCCAACTGGCCACTCGGTAGCAAGTTGACTACAGTGTGCTCCTTGGAAGGGCCAATGTTTGGTTCTCGGGCAAATAGACATTCCTAGTATATGAATTTCCTGCCCTAGGTACTTAGCACTCAACAGAGGGCTTAGAGCATTTGATACACTAATACGGCATCCTATGTCACTGACTAAGGCACCCGTTTCACAGGGAAGAAGGGTTCGGCATGGGCCATAACCATGGAATTCACTGCTGCATCACATGCTACACCACTAGTTAGCTGCTGACTCAGAACCTGAACAATGCTTCTAATGTGCCTTTGGCAGGCCATCTCAGAGGTGATGCTCTAAGGATGGGATGCCATCCTCCAGGATGAAGCCTACATTTTAATTTAAAATGCGTCACTGCAACCAAAGGGCAAATGCAGGAGTAGCTCCTCGTGCCATCACTCCCAATGACCCACTTGAGGAATATGTGCTTTCCATTCATGCAAACTTAGGGACCAGGAACTGTATCCCTGCAAAGCTCAGAAGGAGAATATTGCCAAGGGACATTTTAGGTTCCTTGTATCCTGGGACCAACAGGCAAGAAGAGTCACCATCTTGTCATAGGTGTGATGTAGGGCTACTGAGCCACCACTGGCACTAGGAGGAATGTCTGGCACACAGGTAACCCACCTGGGCACTTTGTACTCCTTTCCCAACTGTGATAAGTGAACAAATGCAGCAAGCAGCCTCAGCAAGAAGGAAATGGTGACCAGGGGCTCAGATCTTCCAGGGATGAGAGTCTAAAGTATGCCACCTATAAGCCCACTAGATGTAGCTGAGGGGCATGGGAACAAGATAAGATGGTGGAAGAGGTAAATGATGGAGTTACCATCGAGAGATGGTGAGCACTGGCCACAACCCTGAGACCTGCTAGAGCAACACAGACTAGTTTATCCTACTAACCTTGTTCTTCCGAAGCTTCTCAGGAAGGAGACCCATCTGAATCTCACAGGAACTACCTCTCAAATGTACATGAAGTAGATACGATCTGGCACAAAGAATGGACTGTGTTGGATAAAGACGCATCACCAGATCCCCTTTAAAGGAGTGACTTGTCCTGGCTTCTGGGAGGGCTGTCAGCCAACAGGGACAGTCTCAGCTGCAGAAATCCATCTCAGCCTAGGTCATGCCTTTCCAGTAACAGCCCATATCACCCAGTGATTGAATGGGGTGGGAGTATAAAGGCCTGGTTTTGGCCCAACACATGACAACTCTGATGGGCCATTTCAACTCCAGAACTCCCCCATAGGGTTGGCCAAGGTTGTCAGACCAACTTGCTGTTCACGATCCCTATCCAGTTCTGCTTCCACTCTGTCCCTTATACAGAAGTAGATCTTGAGGGCACTCTCTAATGCACACCCTGCATGATACCCTCTGTTGTATTGTTTCCTAGGGACCCTCAATAAGGAGCTGATAACCATGTTGCACTCTAGAGAACTTCACCTTGCCAAGTTACTGACTCTTTCTCCACTCAAAGAGATGATCCAGGAAATAGTTTATGACATGAGGGCACATATATAGAACCAGAACAATGACAATACTTGGATAAACCCAAAACTATCCCAGAAAGACACTTATTTGCTTCAGTTTACATATACTTGATGTATCATTGTGCTTTGCAGGGCTTTGGTGGACCATCATTGAGAACGTATCTAGACTATCCATGAAGAGAACACAGGACATTCTTCACTGACCATTTAGTTTGCAGATATTTCACATTTAGTTCAATGATCATGATCCCATTATCCCTTAAAAATAACTTAGGGTTTTCCAAAAGAGCATGTTACATGAATTTGCCTTTAAGAACCATGCCACTGAGCAACATCTACCCCTAAATCATAGAAATGCAACCCCCACTGCAAGACACTAGGATGTCTACAGACAGTGGATATCTGCTAATCATCCGTCTCCATTGAGTCCATCTTGGCCAGATTCATCCCCAGAGTAGGAGGTACATTTCTGGTATTAGGCTTGACGTGTCCAGCCTACTGGTCAAATCTCTCCCTAGCCCCAGTTCCAGTGAGTCTACCAATTGTACCTAGAACTTCTTATGATCATCTCAGCATCAGACTGTTACACAGGTGCCCTGGGTTTCACCTGTCCAGGAACAGAGCTAGCGCACTTCCTAGCCTCCCAGGGTTCCCTGGATCAGGAACCAGCATTGGCCCTGGATAAAGCAAAAACTGAGCTCTTCCCAGCTGAACATGGTTCAGAGCTCTTGTGAATGTCTTCTCCAGCACTTCCAAGGCAGCAGAGCCTGGTGGTGATGGAGGGCTTGACCTCCTGGAGAAAACTGTGGGAGATCTCCTCATCTATGACTCAACAAAGCCTGTGCTACATTCGGGGGTATCTCTCATGGGACATGGGCAGAAACTCTCATTTTCATTTCTGTGATGCCACTGTGGCAGGTGTTAGTGAGACATGGGCAGATAGAACTCAAGGCCCCAGACACAGGCAGATATAGCTCAAGGCCCTGGTAAGATAAAGTCACAGTCAAGTCTTTGCAGTAAACAAGAAGCCTCATCCTGGACATCTGGATAGATTCAGCCTGAGTTTCTTTCCTTTTGGTCCTAGCTTGGCCATAGCAACAGGCCCTAGCAACAACTTCCAGCCACTTGCTTTACTCTGTTTTTGTGCTTATAAACCCTATATACTGTAGCCCTAACAGCATTCTCCCTTGGGCCTCTCCCAGTTAGAGGGAGTCTTTTTCTTTCCTTTTTTACTCCTTGTTAAAACTTTTCTGGTTGCTCCATACTCCTGTCTGCTGGCTTCATTCTTTATCACCTCCAAGACACAGTCCTGGGAAAAACAGCATCTCAGCCAGTAACACCACCAGCATATCAGTGACACTCAATTTTGACTTTAAAAAAAAAGAGGTTGGAAGTTACAGACACAGTTAACTTGCACTGGTCTGTGGTAGCTCTGTGCTAATTCTAGGAGTGCCTGGATCTGTAAAACTGGGCTGGGTCAGGGTGAAAATACAGCTAGTAGCTTATAGTATTTAAAGTCCAAAACACCCCATTGAAGACACTCTGTACCAGCTGCCTGCACTTTTTGGTGATAATGCGTAGATCGAGGGTCTACGTCTAGTTTACCCAGTGACCAAAACCAGCCTGTGCAACATGACAAGTGGGGTATGAAAAACTTAGTAAACTTGGTTTCAGGGAAACTGAGGCACAAGACCTTACACATATCTTAGTGGTTTGTTATCTAGAAACAAAGTACATCCTATGCAACAGAGGATGGAGGCAGCTACACCTGGATGTCACTTTTCCCCCTTAGAAGTGTAAGGTCACTGGAGCTTCTTACGTAACACAGCAGGCAGGGATTCTGGTCATACCTAGACTCAGTCATTCATTCCATTCAAGGTCATTCTAGGACCTAGATTTCCTCAAGGCCTGGAGAGAAGGGTGAAGATGAGCAGAGCCCTTCCTACCCTGTGCTTTCTGTGTGTCGACCTTCCCACTGCGCCTCCAGCATCCTGCAATGACTCAAAGTTCTTCTGCACATAAGCCTGGCCATGTACTAAGGACACACCATGGGGACTGAGTAAACAGTCTGGGTTAATCATGTTCACGTCCAGAGCAAGGATATCTGATAAGCCCAAGTAAAATCAAGCTGCAGGAGACCACCATTTCTGACGTTGAGATAATACCCACACACAGACTAATCATTCTTGCCAATAGCTGCAAGGTGGGGTACCATATCACAGGGGGGCACGGAGGGTCCCCCAGCCCATCCATCCCTGGGAACTCTCAGTGCCCTCTTGGGCTGTCTGTATACCTCACTGCTGTGGATTTTCAGGTTACACATCACCTGCCTCTAGCCATACCCATGTAGCCTGGGAAACTGACCAGTGTCACGCATTTAGCTTTCCACACTCTCTGCAGTCTGACAATGAGGCCCTTGTGGAAGAGGCTATTCAATAACGAGCTGACAGGCCGAGGCCACCTCCCTCATCTCCTTCCGGTCCATACAACAGTTAGGAGGCGGAACCATTAGATGCCACGCTCCTCAAAGGATCACATCCTCTTGGCAGCTTGCTGGGCAATGATCAAGACAAAGGGGTGGAGGGTCATCGACCTTTGAGGCTATGAGCCTACTTTGAGAATTTAGGTTTCTGCCCAACCATCCCTGGGAATAATGGACAGTCTTTATCTGGTTGGCACACCCACTAGCTAGCAGTCCAACCAGAAGTGGCTCTAGGGGATTCAGAATCAATACTGGTTACATTTTATGAAAATGCTAAATGGGTCCTCTTGCACCAGGCCCTTCCCAGCCAAAGGTGTAAGTTGATTGGGAGGAAATGAGAAGCTGAAGCTGCTAAAATGGGACACACTGATTCTGTGACAGTGCAAGGAGAGCAAAAACCCAGGCTCCTGGTAGGTCACCACTGCAGACCCTGGGAGGTGCAGGGAAGGGGCAGCCATGGTGTTCATCTTTCAGGACAGCTTCTGGAACCTTCTTCAACAAGGAATACACCCAGTACAGTTCTTCCAGACTGCTGTAAGCACTATGAATATAACCAACCACCGAGTCTAGCATCCCCTGCCAGAAGCTCTAACCACAAGACAGCAGGGGATGGCCCCAGCTGTGGAGCCTTCCACAGAAAGACACTTCCAGGTGCCACCTGCACCTCCATTCTCAGTCACTCAACGGGAAAATGAACTAGGAATGGAGTCAGTTGCCAGGCCGGGACCCTGAAGCTAACTAGGTGGTGGGAGGCCTAGTGGGGGGCCACATGGGGATATGGTCACACTATGCTTCCCAACTAGTATTTCCCACCTGCCAGGGGGCAGTGCAGAACTGTGAACAATGTTTCTAGGGGCACATGCATGGGCTCAGTATTCTAGTTCTTGTATAAAAGGCAGACATTCACTTGCTTCCTTTGTGAAAACACCAATTTGCCCCCAAAAGAAAAAATACTGGCCTTTTCCAGAGTCCCATGTTTCAGTATTCTTTGAAGGAGAGAAATTATAGGGCAGTGTTACAAAAGAGTCACCCGTTCTGAGCTCTAACAGCAGATATCTATGCAAGAGTGTAAGCAACATGGAAGTTCCCATGGCCAGGATTGCTGGCCTGACCCTGACCTACTTGCCCAGTTGGCACATGCTGTGCCACCTCAGGACTCCTCACAGTGTGCATGCACCATGAGCTCATGCCTGTCTATTGAGCATGTGCAGACTTGTGTAATACTTGGCTTACACATATTGGCAATGAGCCATTATTGTCTGTGTTGCTCTATAAAGACCTCTGCCCAGATTGTGGATTGCAGACTCACTGCATGCGGATGCAGCAGATGTAATCTAAGCACTCCACCAGCTGCAGGGAGAATAAAGCTGGGTATAAATCCTTTTCCCAATGCTCTGTTGTCACTTTTCAGTCTTGCTAAATCCAGGGTGAGCTTGCCAGGAGTTGAAATCCTCCAGTGCTAGAAACAGCCATCTCTAAGGTAGAGTGGTTGCACATTCTACACGTTCTTTGGTCAGTACCTGCCCTGATGCCCACCTAAGAGCACAGGAATGGAAATTCCTGGGGAAGATTAGGATTGGTAGTTAGCAACTGACTAGAGAACGTGTGATCAGGGGAACAATTTAAAAAGATGTTTGGCCAATAGAACCATCCCTTGGAATGATGCATGTTCTTTTGTCTGATGTAAGTGGTATAGCTGAATCTCTATCAAGGGGGGAGAAGCATGCTCTTACTTTATTCCTTCCTCCTTCCTGGCTGGAGCCTCAGGCCATTTTGGATCAGGAAGGAACTTGGCAATAAAAATCCACCCACAGTTAAGCTACAAAATAGTAGAAGATGGGGGTCTCTTATTGTGGAATGCTGTACTCACCTTGTAGACAGACCTCTTGGATAGACAGAAATAAAGTTCTATCTTTAAGAAAAAGATGCCATTGTACAATCTGAATTAGGATTGAAAGTCTTTTCATCCATGATGAAGTTGGTGGAAAATGGGAAGATTTCTGTAATTGAGTAAAAGAGGTCTAATACTTTTAAAGGCAGAACAGAGCACCACCTGGATGGGTACAATCTGATGCATGTGTATGGGTAGGGGAGATGTCTCCCCCTCTACAAGTATGAACCACCCAAGGCCCTAAATGGATTCAGGTTTTTTGTGTGTTTGTTTTTAAATAAATCTTACTGCTGTAGCCAACTATGGAAATAAGCAGTCTTAAAGTTACCAAAATGGAGAGATTGGTGTCTCAAGCCACAGTGCATGCTGCAAAGTGTCATGTCTGAGGTCTTTCCCAATGTGGGTACAGAGTTTGGCATCTGTCACCTGCACGTCTTCCAGAACATGTGCCAATGTTTAAGGCAAACAGTTTGGACTAATAAATGGAAAGATTCCAATGACATTTAAGTTTCTCTGATATTTGACTATAAAATGGTCCTGGCTCTAAGCCACAACCACCTGAGAGAAGAGTTCTTCCTAGACTTCCAGCATGGACATAAACTTTAACCCAGGACCTCATATTGGCTATACATTTTGAAGGGTGTGTTTAGTAACCACCAGCCCTGCTAGAAGCTGCAGAAATATGCTCTTAGCCTTGAAGTATCATGGCCTATAAGGGTCTGTTCATCTGCAGAGGCAGCCACGTGCCTGGGCAGTTCCCAGAGCCCTTGTTCCTCATGGACATTGGCAGAGGAGGACACAGAGGCTTTCAGGCTCACTCATCACCCACTGGGGTCCAGGTTCACTGGGGCTATGATGGGAGATGATTCAGAACCCCCTACATACCTAGCATCCTGGAGTTCAGTCCAGTGTCCCATAAAGACCAAATGAAAATATAGCAGCTTCTCTATAAAGCCTGTAGCTCAACTACCCAGATTCTCCCAAAAATGTGGCAATATGCCAACAGCTGATGACCCTGAATTCCATCCTAGGAGGAAGAGAACAAAGGGGAGTTATCATACACTGAAAATTCATTTTGCTCATTCCTTTGAAGGGCTTTGAGTTGATATCTACCTGTTCTATGGATGTTAGTTGTAAACAGTGCTTAGAAATCTATCCAGTGGAATTTCTCACATTCCCACCAGCACCCCCTTGGGGAGAATTGGTGGGGCAGAGGAGTCCAGCTACAGCCACGGGCTGAGATCACACATCACCCTTCCTTGAGTGTCTCCAGGGAGAACCTCACTGATTCCTCCTGGGTATCATCACCCACCCCTAGAGGAAAGCATCAAATCAGCCTCTTGAGTTGGCCAGAGGTCTTCCTCCCTTTCAGCACAGAAATGGCCTCACATCTGGGAAAAAACAACATACTTTTTTATAGAGAAACAGGGATCTGATCATGGAAGATGTCACCATTTCCAACCAGAATAAGGACCCAGCTTCTTCTGGTGACAAGAACTTAGGAACTGGAGAAAACATAACTTAGTGATGTTATCTGACCCATGTTTTCTCCTCAATTCTCTTCAACAGATAGACACTCTGAAGACCCAGATTTGAGAGAGTCAGTTTAATGTAACAATTGCTAGTTATATGGAAAAGCTAGCTCATGAGCATGTTAGAGCCTGGCTGGCTGAAGTGTATGATGTATGACCAAATAAGAGGTCCAGGAGAAGTTGTACTTTTTAAGAAAAAGTTAGTCTTAAAATATCAAGTAGTCAAAAAAGGTTAGAACTGTAAATTTTTAGGATTATACTTTTAAGAAGCCAGGTGGATCCTATAGTCTCCTACCTGGTCAATTCCTGCTCCAACTTAAGATTCACACAGTTCTGCTCCCCTAAAAATGTTCTCATGCCCGTGTGCATATTATTTGCATCCCTAGCCCACAGCCTGTGTTACCTTCCTAATATCCTAGAAGGTTGTGTCTGACAACTCAGCCTTGGGCTTCCTCAGAGTAGAGGAGCTAATGCCTCCTTCCTACAGGCTCAGGCTTTAGTAAAGGCAGCCAGACCATAACGGTTAAATTCACAGAACTCTTTATCCTCAAAGAATTAGGCATGTGTGAAACTGAAGGATTGAGACAGGAGCTGAGATTTATTTCAGGAAAGTTTGAGAGGGATGGTAGAGAAACAAAGAAACTTTAAAGGTGCCTGGACAGGTGATGACTGTTTGAAGCTTACTGAAGGACCCACCCAAAGAAGGCAGAGCCACTCTCTTTTTATTCCATTTTGTACTGAAGGCTTAAACCCTCAGACATACTCTACTAGGCACTAAAGTCTCCCATCTCCCTTTCCCAGAGATCAAAGGAAGAATATGGAGGTGGGTAGAGGGTCCCTTCTGGCCCAGGTTCTTTCAGGGAATAAGGAAGTGGATAATCAGGTTCACTTTCCAGGTATTTCCATCAGTGAATCTTTCAGAAAGGCTTCTATCAAGTCTCTGGTGCCTAGAACTGTCTAGAGACAACTGGGAACTGATACCAGCCAGGGCTGGGCAACATTTCACATCAATGAATCCCAAAGAGACACAGGGTACACTGATTGCAGCTGAGAGGAAAATATCTAAGCTAAAATCTACAATGAAGTTTGGTGTTAGAGGAACAGCCATAAATTCAGGTTCCAATTTAGAGTTCCCTAGGATACAAACACATTCTCACATGCTTCCCATATTAGCCCATAGACATCAAAACTCTGGTGTGGTAACAGAAGTTATGGGGATGTATCTACTCCCAAGATTTGACATCTGGCCCAAGTAACAAAGATGCAACTCACGGGAAGCCTGGCATAAGCTGTCCAACTCCTGACATTAGGGGACAGATTCCCAGGATCAGAACAGGGGACCATGCAGTGCAGCCTGCATGGTGGCCATGAGGACAATATGAGTTAAAGGGATAAAGCCCATGTTATCAGAAAGCCATGCTGGTTGTCTGACAAGACTTTAAAGAACACAGGTCAGATGTATGCACAAAAGCTGTACAACATCTGTAAAACCAACCCACTCTCCCACAGTCCTAGGTGAGTATTTACTTCAGTCTTCTGCTTACTTCTACAGAATATTGACTATCATCCTAGGGTCTCACTGGTCCCCCAATTAGTGGTAGTATTCTTCCTTTAGTCTCAGTGCTGACCTCGCTGCCTGCCTTCAGAACAAGATGTCCTTCCTCCCTGAGGCATGTGGTCCCCACAAACCCACAGATGCTCATGAACCACAATTCTGCAGGCAGTAATCCACCTCTTAGCTCAGATCATCCTTGAGGTTTGAGCAACTTGGTCTCCCACACGTCCAGCCCTAGGGTCTAAGCATATAAGACCTGGGAGAAAACCCTATTCAGGGTAACTGTTGGTCAGCCAAAAGCACTGACTTGGTCAATGAACAGGACCTAACACAAGAAGTGGCCAGGAGAACCCAGGCATTCATCAAAGTGAAGACTAGCCTTTGGGGCCAATTTAACCTGACCACATCCTCAGACTTCTCAATAGGACAGTAAAGTCAATGAAAGGCCACCAAGAGGCAGGATGACCCAGTACAACTGCAGATTCAACCCAGGAAAGTTAGAGAAGGAGTTATTGCCAGATGCCTTCAGATAAATTGTGCTCATTTTAGCACAAGTGAAGCAATATTGAAGCAAAAGGTCATTAAGGGTTTAGAATCTCATCACATCTGAGATGAGTGACTAAGCTCCCAGACTGCATGTTGTCTGCAATGACTCACGCCCTAACCCCCCGACTTTGGAGGCCATCCATGGAAGACACATAAAATAGATCGAGCAGCTCCTTGACAATCCAATTATTTACCTCCTGGCTTTTTGGAACAGAGATTGATTTGCCACAGACAAGTTGGAAGACGGAATTTTCCCTTCCGTCTGGTTTTGTATACCACACACATTACTATACCGATGAGGATTTGTCAGTATGACAAATACAACAAGGAAATTTGCACCAATTCTCCATCTTATAAAGATTGGCTGAAGCCTTGGAGAAACACATATATGACCATGAATTAAATATTGCAAAGTGAGAGTAAGAGTGACTCGGGCACAGAGCCCCGAGACTCAGACCTTGATGAGTTCATGTAGAATACTGCCCCATCGCAGTGGGGCGTCCCTGAACATTATTTATAGGTTTCTGTATGAATCCCTGTCAGTAGCTTCCTTGTGCAGCCATGCCCGACATTGCAAAGACACTCAGGTCCCTTCTCTCCTGACGCTATTGGCAAAGCCCAGGGTGGGGAAGACCAGGGCAGGTGTAACAGCCTAAGTTATTTCAGGATCCATTTTGAAACTCTTGCAGGGCAACATTTATTTTTCATCCTTGGAGAAACCCTCCTTGCATCATACTGAAAAGTCACCAAGCCTATGTGAAAGCGCTGGCTAACTACTGATGAAAGTCCAGACGTGGCCAGAAAAGGGACAGACAATTATTAGAAGCCTGATGAGCTAAGATCAGGGAAATTGTCCAAGAAAGTAGAGAGCCTGTTCTCTCAGGAAACTCCCCTGGCCTCTGACCAAGACTGTCCAAACTCTCCCAACTTTCTGGAATCGACGGAAACTTCAAATTCATCAGCATCTAATACCCCACCTACTGTCTGATCAGGGGAAGGACGGCTGTGGGACACCATCTAGTGCTCCTACGAAAGATCTAGCTTAGCAAGGTTCAACTGGAGGCAATTTTGCCCCCAACCAAGCTATCGTATTGCAATCTAAGGAGATGTTTCCAGCTGTCACAGTTTGTGGAAGGGTGCCAATGGCTTCAAGAGGCAGCCAGAGATGCTGCTAAAAATCCTACAGCGTGCAGCACAACCCCCCTCCCCCACCAAAGAATCATCCAGCCTAAAAAATCAATAGGACTGAGACTGATACACAGAACAAGCTGGTGCTTTTGCAAGAAAACCCAGACAATTTGCAGCCTTTGGTGTCTGCTCAGTAAAACCTTTAGGAATTTGAAATATTCATGACCTGAAAAAACAAACACCCTAAAACAAACTGTTGTCCAGAGCAAAGAGAGAAGGCATCTTCCACCTATCTCTTTGAAACTCCCCTAAAGACCTTTTCTCTGCCATGCATTGCTGCCTTCAAGAGTGAATATATGTAGACAAAGGTAAGTTCACTTTTCCTAGTTTATCTCTGGGAACACTGACCATACAGAGACCATTTGGTGACATCTAGAAAACTGTGACTAGGAAACTAACTCCTTCTCTTGGAAGCCAATATATGATGTGCTGGGTACAGAACTCAGACCCCAGGACAACCACCTCTGTGGTCCGGCCCAGGTTTCTTTTCTGTGCTAAGCTTTGTGTTCACTCTGCATCCTTTCCTCACATTAGCAGCAGAGCAGCACAGACAAGAGCTCATGTTGTGAATTCAGAGTAAGCTTCATTAGACCAAGCTACCCATGAAATTAACAATATGCCCTAGTTTCGATGGCAACTGGCAAACTGATTCTTTTCTATCATGCAGGATAACTTTCAGAAGAACACTGAGTCCTGACACTTCCACTGTGGGAGACAGCTCTGCAGCTTCCATATTCTGCTGTCCTGAAAATTCTGTAGGCAGGCCGCATGCCACAACTGAGGACACCCCAAATTGGAGCTTTGTAGGTCAACATGGATCAAAGTTACAAGACCATCATTTGAAGCAAATGAACACAAACTCAGGCTGAAAGTGTCTCCTCTGAGCCTCATAAAGTTCAAATATGTACTCGGCTGAGCCAACTGGGCCGCCTCTGGAATCTGTATTTGTCTTACTCTTGCCCATCCAGCGGATCACACCCCTGATCATCTGCTACCAATGGAGGCCATGGAGCTACGTTGCAGCAGACACTAAAAACCGGCCCTTGTGCACTTCCCAGGAGGTGGTCCTCAATAGCAACCTCAAGTCTTGTCAAGCCCTTGACTTTCTATGACAAAGAACCTCAGGCCCCTGGTGCACCTAGAATTAAAGGTAAGCCTGCTCAGTGTCTAACCTCTGTGATGCTACCCAGATCCCCTAACATATTCTCAACCTTCCTTTCAGCCCCCTCAAAAGGTCAGCTCTTACAAGCTTCTGGTGCATTAGCAACACGAATGGAAATGAGGGTGTGGGGTACCCAGGTACCAGAAGGAGCTTGTCATATTGGAGGGAGGCAGCCAAGGTGGCTACATCCAGACATACATGGGTGGCATGGGGCAGGTAACCTGACATTGTACATGGTCATGAAAATATCACATTCTGTGTGAGGTCTAGAGAGCTGGGGTGAGGAAGACAAGGTCTGTCACTGTTCCTGTGTCTTCTACAAAAGCTGCCTTCCTCAAGGAAGATTAAGATACTAACTAAAAGGTCTTGGTCAGCTATCTGGCCTCAGGACCAGTCTGCCTGGACTCCTGAAAACAAACCTGATCATAGACACTGAAGAAAAGGACATGCAAGAGGGTTGGCCTATGTTCAGCTTGGGGCCATTAGAAAGCGGGAGACTGCCTCACAATGCAGCACAATTTAATGGGGAAGAAAAGAGCTCACCCAGTGCCAGGGAACCTCAGACTGCAGCTGATGGCAGGGGAACCTGCACAGACCGCCTGCTCCACCCTGGATCCCCTTCATGAGAAATGAGCAGCAGCCTTCATTCTTCTTTCTAGATGCCAAAATCACCTAGAGTCGAGTCCAGCACATGAAGATACTCATATTGGACAGACTAAGGAAGGCGACGGAAAGGAAACCACAACCTAACCAAAAGGCCCCCCACCCCGGCCAGGTCCTTACATTCAGAGAACATCTCCAAGCATTCCCATGAGGAAGATGCACCCTGATCAAATCGGCCAGGGGTCAGCAGAGCCACGGCCAGTCCTCCAAGCTGGTACTTCATCTCCTCCCCCATCAGCTGCAGCAGCCCTCCTAGCCTCGTCCTTCTGGTTAGAACAAAGGATGGATGTATACATCCTACAAGTAAGGTCAAGGAGGCTGGAGAGAAACTTTCCATGACACCAAGCACAGAAAAACCCTATCATACAAACGACAACCAAGTCTAGAAGATGGCCTGTTTGATTAGACACGAATCTGTGTGGTACGTGCTGACACCTGAAGGCCCAAGTGAAGGTCACTGAGCCTACTCTTGGATAGTCCAGGTCACTCGCTCAGTGCAGGGAGGACTATGTACTCAGGGCAAGAATCACCAGTGACCGGTCGGCCCAACATCACCTATCCCTTCACCAGCAAGTCAGACCTTCCGAGCACGAGTATTTCATGGCCAAATATGAAGTAAGCAATAAGTGTACAGGTGTTTTCTACATACACAGAACATGGTTCCTTCCATGGGAAACATCTTTTCTGTCTCTTGCTCTGAATTACCCATGGTTCCCATGGTTGTAACCTAGACCCTGCACCAACAACTCAAGAGTTGAATTTTGTTAGTATAAAGACATCCAGTAAAGTAAGTTAAGGCCAAATAACTGCCTCGTGGACTCCACTGTACCATCTACATTTCCAGAGCCATGGAAGCTTATAGAACTGACATGGGCTATAATACGGTACATGAAGTAGCCCAGATAAGAACTCACGAAACCATGCTGGCCTGGAACCCTTCCCTGTACCTCACGTTGGCATTGCAGTATGGGGAGGGCATCCCGTGTGCTGCTGGGTGGGTCTGCGAGTGGTTGTCTACTGGCATGCAGGCTTTGAAGAAAGAACAACCTGGGAATGAAACTACCTAGTGCTTTCAAGAGACTGATATATAGAAAAGTCAGGTCATACAACCAGACCTTTTTCTGATTTCTAGCACTGCACTTTTCTGCAGAAACAGTTTTTATAAGTTGTAATGGTCAATTTGTCTAGGCTATAGTCCTGTTAGTCTCCCAAACACTAAGGTAGGTGTTTCAGTAAAGGTATTTTATACTTGTGATTGAAGTCCATATTTAGTTGGCTTTGAGAGATTTTCCTGAATACAGGGGTGGGCGGATTCAGTTGAAAGGCGTTAAGAACCAGAGGTTTCCCTGATGAAGAAATGCCACTTGTGGACTGCAACCTCCATTCCCGCCTGAGAGTTCAGGACTGCAGCTCTGAAGGGGCTGCCTCTGGATTTCAGGCATAGCGAGCAAGCTCCCACCATCACTTAAGTCAACTCCTTGTGATAAATCTCCTGATAGTCTTTTTTCTAGTGAAACACTGAATCCTACCTCACCTCATAAGGATGGTCGGAAGTCTTCTGAAGCCGGTTTTGCTCCAGGAAGGGATGGCTCAGACTCAGCCCCCAAGGTCACCTACAGAAACCGAGGCCACTGAGGCATGAACAGAACTAGTTTCTCTCACCAGCCATCAGGTGAATGCAGTATGAGCCACAGCGTGTCCCACATGAACACAGGAAGGTCAGGTTCAGGTTCAGACCCTCGAGTTGTAAGCCCCACGGGGTATGTAAAGACATGATGTTTAGCTTCAAATTTCATGACAACAATCAAGTGGTAAAAAGGATTCCTCAGTCAGAGGGGAGACTGAAGCAAATGCCAGGCTGTAAGAGCTAAACTGAGGGAATCTGCTCAAGGAGGGAGAGAGCTGGCTTCAGTGGGGGAACTATTCCGTCCTTTCTCTAAAATATTCTCTCCCACCTTCCCAAGATCATGAGAAAAATACTCAAGCACCCAGTGCTCCATTTGTGAAGGACCCACGGGAGAACAGCTGCAAGATGCCCACAGGTGCTCCCTGGGGGCCCTAGCTCAGTGGTTCTCAACCAGGGACATTTTGCTCCCCATGGAAAACATGGTTACATCTGGAGACAATTGTGAGGATGCTACTGCAGGAATAGGGAAATGCTGCTAAACACCCTAGAGCGCACAGAATAGCTCCCCACACAGAGAAGTCATCCTGCCAGAAACATCCATACTAC
Source organism: Phataginus tricuspis (assembly GCA_029783875.1). Lineage (NCBI taxonomy): Eukaryota > Metazoa > Chordata > Mammalia > Pholidota > Manidae > Phataginus > Phataginus tricuspis. Next base: position 85,723,302 of record JAQQAC010002594.1, read on the forward strand.
CGGCATTAGAAAGTTCTGACCCAGCTGGCTGCTTTGAGACTAAGTCCAAATAATGTGAAACCTCTGGATGATGCATAGCACAGGTGATACCTGCAGATTCCTGGGATTTATATTGAAGCAGCGTATGAAGAACGAAGCTCCACCTTGGTTGGTGAGCTTGTTCTCCAGGCCTGAGATAAGCCACCTTCCACCTATTCTTTCTCTTCTGCATGCATGACTAACTCAGGGCTTTAACAAAAACATTGGGATAATGGTGAGAGTTTAGGGTTTAAGCCACCTATTTCCCGCTGGGGACAATGACAATGCAGCTGCCACACTGTGACATCTTGAAAGCTATGACTGGAGACCAACCTGCCCACTCTTTGTTCTGGAGGCCAGACCTGCCAGGTTGGGTGAAAGACTCAGACCAGGACTCCAATCTCCCAATCTCCCAATCTCTGGTCCTGCGCAGGTGCCCTTTCTTTACTTCGTTTTGTATTCACTTTCTGCATTTCTTCCACAAGTAAGCAGACCAGCATGGACAAGAGCCTCACAGGTGTGCATTTAGCCTAGGCTTTGGTAGACCAAGACACCCATAAAATACACAGATCTTATCCTTACTGGCAATTGACAGTTAAGGCAATTCTTAGTACAGGATAACGTCAAGAAAACACTGGGTCCTGACACTTCAGAGGGAGAAACCCGTGCAGCCTACACAATAGATGGTGTCTTAAAAACCCTGTAGAGAGCTGCATTCAACAGCGGGAGGTGCCCAGTAGTGGAACTTCACTGGTCAACATGGACAGAGGCATCAGACTCTTGGGACAGATGAGCCACATATGTGGAATCAGGCTAAAATGTCCCAAGTCTAATAAGGTTCATAGATACTCCATACTACATGAACATGTGCTTGGTGAACAGGCATTTTTATATCTTAAGGCTTAAAGAACATGATCTTACAGCTGCCAACAGCCACGTCCCTGATCGTGGAGAAAGAAAATTAAGTACATCAAGGAAGGAAGACCAGAGGCAGAAGTTCAACCTGACCAGATGACCTCCCTCTTGAAAAAAATCAAGGGGCTCATGGAGAAGTGAGCCAAGGCTCCCAGACATTCCCTGGTGCCTTGTCTGCCCATGTGTTTTTTTGTTTTAGATTCAACATAAAAGGAAGATAAATAGGTCCAGTACAATATGTCAGAGAAACAGACCCACAGGAAATAGAGGGTACAGACAGCCACACAGTAAGTCCTGGGAGGCTCTAAGATGCATGCTCAACACTTCCAAGAGCAATATACCTTCTAACCAAGTAGCTGAAGACACAAGAACTACACAGAACCCACCTACAAAGTCACTTGACCTTCCATTCACTAAATCACTATACCTTCTAAGAGTGACTAAGGACACATTTAAGACAGGAGGGACAATAAAAATGCAATGACAATATCTTGATCAAATCTGCCAAGTCATCCCAGAAAAAAATGCCTGTTCACCAAGCACAATGATACATCAAGTATGTACTTGAGACAAGTCTTCAGGAATCCTTACTACTTTAGGATGATTCAGACTTACGAGCTGATAGATCAACACTTTGTCTTATATTTTCTAAAGGCCTAGTGAAAGGTCTGTTACCTTGTTTTCCACAAAGAGCCATCGTGCTGTGGTTCTGTACACTGGCACCCATCACCATGGATGCTGGCATGTCTTTGTCAGTGAGAATTTGTTCAACCTTCCCTACTAGTTTTAACGTGGACAGACTGGGCCCCTATATATTGTGAATCTACCAGAAACCAGGCCTTAACTAAAGCTGCGCATCCCATGGACAATCCAGCCTTGTTATCAGCTCCAGATGTGTCTCTAGAAATGTGTTCTAGATTTCCTGATATCCAATTCTTTGATCACTGTAGCACACCCTTGGATTTCATTTGCTCAAGACTGAAATGACCCACCAGCCAGTTTCAAGGCTCCCTAAAGCCTGGTTGGCAATGGATCTTCAGGAAACAGACTTGCAGAAGGGTCAGATGTTGTTTCATCTGGACAGCACAATCTAATGTAGAAGAGGGAAGTCCACCCAGTGAGATGTAATCTGAGCTCTGCACAAAGTTGTCTTTGGGCAAAACCTGAACGGCACCCATGGTGGGATCTCAGGATCCCCCTCAGGGAGGACGAGGAGAAACTTCCATTCCTCTGCCTCGAATCCCACAAGCACGTAGGACAGAGTCAGGCAGATGTGTAATTTACAGATGTGTAAATATTTGTTGACTGGAAGAAATGCAGAAATGGAAAGGAACCACCACCTTATTAAAGGTACCTTCACCCCGGCAAAGCCTCCCGGTGATCACAAGAAGCTGGCGAGCTTATCACAGAGAAGACGTAGCCTGGATATCAGCATACCTACTCTACAAATACTTCTCCTGGTAACAGCTCCCACTGGGCAGCCCAGTACATGACCTCCTCCCTCTAAGCCAGAGCCCAGGATGCACGCTTCCAGGTATACAAACAGCGTGTGCATCAGCTCCAGGAGGTCTGATGAGACACTCCACGACACCAGGCACAGAAACCCTTGACCTTGGCAAAGAGTGAAAACCAACCTGTGGTTCTTCTAATCTAGTTGAGACACTGCTTGATTAGAAATGGAGCCATTCTGATATCCTGGTTCACAAGTAAAGGTCACTGAACTCTGTTCAGGGCATGGACAGGCTCAGCATTAGTGACTTGTGGGGAAGGCATGCTCTGATTTTCCATTTATGTCAGGCCCCCAACTTACCTAGATTTTCCTGAGACTAAGTGAAGGCAGGTAAGTATTCAAGAAACTATGCTTCAAGATATTTATGAACAAGACAGGGGAGTTCTAGGTGATTCTTCAGAAGAGATGAACAGAGTAAACGTTCTACTATAGGTTGACCACTAGCTAGTATAGGATAGTCCCCAGGAGGAAGTCGTGTTCCCAGTGAGCAGTGGTGTTTTCTTAGGATTTGCCTGATACACTCAGTTCATGCAGCCATTTAGTGCATGGCAATGGGCAAGGGTGAGCCTCATAGCTACAGGGTCCCCACATGGAAAGCAGGACCCTAATGAAGATTAAGACCATCCCTAGAAGTGGGAGGGAGGACCCAAAACCACTAAAAGGCCCTTGACATCACCTTTCTGTACAACCACCTCCATTACTTCTTGTCAATATCACAAAGAATCAGGAATTCATTTCAGAGCTTTGCTTCCAACTCAGGTTCACCTGAGCTTTCCTTGAGGGATCTGTGGCCTTTGAACTGAGGGGTACACAGGCCTGTCATGATGTGAATGGAATAGATGAGGATGAAAATGGAACCCCAGGACAAGATTATCTCCACCAAGACTGGCTTACTCCCAAATGGACACATGACACATATTTCCTAAGATGTGCACTGTGCCTCACCACTGATAACCTGTGGACTGAAGGGCCAATAGACTCATCCTGCTCTGTGATGGCCCTTGCCCCAATAACCCTGCCTCACCCAAGGTTATGTCCCTTTCCTGGGGGGAACCGTATCTAATGGCTAGTCTGAGGTGCCCAGAGGTCCGACCACATTGCTCAGTTCAAGGCAGCTCTGGAGCATCACCTGACTCCAGAGCTCCTTGCAGGGCTGGCTGAATCTCCCTTTGCAGACACACAGTGCAACTTCTTCCCTATCTTGCTTTCTTCAGTTCCTTTCCTGTGTTGTCCCCAAGTACAACCTGTCCAGTAAGTCTCAAGTTCAAAATCTGACAGTTCTTTGATCTTCATTGTCAGCCTAGATAAATACTTTTCCTTAAGGATACAGGAAAGCTTGAGAAATGGGGGAGAAACTTCTCTGTAGACATCTCCTTTCTTCAGCCCTAGCAGATGAAGAAGAAATGAAGGAGAGAAGGAGGAAGACAGCCATCACTCACTGGATAACACTGGTGATGTAGGAGAGAACAACTTTCTTTGGTCACTTGAAGAAGGCAATAAGACATCTTGCACTGTTTCAACCACCACTAAGTCTGCAGGACAGACCCATGTCATGTTCTTTGGTAAACTTATTCTCATCATCCATAATGCTAAAAACCTCACCTTCGCCACAGTGCACAGTCGTCATCCAACTAGGAATGGATCTCTCAAGATCCTTTTAGCCATAGATTTGGTATGGTTCTTTCAAGTTATTTCCTAGAGAGTTTAAAGGAGAGAAGAACCAAGGAGTCGTGAAGCACCTCCCTGCTCAGACATTCCCAGCACAAAGTTCAACATCCTGTGATCCAAGATCTCACAGGTATCTCCATGCACCAACCCCAAAAGTTATTACAGTTTTTGTTACTCCTTTATAGTTTGTCTATGGGGACAGAACGTGGATACAGAACCTGTATCCATAGGAATGAACCCGTGTGTAAGCTTACAGATAAAGCCAACATTCATTGGAGGTCTACTAAATGCACTAGGAATTTGTTCTTCTGAATGAAGCAGACCTAGTTCCTGTAGATGACTAATGTGGAGAAAGTATAAATATTGTAGATAACAAGTTAAACTGCAGCAATCAGGATATCTTATTAAAGTCTATTTTTCCTTCTACCCAGGTATAAGAGTAGAGATTCCAGGTTCTCTCTCATTAATAGAAAGCAAAGTTATTAGGTTAAACAAGAAAGTTTTTTCCACATGTACTACATCAATATCTATGACAATCATCCATGGTTCCCACAAGATCAGAGTCCCAAGTTATTGAACTATAGTAAAATGTTAAAGACCAGGGACTTAAGGAAACTGGGGACATCCACTATGACAATTTCATCTCCCAGTGACCCATATGTTCAGATGCCCAAGAAAATAGGTATGGGATAGGCTTTAAAGGGGCCAAAATTACAGAGTCACCACCTGTTCTGAGCTCCCCATGAACCTGAAATGGATGTTCTCCAAGCACAGCTTCATTTTTCCTTCCATTACACACAGCCCTCTAGGCAACACCCACTCTGATCTGGTCTAATATGGGCTCATCATGGTGAAGATCATTACTGGGTGGTAGAGCTGACTGGCTAGAGAAAGTGTGGTATTTGGTGACCAATAGGAGAAGCTATTTCTGCACAAATGAACATCCTTCCCATAACCCAGAAAGGTCCTCTCATCAGGCTCTCTACTGTAGGCAGGAAACAGGGTTCTTGGCAATAAGACCAAGGTAAGGAATGTTTCATGTTCAAAGGGCAGTCCAGATAACTGCCTAAGAGATATACTTCATCTCAGTCAAGGATGGGGGAGGCACTTTCTCCCTCATTAAGTCAGCCCTGCACACAAACCGATTATGAACTACATAGCATCTAGGATAATGACAGAACTTTTTCATTAGTGAGTCCCCCCAAATGAAGGAAATGGTGTTGAGTTACACATTTCATAAAATACAGGGTTAACCAAAGGTCTCTCTCAGTGTGTGTGCAGACTGGGACCCAGCCATCCCCTCACATTCACCAAGACATGTGTCAGCTTTCACAGTGCAAGTCTCATTGTGAAAACAGTATCATGTGTAACTCAGCTGCAGTGCTTTATGTAAAGGGTATATGTTTGAATTCAGTTTGGAATGAGATGTGCTTCTGGCTACCAAATGGCCTCAACTTTCCAAGTTCTAAAGGTTCAAACATAAATGTAAACCCAGGGTGGAGCCCTTATGTATGTCATTATCCCCTAATAATCTCATATTGGAGGCCCATGCTAAAGATTATCTTTATGCCTCGACAGCCGGGAACCTCCCAAATGATGATTTGAAAAGCTTCTTGAGCCAAAGAGAAGTAGAACTTTCAGTTGACAGATGGGTAACAGACTGGACCAGTCAAAGTCATTCCACACTGATATGGAATGAAGTAATCTCTAGGCCTCGTGGAAGAGAGAAAGATGTAAAGGGGAGCTCAGGTACTATTGTCCAGGCTGCCCAATGCTTGTCCCAGCAAGAAAACTCTGGAATTCCGAAGCTCCATTTGGAGACACTTACGCTGTCAGCAATTGCTGACAGATTTTGGTACCCAGCTGGAGTGTCACCTCCAGGTGCACTGCTGCAAGCACATCAATTGCTCTGCAGCTCAGAAGGGCTGGATTCCAGATCCATCTCAGGCACTGAGCAGAAACCAAATATGAGAATGTTAGTCTCTGAAGGACCTCAAATGTGGTGAGATGTACAAATTCCTCCATAAAAATAAGGAACTGATACCATAACATCTTCCTTTATCAAGGGAGAGGTCATGAAGGAATAAAGAAAACCAAGGAAGACTGAAGAGTATGAATTCCCTGAAAGCCTGTGCTACATAGGCACAGAAGTAACCCCAGCTGCTAACAGACTGCAACCGGTTGTAGCAATGACAGGCCTTATGTTGTTACCACATCCCTCAAGCAAGGCTTAGAGAGCCATCCATTTCCCAATCTAGACCATTTTTCTAGATTTTCATTCCTTGGGTTAAATAGCTACCTGGATGCTGCCTAATAAACAAGAGGTATAGGTCTTCTTCCTCAAAAAGGCATGAGGATTCTCTTAGGTTTAAGCCATAGCCAGAGACACCTAGAGGCAATAGCCTCTAATCTTCAGTCCTCTAAAAATAAAAGGATTATAGAGCAGAACATAAATAGTTGTGACTCCATTTAAACCATCTTTTCACTCAAAGCCCTCACCGGACTATGTTTAGTGTTCAAAATTCATTGGAACAATTTTACCAGGAAGCTGCCAACATTCATTTTGGTCATGGGACATTAACCAAATGACACACCTGTCTTAACACAGAGGTCAGGCAACACGCCTCCTCCCTTTCCTTTCTGGCCAGCAAACAGCCTGTGAACCTTTAACTCCCATGAGTGGACTTTTCAGCCCAACTCTCATCACCCCAGACCTGCCAATACAGGGTTTTAACCCCTTGCCAAGCCACGCCTACATTATACTCACCCCTGGACTTGGTCTAGGAAATTCTAGGACTTTAGTTCAACTCACAGGTAACAGCATGTCTCTGAGTATAGGAATCTGATGACCAGCTGTCACAAATACCACAAGCCTTCTACCCATCTAGGCCAGCCTAGCCAGGACCAATACTTCAGTGCTAAATATGAAACATGCAGAGAAGTTCTAGATCTTTCTCTAGATGGAGATCAATCCACAAGACTTCCATCTCAAAAATTCTTGCCTCTTTTTCTCTAAATAGTTCTACTGGCATCAGTCCCCCTCATCCAAATGTCAGACATTAGAGTTCATAAACTGAAGAGACATCCAGTGGCTTATGAAAGACAGTGTCATCACATCTAACCCCCAAGCCACATTGACACTATCCACATTTCCATATTTTCACATAGGTTAGAGAGGAACAGTTGTGGAACAGTCGTGGAGCACTGCAACACAAGAACCAACCAGAGGAAAGTCCAGAAAAGCATCCCACGGCCTGGAACCATTCATGCTATCCAGGGATCAAATCTACTCCAAGTACCTCCTCATGGCAAAATGACAGTCACTTTTCAAATTACTTCATTAACATGACAGGTCTCACTAAAGGATGAAGGCTGGTATCTTGATCAAGAGAACATGCTTCCTGAAATGTAAACCTCCTAAGCACAGACCCCCTCCAGGTAGATCTTTCTGAGCTTGACATCTGTTCTATCTGCTGCAGACTTTCCAAAGGACAAATGTTTGAATAGCAATACAATTTTTTCATTGGCAGTCATTTAATTTTTTGGGCAAGCAGACATTCAAGCAAGGAATAAAGACCTGGAGTCAGGCACAGCTTCTTGGCCTGGGGAGGTCGGTGATAACACCTTGACACACAGTGAGAGACTGACTGAACCTAGGCCTTAGGGCCACTTTCTGTCCAACTCTGTTCCCACCCCCACCTCCAACTGGCTTGATAATTTGTGAAGCCATTGTAGATGCAAAAATGTGCAAACCAACAGGAAGATTTACTTTTGTGGAGGTAATTTCCTCTCATGACTTAGGCATCTTTAGGAGGCAGTCAACCCCACAGAGGTCAAGCAGCTACTGCCAAGCCTCCTTGTGGTCCCTTCAAGGGCACCTTCTCCTGTGACCTGGGGCAGTGGTTAAGGCCAAGTGAGCAGGTCACTTCTCTTCCATTCCAGCCAGCCAGTGTCGTGGGCCAGAACTCCAGTTCTCCTAAAGAAACTTGGATTTCTAGGTAAAGAATACATCTGATAATAGAAGTGTCCTGCCTCAGAAGAGAATTGGAACTGATGCTCCAAGGGCTCACGTTTTGGAGAAAATCAGAATGGCTCTGGAATGTTTCCCTATGCACAACTGTTCCACTTCAGTGGATGGACCAGGAAGACCTCCAGCACAGAAAGCTCACGTTGACCACTGGTTGAAGTTGACCAACCAGAGAGGCCTTTTAACCTGTAGGTTCTTCACTCAGCCACTGAGGAAGAGAAGTCATCTTGCATTTAATCAGAGGTCTTTTGTTTCAATTAAAAATGGAGTCACATGATATGTGAACTCTATATTTAACATAGCACAACTGTTATGCAGAATATAATATCTCTAATAAAAACACTTCTGGCATTTAACATGAAGTTACTGAGCTAAAGAATAGATTTTTCAACCCTCAGTGAAAATAGGTTTCAGTTTTCAGGTCAGCAGTATGCATTCTTAGCCTCATCTTAGGGTCATGTTAACCTTCCTAATCTCTCCCATAATATAATTTGCAGGAATCCTGGTTATACTGACAGTCCACAGAAGATCCTGCTGCTCTATTGACATTATACTGTCAGACCTGAAAGTCAGGCATTTCCCAGGGTACTTGCACATCCTATGTGCCAGAGTGTGGGAGGTTAACCTACATAGATTCAGGGGCCAACCATGTCAGTGATGCTTTTAAGTGTTGAGGGCGTATAGGGCCATCACTTTCAAATTCCAAGTTAAAGGATAATTTGTTGCATCTTTTATCTCCTACTATGAAGAAGGCATAACTTCAGAATTGGCAGCCTACCTCTTTGGATTGTAGAGACAACCTACATCACACTTAGGAACACCGCTCCAAACCTTCTTTCATGGGGCTCCCAAGGCTGCAAATTTTCATTAGGACTCAGCAAAAGAAGGCTCTGCAACTGGCCTAGATTGTAGCTTCTATGGCCTTGCCATTCAGAATAAAACTTGGCAGATCTTATGGTGATAGAAATACCCATGATAGGAATGGCTCTTCAGGACTCACCAGGAAAGGTACACAGCAGACCCCCAAGATTTGGGAGTAAGCCCATGCATTTGCCATTAGAAAATGACTTATTTGGAAATTGGCTCCAAGCATGATATTGGGCTCAAGTAGAAACTGAACTCCTAACCATGAAACATCAAGTAACTAAATGTCTAGAACTTCCCATTACGAACTGGTTGCTGTAAGGCTCAAAAGCATAAGGTTAAGTGCACACAGCATCAGTTTTATGCAGGAAATAGTTTTACTTGGGACTCACCACAAATATTCTAAGGTCACATTGAAATTACAAGAATGTGCAGCTCCGACCCTGTCATCCCTCCCCTACCTCTGTCGCCCCTGTGCCTCACTCAGCTCACACCTATCACCTCATGGGGAGATTCCTATGACAAGGAAAATTAAAGCCCTGGTTCACAGATGGATTGCTTCCATATGTAACAAGTTGTCAATGGACTGCTGCAATACTTTGACTAGTAGTGGATGCCCTAAAAAGCTGTTTTGAGGGAAAATCTTCCCAGTGGGCAGAAGTTCAATCAATACAGTGGGTCATTTCTTTTATATAAAAGGGGGAGGGGTCTGTGATGCATATTCAGGATTACATGCATTAACAAAAGGGCTGGCTGGCTGGTCAGCATCTTGGAAGAAGATTAGAATATTAGAGACAAGGTGGTCTGGGGAATATGCACAAAGCCTAAGTATTTTTGTATCACAAAACAGTGCCTACCAGAGCATTCACCACACAGTGGTACTTTATTAAGTAGACAGGATGACTTGTCTAGAAGTCAGCAAGCCTTTGTGCTCAGCCGCCCCCAAGTGCTTACAAAAAAGGGCCCACCTGCTCTGTGGGTCCACCACCACGTCTCCCTCCCATCAAGACTAATCTGGCTATTGCTACTGATTTAAAGCTGACCTGTCAGCAGAAGACATGAAGCCCTCCACATGGTGCCATCTATCCTCCAGTTTGGTGAGGTGATCACGTCTGGCCCTTCTGCCAGGAAGGAAGCACCCATCCTATTATACCATAACCATTCACGGTGTGAATCTACCTTCCACTTCCAGGCACTTCCATGCACAGTGCCTTTGTTAGCACCACTAGGGCTTTCAGAATACCTAACCCACTGCATAAGAGCCCCTTAGTCACCTGGAACAAGTGACCCATTCTACAGTGAAAAGGGTAAACAATAGGTACGTGACCACAGGAAATGTTAATTATATATTATCTACAAGCTGTCAGCCTGACATGTTAGAGTAACCTCTTAAATGTTCATCTGAAGCTCCAGATCAAGGAAGATGAACTGCCGAGATGGGCTGCGCTAATACCCACAAGCGCTCCCCCCAGACTCCCCTTCCAGAGGGGACATGCTGCTTGGTGGGGAGCACAGTCAGCAGACAGCGTCCAGCTAGCCGTCAGTCCTCCAAGGGGCCACCCACATCCACAGTCCGGGGGAGCCAGGAGTAGAAACCCCAGTCATGTCAGGGTGGTGTGAGGCAACTAACAGAAGGCCCCGCTGTGGAGTTCCCCACCTGCTTTACCAGGGCTTGGTCAGTCTTTCAGTCTCATTCCTGCCTAGTCCTTCCTTTTCCCCTCTGAAACATTTTATTCCCCAAACTCTCTTTTGCATTCCTAAGTCAGCATCTCAGAATATCCTTCCCAGAAAACTCAACCACACAACCACCATAAAACATCAGTAGCACTAGATTCAATGCAGCCCAAGGGATAGAAGGAATCATTTGTGAGTCCCACCTTCATAGCCCCCCTGAGTTCACTAGCAGTTAAGACAGTTCAAAGTAGGAATTGCAATATGAATGCACTGTGTTTTTCAAATTGGGGTTCTTTGCTAGCAAACCACTGGCCATGGTATTCTAGCCTGAGAGCTAGAAGAGAGGCGTAGAGACCAGGAGTGGAATTAAATTTCTCCCTTATCATAACAACCCAATGACCCAGTTGGGAAACTTGTGCCTTCCATCCCCACAAGTCAAGTCTGGCCAGTCTCAAGGTCCCTGGTCTAGATGCTTTCACCAGGGGACCCCAACGATGCTGCTAGATCATTGGGGCTTCTTTTGCAAGGAGAAAGATGACTAGCAAGATGGTCTGCTACATGGGAGGAAAGGAATATGGAACTCCAGCGGTTCACTGGGGCATTCTTCACACTTCCATTTTAAGAGAAAATAAGCATTTACAGTAAACAGCCTGATAATGTCACTCTTAGGTCTTGGTCACCCACTGAAACAGGCAACTTAAACCAATCGAAGTGCTGGATGAAGTTCTTCACCAAGAGGGAAGGACTGTAGGACTGAGGACAGAAGTCCATAAAGAACATCAGTTACAACTTCTGATGGTCCTCATGGACCAGGTACAGCAGCAATTGAAGCTTTGGGGGATTACAGCTCCGCATCACCTGTAAACATGGAGATGTGCCAGAGCTCCACCTTCATAAAAGAACTTGCTATCCAGCTGGGAGAAGCCCAGGCACCTGGCAGCTGTTAGCTCCTGCTCTTCAGGGTGGCTCCATGCCAGCCACCAATCACACTTAGCCATTTCCAACAAGTATGGGATTCCTCAAACTGGCCTCTGCCCCAGAGCTCCCTGCTGGGCTCAGAGTAGTCAAGAAAATAAAGATGCAGCCACTGTGCGCTCCTCCACAAGAGGCGCAGCTCCATCCACAGGTTGCGGAGCACTCCATGCTCCACCCCTATAACAAAGGCGGAGCTGGTAGATTTGGGCTCCCAGTTTTGCAGAAACCCTCAGAGTCCGTATCAGCTGGGCTCTTGCGCCTTTGGGATGTAGGGGTGGATGGGATCCTTCTGTCTGGACCAGACGTGGGAAAGCTGGCTTCCCTAAGAACTCCTGCGGCCGTGTGGCAGCGACTGCAAAGGCACACCACGCCCCCGAGAATCATTCAGCCCATAAATGAGCTATTTCCTTTGCCTTTATCAAGTTCCGTTCTAAAATTGTGGTGCCTACATTTCTGGTTTTATATTAATACTTTAAAAGCTTCTCATTAGAGACAAAATCTTGTACCACAAGAGTAAGATCATGAGATGGTCACAATCAACAGACCTTGTGAAGAAATGAGTCTACCTGCTTAGTGCAGAACCCCGAGCCTGGGAGGCAGACCCCAGGCTCCCCTGATCATGAGGTCTCCCCTAGGCTTGGAAGCACCTACTTTCCAAGAGGTAGGAGAGCCTGGTATGGGGAGATAGTTCACACAGGATAAAGATTCCTCTGCAGGCAAATACAGCAAAAGCAAAAATCAGGCAGAGGAAAGATTTCCCAATGACTTTCTCATAATGCATTCCTGAGATACCCCCGAGAGCCAGCCAGTCCTTGTTGCCGTCCTGGCAGCTCGCTGAGGGAAGTCTTTTGGCACCACCTGGTGGCCCTGGGGTGTCACAACAGACACGGACGTCAGAAGCCTGTGGAAGCTAAACACTGTGGATTCTCAACCCCACCCTGCAAGATCCTGTGCAGGCTATGACGATCAGACTTTAATCTTCACAAGTGAACCGATATTCTAAGAAGGGGAGGTACAGACATCACCCTATTAGAGGGGGGAGGAAAAGGAACAAATCCTGGGCTGTGAGAACAAGGTGGCATGGCTGCCTAGAAGCGTGTAGGTGAGCAGACTCTGGCCTGTGGTTTCTCATGACGGAAGGGGTACAGCAGCAGCCCCATCCAAGCAGGGCCTCCAAGACACAGGGGCCCCTCAGCCTAAAGACCCTCACTTCATCGTCACAGGGTCAGCCAAAAGGGGCGCATGTGGCCTCCCCAGGTAGCTCTAGGCTCACTGTGATTTGTCTCCTTTGGTACAACACTTCTCTTACCAAACTGATTTGAGAAAGATTGTTGTACTTGTGTCAGGGAAGGAATAACCGACGAGCGAGGGGAGAGCTCAATTAGTCACAGGAGCAAACAGGATTTGAATAAAGTGTGTTGGAAGATTTCTACCAAAAACTGCTTCTTAGGATGGTTGCCTCAGCCCCAGTGTAAGAGAACATGTTCCCACTGTGTCCCAATATCCCTCTACCTCATATCCCAAAGCCCACATCCAAGCACCGGGAAGCCAGGCTGCCTCACTCCCAGCCCCCCAAGAATGGACCAAGCCAGTGATGAGTGGCTCTGATGGCCCCACGGGGAAAGGTACAGTCCTGGGGAACACTGGTGTCTACCCGGTTCCCGAGCAATTCACCTGTGCACCAGCCTGTCTTGTCCTCTCCAAGTCTCTCAAGGAATTTGCTTATGCAAACCAGACTCCTGTACATGAGACTCACATGAAACAGCTTTACTGCTCCTTCTGGACAGCAGGTCACTATGAAGCCCCAGCTCCCTCCCCAGGGGGGAGAGTCATAGAAGAAACTTGGTCTCTAGACTCTTTCAGGCTGATGACCACAGCCTGCTTGCTGGGTACCTCCTGGCTTCATGGTAGAGGCCAGGTCAGTTGCTGATTTTGAACTGGAAGATGTGAAGTTGTGTGGAATCCGTATCTGAAATGGTTTATTCCTGATGTGAAGGACACTGCCCCCCAGAACACTCCTTGAGCTCAGGTCCTGCAACTTCAGTGTTCCAGATGGCCACCCTGGTTCTGTTTGGGTCAATTTGTGTACACCCATCCCCTTGGTCTGATGACCACTCTGAACACCGAACCTCCCGGGATCTCTCCACTAATCAGACACTCCATGAGGGCAGGCTGGGCCTGGACTGGCACGTTTCCTCCCTGAGCCCCATCCTGGAATACTCCTACGCCTGCCCGGCATCTCAGGGGAGTACCTGGGCACGTCTTTCCTCCAGCCACACCCTCTCTGCTGGCCCTGCATCAGCCTCAGGGCTCGCTGGCCCTGGCTTGGCTGGCACCGGCCAAGAGCCCAGAAGCCCACTTACCACATGCTCTCTGGTCAGAGAGCACCAGAACAAAGGTCCCACGGAGCGCCTACCCACATCCATGTCAGAGCAGCTAGATGAGCTGGAGATGCTGTCATCAGGCAGCAAGACACTGATGAGACATCCCTGGGAGACGTTCCTATCTCTGGACGTTAGCATGGCTGTCCAGGGAGATGGGGGATGTATTTTCTTAACATGGAAGTACCCAGTCACCAAGCTAACCAGGACTTGGGAGAAGTCCTCTCCTGGGTCCCACATGGAGGTAGAGCTCTCCTGGTAACCTGGGCCTGACAGACATCCCTTAGATGACTTTTATGCTCACTAGCTGCTAGACTGCCGAGTGACAGGCCATCGGCTTCCCACAGGCAGTATCCCCGACCGCTTCTGGTGCCCCGAACCATCTAACTGCCTCAGGTGAGACCCTGGAAAGTGCTTGATAAATTTGCAAGCTGTTCTAAGAGGAAAATTTATAGCGTACAGGCTTACCTCAGAAAACAGATAAACAACCTTATAACTAAAGTAACTAGAAAAAGAACTAAGCCCAAAATTACAGGGAGGAACATAAGGATCAGAAATAAAGAGCAGAAATAAACATTAATAGGAAAAATGAAACCAAGAGCTGGTTCTTTAATATAAAATACACAAACCCGTAGCCAGACTTATCAAGAAAAAGGACACAAAATCAGAAACAAAAGTTATTTTGAATCTCAGGCATCAGAACTGGCCCCCCTACAGGAGTACTATAAGAACGGGAACTTTGAGCATCCAGTCAGTCCAAAGGGCTTCTATAAATGTGAGAGAGGCACTCAAGTCTTGATTCCAAAAGGTAGGAATGGAAATTTTAAACCACCACAAAAAAAACTCCTTTGTAATCACCAGACAGATCCTCTGTCCCCAGGGATTGAGGATAAATCCTGGAAAGGGCCAAGAACCATAAGGATAAACATCATGGTAAGCCACTCGAGGCTTAAGACTGGCTGCTAAGAGAAGCTGGCCGGATCACCCTGGACAAGTTGGGCACCATCCTGAAATGTTTTAGGGTGAGAAGAGTGAGAAAGGAATAAGATGCTATTGAAGAAATCTAGCGTGGTTGCCATCCTCTGCAATGGATGAAGAGTCACGGACTTCAAAATCTGAAGTTACTGATTAATAGGGCAGATATTCAAATAGGAATTTACATTTCATTTGGGGGAAGACCAGTTATGCTTTCATGACTCTTTGACTCTTGATGCCAGGAGTATCAAGGAGCGCCCGTGAGTCTGGACCACCTGAGTGGGTGGGTGGGCTTCCTGGTCTAGACAGAAAACCACACGGAGTTGATTTTGTCATCTAAAGGAGGGTTTTATCCTGAAAGGACCTCAGAAAGAAGTCTTCTAGAGAACCACCTCCAGAAACAGTTCATAGTTTAACAGATCCTCAAAAGACTAGAATTACCATCTAACCCAGTAATTCCTGTTAGCTAAATATCCAGAATTGAAAACAGACTTGAATAGATAAAATGGGATGCAGATAATTCAGCCAGAAAAATTTAATTTTGACATTGTTTTAACATGGATGAGCCTTGAAAAAGTTACTCTAAGTGGAATAAGCCAGGCCAGAGAGGACAGCTGTTATATGATTGAGTTATGTGAAATAGAGAACAGGCAAAACAGAGACAAAGTAGATTAAAGGCTGCTGAGGGCTGGGAGGCAGGGTGGAGGGATGGGAGTTGTTGCTTAGTGGTTGCAGCATCTCTTTGCAGAGTGATAAATAAGCTTTCAAATCAGATAGTGATGATGGTGGTACAACATCAAGTGTAATTAATTCCTTGTACACTAGATGATTCAAATGGCAGTTTTCATGTATGAATTGTACACTAGATTCAAATGGCAAGTTTTATGTATATTTTACCACAAAGAAGCTTTGAGGGGGCGGGGCAAAGAGCTCACCTACTTGGGGATGAGATAGCTAAGGAAAACGTCCACCTGTTACAGACAGAGCATCGCTCTCTGCCACAGTTCTTATGTTGAAGCATGGAACATTAATGCGATGGTATCAGGAGGACCCTCGGGAGGTCATTAAGGTGAAGCTCCCAGGATGGGATTCAGGTCCTTATCAGGAAAGGAAAAGGTCAGAACTCGCTCCCACATGCGGGCACAGCACAAGGCTGCTGTCTGCAAGCCAGAAGAGCTCCTTCAGACTCAGACTGCCCAGGTCTTCAGTCTCTGACTTCCCAGCCACCAGAACTGTGACAAACAGACGTCTGTTGTTTAAGCCACCCAATCTATGGTGTTTTGTTACAGAATCCTGTAGGAAGGATAAGAAATTTCTTCCAGATAAGTTAAGATCTGACATGGAGAGCTTAGAACACCCAACCTCAGCTCCCTTTGGCCTTCCTTGTCTTACCTAAGGAGAAGTATTTGACGTAATGGCAAGATTTTTCCAAAACTAATGACGGACACCAAGCCACAGATCCAGGAAGCTCAGAGAAATCCAAACAGAATAAAATAGCAAGAAACCTGCACCTAGCAGTGTCATATTCAAGCCTCAAAAAGTCCAAGACAAAGCGAATCTTGAAAGTTCTATGGCAGCAAAACAGCCAAGCAGAAGACCAGCGGAGCCACGGGCCTGCTCTCCAGCAGGAGCCCAGTGGAGAGTGTCCCCAGCTGGGCAGCTCTTGTGCATGCCCTGAAGCGACGCGTCCCGTCATGGAGACTTAGAGCTAGGAGTCCCTGAGGACAGCTACCTGGGCTGAGACGTCCAGAAAATTGGTGACAGCTCAGTGAGAAGTACAGGAGTCCCCCATTAGTCCAGCCTGGATGCCCATTAGAAAACACCTCCCCTTATTCTTGTTGATCTGTTCCTCCCTCTACCTCAAATAAGGGGGTGGGGAATGTTGTCTACAAAGTACACCAAAACACATGAGAGCCGAGGGAACGGGACCATTGAGACACCCTGGCACTCAGCCCCAATCCACGTGTCCCATATGGTCAGTGTGAGGTGGGACTTGGGGATGAGTCACAGCAGAAGACAAGCGTACCCAGATCCCAGAAAGCCCCCCCTGGTGCTCTGTAAGGCTAAGGGCACTCCTGAGACAAAAGGCAGGCGTGTGGCACACAGAGGGTCCCATGGCAGCCCCAGCTGGGATGAGGGCAAAGCCATAGCATCCACTCCGACCTCCTTCCTCAGTCAGTGCAGGCTCAGCCTTGCCCCAGAGCTCAGAGGAGCCTCCAGACTTTGGCAGGGGAAAGAGGGATAGAAGGAAACCTCACCTTCCTTGTGAGCAAACTAAGGCTGACTCAGGAACGGACATCAGCAAATACCCAGGTCAGTCCTGCCCCGGCCTTTTCTCCCTGGGCTCCTTCCTCACTCCCCTTCACCACTGTTGGAAGATGACCCTATTGCAGAGGAGTGAGGAACTTCTGTAAAGACTTCGGGAGTAAAGCTGAGGGAAACATTCCACTCTCCAATCCAGACATTGCCAGTTCAGAGAGATAGCAGAAATGCAGAGAACAAGACAAAAGACAATGCTGCTGCCTGGAAGAAAAGCCTTCAATCTAGAACCACAAGCTCTTTACAAACTCCACTGTAAGCCTGCTCCAGCGGTGCTGGACAAGTGACCCCTGACATGGGGATCCCCACTTGCTGGAGGTTGTGGATGTCTCTCTAAAGAGCCAAGGGCGTACCAAAGAATTAAGATACAAACATAAAACCAACAGCTGAATGAACTTAATCCACAGTGAAAATCTTACCTACTCAACAGAAGTATCTAGCTTTATCATATAAAAATGAATCACATTCAACAGATTGCCAATAGATGAAGACCCCCTGGCATCCAATCTGAGACCAGTGCTTGATGGTCTGATCTTCGTGTAAGAATTCATATTTGATTCTGTGAAAATAATGGAAACCTCACTTAAAATGGAGTCAGGAAGCCCTGAGGGGAGCTCTCATGCACTGCCACTTCCAGACCCCTGCAAAAGAAGACTTTCCCCATGCCCAGCAGCCACCAGTGAGGGGCGCCACAGCTCAGTCAGTGAAGCTGCTACGACCTTGAACTCTTTCTGTAATGGACTTTTGTTCCAAGCAGGCCCCCCCCCCCAACTTCTTTCTTCTATAAAAGAAAGCTCTTCTTTGTCCTCCAGACTTGCCGAAGACTTCCTATAGTTTGTATGTCCCAAACTGCAATTCTTCTACCATTCCCTAAGGCCAATTTTGCTGCTAAACTGGTTTTAAGGTTGAGAATTTGCAAAACAAGGACTGATCATTGAGATGTCTGTTGAATCTTAGTAACAGTGACCCTGAAGTATCTTTGAGGCAAGAAAGTGTTTTTGAGATTTAGGGGGAATCTTCCTGATCTAGACACTTAAGCAGATATGACCTCACTCTGTGTTGAATTTCTAGCATGAAACCACAAGCAGTAGATTTTGTCATCTCATCATAGGGGGTTTACTCCAAAAGGACCTCAGGAAGAGGTTTTCCACATAGAACCACCTCCAGAAATAGTTCATGGCCTGGCAGTTCCTCATGAGGCTAAATATAGAATTACTATATGCTGCAGCAATTCTTTAGTTATACACCCACAAGAATTGAGAACAGGTACCTGAACACCAGTATTCACTGCAGTATTCACAAGAGCCAAAAAAGAAGAAACCCAAGTGTCCTTTTCAATGAATGGGTAGATTATGACCTATGGATGCAATGTGTTTCAGCCATTGAGAGGAACAAAGTGCTGACACCTGCTGCAACGTGGATAAATCTTGGAAGCACTGAGTGAAATAAGCCAGACACGAAAGGACAAAATACTGTATTATTCTATTTGCACCCGTAAGGAGTTTCTCCAGCTGCGTTCCGTGTGCCCTGAAAGCACACATCCCCCCATGAGGCCATGAACCCACTAGTCCATGAAGAACATGGGTCCAGACCTCCAGAATGCTCTATCCAGTGACAGCTCGGTGAGATGAATACAAAAGGCATTCCCCTATGCGTTAAGCCTGGATACACATTTGAAGACACTTGCCCTTATTCGCAGTGACTCATTCTTCCCTCTACCTCAATTTAAGGCAGCAACACTGTCCGCAAGAAGCACATGCATACGTAAGAGCTGAGAGACCAGGCGCCTCGTGATCCTGGTATCCAGCCCCCAATCCACATGCCCACTGTGGAAGATGCAGGATTTCTGGTGCATGGGGTTACAGACATCCTGTGCAGTCAGGGCCTGCTCACCCTCAACCAAACACCTCAGATTAGGGCCCACTATTAGGTGAGAGGAAGTACCTGAAGAAAAGCTCACTTCATCTCCTGAATCAGCATGGTGGGCTCACAAGTGAGACAGCACATAAGACCCAGCTTAATCCCGAGAACAGAACTAAGGAACTGAAACTATAAGCCCATCAGTACAAGAGCCCCCTTCTGGCACTATCCTGGACACCACTCAGTGTAGAAGTCCCATCCCATAGCTCAGGGAAATGGGAAGACAACTCAGGGCCACCACCAATGGGCCAAGGGCTGGCATGTAAGTGAGGAGATTGACACCCAGAGAGACTGCTCTCCCCCACAGTAGAGAGACTGCTCTCCCCCACAGTAATTCATAGTCAGTAGAGAACTAGACAGGGGTTAGTTCTCTTGGATGAGGCTTGTATATCACATCTGATGTAAGATTGGTATAGGTCAGGGAAAGGCAAACAGGATTAAAGCCTAGCAAAGACTAGTCATTGGAGCTGTCAAAGATAAAGCATCCTTAAACCTACAGTGGGAGTCAGCAAAAGGCCACTTGGTGATAAAGTTACTTAATAAAATACAGATGCCACAAAGATAAAGTTCCCGATCCTAAGTCTAAGGTCATTTCATCAAGGCAGCTCAGCGCGGTCAGAGATACCTGGATGAGTGCAGACCCGCCTATGGATCAGAGCATTGAATGTGCAAGGATCAGAATTCATAAGTGGAGCCATTTGGCCCCCATCTGAGGACCAGACCTATGACCACATTCCTCCTCACCCTCAGGCCTCTTTACTAACATCTCCACGGAGGAGGACAAGGTCTGCACCAAGGAGAACAGAAGTAAGCATCAGGGAGGGTCAAGAATCCAGGAACTTCCAAACCTGACAGCAGGTGGTCGGTCCAGAAACCAGCAGCCATCCCATTCAAGGCAGAGCAAACCCAACTGTCACGTGCCCTTCATTAAGAATGTTCTCTCCATCCCAAAGGGTGAAATCTCTGTTTGATCAGAGAAGTTAGCTCCCCTTTGAAGTGTCCCTAGTTGTTTAGTGACCTTAACAGAAAATCCAGGGACTCAACATATGGACTTTGGCTGTTCTTTGGTGTAAGACAACATCCAAAACAACACCTGGGACTTGTTGAAAGTTCTTGCATCCTAAGCTCTGCGGTGGAAACAAGTTTACCTTCTTCATTCCTAAGCACCAGAAGCCCTACTCATCGAGTTTCTAGTCTGGCAGAGACTCCAGTTGAAAAGGTACAACTTGCATTAATCAGATAAGGAGAGAACCAGTTAGGTCCTGCAAGTTCACAGACATGACACAGGCACGTGTGGGAAGAATTCCATGTCCACCAAGGCAACTGCCAAGCCAAGCACGCTGTCCCCAGAGCATCTGCCATAATCCCCAGAACCCTGAACCTCAAGCGGCTGGCCATGCAAGCCCCCCATAAGACATCACTGGTCATGGGCTCCATGGCATTACCAAGAAAGCCTCCAGCATCCTCTTCTCTAGGCAGCCCAGGAAGCCCCCAAGACTGTAGCCTGTCCCAGGCCCCAGGGCACAGCTGTCAGGACTTCATGGGAGGCAAGTGGAGGACTCCACGTTTGCATGTTAGAGGCTCCCACGTCACATGGCCTGTGCCTTTGAAGGTGCGGAGAACCCAGAGGACACTGCTCTTCTTCCTATCAGGGGTCTTGGCTGTTTGTCCTGGCATAAAGATCCCAAATGTATGCAGATGGGAAAGTGAAGGGCTAAACAGGTCACTCTTAGGTCTTTACCCCCATTTTCAATCAGTTTCCATGAAACCTACAGGGTTCTGGAACATGGTCACTGAGGGCAGAAGGGAAAACACACCGTCTCCATTATAGCCCAGAACTGAGCAAACTTGGTGCCAGTTTGAATCCCCAACCACACACACTGTACAGCCCCATCAGGCAGGTGCTCACAGCCTCAGCTTCTTGCCACATCCCTGGGGGGCCCCTGTGCCACCTGCCGCAAGTCAGGACATTATCTCCTTGAGTACCCAGGCCAGGCTTCTAGGCTTAAAGTCAGATTATGTTTCTCAGAATTCTAGGACATGTTTTCCTGTGGGATCTGATGAGGACACAGCTTGGCATCAGCTCAGTCTTAGGGTCACCACTCCCATGAGGAGAACTTGGTCTCAGATTCCAGAGGGTCAGGACTGGCGGGTGTGATGAGGAAGGCCTTGCCAGAGTGACTTACTGGGAGAAGCTACTTGTGCTTCTGGGTCCCAGGCTGGACCCCTCCCTCCTTTCCCACCACTGCCTGGACTCCACCCTGAGCAAGAGGGGCTGGTTGGCCGCCTCGGCACCTGCCCGCCTCCCTCCTGCTAGAGCCGTGTTACACCATCGGGGCTCCTCTTTCACAGACTTGTACCCCTGGCTGGTGAGGAGACAGATTTTGAAGAGGAACTCTGAACGAAAAGCCCTATGTAAGAATGTCATTTGGGAAAAGCTGGGCAGGACCCACGATGTTGGGCCAAGGTAACCTCTGCAGCCTTTAGAATGAAAGGTTTTCCACTTTTGTTTTACAAATATATGAAAGGCATTTGTTCTTGTTACAGTTCTTTAGAACTTAATTAAGTTTTTGGTTTATCTCCTACTTTTCATTTCGTTCTGGTAAGTGCTTCACTTGAACCCAGCACAACTTGGTGGGCTCCAGACCCTCCCAATCAGCCCATGCATATTGTTTCTCACCGTCTCTTCCCTCTCCCTCACCTTTATTACATTCAAAATGCCACAACACCCTATCATATTTGGGAGGAGGACACCAGTAGACAAGTAGACATCTCATGAATAAAAGGGAAAGTTGAACAGCATCTGACGCCTTCCAGGCCAGCCCTGTGTCTCCATAGCCCTTCCAGGACTTCTCCATCCAGAACAGAGGGTTTCTAAGCATGACACTAGAGTGTTATCGTGATGGACTTCCTACAGAGCACTGGAACTTCAAAGACTTGGGCAAGGTAACCAGGTGCCACCAGTACAATGCTGTCCCCACAGAAGTCAGAGACCCGACCAAGTCCTCAAGCCGATGCACAAGCCCTCCTTCCCTTTCCATCTTAATATCTTCTGCAGAATCCCCTGAGGAGCGGATGCCATGACCTTAATACTCAGACCTGCAGCACATCTGCAGGGGTCGTTCCCGGCTGGGAAGGATGACGAGGCTCATGTTCCTGTGGGGCATGCCCACGGACAAACTGATGGGATCTCTGTAGTAGTCTTGGAAAAGAAAATCTCAACACTGAATCTGACCAAGTCATTAAAAGCAAACAAGGGAGAGAAACACATTAAGTCTCAGCAAGATTTACTCAAAATCTAAGCTCAAGTGCTGAGGGAACCCCCACCGTGGTCATGCGTATCCTTTGGTGAGCCTCAGCCCCCATGTTACTTTCCTGATGTTACTCTGGGGGTTCTCAGGGAAGTCTTTCAGGATGGGGTGCTCACTGAAGGCTTTTCACACTGACACTCGGAGTTGTTTCCAGTGACGGCTACCTTGTTGCTCCTACAGGATGAAGAAACACTGAAATCCCTCTGTTGTTGCAATCATGGGGTCTCCTTGGTCCAAAGAGGGTCAGGGTTGGGTTGCCTCACTGATTTCCCCATCCAGATGCCATCCCGGTAGCTGAAGCATCTCTGTAAGGTGAGGAAGGCCAGCAAGACCCTAGCCTTGGTGAATTTCGCAGCCACGCCCCTATATAGCCTATTGATTCTTATCCCAGCTTAGCAGCAGCCCCCAGCCCCTGCATGACAGGCTGAGCCTAGAGAAGCCAAGCACACAACAGGGTCAAATAGCAGCTATTCCAAGACTGACAGTTAAGTCTGAACAGGGTCTTGGGGCTGCCACAAATCAGTTCCCCAGTTATCAGGATAAGGACAGCACACCCAGAAATCCTGGGCCAAGGAGGCCAAGGGGGAGCCTCCATGCTCTCAGATTGGCTCCCCGGCTCTGGCTCACTGAGAGCAGGCTGTGGAAGTTAGCCAGCTTTGCATCAGATTTTTCTGGAAGAATTCCATGCTGAGGTGGCTGTGTCTATTTTACCCTCGAGAGCTCTGTGGATACCACCAGAAGTGCCCTTGCTCCATTTCCATGCCTTCTTCTATCTCAAGATGTCTCTTTTCCCACTGAGCATGGCCCCAGCAAGAGCAGACCCTCCAAAGGCATCAGACTCTTGGGTGGATACAAGAGCCAGCAGGGCTCCTCTCCGAACCATAAGCTCTGGTGCTGTATCCTGGCTTCCCCACCTCTTCGCCAGCCTCTTCAGACCCCAAAGAAATTCTGCTCAAATCCTGAGGTCTGCTGAAAGTGAGGGTATAGACAACTACCTTAACTCATAAGAATCCCCCTGACCTTTTTTTTTTACAAATCCAGCTAAGCCTTGTGCCTGAACTCCAGCCAAAGCCATGTCTGATGCTCCAGCTGTTACAAGAGCCTACACAGCCACGTAGACTAAAGCTAGTTGCAGCAATAGACGCTAACTTCAGCCAACAGCAGGGAGCAGCCTTCCTGCTTACACAGCCCACCCCCGCCAAGAACAAGCAGAGAAAGGCACACCAGGAAGCTCATTCTTCCAACAAATTGGCCTCCAGCTTCAACCAGGTAAGACAATGCTCTTGGTGAGGTTAGGAGTCCCATGGCTTTGCCATTACAAGGATTCATCTCTCTCCGTTTGTTCTTGTTCCTTGAGTGCGCTGCCCTCCAGAGACCTTAGGGGCAAGGGGCTGAAGGCTGGGTTTGGGAACCAACACTCCATCCCAATACAAGAATGGGAAACTGACTGGGTGGGCTTATTCAAGGAAGAAGTGTACCACCACACACTGAGGCAGCCACCTAGATCCAAGAGCAAGAAAGGCACAGCCCAAGCCAGGGAATGTAAGTACAGCAACTTTACAGCCCAAAGGAGCCCTGTGCCCCAAGTAGGGAGGGTAGTTCTTGCCCCTTCATCCACAGCAGCCCTGAACAGACTCCCATTACAGAAATCAAGAAAGCTGCTCCTAGAACTTAATGCACACCACCATAACACTAGCACCAAATTTCCAAAGAAACCAAAAAATAGCTAGCCCTATCAGTCAGCTGAAATCAGCTTTTAGAACTCAATTCTCAATGCCAGCAATGTCACGCCATCACATACTAGCATTTAAGAGAATGCCAATAGAGCTGTGTTTTCTAACGTGGACACAGTGGTGGCCGCAGCTGGCAAGACAGAGACCTCCTATCTGTAACTGCACAAAGCAGCAGAAAAGCCTTGGTTCTGAGGGGAACTATGAGAAAAATCAAGTGAAATGACCTAGAAAAGGTCAACATCAGAGTTTTGAAACAATCTTGACTTGTGCTTCTAGAAGTAGTAGTTCAATCAGTTGTCTTTCCATGTGGAGTCAAGAGCATAGAAGTGAAGCACCACTGACAGAATCAGGTCTTGTCCTCCGACTGGTCCGAGTCTGGCTGGTCATCTTACTCTATAACTGGACACCATGGTTAAGGGTATTAAACGCAAACTGCCCCCACATGCAGATACAGCTTTCAGCTAAGTACTTACTACCATGGTGTTGCCCCAGGAGAACCCGACAACCCCACAGAGGTCCCGCTACAGAGGGTGAGCCCGCAGGTGCATCAGCTAAGTGATCCCTGTCCCTGCTCTTCTCATCCACACAGCCCACCCAGCTCAGTGTCCTTGGAAGAACTAGCACTCACTGAGCAGCCCTGGGGATGGGGGGATGACAGTCAGCCCCTTAGGCAGTCGTCTGGGGAGGTTTCCCTGCCAAGGCTTGCCCACCCTCTCAGGAAAAGCACAGCCCTTCACCCAGGCCACGATGGCCCCTGCCCTCTGGATAATCACCCTGGTAGTCCTAGAGCTAGGTCACTCAGCCTGCTGCACGTGCCACCAGACTCGGCTCTGCCTGCCTTCTGTATACTCCTTCCTCCTTGCTTTTGCATGTCTCAACTCCTAAGGCAATGATGTGCTCCAAAGCCTCACACCAGGAAGTCATTCCAGATCAAGGAGGCGGGGAGCAGCACCCCCTCATGTGAACTCACGCAGACTTGCTCATTGGTCACAGACATCCTTTCACCTCCCCACAAGTGATTTCATTCGCATGAGACGGTCCTTGCAGGAGCAGTCACTCTCCAACATCAGGCCCTAGGAATCTGAACACAGCCCGACAGAATAGTCCTGAGCGAGGACGTGGCCCTGGACAGCCCTGGGCCCTAGTCTGCCCACCCTTGGCCTTTCAGAGAGGTCTTACACCCTCAGCACAGTGTCTACACATAGTAAAAACTTAATGCCTTCGATGCTGATTTGATCACATACCTAGGAAGCAGTTCAACAGTTTATAAAGCACCTTTGTCTACTACCTCCTCCAAGCCTCCAAAAACGATTCTGTCTCTTCTAAGTTAGTTAAACATAGTTCATGAAGCTAGATTTATCCTGTGTCACATTACACTGGTGTGGTACAGCCTCCTTAGTTTAAATAATACAGGGAGCACCTGAAACAAACTTCCTGTGCAGAAGGCCAGATTAAAGCTTGGGTGTGGTGAAATCTTTTGAGCAAATCTGGAATTAAGCAAACAATACAGACAAGACCCAGTCTACCTAAATTTTATGAATGTTGTGTACACAGATGACTTTAAAGCATCAGCTGATCAAGATTTGCTATTTAAATGTCTTACTATCATGTCAAAGTAATTTTGGTCAAGTTAGTGATTTGCTTGCCATGGGAATGAGAAAATTTTTATAGCCAAGGTATCCCCTTAAGTCTGGAGCTAATTCAGAGACACTGAAGTTCCTAATGTGCAATCCCGGCACTGTTCGCTCAACCACTTCCCCTTAAACAAAGTCTAACTCAGCTCGGTGTCATGGACACGTCAGCCTGACTGCTGGTTGATTTGTTACCAGATACAGCTTTTTGGGAAGTAGATTTGGGACTCCAGTTCCTCTTCAACTTTAAAGTCCGTTCTTTATGTCCAGGCCGAGGCGTTGGAGAGTCAGTTGTGCATTCCAAATCCAACTTTTGTGTCAAGTGGGACAAGGCAGAGCAGAAGGTACTTAACATTTGTCCTCTAGAACCGTGTCCCAGGGCCCACCCATGACAGCCAAAGAACCCAGGCCACAGCTCAGAACGAGGCACCCAACCACACTCTTACCTTGAGGCACAGCTGAGTTATGCCCACAGATCCACACGCCCAAGCAGTGACCTGAGAAGCTTATGAAACAACTGAGTCCCAGGACACTGGCTGCATCTCTGCCCTCACATGGCAGTCACAGGCCAACTGAAACCGAGTGATGACTATCACCACGTGTCCAACAGGACAAGTGTCTGGGCTTGTTCTGTTAGGAAAAGACTAGTTACAGTTTTAGGTGCTATGAAATCCCCAGGCTACCCCGCAGCTGTCTCACTGTTGGGCAGGGTGCCTGGGACGGACTCAACCATGAAGGACTCAGGAGAATGACCAACACCGGTGGGCGCAGAGCATGTCAGATCACTTGACACTTCTGGCTTAGCTTTCAAGTGACTAGGTCACCCACCACCCAATTGTCTAAGCCAGAAATGGGGCATTCCTGGGCCCCGTTCCTCAGCCCCGACCCCAAGTACAGTTGTGTATCCTGCCTACCCCAGTGGCTTCCAGCTGGTCTGGCCTATAGCCTTGCTCACCCAGTCCACTCCCCACAATGAAGCCAAACAAGTGGCACCAACAATCTAAATCTGACCTTCACCCCGTTTAAAATACTGATACCTCCTCAGTTCCAGAGGACAGAGTCTGAACCTAAGGACTTTTGGAGAGTCAGTTGTGTATTCCAAATCCAACTTTTGTGTCAAGTGGGACAAGGCAGAGCAGAAGGTACTTAACATTTGTCCTGGTACTTTGGGGCCATCAAAGAAGCAATCTCGGGACTCTCCCACTCTGCTGATTCCATTACTCAAGTTTTGGGTTGGGCACACACTTCATCACACACATGTTTACTTTTACCCACCCTTCAGGTTTCAACTTAAGTCATTGCTCCTAAAGACATTCCCCGACCTTTAGAAAACTGAGGGATGAGGGACAGCAGCGTGCGCCATGCTTCCACAGTGCCTCCAGCTTCCTGGCATGGCATCTGGGCACTCGCAAGGCACGCTTGTTCTTCCAAGTTGCATATGTGGACACAACTGTGAGATTGTGCTTCTTTCCCATGACACACTCAATTTTACAGTGAGATAGAAAACAAGGCATACCAAGCTCCAGAATATTTTCCATTCATCTTTTCAATGTGCATGCACATGGTCTTAATATATAAGACTGATTCCCTGAATTGATGTGGTCCACATAACTTTGAAACATCTAGATATGTTGCCTTAATTCCTCAGTGGTCAAGGTTTGATCTAGTACTATTTTGGTACTAGATAGGATGATTCTGGGAGGCACATAAGGGCTGAAATGAGCTCTTTGTGAACTACTACCTAAGTATCTAATAGACAACTGACACCCACCCAGACAGCTGACTCAGCTATGCCTACGATTAAGCATTTGCAATTTTTAAGTTTTAGATATTACAGGGAACATCACTGAATATTCCTCGATTCCAGCACTCCTAGAAAACTATTTCCCATTGATTTTTTGATGGTGCAGAGATTCAGAATAATTTATTCAACATCCAAACACTCCAGGCAGACACTAGGTGCATGGCTGCCATGCAAGTGTCACACTGCCTGACCTTGTCCTCTGTCCTGTGGGGGTAAGCATCTCTTGAGGATCAGCACTCCCATATGTCTGTAAATCTCCACTGTGGCCAACACCGCAGCATCCCCTGGATTTCAGAATCTCAGTGCTCAGGATTGGTACTTATGTGTCTAAGAGCTGCAGCCCAGAGATATTTAGGGCTCCAATGGGACACACATATACCTGGATGAGACTGCAAGCCTTGTTTCAAATCAAAACCAGACACCAAGGGTCCTCAAGTGTTTGTAGCTGCACTCGTTGATTAACTTTGACATCAGAGCGAGCTCATTCATCTCCAGCCTCACGACTCTGTGATCATCACCCTTCAGATCTGTCTTGGAAGTAAACATCACAACATAGAAACTCAAGATGTCTTGAGACCCTTTCTGTCCAGTCTCAACAATGCCAGTGGCAGGGACCGGAGCCCACCCAGATGAGGAGCCTGGGCCTTTGGGTCCACACAGGCTGAAAGGCATTGAGGCAGAGCACCAGCTCCCAGCACCTATGGCTGCCGCCACCTCTCAGCTGCACCCTGGCACAGAAGTGCCTCATGGCTCTGCCAATTAGCTGAGGAACTGGGCCTCCACCTCCATGGGCAGCACTGGCTGCCAGGTAGCTCCTAAATGGGACAAAAATGTTCTGGTGGCCGTTTTAAAGGCTGCTATTTATCCCCAAGATGCTGCATTGGAGCATTTTAGAATGGAAGCCAGGTCTGGGGGCAGGATGGTGAGTAGCTGTTTTAATTACTTCTTTCAGGAACTTTGGATAGGGCATTTGTCAATCAATCTCACCTGCCCAGTGGAGGTTTCCCCAAGGCCAGCTACTCCAGAATGGGTGGCAAATGAGTTTAAGTGCCACTGTCAAGGTGAATGTTCACAAACTTAAACATCCTGTGTCCGTCCCCTTCAAAGGGGCTCATAGGCCAGGCGTTGGGGCTGAGCTAGGGGAGGAAGGATGACAGGGAGGCGACAGGCAAGTCCCTTACCTATTACTGGTTGAGTTGTGTCCCTGTGGTTAAAGTGAAGGTTCCTGTGGCCAGGATTCTCACCTGGCCCTGGTCAGCTCACTCACTACACATGTGTGGGCCATGCATCGTTATTGGCTCTATATAAAGAGCCCTGCCAAGTGCTCTGGGCAACACAGTGGCATGGCTGCAAGGCTACAGGAGAGCAGAGCAGAAGCTGGAGTGGTGGCAGCGCCGAGGACAGACTGAGACGGCTATGGCAGAGACCAGCTTGCTGCATGCAAACTCGCTCTGAGTGGATGGGACTCTAGTGATTGACCTGCCACCATGGGAATAAAGTTGGTTATAACCCTTTCAACCCAAGAACATTCCACTGTCATTTTTTTGGTCACATAGAATCTATAGTGAACTTGCCCAGGGATGAGACCCATTGGCAAGACAACTGGCAGCATTAACAGCGTTAATTGGTGACCAAGGAAAAGAACAGGCTGCCCTCATGGAAGGATGCCGCACCCGTGCCAGAGGCGACTGTGCAGCATGGAAAGCGTTAAGCTTTGGAAGCTGTCAGTCCAGGGGTTCGTGCCTCCCGGGGCTATGCCCCC